>CM053744.1:83279676-83292096 GCA_028658305.1 Pachyuromys duprasi | reverse complement strand
ACACACACACACACACACACACACACACACACACAAAGTGGAGAAGAGGCTAGGACTCTGACACAGGAGACATCTTCCTGAACAGAACACCAACAGCAAAGGCTCTAAGATCAACAATCAATAAATGGGACCTCATGAAACTGAAAAGCTTCTGTAAAGCAAAGGACACTGTCATCAGAAACGACAGCCTACAGACTGGGAAAGGATCTTCAGCAACCCAACATCTGACACAGGGCTAATATCAAGAATACACAATGAACTAAAGAAGTTAAAAGGCAAAAAAATCAAGTAAACCAATTAATAAATGGGGTACAGAGCT
Source organism: Pachyuromys duprasi (assembly GCA_028658305.1). Taxonomy (NCBI): domain Eukaryota; kingdom Metazoa; phylum Chordata; class Mammalia; order Rodentia; family Muridae; genus Pachyuromys; species Pachyuromys duprasi. Next base: position 83,291,777 of record CM053744.1, on the reverse strand, counting down.
AATAGAGAATTCTCTTTAGACGAATATAGACTGGCAGAGAAACACTTAACAAAATGCTCAATGTCCTTAGCCATCAGGGAGATACAAATAAAAACAACCCTGAATCCACTTTACACCCATCAGAATGGCTAAGATCAAAAAAATCAAGTGATAACACATGCTGGAGAGTACATGGAGAAAGGGGAACCCTCCTCCATTGCCGGTGGGAATGTAAACTTGTACAATAACTCTGGAAATCAGGGGAACAGGGTCTGTTTGTGACAAGAACTCAGTGGCTGACTCTTTGATCATCTCCACCTGAGGGAAGAGCAGCCTTACCAAGCCACACAGGAGGACAATGCAGCCAGTCCTGAAGAGACTGGATAAGCTAGGGTCAGTTGGAAAGGGAGAAGGACATCACTTATCAGTGGACTACCACTGCACCTACCAATAGTAACCGCCTGCACAAGGGGCTGGGAATTAAAAGAGACGGAGAACACGAAGAAGTGACGCCAAGACAGTATTCTGATCAAGAATATTACAGAGTAAACCACTTTTATAGGTTTCCAAGTAAAGATATCCAAGCAAAACAGGAAAATTAACCAAGCAAAACAGGAGGCTTAACTGAGCAAAACAGGAGGTGTAACTGAGCAAAACAGGAGGTTAGCTGAGCAAATCAGGAGGCTTAAATAAGCAAACAGGAAGTGTCTGCTGAAAACATTAAGAATAGCAAGCCAGCGTGACTTAAACACACGTGACCAATGGAATGGCTACCTCAGTTCCCCCTTTTTCGTTTATGACCGAAGACTTACAAAGCTTTTCTTTTAATATAATAATAATTATGAAATTATGAAAACTATTAGGTAAAATCTACATATGCAATGTCTAGTCTATGTGTATTTAGCAACTTAGGAGAAAGTATCTGATTATTTTATCTATCTTAACAAGTTTAAAGTTCTATACCTAAATTAACTTTTATCCTTATTGGTATTGTTTATATGAAAGGATTATTTTATTTTTAAACAACTTAAGTTTAATTGTGCCACTATAACTATTTGGTCTTTAACCCCATTAGAGACTTGAGAAGGAATAAAATTAGTTATGATTCCTATTATAGTAAATAGGAAGTGCATGTTAGCAGTTTCTAAAAAATAAAAATTGACAGAGACAGTTCTCTATAATGTTGGAGCATCATCTTCAGCCTTCTGGTTCAGAATATTTGACAGACATATATATGAAGCAGGAACTATTTAGGACTTGCTTACCCTGTCTTGGCAGAGTTTGGCAGTCAAATTGTCCTGCATTTAAGCTTGCCCATCCGTGGCAGAATTTGTCTGTTGTGACTCAAGGGTATTATTTTTACCCAAGTGGCTCGTTTGCCACATCTGAGGCCATCTCCATATGGAGGTTCTTCGATGCTCGTTATCTTCTTTCAGGTAGGCAGGGTGCTGCCAGGAGATGACTTGTCTTATTGTCAAAGAATCTTCACAATAATAAAGACACCTTTAAATGCCATGTTTTGTAGGTCTCTGAAGTTTTTTAAGATTACCTGTCTTTATATAATAGATCTGTCTACAAAATCATATCTATCTGTTAAACTTAGGATGTATACTCTTGTGATAGAATGGACTAAAGTCTGACATGACTATGAGTTGAATAACTAGTAATTGTATTACCTAATACCTTAACCTATTTTTAAAGCTGTTTAAAAGTGTTGGAAGTAATCTTGACTTTTTATCAATATACTAAAGCTTATACCAATGTATCAAAAATAGATTATTTTTGCATCAATATGCAAAATTCTATACCATAGTTAAAATTAACCTTATTTGAGAACAAATAAAACCTTAAGATGAGTAGATTCAATAATCTACCTTTTGTCTTATTTCTATAAGATATCCCTGTATATTCCTTGTTTCACTTTGAGTAAGACCACTAATGATACACATTTCCCAATGACCATAAAATTTCATAGCCATAGCAAAGAGCTAAAAATATACCCAACCCCTTTTAAGGGAATTGGACGTTGTTTTCATGAATTTTTTTAGCTGACATTTTGGGCACATAGAAATCCTGTAATGGGGCTCAAAGAAAATTGGGGAAAAGATGGTTAATTAAGCAAGCAATAACATTTGTGGTCCAGTCTTTGAATGTTGAAAAATTTTAGGCTTAATAAAAGTCTTGTTTGGAACAGTCTAAAATGCTGGACCAATTAAGATTAGTAGTTTTTATTTTAAAGTTCTTTTGGGACCAGGCTTTGATGAGAAACAGCAATTGAAGCAGTTGAGGCAGGAATAAGCAGAATGCTGGAACACGCAAGATGCTCCTGGCAGGAACCAGAAGGTAGCCCATCGTGGTGGATTTATTTGACCCCAGAGGCAGTGGCAGTTCACCAAGGCATGGAGCAGAAGCCCAAAGGTCCAACTTAGCGATCACTGGACAGGTTATCATTAACAGGGATATTGGCGTCAGCAACTGTGGAGGTCTCCAAAGATTTGATGTTGTCCACTTGACACACCAACCTTTCCGGTAGCCAGCGGGCAGCATAATTTTGCTGTGAGAAAACACAAACAGATCCTCTCCCCCAAATAAGTACAGGGTTGGGTCAATGCCATTGGTTGATTAGAGGATCCTTCCATCTAACCATGGCATAAGTGGAAGAAGACTTGGGATGCCAATAACGTTTCATTGTAGATTTACCTTCTTTACCCACTTGTAAGAAGTTTAAAATGAAAAGAACATAGTCAAGGTGAGCTCTGGGGGACTTTATCAAATGGGCCCTCTCTACTATACCTTGACCTGTAGTATAAGGTATGCCAGTTTTATGTATAGAAACAACCTGTGGGATGCCTTACCTCAAAATGAAGGTGTCTAAAAGCAGTGATTTATCAACATTGCTTTAAAAATTTGTGTGAAAGATGTGTATTTTATTTTTAACTGAAATGTACCTCCCTGCACTTTTCCTTGGCTTTAGAGATTTAGGCCATGGGAAGGTGACCAAGAAAGAAAGAATGATTACTTTTTCCCCTTTTCTTTCTAAGTGTGAATGACAGTGATTACCAAAGCTAGGAAGAAATTAATTGCACATCTCTATTTCATGAACACCAATGTCATACCTAATATTTGCCCAACATCGCCTATCCTGGAAATCCTACCATGATGGCACAGTGCATGCTGGTTCCCAAAATATTTCCTCCACTAATCTTGTCAGCTACTACAGAGAGTCTGTGACCATTTATCTAAGAGCTGGTCCTGTTGTCACTGAAGTCTCAGGCTTTGCATTATGTCATGTGGATGCTATGTCTTAGTACCCAGGGAGAGTCAAGAATTCCCCTACGAAATGCCTCACCCTCAGGTTTCCAAAGTGCCTAAGAATGAAGAACTCACTGAGAAAGTGTCTTCACTGAACATCTCCCGGAAGGTGTCTGGGATTCTGGCCTACATCATTCCATTGATCTTAGTTCTTTATTTACATCATCACATCGTAGGCGTGGATACCCTTGTCACAGGAAGCACAGTCCTCAGACTGGTCTTAGGCTGCAAAAGCTAAGGTAACTACCAAAAAGCCCAAGAGCAGTTCTGTTCTTGAACAGGTACAATGCTCCGCACAATGTGCTGAAGGCAAATTGCAACTGAGATTTTGTTAACTATTTGCTTTTATGTCTAGTCTGTGGGACAACAATCTCTTCATTTAATTTTGCTTATTACAATTCTTTCTACAAAGACTGAATGTAAAAGTATCCACAACATTTTCAATTACAGTAACAACACATTAATAAATTATAAATTAACAAAATTTTTTATATTTGCTTAAATCGTTTATCAAATTTTAACTTCCAGATTATCTGGGAAACTAATGATACAAATTGCTAGAAATCTGGCATCCCAATTAAATTCGAATTTTTAAAAATACATAAAATGTCCCTCATATTACTCCAAGTCCCACTGCAGACATGTTTATTTCACCCTTTTCATAAGGTATTAAGTTTACAACTTGCTAAACATTTTACCCAAATATAGGAAAACTGTCTGGAAATGCAAAGCACAATGAAGTAGGACAGTCACTTTGGCCACAGCACTAAGACCTGCAAATCTGGACTTTTCAAAGTTGCATAGCTGCAAGATGGTCATTACTAACAAGATATTGCTCACTTTTACTTTAAAAGAAACAATGTATTTTAGAAACTGCAGTTCAGTAGACTGTTAAACCTTTAATTCAAACTAGTAACATTTTAGCTCTCCTACCCAGAAACCTATTTTTCCAAATACATTAAAACAGCAGCTCTACAAAACTTAATGAAAAGTAAATCAACTTTGCAATTAGTTAACTTTGGCATCTGAATACAAAATGTTTATCATTGTCATCTATGCAGTGACTAGTCCAGGATGTGCAGCATTTTCAAAATCCCTCTGTGTCCATTATATGCAAGTTTCTCTCCCCCATAAATTAACAGGCAATCCTTTAATGATGAAAGGTTTAACAGTTCCTGAATTTTCCTCATCTTTCTAAGTAAGCATTTGAGAACTAATGCCCAATTCTCTGAAGGAGGGTAATAGTAGGCCATTTAAGCCAATTCTGGGGTCTTAAGATTTTTTACCTACTCGGTCCCAAACCGCTATATTCAAAGTCACACTTTCAGGAAACCAGGGACAATTAACATAATCAAGTCCTAAAGAGCTCAATTTTCAACGTCAATTCCTCGTGTGTGTTTTGAGTAATTGTTTGAGCGTTTCAATAAATGCTCTCCTACTATTGCTCGGTCCCATATTGTGCTGTCTGGCCCTTACCTTGCACTCTCGCTGATGGGCGATCACTGATGTGCTTTCCTTTTGGCCCAATGGACATCCTAAGTCACAGCGTTCTTCAGCAGGTCCCTCTTTATCAGGTTCAATCCCGGGTTTCAGCACCACCTGTAGTTGCCGGAGACTACCAATAGTAACCGCCTGCACAAGGGGCTGGGAATTAAAAGAGACAGAGAACAAGAAGAAGTGACGCCAAGACAGTATTCTGATCAAGGCACCATTTTTATTACAGAGTAAACCACATATATAGGTTTCCAAGTAAAGATATCCAAGCAAAACAGGAAAATTAACCAAGCAAAACAGGAGGCTTAACTGAGCAAAACAGGAGGTGTAACTGAGCAAAACAGGAGGTTAGCTGAGCAAAACAGCAGGCTTAACTAAGCAAACAGGAGGTGTCTGCTGAAAACAACAAGAATAGCAAGCCAGAATGACTTGCATGCGTGTGATCAATGGAATGGCTACCTCAGACTTAGAGAGGGGCATGGGAGGAAATGAAGGAGGAAGTGGAGGAATGGGAGGGAATGAGGAAGGGGGCTACATCCATAAATCTATGTATATGTAGGAATATGCTGTAAATGTCCATATGTATATATGTGTGTACATATATGTTTATGTACGTATACATGTACACAGACACATAAATGCGTGTATATCCAAACTCAGCAGATTCTATGTGTGTGTCTCTGTGTGTTTATGTGTGTGTAGGATTGATTATATAGCCTACTAGAAAACTTATCCCTGCAGGAAAACTGATAATCTGAATCTCAGAAGACTTTACTTGGAATAGAGCCTAGTGAAACTTCACCTATCCATGTTGCTTATTGTCATAAATCAGTTATTCTTTAGGTGACATTATTAGTGAGCTTTCCTGAGTTCAACTTCACTTTCATGTACAGAAGACACTATCACCTAGGACACATACCAGTCTCTAGTACTGACAATTCTAATAATGATGTTTCATTAGCCTTGGGTGTAAGGACTGTGTTAGAAACCATAGTTTCAGTTGTTTTCTGCAATTTGACAAGTTGTGATTTCTCTAATAATCTCAATAGGACTGATAAAGGATTATAGCAACACACACACACACACATATATATATATGTGTGTGTGTGTGTATGTATGTATATATGATATATATATATAATTTTACCTCACATAATTTATTCTTATGTATCATAATTACATTATTATATTTAACATGTATAACATTTTACTTTTTATCCCTGTTTATTTTTTATTTTAAATAAATTTTTATTTTTTTATATTAATTACAGTTTATTTACTTTTTATCCCTGCTGTAGCCCCCTACCCCATTCCCTCCAATCCCATCATAACTCCCTCATCTCCTCCTATGCCCCTCTCCAAGTCCACAGATAGGGGAGGTCCTCCTCCCCTTCCATCTGACCCAAGCTTATCCAGGGATTAACACAAAAATATCAACACTATTTCGAAATGCAGGGATAAAATTTTCAAGTAAAAGAGGCTATGTAGCATTGCTATTAATATCTCACTGAGGGGACATGCCCTGAAACATTTTTTCCAAGAGGATCATATTGTTTCTTACTTTAAGACCTTCTATAAAAACTACTGTAAAATGTCAATAAGATTCAATAAATAGGATGATTTTATTTTTTAAATTTTTTCCAAGACAGGGTTTCACTGTGTATCCTTGGCTGTCCTGGGACTCACTTTGTAGACCAGACTGGCCTAACCCTCTCAACAATCCACCTGTCTCTGCCTCCCTGAGTGCTGGGATTATAAGCATGTGCTATCATGTGCTTTTAATTTTAAAGCCCATTTCTGACAAATAATAGGAGCTCTTTAAAGTCAAGCATATTACTGCATGTCCAGTGCCACTTTGCTTGACCTAAAAGGTTTCTATGACAACAGACAAATCATTATTAAATTTTTGCATTTTCCTTTTCTACATGACAATTTTACCACCATCTTTTATTTTACATCCTTTAATAGTGGTACAAACAGAAACATTAAGATACTTTTATTTTTAAATTACTAAACCAGTGAACATTTTCTAGAAATCATTGCATAGGACCCAGTAAACGTATAGTAAAATGAAATTGATCTAAGCCTATAATTTGTGTTGAATTTTGAGTATTTTTGCCAGGTATAGTAGTGAGTGAATGTTTTGTATACTATATGGATGAAAACAAGTTTGCCTAGAGGAACAAAGTCATCAACTAAGTCAACATCTTTTAAATTTTTTCTACAATATATAAGTGGTCATAGTGAAAAACCTCTCTCATAATTAGCTTCTATTTTCTCTATCAAAATTTTAAATATTATGTGGTTGTGTACAGATTTCATTTGTGTAACTTCAAAAAGTAAAAATATAAAGGTTTATTGTAGCTGCCCATCTAGGATACAGACAGCAAACCCAGAGGAGGTGAGCTGAACAAAAGCCCAATACCCCATTAGTCCCAAAAGCAGAAAAGTCTTTTGAGGTGCCAGCACAGCATTTGTCTTGGAATTCTCTTTTCCTCTTTCCAGTCTGCATGGCTTACCTGGGACACAGACAGTGAACCCAACAAAGAAAGCACTGAGTTGCTAATACCAGAGAAAGCCAGATGGCTAGAGGCATAAGCTAAATATACTGAAATCTATAGCCCTAAAGAAGCTAAACAACAAGGAGGAGCCTAGGGAAGATGCTTAATCCTCATTCAGAAGGACAAACAGGAATAGAAATGAGAAGTGGAAGAAGACAAGGAACAGGACAGAAGCCTTCCACAGAGGACCTCTGGAAGACTCTACCCATCAGGATATCAAATGAAATATTGAAACTCAGAGCCAAACTTTGGGCAGAGAGCCGGAATCCTTATGGAAGAAAAGGGAGATAGAAAGATCTGGAGGGGACAGGAATTCCACAAGAAGAACAACAGAGCCAAAATACCTGGGCCCAGAGGGGCCTGTAGAGAAAAATACCCCAACTAAAAACCACACATGGAAAGGACCTGGACCCCCTGTTGATAGAAAGCCCTTTGGCTGTTCAGTTCCTAGGTGGATTCCCTAGTAACTGGTACAGGGACTGTCTGACATGAACTCAATGGTTGGCTCTTTGATCACCTCCCCCATTGGAGTTGAAGCATTGCCAGGCCACAGAAGGATATGATGCAGCCAGCCTTGATAAGATCTGATAAGCTAGGGTCAGATAGAAGTGGACGAGGTCCTCCCCTGTCAGGGGATAAGGGAAAGGGCATAGGGGAGAAGAGAGAGGCTGGGTGGAACTGGGAAAAGACAAGGGAGGGGGCAGCAGCAGGGATACAAAGTGAATAAATATATAAATAAAATTAAATAAAAACATTAAAAAATGTAAGCAACAAAACTCAGGGCATATGAAACCACTGGGACCCAGTGAACCTACTACAACAAGCCCAGGAGATACAACCACACCAAAGCACAAGAAAAAGGTTTAAATCTGAGGTCATGAAAATGATAGAGGGCTTAAAGGAGGAAAACAAATCCCTCAAAGACATTCAGTAATATACGATCAAACAGGTAAAAGAACTTAATAAACCTCTAAAGGAAATATAGAAAAATGCATTCAAGCAGAAGGAGAGAATGAATAAAATTGATCAATACCTAAAAATGGAACTAGTAACAACAAATGAACACAATTAGAAGCAATTCTGGAGATGTAAAACCCAGAGAAGAGAACAGAAACTACAGACACAAGCTTCACTAGCAGAATATAAGAGATAGAAGAAAGAATCTCAGGAGTAGAAGGTATTATTGAAGAAATAGATACATCAGTAAGAAAAAATGTTGAATTAAAAAAAGTATTCTGGCACAAAATATGCAAGAAATATGGTACACTATGAAAAGACCAAACCTAAGAATAATAGGAACAGAAGAAAAAGAAGATTCCCAGCTCCAAAGTCAAGCAAATATTTTCAACAAAATCATATGGAGCCTACCACAGAGGGCCTCTGAAAGACTCTACCCAGCAGTACTAAGGCTCATAGCCAAACTTTGGGCAGAGTGCAGGGAATCTTATTAAAGAAGGGGGAGAAAGAAAGTCCTGGAGGGAACAAGAGCTCCACAAAGAAAGCAACAGAACGAACAAAAAAATCTGAGCTCAGGGAACTTTTCTGAGAATGAAAAGACCATGCGCAGAAGATAACATAGAACCCCTGGACAGATGTAGCCCACTATAGCTCAATCTCTAAATGGGCTTACTAATAATGGGAACAGAGGATGTCTCTGACATGAACTCAGTGTCTAGCTCTTCGATCACCTCCTCCTGATAGGGGAGCAGCCTTACCAGGCGACAGAGGAAGACAATGCAGCCATTCCTGCTGAGACATGCTAGAGTAGGGTCAGCAGGAAGGGTAGGAGGACTTTCCCTATCAGTGGACTTGGAGAGGGGCATGGGAGATGATGAGGGGGGGAGGGTATAATAGGTAGAGGATGAAAGGGGGGATACAGCTGGGATACAAAGTGAATAAAATCTAATTAATATATATATATATATATTAAATGAAAAAATATTCCAACTTGGACACTGGGTTTATGGGCTACTTCTAAGCAGGGGTTTTAGGCACTCTCTATGCATTGTCCTTGGTTGGGGTATCATTTTCCTCTGGGCCCCCAGGGCCCAGTATTTTTGACTCTGTTGGTCTCCTTTTAGAACCCTGTCCCCCCTAGGTATTTCTCTCTCTCCCTTCTTTCATAAGATTCCCTGCACTCTGCCCCAATTTGGTTATGAGTTTCAGGCTGTGCTTCAAAGGCTTTCAAAGGCTGTCTGTGGTAGGCTTCTGTCCTACTCTCTGTCTTCTCCAGCTTCTGATGCCTGCTGCCTTTGTCCTTCTGAATGAGGACTGACTGTCTTCCCTAGGTTCTTCCTTGTTGTTTAGCTTCTTTAGGAGTATATATTTAGAGTCTTTCAGAGGCCCTCTGTGGTAGGCTCCTGTACTGTTGCTTGTTTTCTCCTACCTTCAATGCCCATCCCATTTGTCCATCTAAGCGAGGATTGATCATCCCACCCTGGGTCCTCCTTCTTGCTTATCTTCCTTAGGTGTATAGATTTCAGCATGCCCAGCCTATCCTATAGTTCTACATAAGTGAGTGTATACCATGTGTTTCTTTCTGCTTTTGGGATATCTCACTCAGGATGATCGTTTCCAGGTCCTACCATTTACCTGCAAATTTCATGCTCTCCTTGCTTTTAATAGCTAAGTAGTCATCCATTGTGTAGATTTACCACAATTTCTGTATCCGTTCCTCCACTGAGGGACATCTGGGTTGTTTTCAGGTTCTGGCTATTACGAATAAAGCTGCTACAAACATGGTTGATCAAATGTCCTTGTTGTGTACTTGAGCATCTTTTGGATATATGCCTAAGACTGGTATATCTGGGTCTTGAAGAATCATTATTCCTAATTGTCTAAGAAAGCAACAAATTGCTTTCCAGAGTAGTTGGGCAAGTTTGCAGTCCCACCAGCAATGTAGAAGGGTTCCCCTTTATCCACAACCTCTCCAGCATGTGTTGTCACTTGAGTTTTTGATCTTAGCCATTCTGGTGGGTATAAGGTGAAATATCAGAGTTGTTTTGATTTGCATCTCCCTGATGGCTAAGGACGTTGAGCATTTCTTTAACTGTTTTTCTGCCATTCTACAGTGCTCTGCAGAGAGTTCTCTTTTTAGCTCCATACCCCACCAAACCTTCGGCAGCATGCAGAGAACCATATGAAAGAAGTAGGAGTTAGTAAGACTTGGTGAGGACAAGAGCTCCACAAAGACCAAATAGATCAGGACACAGGGGTCTTTTATGAGACTCTTTCTCCAACCAAGGACCATGTATGGATATAACCTAGAACCACTGCTCAGATATAGCCCATGGTAGCTCAGTATCCAACTGGGTACCCTAATAAGGGGAACAGGGACTATTTTTGTCATCAACTCAATGGCTGGCTCTTTGACCCACTCCCCTGGGGAGGAGCAGTCTTGCTAGACCCCAGAAGAGGACATTGCAGCCAGTCCTGAAGAGGCCTGATAAGCTACGATCAGATGGAAGGGGAGGAGGTCCTTCCCTATCAGTGAACTTAGAAAGGGGCAGGGAGGAGATGAGGGAGGGCTGGGGAGAGTGGGGGGAATAAAGGAGGGGGCTATGGCTGGGATTCAAAGTACATAAACTGTGATTAATATAAAAATAAAAAATAATAGCCACAAATAATATAACTTAGTGTAACTCTAACCAAGCAAGCTAAGGACCCAGATTACAAGAATTTTTAAGTATCTGAAGAAAGAAATTGAAGATGTCAGAAGATAGAATGATGCCCCATGCTCATGGATAGGTAGAATTAACATAGTAAAAATGGCCAGCATACCAAAAGAATCTACTGATTCAATGCAATACCCATCAAAATATTAACATAGTTCTTTACAGACACAGACAATTTTTTTCTCACTTTCATATGAAAAAAACAATTACAAAATAAAACCCAGGATACATAAACCCATGCTATTAAATAAAAGAATGTATCCACAGAAAGTGGGCTTGCTTTTGGGTGTTTCTGGTGGGGCCATGGGCATTTCTGGGCATTTGTTTATACATAATTAGGGAGCTGTTTGTGCTTTAAGGCTGTACTTCAGTCTGAATCTGTCAATCTCTTGTGTCAGGAGTATTCTTCAAGAAGATCAGGGATTTCTGGTGGTTTGTGGTGTGTGTTTTGTCTCAGTTGAACTCTGTTGTGGGCTCTGTGTGCCCAGCTGCGTGCTCTGTGCTAGAAGCTGTGAGCACTGCAGGCTGGTCACCCCTCTGGTCTGGAGTCTTTACTCCTCACTCTGTGCTAGAGTCTGAGTGATCAGGTTTGAGATGTCAGCTGGGGACTGTGCACTCCGCCCTGGGCTTGCTGCTAAGGGCTCTCCCCTGGAATGGAGATTTGGCACCTCCTTCTGTGCCAGGGGCTGTGCACCACGGTCTGAGATGATATTTGGGGCACACACAGTGGGTTTGGGTTGGTGTGCATCCACTGTATGCAGGGCTGTCAGAAATGGTGCCTGAGGCCTTCTCTGTCTGGCCAGTGGACAGACACCTGAACTGGGGTTTTTGCTGGCGGATGCGTGCAGCTTTAGCGCTCAGTGTGAGGTCTGGTCAAGATGGTCCCAGGATCCTCTCAGCAGTGGGTTGAGACAGAACTCGGGTTCCTCCCAGATCAACCGGCTGACTCACACACTGACTGAGTTTTTGCTGGCGGAAGCGTTGGGCGCGGGCCCCCACAGTGTGTGGACTGGTCAAAACGGTCCCCCAATCCACTCAGTCTGGGGTGGTTCTGGCGATCGGTTCGCACCCGCTGCACACC
>CM053744.1:83254030-83279176 GCA_028658305.1 Pachyuromys duprasi | reverse complement strand
TCTTTGACCCTCCCCCATACAAGCCGGGGAGTGACAGACTGGCTAGATCCCAGGGGAGGACATTGCAGACAGCCCTGAGGAGACAGGATAAGCTGGGGTTGGATGGAAGGGAAGGAGGTCCTCCCCTGTTGGTGGACTTGGAGGGGGTGGGGAGGAGGGAGATGAGGGAGGGAGTGGGAGGGTGGGAGGGAATGAGGGAGGGGGCTATGCCTGGGATTCAAAGTACCTAACCTGTGATTGAGATAAAAATAAATAAATTTAAAAAAAAAGAAAGAAAGTGGGCTTGCATTGAGAAGATCTAGACTACTTGCTCAGAGGAAGCCCATAGAATATTCAGTTTCTAAGTAGGTTCCTTACTAAGGGCTACAGGGTTGTATCTGACATGAACTCAGTGGCCTGCTCTTTGATCACCTCCCTTTGAGGGGTGCAGCCTTGCCAGGCCACAGTGGAAGATGATACAGCCAGCTTTGATGAGGCCTGATAGGCTAGGGTCAGATAGAAGGGGAGGAGGTCCTCCTCTATCAGAGGACTAGGGAAAGGACATAGGGGTAAAAGAAGGAAAGTGGGTGAGACTGGGACAGGGCTGCAGCAGGAATACAAAGCGAATAAATTGTAATAAATAAATACGTATGTGAATATATACATACATGAATGAATATATAAATAATTAAAAAAGGAAAATTTTAAAAATAAAAGAACTTCTGAAGGTATCTCTGTCCCTAACTATAAGTTATATTATAGAGCAATAATAAAAATTAACTATACAATACCAGGATAAAAATTAACAGGGTTGATGAAAGGAATTGAATCAAAGACCCAGAAATAAACCCACAAACCTGTGGCCACTGAATTTTGACAAAGGAACCAAAATCATACAATGAAAAAAGACAGCACCTTCAACAAATACTGTTGGTGTAAATGGATGTCTACACAAAGAAAAATGAAATTTGATCCATATTGATCACCTTCCACAAAACTCAAGTCCAAGTGGTTCAATTGAAGACCTCACGATTCCCAGATACAATAAATTTATTAGAAGAGAATCTGAGGAAGACCCTGGAACTCATTACATAGAAGACAACTTTCAGAACAGAAAATCAACAACTCAGGCTCTAAAATCAACACTTAATAAATGGGACCTCTTGAAATTGAAAAGATTCTGTAATGCAAAGGACACTGTTATTAAAACAAAACAACAACCTACAAATTGTTTAAAGATCTTCACCGATCATACATCCAATAAAGAACTAATATCTAAAATATGTAATGCACTCAAGAAATCCAATATCAATATACAAAAGAACCCAATTAAAACTGAAGCACAGGTGGAGTCTTTTAGAGGACATCTGTGGTAGGCTCCCATGCTCTTCCCTCTCTTTCCTTCTAAACGAGAACTAAGCATCTTCCCTAGGGGTTTCCTTGTTGTTTAACTTCTTTAGGTCTGTAGAATTCAATACGTTTATCCTATATTATGGATAATATCCAGCTATAAATGAGTATATAACATGAGTGTCTTTCAGCTTCTGGGTTACCACACTCAAGATGATCTATTCTATTCCCTTTCATTTTACTGCAAATTTCATGTTTTCCTTGTTTCTAATAGCTGTGTAGTATTCCATTATGTAAATGTACCACAATTTCTGTATTGATTCAGGACATTAAAAATAAAGCTGCTATGAATATAGTTGAGCAAATGTCCTTGTTGTATAGTTGAGCATCTATCAGATATATGCCCAAGAATGGCATAGCTGTATCTTAAGATAGCACTCTTCCCAGTTTTCTGAGAAAATATCAGATTGATTTCCCAAATGGCTATACAAATTTACATTCCCACAACACTGGAGAAGTGTTCCCCTTTCTTCACATCCTCTTCAGCATGTGCTGTCACTGCAGTTTTTGATCTTAACTATTCTGGTAAGTGTAAGATGGAATCTCAGAATTGTTTTGATTTGCAATTCACTGATGACTAATGATGTTGAGCATTTCTTTAAGTGTTTATCTACCGTTCATTATCCCAGTGGTGACAGGAGAGTCTAATACATCAACCAAAGTACATGCATAGAGAAGACTTAGACCCCCTGCTCAGATATATCCCATAGATAGCCAAGTCTCCATGTGGGTTCCCTAGAAAGGGGAGAAGAGACAGTCTGACATGAACTCAGTTGTCTGTTCCTTGATCACTTTTTCCTGCTTGGGCAAACTTGCCAGCTCACAGAGCATAAAACTCAAGGGAGTCCTGATTGGGCATGATAGGCTATGGTCCAACAGCAGGGGAGGAGGACGTCCCTTTTCAGTGGACTAGGGTAGAGGAATACAGGAGTAAGAGGAAAGGAAGTTCAGAAGAGGATAAGATAAGGGTGAAGGGGCTACAACTGGGATACAAAGTGAATAAATAATAATAATAATAGTAATAATGGTAATGATGATGATGCGTAGAGCTAAGCAGAGAATTCTCAACAAAGGAATCTCAAATCTCTAAGATGCACTTAAGGAAATGCTCAAATTATTAAAACACACTCTGAGATTCCATCTCAAACTGGTCATAAAGACTACATTTAAAAATCTCAATTAACAGCACAAGTTGGTGAGGATGTGGGAAAAGGCAATACTCTTTCATTGCTGGTAGGAATATAAACTTGTACAACCAACTTTGGAAATCAAACTGCTGCTTTCTCAGAAAATTAGGAATAGCTTTTCCTCAAGACACAGCTATACAACTCCAGGTATATACCCAAAAGACACTCCACAATACATCAAGGACACATGGTATGTACTCACTTGTAAGTGGTCTTTAGTCACCTATGACAGAATAAACAGACTACAAGGCACAATTACCGAAGAAGATAAGTATCAAGGAAGATACAGTGAAGGATGCATAAGTCTCACTCAGGATTTGAGAAAGAACTGACAAAGGATGTGTCTGAAGAGAAGGAACAAGGTAAGAGAGGGGGCACAGAGAAATATGATGGTGGAGATGAGCCCTGGAGAGACCAGGGGTTATAGGGCAAAAGGCCTGTAGAGAAAAGAGTAACTGAGGGTGGTGGCATCTTTGTGAAAATCTGGAGACTTCAGTCAGGGTAAGCTCCTGGAAGGATACAAGGGAAACGCAAACAGAGACTGCTAGTAGTACAGCCCATAGACACTGAAGAGGACACCCTCTAACTACACAAGTCTCCTAGTAGAAGGCAGGGAACACCAATCCACCCACAAAAACCTCGAACTGAAATTTACCCCACCTACAAGATGTGCAGGAATAAAGATAGAGCAGAGATTGAAGGAATGTCCAACCAATGTCTGACCCAGCCAAAGACCCACCATATGGGAAAGTGCCAACTCCAACTCCTGGTAGTGTGAATGATACTCTGCTACCCTTGCAGACAGTAGCCTAAAAGAATTGTTGTTCTACACAGTGATGCCTCAAAACAGATGCTGAAACTCACAGCAAAATATGGAGCAATGTGTTGGGAGTCTTGTGGAAATGTGGGAGGAAAGAGAAAAGGACCAGGATGTGATAGCAGCTGCACAAGAAGACCAACAGAGCCAACTAACCAGAGAACAGAGGGTCTTGCTGAAGCATCAAACAAGAACCATGTATGGACTGGACCTAGACCCCCCTACAAAGATGTAGATGATGGTCAGTTTAGGCTTCATGTGGGTTCTCTAGTAATGGAAGCTGCACTGCATCTGACATGGACTTTCTTGTCAGCTTTTTGATCACTTCCCCTTGGCAGGACTGCCTTATGAGGCCACAGATAAAGAGGACACACTAGGTTCTTAGGATCCTTGAAGAGCTGATATGGTTTGGAAGAGAGGTTCTCCTTTCTGAGAAATAGGGGATGCTTATGTGGGAAAGGAAGAAGGGTAGAATTGGAAGCCAGGAGAGATGAAGCTACAATCAGAATGTAAAGTGAATATAAATAAATAAACACATAAATAAATAAACAAATAAATAAAATTTACAAACTAAAAAAAGGCTTAATGTCATTTTTTAATTTATATAGAAAATACTATATATAAAGGAAAATTCAGAGCATCTTAATGTCAGTACATTAGGACAGAGATCTGTATAATGGGTAAGGAAAGATATAAAAAGATCCAAAGAAGTCCTATTTTCTAACTGGGATTGGAAGGAATGAATCCACTCTCTTAAAACTGCTAATTACACTCTAACATATTGTAAAGATGCATTTTGCAGCATTGTTTATACATTACATATTTTAACACAGATTTCTAAATTAACTCACATTATTCCTAAGTATGTTGCATTATAGGACTTTGACCTACATATTACCTAAATGTCCAATAAATGATTTAATATTCATATTTAACTGTAAATGTAATGTATATAAATGTAAATGCATATTTATATATACATGTAAATATATATATATATATAGCATAAATTTTGTTGTGGTAGTTACAAAGTTCAAAATATTTTAGAATACCAAGCATTTGTTGGAAAAGTTCTTAAAAGGAAGTTTTATTACATAAGAAATTCAATAATGTAGTGCTTCATTGAACTTTGTTAAAATTAGTTTGGATTTTACAGAGAAGGCGCCCCTTTGAGTCACAGTGGTCTCCCATGTAGCACAGGTAGGGAAGCACCTGAGAGATTAGAAAAGCACTTTGATTAGAGATTTCTTTTAACCTGGAGGGAAATACAATTATAAAGAAAAAACTTACTGAAAGCCTTTCCAAAGCTCTGTGAGAACCGTAACTCTAGCTGGCATCATGGAGTGGCATTTTGCTTGCTTTTACTTAAAGTGTACGACAGTCAGAATTTGATTCTGGGAGAGACTTGATTTTTGTTTGACTCAGCAGGCCATTCAATTAAAACACTGTGTTCAGTTTGAAAAGGTCTGTTTGTATGCAGCTAAGGCCTTCTCACTTATGGGTGTGAGTGTAGAACTCTCTTTTTTACTATCTTTCATAGCAATGTGTTTTAGAGAAGCAATATAAGCACTGATCACATAAGCTGCTTCTTTTACTTATAAATTCAGTGTGTACATAATTTTATTATTTTCTATCATTACAATTTTTCAGAAGCACTAGTACATGTGAGATATACAATATTTCAAGATAGAACAAATTGAAGTGCAGTAAACCAATATTTTTTTTATTTTTTCATCTTAATATTTAGAAATTAATGTACTTCAAATTTATCTTATGGAGTTGTGAATATTGAAAACTTTTTATTTATTATTTATTACAATTTATTGACACTGTACCCCAGCTATGGTCCTCTCCCTCTTCTCCCAGTCCTACCCTCTCTCTTCTTCCCAGATGCCCCTCCCTTAGTCCACTGTTAGGGTAGGTTCTCCTCCCTTTCCATCTGACCATAGCTCATCAAGACTGTCTTCCTCTGATTCTGGAAGGCTGCACTACCCTCAGGGGAAGGTGATCAAAGAGCCAGCCACTGAGTTCATGTCAGAGACAATCCCTGTTCCCCTTACTAGGGAACCCACTTGGAAACTGAGCTGCCATGGGCTACATCTTTGCAGGGGTTGTTTCAGGTTCTCTGCATGCACAGTCCTGGGTTGGGGTATCAGTCTCTGCAGTCCCCAGAGTGGCTAAGTAACATGGAGCTCCCGGCAGGGGTGGGGATGGTGAGCATGATTCTCCCTGGAAAGAGGAAATAAAATAAATATCTTAGGTTTAATGGGAATGTAAGAATGGAAACAGGAGGGATCAATTTGGGAGGCTGGAGGGTGAATGTACTGAGAGAGCCAGTTGGAATGGCGCTGCATTTCCAGGATTGAGGTACAAACCTAGTGCAATGGAAACTCCCAGGAATCTCCAAATGTGATCATAGCTAACACGTCTAGTAATGGGGGATGCAGATCCTGGACTAGCTATCTTTTATAACCAGGAAAGACTTCCCATGGAGGGATCACAACACAAACTCTGCCACAAAACCTTTGACTTACAATTTCTCTTGCCTGCTAAATGTGCTTTGGTAAAGATAGAGAAGAGATTGTGCGAGTGGCTAACCAATGGCTGATCCATCTTGAGATTTATACCTCAAGAAGGTGTCCATCCTGAAGCTGCCTGGATGACCAGGAACCAGAGGCTGGATAGCCCAGATATCTAGGATAGAATCAAACAGGACCATCACAAAGAAAAACAAGTCAATAAACTAAGTCCTAATGATATTATGCTATATTTACAGACAGGAGCTTAGCATAATCTTCACTATAGAGGTTTCATCCAACAACTGACGAAAACAGATGCAGAGACCCACAGAAAAATATTAAGCAGAGCTCTGGGAATGCTGTGGAAGAGGGGCAGGAGGGTTATTGGGGCTGAAGGGGTCAAGGACACCACAAGAAAACCAACAGAATCAACTAACCCAGGCTCAAAGAGACTCTTAGAGACTGACATGACAGAGAGCCTACATAGGTCTGACTTCTGCATATATATTAAGTTTGTGTAAATTGGCCTTTTTGTGGTCTCCTAACCGTGGGCACAGGAGCTATTTCTGACTCTTTTGCTTGCTTTTAGGATCCCTTTCCTCTGACTTGTTTGTCTTGTCAAGCCTTAATATGAGGGCAGATACCTAGTTTTATAGCAACTTAATATGCCGTGTTTGGCTGATATTCTTGGGAATCCTGCCACTTTCTGAATGGAAATAGGGAAGAAGTGGATGGTAAAGGAGGTGGAAGGGAGGGAGTGGAAGGAGAGTAGGGAGGGGAAACTGTGGTCGGGTTGAACTATGAAAGAAAAAAATATATATAATATTAAAATATATTGGACAAACTTTGAATACTTTTATAAGATTGTAGCTTTTTAAAGTTGTGTATACATGGTGTGTAACTTAAAATAAAACACAAATCTTTGTCTTTATTAAATTATGTTTGATTGAAATAACCGTAAAAAGCAGCTTTTGCAAATGCCTGTAAACTGATCTCTGTGTATACAACTTGAATCAGTGTTCAACCAGATGATACCCTAATTGTGGATATCATATTTATTGGTAAATTGACAACTGAGGACTCTTGATAAAGCAAACACTAGTCCACAAACATTTGGCTGTTGTCCTCTATTACAAATGCTTTCCATATACTGTGAATAAATATTTTCTTTGAGAGACAAATCTACACATGTTACTAGCCATAGATATATACATATGTATGTATATCTATATATCTGTATCTATCTATCCATCTATCTATCTATCTATCTATCTATCTATCTATAATTATGACCATAGGGTGTTTGGAAATCCTAATATAGGTATGTGTTTGTGTGAATACACACATATATATGTATATATGTGTATGTATACACCCTATGATCATAAAAGTGCCCCTTACAATGATGGATTGGGTCTGCTCAAACCAGAGTCCTTCACAGACTTAGCCATAGAAGGAAAGACACTACAGTGGAGCTGGTACCTATCTAAATTCCTTCATAACCATGATGTGGTAGTAATGGGGTTTGTGTCTTCCTGCACTCAGGAAACACCTAAGTTGTCTAAACTGCTTACCCTTTGCCCAAGAGAGTCACTCATTGAACTGTGGAGAGCAACAGAATGGTCATAACTTTCATCTAATGCCTGGCTAACTGATGGGGACAAAATAGCCAATAGAAGAAACCACAAAATCAGCACAGCACAATTAGCTACCAGCAAAAGAACTAGAAAAACAAACGATATAGCTCTGTCTTTTCCAATTCTGTGTATGTGATGAATAACTATAACATCAAAATAGAAAACCACTAACCAGGAGATAAATTGCAAAGATATCTGGTCATGGAGTCATGAATAAACATGGCAAGACCTAGCAAAACTTAGCAAAGTCATCAAATTTTATGTAGCTTTTACTGGCAGGACAGAAAAAAAAATAATGAAATGGACAATTTGGCATCATGTCTAATTAAAATTTACAAATTCAGAATAAATCATCAAGAATGATAGATTTTTCCATTCAAAAAACTTGATGGTTACTGTTAACACTAAAAAACAGGGGGGAGGGGCACCAATTTAAAGCAGGAAAACCCTATGAGAATAACTATTATAAGGAATCCATCCATAGCAGGGTGGTGGTGGTTCACACCTTTAATCCCAGCACCTGGGAGGCATATTCCTTTAATCTCAACACTTAGGAGGCAGAGGTAAACACATAAAAATTACAGTTCTTTAAATTTAAAAGCCATTTGTAAAAGGGAAGCTGAAATTCAATGTGAATGTCCTTCGTGATTTAAAAATAAATATACTTAAACCTTGAATTTAAACCTTGAATTTATATATAAAGAGAAAAGTGTGTATGTTTAGCCACACACACTAAGCTATATTTAATTTCAATCTTTCAAAGGGATTTTTTTTATTTCAATTGAAAGAAAATACTTTCTCTGTTGCCGAAAACATTTTTTGCCCTAGGGAACATATAACCTACCCCCAAAAACCTACACCGAATTAGGTTTTGGGCAAGGTTTTACTTTTATCTTTCCAAGAGAATAAAAGCACCCAACTAAATAATTTGGAGAGTACAGGACAAGTGAAACATCCGGAAGGGGAAAAAAAAAAAAAAAGATGGTCATCAAGCAAAAACGTCCTAGGAAAAAGAGTAATTTGGCCAAGTAGCATTGTCCACCTTCAGCTGACTGGTCTGAAATCCCAGCTCGGAGCCCTGGACTAGTTCTGGTACCTATGCCACCGTCTTTCCTGAGTGGCTGCCCCTTCCCACTGGAAAATCATCTGCTGCCAGCAGGGGCTGGGGCAGCTCTGGCAGAACCTCCCTTCTTCCCTATTCCCCACCTCCCCCCAATGAGGCTGGCTTGCACGTGGTGGATCCCCAAATGCTTCTCTCTGTTGCCCTCTACAGACACAAGTGGCAAATGTTTTTTATGTGGTCCCAATTTAATTAAAAATTAAAGCCAGTTAGTGCTCTTAAGGTCTGAGCCATCTCTCCAGCCCATTAAAAATTTATTTATTTATATACATGAGTGCAAGCATGCATGAGAGAAGAGGGCATCAGATCACATTATAGATGGTTGTGAGCAACTGGATACCTAAAGAAGCTAAACAAGAAGGAGGACCTGGGGTAAGATGATAAATCCTCACTCAGAAAGATAAATGGGATGGAAAAGTAGAAGAAAACAAGAAACAGGAACGGAGCCTACCACAGAGGGCCTCGGAAAGACTCTACCTAGCAGAGTATCAAAGCAGATGCTGAGACTCATAACCAAACCCTCAGCAGAGTGTAGGGAATCATATGAAAGAAGGGGGAGTTAGTAAGACCTGGAGAGGACAGGAGCTCCATAAGGACCAAATATATCTGGGCACAGGGGTCTTTTCTGAGACTGTTTCTCCAACCAAGGACCATGTATAGATATAACCTAGAACCCTGCTCAGAAGTAGACCATGGCAGCTGAGTATCCAAGAGGGTTTCTCCTGTCAGGAGAACAGGGACTGTCTCTGACATGAACTCAGTGGCTGGCTCTTTGATCTCCCCACCCCCACGAAGGGAGGAGGCCACCTTGCTAGGCCACAGAGGAAGACATTGCAGCCAGTCCTGATGAGAACTGATAAACTAGGGTCAGATGGAAGAGAAGGAGGACCTCCCCTGTCAGTGGACTTAAAGAGGGGCAGGGAGAAGATGAGAGAGGGAGGGTGGGGTTGGGAGGGAATGAAGGAGGGGGCTACAGCTGGGACACAAAGTACATAAACTGTAATTAATATAAAGAAATAAAAATTTAACAAAATTAAAGCTAGCTTTGGAGTTGAGGCTTGGTTCTCTCTTTCTTTAAACTCATGCGGGGTTGTTAAAGAAAAATCAAAAATCTCTGTCCAATATCATAAAAGCCACCTGGTATGGGACAGAGAAAACCAAAAAAAAAAAAAAAAAATAAGGTACTATTCAATTACCAGTAATCTCATAATCATTTGGTTTCTGTTTGACTCCTTAAAACTTTTCTAATGATAAAATACTATCTCAAAATCTGTAACATTATTATGTATATATACATTTTCTGTCATGGTGTTAGTAGTCACATGGAGTACAAACTAATTCCAGAAATAAGCTTCACATAGTTTCCTGTATGTGTTTTCAGGTTTGAGTATGAAATAGGTAACTTAAAACAATTTTTGTGTATCTTGAATGTACTTAATGGATTGTGGTCCTCAAACCACAATCTGCTAAATAAAGCATTTAAAGTATTTTACTTTTCTGTAATTATCCGTGACCATTCATAACAGTAACTTTTTTAACTTCCCAAGAAGATGACGGGTCCTGCAATGAGGAACCACATGGGTTATGGTAACACTAACTGTTGTGGAAAACTTCCCCATGTCTCTTACCAGCAGGTTCTGTGCAAATAGTGGACACCTGTGGGTTGACTGCTGCAAACTACATAGACAGGGCTGCCACTAAAGTGACAAACACCACGGAAAGATCGACTTCAGACTACAAACTGCTCAGGAAATTAGAATTGCTGAGTTCATATGGGACTAACAGGAACATTTGCAGAACTTTGAATTCAAAAATCCTAAATTCCAAGACTGCCACATACAACCAAGTTCGACATTGTGGAAAGCTTGGCAGAAATAGTTTCATTAATATGAATATTTTTACTGTGTTACACTTAATTTTTTTCCTTTTCTTTTTTGACAAAATTGGAGAACTGTTTCAGGATAACTGATCACACTGTAAGCCCCTGAAACTGTGTAGTTACCAGAGCTTCTAGTTGCATTGTGGCTCAGCCTTAGCCAACACCTTTACTCCAAGGGCTTTCTGCTGGAATTTTGTAAACAGAATTAAGTAAAATCAACCATAGGTCAAGAAGTAGAGCAAGGAAACAGTTGGCAAAACGTGAATACCATATTATTAGGAAAAAAAAACAGAGAGAGGAAGAAAAAGTCAGGAGGATGGGTAGAGAGATGCACAGGAAGTAGAAGAGAGGAACATTCAGTTTGAAGGATGTTGTTTGAGAGCAGCATTCCTTCTGGAGTGTCAGATAAGGATCAAATTTAGCTGGTTTCTTTCTCTGTCTCTCTGACTAGCAGGCTTTCAGCTGAGTGCTTTTTCTGCCTTTTTGACCAGCAGGTTTTCACCCAATTAGCTGGCTCCAGAGTCTCTATTGGTAAAATCAAATGAATGAGATTTTTCTTAAAAAAAAAAAAAACAAAAAACATTTGTGCCATTTGTAGGTTTTGTGTACATAGTGTATAATTAAAGAAAAATGAAGACACAAATCTTTGTCTTTACCCAATTATGTTTGATTGAAATAGTAACATACCTACCAGAATAGCATTACAATTCAAGTTTTGGCTAGCAAATCATGGGCATTGTAGACAGACCATTAGAAAAGGAGGTTAGGCTCAGTTAAATTTAAAGAATAAATTTAGTAGTAAACTCAGGTCTGATGGAACAATTGACATTTTCACAAAGGAAAGGGTAGAGGTAGGTTGAGAAAATTTTTGTACAGCATTAAAATGTGGGAGCTGGAAAACACCATCTGGACTTCAACCGAAATAAAAGGCCAGGAGTTATTGAAAACAATACCTGTGTGGGCAGATGGCTAGGGACTGTGAACTGTCTGGGAACTTAAAAGGCATACAAGAGAAATTTTTTTTTTGAGGCAAGGTTTCTTTGTATAGCCTTGGTTGTCCTAGACTCACTTTGTTGACCAGCCTAGCCTGGAGCTCACAGTGATATACCTGCCTCTGCCACCCTGGGTGCGAGATTAAAGGTGTGCACCACCATGCCTGACTAAGAACATTTATATTTCTATTCTGATAAATGAGGAGTTCCATAGGGAGTTCTGATTAGAACGATGTCTGTCCATCTACATTTGCATTGGTTCATCCGTCATTAGTCTATGGTTATATGTTTCTTGATATGCATATATATGGATATTCATACTGTACTGGCCGGCTGTGTTGCCTGAATGATAGCACAGCATTGCTCTTTAATCAGGTTACTGTACTTTTAACCAGTGGGGAGGGCAGAGTTTTAACATAATCAAACACAGTCAGATAAACCCACTAAGTATAAATGAGCTAGGAATTGCTGTCACCAGAAATAAAAGAAGCTGAGCAGAAGCTCTTGGTAATAATTACTGAGAAGTCATTGCTATTTGGACAGAAAAGGCAAAAACAAGACAATAATAGAGACAAAGATTAAATTCCATTAAGACATGCAAGTGACTTCAGGGCAAGACATAAACAGAAAACAAAAATTAAAACTTTAAAAGCCAATTTTTACAATTTTTTTTTAATTTATTTTTTTAATGTAACAGATTTAAGCAATGTTTTAAAGTACTACATGGGGCAAAATAAAACAAAAAAGAAAACATACACACACAGACACAAATATATATGTTTGTATACTCTGTTTCAGTATAGGTTTCAACATGTACTCCTGAAAGCCCATCAAAAAATGTTCTCAAACAGGATCTCAGACCAACAAATCATAACTCTGAACCTAGGGCTGAGTGTTGTTTTTTTTTTTTCAACTCCCTCATATGATTCTGCATCCAGCTACAGTACACTAGGGTGACAATTATTTAATTTACATTTCAGTGTCTTGTAATCATTTTGGCTTTTTAAATATTTTTCTTTATCATTACTATTATTTATTACAAGTTATTGACTTTGTATCCTGACTGTAGCCCCCTACCTCACCTCCTCCTTGTCCCACTCTCCATTCATCTCCCCCAACATGAGTTTTTGCTCCAATCCACTGATTGGGGAGGTCCTCCTCCCCTACTATCTGACCTTAGTCTATCAGGTCTCATCAAATGTCTGGCTTAGTTGCGACACTTCTTCAGAGGGAGGTGATCAAAAAGCCAGCCCCAAAGTCCACTTCAGAGACAGACCCTGCTCCCTTATTAGGAAACACGCTTGGAAACTGAGCTGCCCATGTGCTACATCTGAGCTAGGGGTCTAAGTTCTCTCCATGCATGGTTCTTGTTTGATTCATCAGTCTTTGCAGGACCCCATGGGTCCAGACTTTTTGGCTCTGTTGATCTCCTTATGAAGCTCCTGTACCCTCCCTCTTCCCCTTCTTCCATAAGATTCCCTGCACTCTGCCCAAAATTTTATTATAAGTCTCAGCATATGCTTTGATACACTGATGGGTAGTGTCTTTCAGCCCTAATGTGATCGGGGATTAATATCCAGAATATATAAAGAACTCAAGAAGTTAAACACCAGCAAACCAAGTAACCCAATTAAAAAATGTGGTACACCAACCAAGGACCATGCATGGAGAGGACCTAAAACCCATGCTCAGATGTAGCCCCTAAACTCAATCTCCAAGTGGGTTCCCTGGTAAGGGGAACAGGAGCTGTCTCTATCATCAACTCAGTGACTTGTTCTTTGCTCACCTCCCCATTCAAGGCCAGAGAGGAAGACAATGCAGCCAGTCCTGATGAAACCTGATAGGCTAGGGTCAGTAAGAAGGGGAGGAGGCCTCCCCTATCAGTGAACTAAGGGAGCGGCATAACAGGATAAGAGGGAGGGAAGATGGGATTGGAAGGAGATGAGGGAGGAGGCCAAAACCAAGATACAAAGTGAAGAAATAATAATAATATTTAAAAAAAACTTATCCCTATTTAAAAATGGGGTACAGAGCTAAACAGAGAATTCTCGATAGAATAATACTGAATGACAGGGAAACACTTAAAGAAGTACTCAGGTTCCTTAGTCATCTAGGAAATGCAAATCAAAACGACCTTGAGATTTAAATTTACACCCATCAGAATGGCTAAGATCAAAAACTCAAGTGACAACACATGCTGGAGAGGTTGTGGAAATCAATCTAGCACCTGCCTACAAGATGTTCAGAGATAGAGAATGAGGGAATGTCCAACCCATGCCTGGCCCAACCTGAGATCCACCCCACAGGAGAGTGTCAACCCCTGACATCATTCAAGATTTACAGAGAGGGGCCTAGCACAACAGTCCTCTGTGAGCCCTCATCCAGCAGCTGAATCAGATGCTGGGAATCATAGCCAAGCATTAATTAGGTGGAACTCAGGGAGTCCTGTGGAGGGGATAGAAGGATTTGGAGTGGACAAGAATGCCACAAGTTCTCAAGTTGTTGTTTTTTAAAAGATCTAGCTTGCTAGCTAGCTAACGGGTTAGGGTTAGGTTAGGGTTAGGGTTAGGGTTATGAGCTAGCTAGCTAGCTAGCTGTCTGTCTGTCTATTATGTATGCAATATTCTGTCTACATATACACCTCCATGCCAGAAGAGGGCACCAGATTTCATTGTAGATGATTGTGAGTTACCATGTTGTTGTCTGGAATTGAACGCAGGACCTCAGCAAGAGCAGCTAGTGCTCTTAACCTCTGAGCCATCTATCCTGCCCCTAGTTCTAAAGTTTTAAGGAAAGTTTTAATGCAAGTGATTGTGTGTCTCAAAATAATTTGAGAGCTTAATTTCAGATTGTTAGCGTACAGGCCATCCTGCTAGCCTGCTCTAAGGGACCTAACAATAACTTATGTCATCACCTGCTGCCACCAGGTGGTCATCAGGTGCAGTTACCAGGTCCTCCCAGATTAAATGCACCCCTGCCACTCCAGCTTCTTCTCTGTTCTAGCTTCTCTCTGTTCCCTCTGTTCTAGCCCCCCTTCACCCCGTTTTAGGCACCCCCTTTCTTTCCTTTCTTGCCTGTCCCCTTTCTTCCTACCCTCATGGCTCAAGCATGGCTTCTACCCCTTCTCCAGGCCGTCTTCTCCCTCGCCCGAATAAACTTCCTTATAGCAGATCTATTGGGTGAATAAATTCTTAGGGGGTACAAATTTGCATGGGCCCACCATAGTACTCCCTCACCTCATCATTATATAGCATAACATAGATTAAAAACTCAAGTGTACAAAGGGCCCTATGATACTAAGTAGAAGAGTAGATTTGTTTGGCATTCAGCTACCTTTTATTTTAATATCAGATTAAAGTATTCTAAACTGGCTTATGGTTCTCTAAATGGTTACAAAGAATATTTTTAAAATTATACTTTCTAATTTTTGATATCTAGTAGGGGTCCATAAGTTTGTCATGGAAAGTCAGAAAATAATATTTGATATATATTTTTTGTGTGCTGCAACCCTTACACCTCACTTAAGTGGAATTTTGAAAACTAATTATCTACAACATATCTAATTCATTTATACTTTAATTTTAATCTATCATCATCACATAAAATAAATTATTTCAGTTGCTAGTCTTGATCTTCCTAACAAGCTTCTGATTGCTGAACTGGAAATTGTGTCATGCTGTGGTTTGAGTCTCTGGATTAGCACAACTGCCAATATTTGACTCCTTTTAAAGAATTTACTACATTACACAAACTCAATATCTCCAATTTTGGCACTGAAATTACTCCGAAGCAACTTCATGAAAAGTAACACTCTCCTTATTAGAAAAAAATATATATGACTAAATTGATTATAAAAAATAACATTGCAGCTCAAATAAAGCCCATAGTTAAGAAGCAATGATGAACGGATTATGTTTAGAGAAACTGGTAGAAAGTTAAAGTTGCTCACTCACTAATGAGTAAGTGTCTGTGTCTAAGGGACAGATAGAGCAGCTGCTACATTTCTCACACATTTGAAACTCATTAACCCTCCTCTTTAGAGTCTATGTTTGATGGATATAGGGAGAGAAAATGGAGGAAGCTGAGGTGAGAGAAGCAAATAACAAAAATTGAGGAATGTGCCCTCATGCGGAGTCTGAATCCTAAGGGCTGAAGTAATAGATGTTACTAGCAATAGAGAAATTGTCTTATGACTTAGGGAACTGTGGCCTTTGAGTAATATCTTTGACAGTGTTTTCAACAGAAGTAGAGAGCAAATCAAATATTATTTCTTGAAACCCAAGGAAAAAAACAACAAAACAAAACCAAAAGAAATAAAGATTTATTGTTGGATAACAAATCTCTAGTTGGTAAACTAGTTAGTATAACATACTAAACAAAATAAAGGGAGAATTTTTAAAGAATGGCATTACTTTTGTGTTAGTGTGTGTGTGTGTGTGTGTTGGCATGAATTTATTTTTCCTTTTTATTTATTTATTTTTACCTATTAGAATTTATTCACTTTGTATCCCAGCTGTAACCCCCTTCTTCATTCTCTCTCAATACTACCCTCCCTTCCTGTTTTCCTCCCATGACCCTCCCCCAGTCTGATGATAGGGGATATCCTCTTCTCCTTCCATCTGACTAGAGCCTATCCGGTCTCATCAGGACTGGCTGCATTACATTCCTCTGAGGAGAACCCTGGGTAAAATGCTCAATCCTCTTTCAGAAAGGCAAAGGAGATAGACAACAGAAGAGAGAGAAAACAAGGAACAGGACAGAAGGCTACCAGGGAGGGCCTCTGAAAGACTCTACCCAGCAGGATATCAAAGCAGATGCAAACTTTAGGCAGAGCTCAGGGAATCTTATGGAAGAAGGGAGAGAAAGACCTGGACTGGACAGGAGCTCCAAAAGGAGAGCAACAGAACCACAAAATCTGTGACTTGTATGTTAAGTGGAGGGGGGGGGGCGGAGAGAGAGAGAGAGAGAGAGAATACAGGTCAACCAGATGGCTTGATGAATTATGGAATTTCTTCCCAACTTTGAGATCAGAAGTTCAGTCCCTGAGTTCCACTTATTAGGAGAAAAGAAACAAATTCCTCAAGCTGACCTCTCACTTCCATGATATACTATTGTCTGAGTGCCTATGCATGCCTGTCTGAGTGTGTATGTGTAAAAAATAAATAAATAATTGTAATACTAATTATAAAAATGAGCAATTAATTACTTCCAAGAGGTGAGCCAATTTCGTTCAGTGATAACCCCCTGTGTATTATGTATTCCCAAGTGGTCATCACTAAACAAACAGACACACATGGGAAACATCAAATGTACTTTGCAAGCTGCATTTATATATACATGTGTGTATGTATATTTAAAAATAATTGTATAAAAATGTCATGAATTTAAGAGAGAGTAGCAGCTAGTAGAGGACTTGGAGAGGAGAAAGAGATGTGAAAAGTGATGTAAGCATGGTATTTGTACATGTGATTCTCAAAAAATTTAAATTTAAAAGAAATAAAACAAAAACCTTCTTCATATAATTCGATATTCTCTTTTCCACTGATCAATTAAATGAAAGTGATTAGCTCTACTATGCCAGTGAATATAAAATTTATTTGTATTTTGAGGAAAGACAAAATTTTACCTATATACCATTGTATATCCACTATCTAGATTTTGTAGATATGTAACTGTCCAGTGTCATATAAATTAATAAAAAGTAGTGAATTAATTAACATCATTGCCAAGAAAATAATGTTTACAAGTCCAAAATTATAAGTATTTTTGTTGAACATGAATCATTGCAAACTCTCTTTTATTCAAAGCCTAATTATTATTATTTGTTTATTTTATACCTGATCATATGTATATGAACTCTGTGGGCACAGATGCTCTTTAAGGCCAGCACAAAGTATCAGGTTTCCTGGTTTTCTAATTACAGGTGCTTATGAGCTGCTACATATGGGTTTGTTGGACCAAACCCAGAGACTCTGCTTGAGTGAATCCTTGTTATTTAAGGCACAATCTTCTAGCAAACATCCTAATATTTGATCTTACAGTCTCTCCCATTATTTACTAAAGAAAACATTGTATATTTTTAATATTTGTATTGAGTTTAAACTTCCTTAAACCAAAGTTTTTAGGAGATATTGACACTAATTATGGTTAAACATGTTTGCACTAATTTGTTTTCAGGCTGTTTTAGAGCTTGATATTTTACTTAAGAGCTGATGGAAAGTTTGCAAGAAGTTTTAAAACATTTACTTTAACTAATATTTCACATTAGTTTTGGAAAAGATGTTTAGCTCTGTTACACAGTCAGGAAGATCTTGCTGCTCCTTGACAAACATTTCCTATCAGAAGGACAATATTGCATATTATTGAAAGACAAAGCCAGGAAATGATGTCTGGGAAACATTCAGTCACAAGATGTCTACAGTTGAGAAAGGTCTAATCACAAGTCTATGGCAAACTTCTTATTGCAAAAGGAGAGGGAAATTAACTCTTTATTTTTTTTTTCTAGCTTAATAGGTTTTAGTTCCTGCCTTCTAAAAACACGCCTTCCAACTTTAGTTACTCTGTATCACCACTGTGCTTTAAAAGATTAAATATTATATAGTCTATAGATGGTAATTGGGAAATAAAATGTTCCCTGTCAGGTTGCTAACATTTAACTGGGTGTTTACAGTACGCTGAAAAGCTTTGTGAGAAAATGAAGCCTGTCATTGTGGTATTAAATTTAGGTCATGCTTTGAAAAATCTTCAGAGGTATTGCCAGCTTTGTGCTAGATCAGATGTGATGCCTCTGCTTGAATATACCCACAATCAAATATGTGAAGACATGGGAAGGAAGCCATGTGACAGACTGTCTTTCATAGGAATTTTCTGTGGGAATAAATTCAAATATACTAAAGCTTTATTTTGAAATTATCATTCCTTATGGACATGAATGAATCTTATAAAACTACAGTTATGCTACATTAGAGTGATAATGTGTCCTATCAATTAATTGTATTCTACTGTCTTTTTTTTTTAATTTACCAACTCAGCAGGTATTGAGTCTCAAATATTTGTCTTGAAGCACAGCTCTAACCTAGAAATTGCAATTATTTTTATTACAAAAATTGTCCTTAGCATGAAAATGTGAAAAATATTTTCATAGTAATTTTAAGAAGGCAATGATACAACAATTATTCTGTGTTAGATTAAAGTGGATATAATAGACAGCTAGTACAGGGAAAAATACACAAAAGGGTAATTAATATAATAGAAGATAGATAAACAAAGTTGTTATTAATTTATACCTTAGAAATATTTCCCTTTAAATAGTTGATGAAGTTAATGGTTAATTTAAGTTTTTAACTTCCAATAAATTAAATTATAATTTAAAATAAATACAGTATTCACTAAGATTAAAACTCAAATTTAATAAATTTTAAAACAATTAATATTTTTAAAGCAATTTGTAAATTCATAAAATTAATATATTTATTAGTAAAACATAATGTTATATCTTTAGAAACACAAACAATATTATTAAAAAGATAATTCTGACACAAAGTTGGAGCAAATTACATATGTAATTAATAGAAAATTGTATAAAGACATCAATTTTTGCAATACTCATTGACAAAATTATGTCAGTTTTAATTACATTTTGAAGCACTTTATGAGACAAATTCAACAATATTTTTATGGTTAATGAAATGGTGATGATGAAGAATCAAAAAACCCTGAATATAAAATATGAACTGAGGATATAAAACTCTGGGCTCATTAACCATCCCCCAAATGTCATCATAAAATTGTTAGAAAGATAGTGGCATGAAGGCAGCAGAGAATTATCATTATAAAACAATTTGGCTACTGAAATATGCTTGGAAAGCTTAGGTACAAAGTAAGTCCTCTTAGATATCTCCAGGGGAAGACTGAGCTCACTAAATGTGATGGCAGAATAATCAATTATTTAGTTAGCAGAAAAGACAATAATCTACATGATCTACCAGGAGCAGACATCTATTACTGATGAAAATGCACAGTTTCTGATTAAGTAGGCAAAGTTCAAACTTTTGTTACAATACTATTCTATTTTTATGTTATGTTGGCACTTTACAAAATAGCAATGAATCTGTCTAATAAAATATTTGTATTTAGAATAAGTATGTTTTATTATAGGCATAGCATATGTTGCTTTTGAGTGTTAAAATGTATAAAACACCCAACTAAACTATGAATAAATATGTCACATGTGAAAGCACAGCTCATGGCAAGCATAATGACAACATGAAAAACTTGACAGTGATTTTGAATATAAAAATAATAGCAAAAATACTATATACTAACAGTGCACTGATCTAAATTAAATACAAAAAAAAACAACAACCAAAAAACAAAAACAAAAAAACAAAAAAACCCAAAAAACATAAACAATGTTGAAGTTGTATTAAGGTATAATTTTATAAGAATTTAACAAAACTGCTGACATTTAAAGTTATTTTCAGCTAAAATTTTAATTTTATGGCTATCTCTAAGAGAAACAAGTATATCACTAAATGAAAGATATAATTATAGATATTTTAAATAAGGAAAACTCTATGATATAAGGTAAATATGTTCCAAAAATTGTTGTTACTAGAACAAAGCATTTAACATCAATTCAAGTAAGTCAACTGGATGTAACCTTTATTCAGAACAAGGATCAAAAATCAATGTAACTTTTCCTTACAGAAAATGCATCAAGACTACTAACGCTGATTACATAACTTTCATTTTTTTATTGCATATAAGTTTTAGTCATTAGCTGCACCAGCATAAGGTTTTTGTTATTGGTTCAGTATGATTATGTCATCATTACAATCATTTTGTAAGGTTATTAAACTTTGCATAGTCAAATATTGACTTACAATATTTTTTCTTTATGTAGTTCTAATAAATAGACAATAATAAATAACAGCAGTCAATTTACGAATAATAGATCATGATAGATGAAACTTAAGTGTGTATTTTACTTTAAGGTGTGCTTAACTTTAAACAAGCACATTATAAATCAGGAGGATCTCGTAATACAGTATATTAATTTTTGTAATTTAAATTATGACTGCAACTTATAGTAATCATTATTATGCACTTGGTAAAGATAATTTACCAGTATTTTTCTCTCTTTCCTCATTTTTCATTATAAATTTTTCACTTGTTTTCCTTTTTGCAACCTGTGTAATTCAAACTACCTCTTCTATGTTGTGTTCATTTGTTCAAGCCATGTAATGGATTTTTTATGTTATTTATATATTTTATTGTAAACTTTCTAATTTGTAACCTTCTCAGTAAATATTTTGTAAAATAAAACAGATAAATTCCCAAATATTTTCTCTTCTTTCTGTGCATAACTTGTAAACAGAGCAACATTAATGTATGTACTGCCAAAGCAAGCACAAACAGCAACATCAAAATATCATATATATATAATATCATATATATCGGTGTCACTCGGAGAACATGTAAAATAATTGTATTCATTGCACATATGCGCAAATGCAATCACATTCTTTAACCCCAGCTGAGTCTAGGTATGTGAAGTTTTTATAGAAGTATTCTGTACATAACTGACATTACATTTCATTTTTCATGATTTTAGCATATTACTCTGCTTTTGTGGTTAAGTAATCCTCTCTTCAGTAGTTTCCTGAAGCCGAAGTGTTTTATATTGTACAGTGTTGCATAACAAATTTGAATAAAATATAGTGATTTATGGCATATTTTATCACTAACTGAAAAGTAAAAACATCAAAATTGCAGGTTATGCCTCATTTAATTATCTGATAAGTTTCTGTTGATGTTCTAAACCTATGATTAGATATGAAACAAGTATAAAAAAAAGATTAAAACAAGTTTGTGATTTCCTTGTTTTTCATTACTGAGTAATATTCCATTGTGTAGATGTACCACAATTTCTGTATCCGTTCCTCAGTTGAGGGCCATATGGGTTATTTCCAGCTTCTGGCAATTACAAATAAAGCTGCTACAAACATGGTTGAGCAAATGTCCTTATTGTGTACTTGAGCCTCCTTTGGATAAACGCCTAGGAGTGATATAGCTGGATCTTGAGGAAGCGCTATTCCTAATTGAGAAAGCAACAGATTGATTTCCAGAGTGGTTGTACAAGTTTACATTCCCACCAATGGTGGAGGAGGGTTCTGCTTTCTCCACAACCTCTCCAGCATGTGTTCTCAATTGAGTTTTTGATCTTGGCCATTCTGATGAGCATAAGGTAAAATCTTAGGGTCTTTTTGATTTGCATTTCCCTGATGGCTAATGAAGTCGAGCATTTCTTTAAGTGTTTCTCTGCCATTCGATATTCCTCTATCAAGAATTTTCTGTTTAGTTCTGTTCTCCATTTTTTAATTGGATTACTTGATTGGTTGCTTTCCATCTTCTTTAGTTCTTTATATATTCTGGATATTAGCCCTCTGTCACATATAGGGTTGGTGAAGATCCTTTCCCAGTCTGTAGGCTGTCATTTCTGATGATAGTGTCCTTTGCTTTACAGAAGCTTATCAGTTTCATGAGGTCCCATTAATTAATTGTTGCTCTTAGAGCCTGTGCTGTTGGTGTTCTGTTCAGGAAGCTGTCTCCTGTTCCAATGAATTCAAGGAAATAGTGAAATTTGCATGTAAATGTTGGGAACTGGAAAAGATCATTCTGAGTGAGGTATCCCAGAAGCAGAAAGACACACAGGGTATATACTCACCCATAAGTGGATATTAGACCTTTAATTTAGGATAAACCTACTAAAATCTTTACACCTAAAGACACTAATCAAGAAGGAGGACTATGGCTAAAATACTAAATCTCCATTCAGAAAGACAAAGAGGATGGTTAGCAGAAGAAGGAAAAAACAGGGAACAGGACAGGAGCCTGCCACAGAGGGCCTGTGAAAGGCTCTACCCTGCACGGTATCAAAGCAGATGATAAGACTTATGGCTAATATTTGCAGAGTGCAGGGAATCATATGAAAGAAGTGGGAAACAGTTAGACCTGGAGAGGGCAGGAGCTCCACAAGAAGAGCAACAGAACCAAAAAATCTGGGCACAGGGGTGTTTTCTGAGACTGATATTCCAACCAAGGACCATTGATGGAGATAACCTAGAACCCCTGCACAGATGTAGCCCATTGCAGTTCAGTGCCCAAGTGGGTTTCGTAGTGATGGGAACAAGGACTGTCTCTGATATGAACTGATTGGCCTGTTCTTTGATCACCTCCCCCTGAAGGAGGAGCAGCTTTACCAGGCCACAGAGGAAGACAATGCAGCCACTCCTGATAAGAGCTGATAGACTAGGATCAGAAGGAAGGAGAGGAAGACCTCCTCTCTCAGTGGACTTGGGGAGGGGCATGCATGGAGCAGGGGGAGGGAAAGTAAAACTGGGAGGGAAGGAGAGAGGGGGATACAGGGGGATACAAAGTGAATAAAGTGTAATTAATAAAAATTAAAATAAAGGGAGAATCCAAGATGGCTGCCATGAGGGAACACTGTGTCTGAGGAGTAGGACAGCAGAAACAACACAGCGACCAGGAGACTGAACTCTGGGACTTAAAACTCCAGCATTTGTGATTGCCAGGTGAGCGGAACTCCTGTGGTGAGAAAATCAAGTGGGAAAAACCTAGGGACACCCAGTTATTCCCCGGAAAAATCTCCGGGTGACCAGCAGCACACAGTTCTGATCAGAACAAGCAGCTGCACTGGACACCCGCACCTGCCATTATAGACTAGATCACACAGTCTTGCTGGCAGTCTGAGGAGGAACCAGGCAACGTTTTCACTGAACTGCACACTGCAAGCACACACTGCACCCGGGTTCTGCTTCAACCCACGGGTGTGCTGCAGGCTCACACTGATCACAGGAACCACCCCAGACTGAGTGGGTTGGGGGACCATTTTGACCAGTCTGCACACTGCCTGCTCATACCACACGCTTCCGGCAGCAAAAACTCAGTCAGTGTGTGAGTCCACCAGCAGGTCTGGGAGGGACCCTAGCTCTGCCTCAACCCATGGGTGTGCGGCAGGCATGCACTGATCGCCTGCACCACCACAGACTGAGAGGATCAAGGGACCATCTTGACCAGACTGCACACTGAGGGCAAACGCTGCATGCATCCACCAGCAAAAACCTCAGTTCGTGTGTGTGTCCATGGGCCAGACAGAAAAGGCCTCAGGCACCATTTCAGACTGGCCTGCATAAGCCAATGCACACCAACCCAAACCCACTCTGTGTGCCCCAAATATCATCTCAGACCTTGGTGCACAGCCCCTGGCCCAGAAGGAGGTGCAAAATCTCCATTCCAGGGAAGAGCCCTTAGCAGCAAACCCAGGGCAGAGCACACATCCCCAGCTGACATCTTAAACCTGGACACTCAGACTCTAGCACAGAGTGAGGAGTAAAGACTCCAGACCAGAGGGGTGACCAGCCTACAGTGCTCATAGTTTCTAGCACAGAGCATGAAGCCAGGCACACAGAGCCCACAACAGAGTTCAACTGAGACACAACACACACTAACAAACCACCGGAAATCACTGATCCTCTTGAACAATACTCCTGACACAAGAGACTGACAGATTCAGACTGAAGTACAGCCTTAAAACACAAGCAGCTCCCTAATTATATATAAACAAATGCCCAGAAATCGGCCAAAGAACTCACGCAACAAAAATCAGGACACCATGGCCCCACCAGAAACACTCAAAAGCAGAGGAGATTTTAATTCAGTGGAGACATAGGAAAATTATCTTAAAGCTTTGGTTATGCAGATATTGGAGGAACAGGAGGAGAGACAAAAAGAGGAAATGAACAAGGCCCTCAAAGAAATGGAGAAGAAATTAACTGCACGCATAGAGGAACAATCAAAGATAGACAGAGAGGAAACAACCAAAATAGGAGACACAGTCAATCAGTTGAAGGAAAGGGTACAAAGCATGAAAACAGAATTAGAAGCTATAAAGAAGACACAAAGGGAGAAGAACCTGGAACTGGAGAACTTAGAGAAAAGATCAGGAACCGCAAAGGTAAGCATCACCAATAGAATACAAGAGATGGAAGAGAGAATATCAGGAGCTGAGGACACGCTGGCTGAAATGGGCTCCTCACTCAAGGAAAATAAAAAATCGGAAAAATCCCAAGCACAAAACATCCAAGAAATTAAGGATGCCATCAAAATCCTAAACCTAAGAATAATTGGAATAGATGAAAAAGAAGACGACAGGCTCCAAGGACCGGAAAATATTTTTAAGAAAATCATAGAAGAAAATTTTCCCAACTTAAAAAAGAAATGTCCATCAACATATAAGAAGCCTACAGAACAACAAATAGACTCGACCAGAAGAGAAATACCTCTCCTCACATCATAGTCAAAACACTAAACCTACAAAACAAAGAAAAAATATTAAAGGCAGCAAGGGAAAAGAGTCAAGTAACATATGAAGGTAAACCAATCAGACTCACACCAGACTTCTCATCAGAAACTATGAAAGCCAGAAGGGCTTGGGCAGAAGTCATGCAGTCTTTAAGGGAACACAGATGCCAACCAAAACTACTATACCCATTGAAGCTTTCAATCAACATAGATGGAGAAA
>CM053744.1:83242790-83253530 GCA_028658305.1 Pachyuromys duprasi | reverse complement strand
CAGAAATTGTGGTACTTTTACACAATGGAATACTACTCAGCAATTAAAAAGGAGGAAATCATGAAATTCGCAGGCAAATGGTGGGACCTGGAAATGATCATCCTAAGTGAGGTATCCCAAAAGCAGAAAGAAACATATAGTATATACTCACTTATATAGACCTATAGGATTGGAAGGTCAAGCGGAAATCTACACACCTAGAGAGGATATATAGGAAGGAGGACCCAGGTTGGTATGATCAATGCTTGTTTGAATGAACAAATAGGATGGACATTGAATGCAGGAGAAAACAAGCAACAGGACAGGAGCATGCCAAATAGGTCCTCTGGGGAGATCAATGTAGTGATGTATCAGAGCAGATATTAAGACTCGCGATCAAGCCTCTTACAGCGGGCGAGAAGTAATGATAGATCTGGGGGAGGTTGGTGAGCCTTGGGGAGAACAAGAGCTTCACAAAGACCAAACTGAGCAAGGCACAGGGGTCTTGTATGAGACAGTTTCTACAATCAAGGACCATGTGTGGATGTGGCCTCTAACCCCCGCACAGATGGGGCTCATGATAGCTCAGTGTAGGACTGAAGACCCTAGTGAGGGAAACAGGGACTGTTTCAGTCATGATCTTGATGGCTGACTCTTTGACCCTCCCCCATACAAGCCGGGGAGTGACAGACTGGCTAGATCCCAGGGGAGGACATTGCAGCCAGCCCTGAGGAGATAGGATAAGCTGGGGTTGGATGGAAGGGAAGGAGGTCCTCCCCTGTTGGTGGACTTGGAGGGGGCCGGGAGTAGGGAGATGAGGGAGGGAGTGGGAGGGTAGCAGGGAATGAGGGAGGGGGCTACGTCTGGGATTCAAAGTACCTAACCTGTGATTGAGATAAAACTAAATAAATTTTAAAAAATTTTAAAAAAAGTTTGATTAAAAAAATTAAAACAAAAATATAAAAAAGCAAATTTGTGTAATCTGAGTGCAACTGAAATAAATATTTTAATTATAATTTGAGACACAGAGTGCTAAGAAAATATATTACTATCAAGGAATTGTGGCAATAATATTTCAGATAATTTGGAGGCTTCTAACACATTCCCTATTAGTAATTGGTCAATTTTCTCATTTCTCTGTTTAAATGGACCTGGCCAGACTGTATGAGACCAAATATGAGTAATATGTAATGGATAATTTTTACTTTTGATACCCTGGTGTTGTCATATAAACAGTGAGGTTATTTTTGAGTTATCAGGAACAAATTCATCAGTCTCTATATGCAAAAAAACCTCTTTCTGCGTATGAAGAATCAGTAATTATATTTAGATATTCAGGAAAATCTAACAATGACGTAAGGATTGTGTACAGTTTTACTTTTTGAATTAAGGTGTGTGGACTTTTGACAGCCTTGCTTATTTTGTCTGACTTGTAAACTGCCATCCCCTTCCTGTTTGCAGCAGTATAGAATGTTGATGCCTCTGGAATTCATGTTCTAGTTACAGTACATTGAAGAATCCAATTACTTCTTTTTTATATAAACTGAGTACATTTGTTTTATTATATTTATTGTTATTTTCTCCTGAGTAGTTCCTACAACCTCTTTCCTAATATTCATTGATCACTTACTATGACATGATCTCAGTATTAGTAAAAGCTACCACAACTTGGCTGGGTCTAGTCCTGAAAATTGACATAGTCTTATTCTACCTTTTATATTTAATTTGGAAACTTTTTCCACCTATGTCTTCAATTTTTTACTTTGTTTATGTGCTAAGAAAATTCATTCCATAATACTATTTTCCCTTTGCATAATGAGCCCAGTAGGAGAATGAGTTGAAGGCAAAATAAAGAAAATACAATTCAGTTTAGGAATAATTTGATCCACATATGCATCTTGCAGTGTTTGTTCTACAAGAGTTAATTCTTTTTCTGCTTTAGCTGTTAGGTATCTTGGAATGTTTAAGTTTGAATCTCCTTGAAATGTTTGAAACAATTACTTAATTCATAAGTACTCAATCGAATTGTAGGTTTCAGCCAATTAATATCTCCTATTAAATTTTGAAAATTGTTAAGAGTTTGCAATTCATCCTTACAGATATGTATCTTTTGTAGTCAGATATTTTTGTTGACTAATTTTATAACTGAAATAACTAAGTGAATCTCCTGTTTGTATTTTTTTCTGGAGCAATCTCTAATCTCCAACTTGGCAGAATTCCTTGTGTTTCTTAAACATTTTCGCTAAAGTGTCTGCATCAGACTCAGTCAACAAAATATCATTGATGTAATGATATATCATAGATTGAGGAAATTGCTTAAGAATTATTTCCGGGGTTGGAGATTTTGCTCAGTAGTAGAGTAGCTTGCCTAGTAAGCTCAGGGTCCTGGGATTGGTCCTCAGCTCTGGGGGAAAAAAAAAAGAATTATTTCTGACAGTTGATGCACAAAATATTTTTTAGTACTTTATTTATTTTAATATTAATCACAGGTTTTATACTTTGTATCTTACCTGAAGCCCCCTCTCTCATTCCCTCTCACTCTCCCCATCCCTCCCTTATGTCCTCCCTTCCCCTTTCCAAGTCCACTGATAGGGGAGGACCTCCTCCCCTTCCATCTGACCCTAGCTTATCATGTCTCTTCAGGGCTGGCTGCAATATCTTCTTCTGGGGTCTAGCAAGGCTGCTCCTCCCTTGGGGGGGAGGGAGAGGTCAAAGAGCCAGCCATTGAGTTCATGACAGAAATAGTCCCTGTTCACCTTACTAGGGTACCCAGTTGGATACTGAGCTACCACGGGCTATATCCGAGCAGGGATTCTAGGTTATATCCACAGATGGGAAGCACAAAATATTGACATAAAGTTGGACTGTTTAACATTGCATGTGGCAATACCCTCCAATGGTATCTCTTTGTTGTTCAGAATAGGTATTGAGAAAGCAACCCATTCACTATCTTGCTGTTGCAAGGGTACTGTGAAAAAAAACAATCATTCAAGTCAATTGTTATTATAGGACATGCTCTAGGTAACAAAGAAGATAAAGGAAGTCTCTGGATGTAAGGACACATTGGTTGATTTACTGTATTGACTGATCTGTTATCAACCTCTATTTTCTTGACTTCTATTTTACAACAAAACAGGGAAATTACATGAACTGGTAGACTCCTGTATATTTTGAGCCTCCATCTGCTCTTGTACCAGTTGTTAAAGTGCCTGCAATTTTTGTTTTCTTATGTACCACTGCTCTTGCCCCAAAAGTCTCTTCAAAGTCCATTGCAGGAGTATGGCTGTTGGTATCACAGCAGGAGCCCCTATTATAAATTTGTAAACTCAATTTCTGTGATGTTCAGTGTTCGGACAATGGACACAATTTGTGCTTCTTCTTGCATACTGGTATCAATTCCTTCAACATGAGCATCTATCATATCATCCCAACTTTCCTCATTTTTTTTCTGTCCCTGAGATTACAGAAATATTAATTTCAGTACCCCATTGTTTTAAAATATCTCTTCCCCAGAAATTTATGTGTATGTCAGCCACATAGAATCTCAACTTCTCTGTTTGCACTTCTGGTCCCACACATTTAATCCACTGGACACTTTGTCTTATTTGTCATAATTTACCAATTCCTATACACTCTGAATAAATCTTGTGAAGTGGCCAATCCGGATTCTAAGACTTTGGGGAAAGTACACTGACATTAGCTACTGTATCCACAAAACTTTCTATTTCAACACCATTTATTTGCCCCATTAATTTGGGTCTCTGATCATTAATCACTGTTTACCAGAACAAACATTCTCCAGTGCTCCAAAAGAAAACAAAACAAGAAAAAAACTCAAAAAATCCTGTTCTTTCTACTGAAGAGGTCTTGCTTTTGATGTAAGAAAATAGTAACAGCTGAGCAATTCTATCCCCTGCATTAATTTCCATCTCCTTTTTCACATATGCCATGATTTTAATTTCTTCCTTGCAATGACCATCTATAATAACTGGATGTACAATAAATCCTTGAGAAGTTATACTACCTCTTCCCAGGATTAGTCCTACTGTTCGTGAAGGTAAAGGGCCATAAATACCAATGGTTAACTTGTAACAGTCACAATTTGGGGATAGTGTAGTAAGAGGCGCATCTGTGACCAGATCCAAAGCTCCACTACCTGCAGGAGCATGCATTAATCATCCTGCTCTCTTGGTAAAAAGTACTATTTTCTTCATAGTCAATGCACCTACTATTTTGGTCTCTGAAGCTGCAAGTCTTACAGTTTCTTTCGAAGTGGCCAAATTTACTGCAATTATAACACCAAGCATTTTGATTACTGAGATTTCTAGCTACAGCTTGTCCAATGATATTGGCATTATGCTCCTGAGAGCCAATATAAAATCTTTCTCTTATCCATTTGTCTACTGGGGCTCCTAGTGCTTTTAATGGTCTAGTTTTTCTCTTACATTCAATATTTGAATTTTCAAACACTAAAATCTGTATCATCAACTTTCTGGTTTCAGGATCTAATATGGCTCTATTGACAGCAGAAGTAAATTTCTGTAATAATTCAGGGAAGGCTTCTCCAGAGCCCTGTTTTGTGTTGGTAAAGGAGACAGATTTTTTTCCCTGGCTCTTCAACTATACCCCATTCTCTTAAAGCTGCATCATGACATTGTTGACGGATGACATTATCATACCAGATTCACTCTTGTAACTCAGTATAAAGTCCTTCACCAAGCAGTTGATCATTATATACATTTATCCCCCTTGCTATGTTATGTTGCTTCATTTTCACGGTTTCATCCCTCCACCACTATAACCATTGCAATTGTTTACCATCTTGTAGAACAGCTGACACCAAACTTTTTGGGAATAAGTTTGTTTTACATATCCCAATTATTTCATACTTGTTTAACAAATGGGAAATGCAACTCCAACCTTAAAATAGACTTTTAAAAATGGTTTAAATTTAGTATGACTATTGGCTCTCATGTCACCTCATCATACGCTTCACCACCATCATTAGGAAGCATATGCTGCACAAGGACTGGGAAGGCTGATGGTGCCTGCAGAGGTCTAGGCAACTCCTCTGGTAGTGCACTTGGCTAGACAGGAACTCGCTCACCCTGTACATACTTCTGTTCCTCCTGGCCCCTGGCCTCATGGAGATGCTCAGTGCACCTGGTAGTGAGTGAAGCATGGCTGGACAGTAGCCTGCCTTCCAGCGGGGTCTGCATCTACTTTCATTGTGCAGGAAATTCCCTTTTTTGGATACCAAACCTGAACCTTTTGTCTTCCTCCCACTGGCTCCTTTTGCTTTCCAAGCACATCAGTCTCTATTCTCAGACTCACTACTTGCATAGCCAACTTTGTAATCCTTTCCAATTTCCAGGGAATTGAGTGAATCTTTTGAGTTATCAGCTTCCCCTCACCCAACCTTTTTCAATATGATATAGATAAGGACCACAAAACAAAACCAGAAAACCCCCTCTGGAAGCAAGACAGGAGACTACCCAGCAGAAAAAGCAACCATTTTGCCCACCTCCTTAAATAACATTGCTAATCCATCCAAACCTGACAATTCCTCCACTGCATAAGAAGTACAGTTACCCATTGTGCCTAAGCCAAGTTGGGTGCAATCTGCATAGATTTTTCACCAAACCTACTTTATTTAGGGATCTTAAATATGTTTATCTCCTTTCCATCTCCCAGACCTTACATAGAAGATTAGTAGGGAGAATGCTGTAGACCTCTTATGTATTTCCTGCTGATTAGGGTAGATGGATCTTTAGGGATGTACCAAACTCAGTAGTCTAGATACCAGCAGTCCTGATTGAAGGATAACAGCAAGCAGCAATAGGATTTAGAAGATAGGGACAAGTCAGCAAAAGACATAAGACTCAGTTGGATTGCCCCAAGAAGTTCTCTAGAATTTTTCTCTCTGTGAAGTGTCAAAGCAGGAAGATAAGTGAATCCATGTTGATCCAAAAGTGATGTATCACTGTGCTTGGGCCTCTATATACCATCACTCCTCAGAGTCAACCCAAGGATGTTCTCAGCTGGCCAAATTCATGCCCCTCAGATGTGAGAGCTCACAGCAAAACACCATGTGCCCCTTCACAAGCCATCTTCCAGCAAAACATCAAATGCCCAGCTTGCAGCAAAACATCACATGACAAAGCTGAGTCTTCAAGGAAACCAGCATATTCCACTTCATTCATCTGTCTCTATTGTGGCTAAGTGAGGTCTTACCCCACATTCTCCCACAGAAAAATATGAATGGAAGTCTTCTGTTTCCTGTTTTGAATATAGCTCTTTAAGAACTTTAATGCCTGCCTGGGATTGTGGTAACTTCAGTGACCACAATGGCCAAAATTTAAAATTATTTATTTCATAACCTAGATTTTAAAATGCCATACAATTAATTGTGGACGGCAAATC
The DNA here is from genome assembly GCA_028658305.1 of Pachyuromys duprasi. Taxonomy (NCBI): domain Eukaryota; kingdom Metazoa; phylum Chordata; class Mammalia; order Rodentia; family Muridae; genus Pachyuromys; species Pachyuromys duprasi. The sequence continues at coordinate 83,247,128 of CM053744.1, read as the reverse complement.
AAACTTAAAAACTAAATGACAAGTACTCATTCTTGGCGGTTTAATGCTATGGCACTTTGAAGTAGTATAGTGGATATATTTTATAATAGGCTAATTGTGTGCTAAGCTATTTGCCTTAATTAATCTCAAAATGTTGATAATTTTAATGAATAAATGAGGAATAAGACTTCTAACAGTATAGCATTCTTTGCATAACTAGTTGCTATTTGTGTATGTAATCCAATGCCTTCTTACTAACTTCTGATATGTTCAGAATTCAACCCTATGATATTTTAATTAAATTATTTTTATTAATTACAGTTTATTCACTTTATATCCTAGCTGTAGCCACCTCCCTCATCCCTTCCCAATTCTACCCTCCTTCCTCATGTCCTCCCATGCCCTTTTCCAAGTCCACTGATAGGGGAGGTCCTTGTACCCTTCCCTCAGACCCCAGCAGGTCTCATCAGGACTGACAGCATTGTCTTCCTCTATGACCTGGTAAAGCTCCTCCCCCCTCAGGAGGAGGTGATTAAAGGGTAAGTCACTGAATTCATGTCAGAGACAGCCCCTGTTCCCATTACTAGGGAATCCACTTGGAGACTGAGTTGCCATGGGCTACATCTATGCAGGGGTTCTAGGTTATCTCCATGCACTGTCCTTGACTGGAGTATCAGTTTCAAAAAAGACCCCTGTGTCCATAGTTTTTGGTTCTGTTGCTCTCCTTGTGGAGTTCCTCTCCCCTCCAGGTGTTTATGATTTTTGTGTTTTACTTTTTTTCTTTCAATCTACTCAAGAATATATCTTAGATCACTAAATCTAGATGAACACCATAATGAAAGAGCCTTAGTTACACATTGTTTAATGAAAGGTTTAGGAAAGGAGATAGGAACATAGCTCAGTGTTCAAGTGTTTGTCTCCAAACATAAGGCTCCTCCTTGTACCTTCAGAACCTATCTACAAATTCCAGGATTGATGACACATGCCTGTACTTGTAGGACAAAAAGTATTCTTTTAGCTAGCTGGTCAAGAATTCTAGCCTAATTGATGATTGGAAGGGCAGTGATACCATAGTCATTTTTAAACATTTGAAAGCTATTATCAAATTCCCTTTTGTTACCAGAATTCATTAAATTATATCTAAAATCACTTTTGTTTATTGGAATTACCTTAAAATTTTTATTTTTGTTTTTTTGCCCTGTGTCTTTCTACTTAAATATTGTTTATCACTATCATATTTAAAATCATATTCAATTCAGTTAAATGAATACTTCTTATTTTATTTCCATATAAAGATTATTGTTCCAATAGCAAAATTTCCTAGTATGTCTCAAATACTTACCTTTCAAGACCCTTTTTGTTTTGATGTAGAATGTAGCTTTTCCTTGAAACTCCAAAATAAAACCTAATGTATTACATATGTATGTACAATTTTAACATATTGTATTTCTATCCATACATAGTATATATATATGCATATTATATATTTAATACATATTGTAAACATGTATATTTGTATGCAATACAAATATATTTGTATATAATATAAAATTTATATACATAATGTAATATATATAATAATGTATACATGCATAAAGGGTTTAATAATAAGTGTCTGTAATGTAATATTAACTATAAGTTATGATTATGTCTAAATAAATAAGTCCATCATAGGTTATTAATAATTTATAAAAGAAATATTATTGAGAATAATTTTTACATAATTTATTTATAAAATCATCATAATAAGCTAATATATTAAGTCAATTTATTGATATTTTAATTTTTTATGTTTATAGTCTTTTTAAATTAAATTTATACTTTTAAAATATTAGTTACAGTGTATTAACTTTGTATCCCAGCTGTATCCCACTCCCTCATTCCCTCCCAATCCCATCCTCCCTCCCTCATCTTCTCCTTAACCCTTTCCAAGTCCACTGATAGGGGAGGTCCTTCTCCCTTTTCATCTCACCCTAGCTTATCAGGTATCTTCAGGGCTGGCTGTAAAGTTCCTCTGTGGTCTAGCAGGGCTGCTCCTCCCTTGGGTGGGTAGGGTCAAAGAGCCAGCATTTGAGTTCATGTCATAAATAGTCCCTGTTCCCCTTACTAGGGTACCTATTTGGACACTGAGCTACCATGAGCTACATCTGAGCAGGGGTTCTAGGTTATATCCATCAATGGTCCTTGGTTGGCGATACAGTCTCACAAAAGACCCCTGTGCCCATGTATATTTGGTCCTTGTGGAGCTCCTCTGCTCTCCAGGTCATACTAATTCCCCCTTCTTTCATATGATTCCCTGTACTCTGCAGAAGGTTTGGTTATGAGTCTCAGTATCTGCTTTAATACACTGCCAGGTAGAGACTTTCATAGGCCCTCACTGGTAGGATCCTGTCATGTTCCTTGTTTTCTCCTACATCCAATGTCCATCACATTTGTCTTCCTAATTGAGGATTGATCATCTTACCCAGGGTCCTCTTTCTTGCTTATCATCTTTATATGTACAGATTTAGGTGTATGTTTATCCTTACACATCTAGTACCCACTTATAAGTAAGCATATACCATGTGTGTCTTTCTGCTCCTGGGGTACCTCACTCAGGATGATCTTTTCTAGATTCTACTATTTGCCTGCAAATTTCATAATTTCCTTGTTTTTAATTGCTAAGTAACATTCCATTGTGTAAAAGTACCACAATTTCTGTATGCATTCTTCCACTGATGGACATCTGGGTTGTTTCCAGTTTCTGGCTATTACAAATAAAGCCACTACAAACATGGTTGAGCAAACGTCCTTGTTGTGTACTTGAGTGTCAGACATATATTATGTACACAGTACTCTGCCTACATGTATGCCTACACACCAGAAGAGGGCACAAGATCTCATTATAGTTGGTTATTATGTGGTAGCTGGAAATTGAACCCAAGAGCTTGGGAAGTTTAACTACTGATCCATCTCTCCAGCCCCAATAATTTAATTCTTAAAATGATGAGAACTTAAATGACATAGAGCTTCTGATTTTAGTTCCTTAGTTATATATTTGATAAAAATCAAACTTTTAAACATTCAGAAATACCTAAAACAAAAGCCATGTTGAGGTCTTTTATCGACTTGGACTTTAGCTTTGTGCAAGGTGATAAATATGGATCTATTTTCATTTTTCTGCATACAAATATCCAGTTGGACCAGCACCATTTGTTGAAGATGCTGTCTTTTTTCCACTGAATGGTTTTGGCTTCTTTGTCAAAAATCAAGTTTCCATAGGTGTTTGGGTTCATTTCTGGATCTTCTATTCTGTTCCATTGGTCCACTATTCTGTTTCTATGGCAATACCATGTAGTTTTTATTACTATTGCTCTGTAGTACAGCTTGAGGTCGAGGATGGAGATACCTCCAGATGATCTGTTGTTGTAGAGGTGGATAAAAGACCTCAACATAAAACCAGACACACTAAACCAGTTAGAAGAAAAAGTGGGAAAGACCCTAGAACTCATTGGCACAGGAGACTACTTCCTGAATAGAACACCAACAGCACAGGCTCTAAGATCAACAATCAATAAGTGGGACCTCATGAAGCTGAAAAGCTTCTGTAAAGCAAAGGACACTGTCATCCAAACGAAACAACAGCCAACAGACTGGGAAAGAATCATTACCCATCGTACTTCTGACAGAGGGCTAATATCCAGTACATATAAAGAACTCAAGAAGATAAAATGCAGGAAATCAAGTAATCCAATTAAAAAATGGGTTATGGAGCTAAAAAGAGAACTGAATGTAGAGGATTATAGAAAACAGAAAAACATTTAAAGAAATGCTCAACGTCCTTAGCCATCAGGGAGATGCAAATCAAAACGACCCTGAGATTTCACCTTACACCCAACAGAATGGCTAAGATCAGAAACTCTAGTGACAACGCATGCTGGAGAGGTTGTGGAGAAAGAGGAACCCTCCTCCATTGCTGGTGGGAATGCAAACTTGTACAACCACTCTGGAAATCAAGAGTGCTTTCTTAGACAATTAGGAATAGTGATTCCTCAAGACCCAGCTATACCACTCTTAGGCATATATCCAAAAGATGCTCAAGTACACAACAAGGACATTTGCTCAACTATGTTCGTAGCTGCTTTATTTGTAATAGCCAGGACCTGGAAACAACCCAGATGTCCCTCAGTTGAGGAATGGATACAGAAATTATGGTACTTTTACACAATGGAATACTACTCAGCAATTAAAAAGGAGGAAATCATGAAATTCACAGGCAAATGGTGGGACCTGGAAACTATCATCCTAAGTGAGGTATCCCAAAAGCAGAAGGAAACTTATGGTATATACTCACTTATATAGACCTATAGGATAGGAAGG
>CM053744.1:83230671-83242690 GCA_028658305.1 Pachyuromys duprasi | reverse complement strand
ATGATCAGTGCTCATATAGATGAACAAATAGGATGGACATTGAATGGAGGAGAAAACAAGCAACAGGACAGGAGCATACCAAAGAGGACCTCTGAAAGAATCAATATAGCAATGTATCAAAGCAGATATTAAGACTCACAATCAAGCCTTTAGCAGAGGGCGGGAATTAATAATAAAAAAAAAAGCGGAAATTAGTAAGACTTGGGGAGAACAAGAGCTCCACAAAGACCAACCTGAGCAGGGCACAGAGGTCTTATATGAGACAGTTTCTCCAACCAAGGACCATATATCGATATGGCCTAGACCCCCCGCTCAGATGTGGCCCATGATAGCTCAGTGTCAAACTCAAGACCCTAGTAAGGGAAACAGGGACTGTTTCAGTCATGAACTTGACGGCTGACTCGTTGACCCTCCCCCATTCATGCCAGGGAGTAACAGCCTGACTAGATCCCTGGGGAGGACACTGCAGCCAGCCCTGAGGAGTCAAGATGAGGTGGGGTTGGATGGAAGGGGAGGAGGTCTCCCCCATTGGTGGACTTGGAGGGGCGGGGAGGAGATGAGGGAGGGATGGGGTGGATGTGAGGGAATGAGGGAGGGGGCTATGCCTGGGATGCAAAGTACCTAATCTGTGATTGATATAAAAGTAAATAAATTTTTAAAAGTCATGACAATAGTAAATACCTTTTGCAAAATTCCACAAGTATGTTGCTACAAATATCTATAATATATAAGAAATATTTCAAAATTGAACATGTGTTTAATACCATGTAAGTAAATTATAATACTGTTAATACATGTCATTATTTCTTGGACCATCATCGTGTACATGACTGTCATACATCTCAATTCTTCTTTCACTAATTTAATTACTATCTATACCTTTTGCTAAATTTAGTGGATTACAAATATGTTGAAGCCAGAGAGTATATCTTATAGCCCTTTTATTAATTCTTTTATATGTACTGTTATAATCTCTGAATATTTGGGAAGTTAATAATTTTCATAAGATCATTTTTTCACCCAAAATTAAACTTCATTGAACGGTGAATATTTAAAATTGTCCTCATCACAAGGAAGTTCACTTGCTATTGTTGGTCAATATAACTTACAATTCATCTAAATCCACTAACATGGTTAACTAAACACATAGAATATTAACACATAATATGGAGCATGCATACACTAATGCTTTTGGAAAACAATTCTAGAAGTGCTCATAATTTACGTATCCCATTTAATTCATCTTACTTCTAATGTAATGATAAAGTTGTTAATTAACTTTAAGATGGAGAATTCTTTGACAAATCAACAATGGAAAAGAAGTTTATACCACTTCTTCTCCAGGACATTATTCTGTGTCCTTGGTAATTTTGGTCATTTAAAGATAGTCACATTTGGTTTTGCTAACTAAGATTGATGGTCATAGAATACTAAAGATTATGTCAGCAAAAACATTCTTCATAATATGATATAGATTTAACTAAAAGGAGATGATGAAATTCCCTAGTGGAGTGAAAGAACAGCAGGCATGACAACTCAACATCCAGTGTATAATTGGTTTGGAATGCTTGACAGATTTTTGGAATGGTATAGAAGCATTCAAACTGGCAGATGACTGATGGGAATAGATGGAGGTCATTTACACAGTTTATACACAATAGAAATTCATTCATTCTCACGTACCTCTGTCTGTCCATCATGACAATCTTTGTCAAGAAAATGGAGAACAAAACAACTTAAAAAGAGCAATTAATTTTCTTTCTGTTCATTTTGTATTCAATGTATAGGTTAATCTCAGGAAAAAATTGAATATTTTCAAGAAAGAAGAAACTGAAACTTTATGTGTGCAAATTATACTTATTAGTCAAATACTTATTTGGTTTCATATTTCATATTAGTGCCATAATATTACCAAAATTTCATCAGTAGATGAGAAAAATATACTTATTTGTTCATAGAAACTTACAGTAAAAGTCTTTAAAACCAGGGAAGAAAACAAAGCTCAGTCATAACTAAAACTGTATAAGAAGACAATCAGGAAATAAAATTCAAAAATCAAGATTACATTTTTCCATGTACGTTTCATGTAATGAAAAAAGTATCTTTTTATTTTTAACCATTTCACATAGATTTATTTATTACATTCTTACAGATCACTATGTAGGGTCAAAAATCACTGTTTTCTCTCCTAGAAAGGAGGAGAGAAAGACAATGACATTTGTTACCTATGTTAGGATTCCATCAGATAGTGACTAAAGAAGTCAAAACTGAATCCAAGAAGTTTTATTTCAATATTTCCTTTCATATTTTAGCATGCTCTGTACACACACACAGACACGATAGGAACAAAAATAAATAGTACCTTTGGGTGCTATTTAATATTGTTATTAAATATACTTAACAATACAATTTGTTCACTGTGTATTAAATCTAGGTGTTTTGGAACACAAAAGTAGGAAGGAAAATGTATTATCATTTATGTCAAATTAATGTGTTTTTCTTTTTAGTTAAACATGTCACTTCTCACCATGTATTCACAACCAATTCATAAATGTGTGAGTAAATCTGCCTTTTTTTTAAGTCAGTCTGTTTGTTGACTAGGGAATCACATAATCTGATAAAAATCTCTCCCAATCTCCAAGTCATAAGGGAAGTAGGAGAATGTATGTTTATGTAAATGTTTTTTTTTTTCTTCAGAAGAGGGGATGAGATGAGAACTTTGACCAAGCTGAGCGTTTCTATGTATCTATCCCTAGGCCTGGAAGCTTCTAGCCTCCATTCAGTCTAATATGCAATCCTGGACCTTGAAGAATTTAGCTTCCACCTTTATCTGCTAATTGAGGCCTAGAATGTTCTCAGCCTCTGAGATTAATTGCTGAATAAGCTCACCCTCTCTAGTACTTTCTGAACTCTGGCTAGCTGGTTCAAATTAGATGTTCTACCTCAGAACTCCCATTCAAGCTGACTGATTTGAATTGGCTTCTTTCCAGTTCTGAATGAATTGTTCTGCTTGGGAAAACGGCCTCTGAACTCTGCAAACTCAACTGCACTCAAGTGAATTGTACCAAACTGCAAGTCCATCATAAACTATACTATACTACTGAGCTCTACTTTGTCTCCACAAGCTCCCCCCCCCTCTCTCTTTCTGTGCTGCTCTGTTTTTTTTTTCTTTAGTAATTTTTTTATTAATTACAGTTTTTTTTCACTTTGTACCCCAACTGTAGCTCCCTCCCTAATCTCCTCCCTCCCTTTTCTCCACATTTGTCCCTCACCCAGTCCACTGATAGTGGAGGGCCTCCCCCTATTCGTTCTGATTCTCGTCTATCAGGTCTCATCAGGAGTGGCTGCATTGTCTTCATCTGTGGCCTGCTAAGGCTGCTCCCCACTGAGGGGGAGATGATCAAAGAGCAGGCCAATCAGTTCTTGTCAGAGACACTCCTTGTTCCCATTACCGGGGAAACCACTTGGAGACTGAGCTGCCATGGGCTATATCTGTGCAGGGGTTCTAGGTTATCTCCATGAATGGACCTTGGTTGGAGTATCAGGCTCAGAAAACACCTTGGTGTCCCTATTTTTCGGTTCTGTGGATCTCCTGTCCCCTCCAGGTCTTTCTATCTCTCTGTTCTTTCATAAGATTCCCTGCACTCTGTCCAAAGTTTTGTTATGAGTCTCAGCATCTGCTTTGATACCCTGCAGAGTAGAGTCTTTCAGGGACCTTCCGTGGTAGGCTCCTGTCCTGTTCCCTCTTTCCCCCTCTTCTGATGTCCATCCCCTTTGCCTTTCTGAATTAAGATTGAGTATCTCACCCAAGGTCCTCCTTCTTGATTAGTTTCTTTAGTATAGAGATTTTAGTATGATTATCCTCTGTGCTGCTCTTAAGGAGCTCCTCTTTCCTATCTGTTCTTTGAGAGTTGGACATATTCTATCTCTGACTCAGTCAGTCAAATCTTTCTCTTGTTTGGCACTTTATCTCCCTCTCAATTAGAATTCATTATTTAAGATTAAAGGTGTGTACTAAATTCCAGCCAGATGGATCAATAATGTGTATTCCAGTCAGGGGGGTTAAAGGCATATACTTGGGGCTTGGACATATTCCAGTTAACTTACACAGGCCAAGGTCTTTGGATGTGAACCGCTGCTAAAGTAGCCATATTTCTAGATAAAATTCTTCTGTGATTGGGGGGTGGGGTGGGATGGAGAGGTTTAGATCTATAGAAAGATGTTAGATTAATTGAATTTATCAAAGTGCATAAGTTAAACATTACCTTTTGTTTTCAGTTTCACAAGAGAAAGAATGAGTTAAAGAAATTTTATAACATATCATGAATTCTGTCGTTTTGGTATCATGGAGAAGAGAAGTGAGTACAGGAACTTTTGATTAAAGCTAATCTCCAGAGTATATAGAGAACCACACAAATGCATACATAGGTAGATAAGCAGACCCAAAAGTAGGGAGGTTGAGGGATACATGATAGAAAGATAGATAGGTGATAGATAGAAAGATAGGTATATGTAGTCACAGTTAGATAAAATGGATATATAGATCCCCAAAAGTAGACTTTTTTCATTTTTATGGGTGATCTATTTTTTTATTTTTTTAATTTAAACCAATTTTTAAATTTAAATTTATTTTAATCATATTCTTTCCTGATTCAAGTACATGTAGATCCACTTCTGCTCCTTACCCACCCAAACTTCAACCATTTTCAAAAAAAACAAACCAAAAACCAAATATAAAATCATCCCCCAAACCTAACAATATAAATAATAATACCACCAAACTGTAATTAGATATAATCACACACACACATACACACACACACACACACACACACACTGGGATCCTGTACTCACTTGAGTATTCAGAAAGTGCAGGGGGCTGACAGATTGTCAATCTTGGACCTGGGTTTGGCCACAGGCGCCCTGTATAAGATGATGCCCAACTCCTGGGATGTCCCCTCTAGTCTGGGAAGCACTAAAGATAGATGGTTTGGATCTGACTTCCTGTTTGCTCACAGGTTTGCAACCTCTGATCTTCCCGCCCTTAGATAAGGTACAATCTGGTTGCTGCCATCTCAGAACTCCTCTGAACATTTTATCCTTAAAATAAGTTACTTCTTATCTGCTCTAAATTCACTTTAGTAGAATCAAATTATATACACAGTTTAGTGAACAAAGGAAAAAAAAAAAACACTGAACATACTATTTAATCTAGCCATTTTACTTTTCTTCTTTATAACCTTTCTGGAATCAGGTTGAACCCAACCATGTCAGTACCCTACCATCTTCCACAGAGAAAGGACTAGAACCCGTTATTACACTATTGTTTTATAAACTTCGTTTATAAATTTGCTGATGTAATGCTATTTCTGTTGTGTGGATGCTCTTTCCTTTGACATTTATGACCATTAGATTTTATGTATTACATCTTCTGCCAACTAGTCTTGTCAGATTCACTGGTAATTTATAAATAACAATACATACCAGTGAAATTTCACTATTTGTCAAATGTCTTTAGATTAATTAAACATGTTTATTTATGTTTTTTGTGTATGTTACTAGATGTAGTAAACACAGTCTATTGTTACTTTATTTGCTTTCTTCAGATATATTTGTAACTATTTCTGACTTACATGTCTCCTTAAAGATTATTTGTCTCTCTCCCATTGGTCTATAAACATTGGAGAACTTGAAGATCAATCTTGTGATTTATTTTTACTGTATCTATAATTATGTCTTAGGAGATCTCATTGAAACCGATGTTTTATGATAATGACTACAGACCTGTTTTTCAGTCTTTAATCTTCTCTGCTGTTTTAGAAATCTAAATGTCAACCCAGCATCTTGAATTAGACAGTGCAGTGTTTTGTTATGTTGAAGCAGAGTGGATAACATATCAAATTATTGCTCTTTTTATACATTAAGAAAAGTTCCCAGAAACAACACTATAATGATAAAGTCGGACACTGACATGGACAGTCCATAGACGGAGAACCTCAAGAATACATTAAGAAAAGTTCCCAGAATCAACACTATAATGATAAAGTCAGACACTGACCTGGACAGTCCATAGATGGAGAACCTCAGGAACAATCAGAATGTATAGAGTATCCTTTCCATCCTTTGGAGATAGTATGTCACTGCTGTGACTTTCATTTTGAGTTTCAATCACAAGATCTGTGAAAGAAAGCTTTTTGGTACTAGGCCAAGTTTCTTTCATTTTGTTCTATTATCAAGGCCTGCTATTGACATCTGATAAGTATTTTAAAAAAATTTATCAATATTACTTATTTTGTTCACATTTAATTTTTGTAAGATAATTCTTCATCCAAATTAGCTTGGATTATAAAATAGCACTCCCAGGTTCTCTTTAACCAAAAACAAAACAAAACAAAAAATATTGAGCATGTTTTTCTTCCTGAAGTTTCTTACAAATTTTGACAACATCTACTAGACTCTATTTTCTTTATAGTATAATTTGACCACGTCTCAGATTAATTTCTATTAGACAAAATAGAACACCATTTTAGTAGTACTACTCTGTAACTTGAGTTACTGATTTTCTTTCATTTTGCCACAATCTATATTCTGTAAAGTAGCATGTTGGTGTTGTTCCTGATATTGCTGTTTCTTAATGCTTAGCAATGGCTACTACTCTAATCAAAGTCTCTCTAAAGTTCAAGTTGAATAAAAGAAAATCATGGGGGAGATCCAACATGGCGGCACCAACCATGCTTGATATCTGAACAGCAGCTCAGCAGCGAGAGCAGAGTGACTGGCAGGGCATACTGTGGATCCCCAAATCCCGATGTCTATGTTTCTCAGGAGAGAGGAGAATCCACAGGGATACTTGGAGGTCCATCGTCAGACCACTTGGTTAGTACCTGGAAAAATTCCCCTGGGCTCCTGCCCAGCACTGCTACAGCCCTAGGCTACTGGCCCAATCCAGCCATCTGTCAATACCTTCCCGAGACTGGCAGCAGCTCTCTGGACTCCGACCCTGCAGCTCTAAGCCACTCTCCCAAACTCACCATCTGTGAATATATTCCTGGGACCGAGCGGCGCACATGGGATGGGGATGAGGAGGAGGCTCCTACCCTACAGCCTTAGACCACCTGCCCGAACCCACTAGGACTAGCAGTAGCAACTAGCTAGGCTCTGACCCCAGAGCCCTAAGCCACCTATCAGAACCCACCATCAGCGGATACTTTCCTGGGACCTGCAACGTGCAGTTGGGGCTCCTACCCTACAGCTGTAGGCCACCCACGCACCCAGCCCAAACACAAAACTATGGATACCTTCCAGGACAGGCAGCAGATGGATACTTGCAGTTCTGACCCCACAGCCTTAGGATACATAACCCCGAAGCCCACTTTCTGTGGATAACTTCCTGGAACCAGAGTTTGGCAGCTGTGACTTTGGGTTCTCACTCTTACTGCCTGGGACCTGCAGTATCTTCCTGTACTGTGGGTAAGACCCCAGATCTGGGTGTCCACTCTCACAGTACTGTAGACACCTTCTGAGTAGTAGAGGCTCCTGTTTCCAAACCCAAGAGACCACAGTCAACGTCCTGTGGACACCTTCCTGGTCACATCAGCTAGTGGTGCTGACTCTCACTGCCTAGTGGAGGGGATAAATTCTGGTGTGGAGGGGAGGCATGATTCCATTCTGCCTACTCGCCTGCTGCCTGGTTCACCCAGGTCAGAATCAGCCAGCACAGCACAGTGAACACAGCAGGGCTGAGTTAGGGTTGGGACCCAGGTTCCACTCCCCACCATCTGAGGGAAGCCTGTAATACACTGGAGCAGATCTAGGCAAAGAGATCTATCTACCAGTACCCCACCACGATGGCTCACATAGCCCAGAATAGGGAGCCAATCACAGACAGAGAACCCAGTGGAGCTGAGGTAGGCATGTGACCCCAGTTCCATTGTCCTCTTCTGTAAGGAGGCTTGTGGGGCATTTGGAGCAGCTTTAGGCTCAGAGATCTTTCTGCTTGTTCCCCAGCAGCCTAATCCATTTGAGTCAAAAACAGCCCAGCCAGCCCAGCCAGTGAACCCAGTGGAACTGAGCCAGGCTTGGGATCCAAATCCTGTCCTCCACATCCTTAAGGAAGCTTGTGGGACACTGGAACAGCTCTAGATGCAGAGTTCTTTCCACCTGTGCTCCAGCTACTCAGGTCACTAACAGAATGCTAGCAAAGACATTAAATCCAGGGGAGACTTCTCAAGGATGCAGAGACAGGTGGATCCAGTCTTCAGTACAGGCTCCAAGAACAATCAGTCAGTTAGGGCTATAGACAACCAGATGGCTAGAGGTGGGCACAAGTATACAGGCAGCAAAAACCCGGATGGAGATTCTGGTGAAGCTGAAATACAGAAAAGTGATCATAAACCTACAACTATGCAGTTATTTGAGGCACATAAAGAGGAAATGAACATTAAAATGGAGGCATATATAGAGGTACATAAAAAGGAAATGAACAACAACAACAAAAAAATAGAGGCCATCGTGGTCAGACAAGAATCCAAATACATAGATGAATTTGAAGAAAATGTTGCAAGATATGAAAAAAGAATTAGAATCAATAAAGAAAACATAAACAGAGAAAACCCTGGAGATGGAGAACTTAGAGAAGAGATCAGGAACCACAAATGTAAGCTTCACCAACAGAATACAAGAGATGGGAGAGAGAATCTTAGGTGCTTAATATACAATTGCAGAAATTGATACATCCCTCAAAGAAAAACATAAAATAAGAAAAGTTATAAATACAAAACATTCAAGAAATCAAGGACATCATGAATAGAAGAAACCTAAGAATAATAGGAATAGCAGAAAAAGAAGATCCCAAGCTCCGGAAAATATTTTCAAGAACATAGAAGAAAATTTCTCCAACCTTAAGAAAGAGATGCCCATAAACATGCAAGGGCCTACAGAACACCAAATAGACTAGACCAAAAAAGAAACTCCTCCTGCCACATAATAGTCAAAACACTAAATTTACATAACAAAGAAAAAATATTAAAAGCAGCAAGGAAAAAAGGCCAAGTAACATACAAAGGCAAACGTATCAAAATCACAACAAACTTCTCAACAGAGACTGTGAAAGCCAGAAGGGCCTAGACAGATATCATGCAGAAGCTAAGAGATCACAGATGCCAACCCAGCCTACTATAAACAGCAAAACTTTCAATCAACATTGATGGAAAACAAAATATTCCATGACATGACTGGATTTAAATAATATATATGCAGCAATCCAGCCCTACAGAAGATACCAGAAGGAAAACTTTAACCCCACGAAATCAACTACACCCAAGAAAAAACAGGATAATGACACCATCTCATAAAAAACATAAAAGAAAACAAACACACAAACACCCAGTCACCACCAACCCCACAATAAAAGGAACAAAGGAATGAACAATCATTGGTTACTAATATCTATCAACATCAATGGTCTCAACTCTCCAATAAAAAACACAAACTAACAGCATGGCTGTGGAAACATGATCCAACATTTTGCTATAATCAAGAAACAAACCTCTGAAACAAAGAGACACCTCAGAAGTAAGGAGCTGGAAAAGGGTTTTCCAAGGAAATGGACACAAGAAGCAAGCTGGAGTAGATATCCTAATATCTAATAAAATAGTCATTAAACCGAAATTAATCAAAAGTGATGGAGAGGGGCTGGAGAGATGGCTCAGTGGTTAAGAGTGTTGTCTGTTCTTCCACTGGACCAAGGTTCAACTCCCAGCACCCACATGGCAGCTCACAACTGTCCTTAAGCAGTCCAGGTTGTCTGACACCCTAACACCAATGCACATAAGATAAAATCAAATAAATTATTTAAAAAAAAGAGATGGAGAGGGACACTTCATTCTCATCAAAGGAAAAATCCACCAGGAGGACTTTACAATCCTGAACATCTACACACAAAACAGAAGGACTCCTGCATTTGTAAATGAAACCGTATTAAAGCTGAAATCATACATAGATCCCAATACCTTAATAGTGGAAGACTTCAACACTCGACTCTCACCAAGGCCTAGATCATTGAGATAGAAGCTAAACAGAGAAATAATGACCTTAAAGAAGTCTTAAACTAAATAAACGGATCAAATAGATGTCTACAAGACCTTTTGCCCAAACACAAAAGAGTATACCTTATTCTCAGCACCTCATGGAACTTTCTCAAAGGTGAACATATAGTCAGGCACAAAGCAAGTCTTAAAAAATATAAGAGGACTGAAATAAGTCCTTGTAGCACATCAGACCATCATTGTCTAAAAGTAGACCTCAAGAACAACAGAAATAACAAAATACCTACAAAAACATGGAAACTGAACAACTCTATACTCAATGACACCTGGTTCAGGGAGGAAATAAATAAAGAAATTAAAGACTTCCTAGAATTTAATGAAAATGAAGGTACAGCTTATTCTAACTTATGGGACACAATGAAACCAGTGCTAAGAGGAAAGTTCATAGCATTAAGTGCCTTCCTAAAGAAATTACAGGCATCTCATACAACCAACTTAATGAGATACCAGAAAGTATTAGAAAAGTAAAAATAAAAAAAGCAGACACACTCAAGAAGCAGACACACCCAAGAAGAGTAGATGGCTGAAAATAATCAAAATCAGGGCCAATTAGAAAGAAAGAGAATCAATGAAACCAAGAACTGATTTTTGAGAAAATCAACAAGACAAACAAACCCATAGCCAAACTAAGGAATAGGCAGAGGACACAGTCCAAATCAACAAAATCAGAAATGAGACGGGGAACATAGCAACAGACATTGAGGAAATCTAAGGAAACATTAGGTCCTATTTGAGAAGTATATATGCAACAAAATTTGAAAATGTAAATGAAATGTACAATTATCTTGATAGATTCCATTTACCAAAGCTGAATCAAGATCATGTAAATAGATTAAATAGTCCTATATCTTCTAAGGATATAGAAGCTGTCATCAAGATCTCCCATCCAAAAATTAAAAAAAAAAACAAAACAGAAAAAATACAGAGGGTTTCAGTGCATAATTCCAGCAGAATTTCAAAGAACTAATACCAATACTCTTCAAACTATTCCACAAAGTAGAAACAGAAGAAACATTGCTGAACTCATTCTATGAGGTCAGAGTACATTGATACCTAAACCACACAAAGACCCTACAAAGAAAGAAAACTTCAGACAAATCTCTTTTATGAATATTGATGGATAAATACTCAATTAATTACTCGAAAACTGAATTTGAGAACATATCAAAGATATCATCCACCATGAATAAGTAGGCTTCATGTGAGGCATGCAGGATAGGATCAATATACAAAAATCTATCATATAAACAAACAAAAAGAAAAAAAACACAACCCTCTTTTACCTGCTGAAAAGCATTTGACAAAATTCATCACATGTTCATGTTTAAAGTCTTAGAGAGCTAAGGGATACAAGGCACACTCATAAATATAGTAAAGGCAATATACAGTAAGCCTAGGAGCAACATCAAACTAAATGGAAAGAAACTTAAAATAATCCCACTGAAATCAGGGACAAGGCAAGGCTGCTCTTTCTCTCCTTATTTCTTCAACATAGTACTAGAAGTCTCAGCTAGAGCAATCAGAGAACTAAAGGAGATCAAAGGGATAAAAATTAGAAAGGAAGAAGTCAAAGCAACATTACTCAAGATGATATGATAGTATACATGTGTGACCTCAATAATTCAACCAGAGAGCACCTTCAGCTAATAAACATCATCAGCAAAGTGATTGGATAAAAAATTAACTCAGAAAAATCAGTAGTCCTCCTGTATACAAAAGACAAGCCGGCCAAGAAAGAAATTAAGGAAACAACACCCTTCACAATATCCACAAATAACATAACGTACCTTGGTGTAACTCTAACCAGTCAGGTGAAAGACACACACACACACACACACACACACACACACACACACACATATATATATATATATATATATATATATATATATATATATATATATATATACACA
>CM053744.1:83193333-83223028 GCA_028658305.1 Pachyuromys duprasi | reverse complement strand
CGAGATCAAGCCTCTGACAAAGTGCGAGAGTAATGATAGATCTGGGGGAGGTTGTTGAGACTTGGGGAGAACAAGAGCTCCACAAAGACCAAATTGAGCAGGGCACAGGGGTCTTGTAAGAGACGGTTTCTACAATCAAGGACCATGTGTGGTTGTGGACTGGAACCCCCGCATGGATGGGGCCCATGATAACTTGGTGTAGGGCTGAAGACCCTATTCAGGGAAACAGGGACTGTTTCAGTCATGATCTTGATGGCTGACTCTTTGACCCTCCCCCATATAAGCCGGGAAGTGACAGACTGGCTAGATCCCAGGGGAGGACTTTGCAGCCAGTCCTGAGGAGACAGGATAAGCTGGGGTTGGATGAAAGGGAAGGAGGTCCTCCCCTGTTGGTGGACTTGGAGGGGGCGGGGAAGAAGGAGATGAGGGAGGGAGTGAGAGGGTAGGAGGGAATGGGGGAGGGGGCTATGCCTGGGATTCAAAGTACCTAACCTGTGATTGAGATAAAAATAAATAAATTTAAAAAAAAGTATAAATTTCATGTGTTCTATTTAATTCAGTCAGCCATAGAAACTAAGAATGTTGGGAGAGCCATTCTTTTTTTTTTCAAATTTTATCACAGTCCTATATATAACAATTAAAATATTTTTATATTGGCAAGAATATAGACACCATGCTCCTACCACCATGCATCTGTATGCTCACCAGTTTATCAAAGCCCTTCTTCTCGATGAAGAGCTCTGGGAAATTAATGGCTGTGGACAGAGGAATAAGTGCTCTTTTCCAGGAACAAAATCTCCTTCATATTAGCTGTTCACAAGCAATCAGCTATAAATGTCACCATAAACTGGTAACGCTAAAATGCTAAATGGATTCAGTCCGTTCTGCTCTATTTTTTTTTTGAGTTATCACAATAACAAATAAAGAAGTCATTAACTTTGTAGGGTTTGGAGGAGAATAGGGCAAAATGGAATGGGAAAGGAGTAAGAATGAAGAAAATACAATGCTCATGTATACAGTTCTCAATATCACTGGAGGCCTGATCTTTGCTGAAGAGAAAATGAGGAGCAATGGATCTTGAGAAAGAAAACTTGTAGTAGTGGTCATGGGGAGATTGGAAGGAAAGAAGAGAGGAGAAGCTGTAGGATATATTGTATGAGAAAAGAATAAAAAAATAATTTAAAAAGAAAAACAGTGTTATTTTCATTTTAAAAGAATTAGTGATTCCTGGTAATGTTTAATGTTTTTGTTTTATTTATCTTATTTTAATTTTTAATAAATTAATTAATTTATTGTGTTTTTTCCAAGATGGTGTCTTTGTGTGGCCTCGGCTGTCCTGGACTCTTTTATCTAAAATATAATATAGGTTTTAATAGAAACTAATTATTTAACATTCATATAAATATTTTACACATTTGCAGGTGTCAGTCACTTGGTAATCCTTTCCCCAATAAATGGATCAGATTTGGGTGTGGGGAAACTATGTTCATTTGGGTTAGTTTGTACTTTTACTTTTTTACTTTAAAATCTATGTACTATATCTACATCCTATCACTCTCCCTTTGTTTCCTCCAAAATTCCTGTATAACCCCAGCCCCCTCTGAAATTTTACACACATGCACATACACACATATACACACAAACACACACACACTAATTTCTACACTGGTCATTTCCTTTGTAGTTAGTCTAATATCATAAATTGAAAGTTGTTCACTATCAAATTATTTCTACAGTGGTCATCCTCTTAGCACTAAGTTTGTTATAATGAAGTAACAATTGTTTTACTAGCAGAAAAAAATAAAATTGAAGATAATGATGACAAAGCATTTAAAACATAACACATGATTGTAATCATATGAGTTGTTTTAAATACGGTTGGTTTCATTAAGTAAGTATACATTTTTCTTCAAAAAATTTAGTGAACAATAATTTTCCATACAACTTATGACAATTTCTCTTTACTTATACCAATTAATACTTGATATAATATAATATATATCATATATATGGTCTCTGAGAAAAGAGGTACTAAGAGGAAATTTTGTGTCATCAACAGAAATTGAAAATACAATAAAGGTATGAGTACTCCACTCTTTATAATATGACTTACGAAAGTTGCTATTTTGTGCCAGATTTTCAGGAGTCTAGTAAAGTGATCTTCAGAGCATTGGCTGCTAGAAATAATCTACCAAGTGATTGATTTTTCGAAGCATGACCTCAAAGACAGGCAGTATTTCTGAGGTTGGATTGCCATAATTTGAATGAGCAAATTAAAACTTCTCATTTTCATCCTGCCAACTGCAAACATTTTCTGATGAACAACATTTAAATATAATGAAGATTGAAACTAAAATTATCTTGTAAATTGACCATGTGTATTGTAAGAAACGACACAGTTCCTTTGAGTACGGTATGAGTATGATATGGTGAGAAACAATCACCTTTATTTACTGTGTGGATATTTTACATATATGAGAAAATGCACAGAAGAGGTGCATAAAGTTAGAACAGAACATATTTAATAGAATGCTGTAACTCAACAACAGAAGCATCTAAAACCTTCCATTATTTCAAAAGTAGTCACTGAGCAATATTTAAGAGGTATTTGAATGAGAATGTATAATACTGTCTATTAAATTTTCAGTATTTCAAGTTGTCTTGAAAAATTATAAAACATTTGAAATATTAATTATCTTGTAGTAAATTCTAATATTATTCAGAAAATTTGAACAAATTACTGTCATTTAATTTTCCATAAAATTATTACTTCAGAGTAATAGAAAATTTTTTCTCTTTTTAATTTTAATTTCCATATTAATTACAGTTTATTCATTTTGTATCTCAGTTGTAGTCCCCTCCTTCATTCCCTCTCAATACCATCCTCCCTTCCTCATCTCCTCCTATGCCACTCTCCAAGTCCACTGATGGTCCTACTCCCCTTCTATCTGACCCTAGCTTATCAGGTCTCATTAGGACTAGCTGCATTTTCAGTGGCCTGGTAAGGCTGTTCCCCCCTCAGAGGGAGGTGACCAAACAGGAAACCACTGAGTTCATGACACAGAGAGTCCCTGTTCCCCTTACTTGGGAATCAACTTGGACACTGAATCGCCTTGAGCTACATCTTTTTAGGGGTTCTAGGCTATAGCAGTGAATGGTCTTTAGTTGGAGTATCAATCTCAGAAAAGAACCCTGTGCCAAAAGTTTTTGGTTCTGTTGCTCTCCTTGTGGAGCTCCTGTCCCTTCCAGGTCTTTCTATCTCTCCCTTCTTAAATAAAGGTGCTCTGCACTCTACCCAAAGATGCCTTAGCATCTGCTTTGATACAGTACTGGGTAGAGTCTTTCAAATGTCCTCTGTGGTAGGTTCCTGTCCTGTTTCCTCTTTTCTCCCTCTTCCAATGTCTGCAGCATTTGCATTTCTGAGTGGAGATTGATCATCTTACCCAGGATCCTCTTCTTGCTTAGCTTCTTTAGGTGTATGGATTTTATTATGTTCATCCTATATTATATGTCTAATATCCACTTATAAGTGAGTATATACCGTGTGTGTCTTTCTGCTTCTGGGATACCTCACTCAGGATGATCTTTTCTAGATCCCAACATTTGCCTGCAAATTTCATGATTTCCTTGTTTTTAATTGCTGAGTGGTATTCCATTGTGTAAATATACCACAATTTCTGTATCCATTCCTCCGCTGAGGGAAATCTGGGCTGATTCCATGTTCTGGCTATTATGAAAAAAGATGCTATGAACATGGTTGAGCAAATGTCTTTGTTGTGTTCTTGAGCATCTTTTGGATATATGCCTAGTAGTTGTATAGAACCTTTACATGTGATATAATAACATCTGATTCTAGAAACAGCAAAATAAAATGTACTTAGATTAAAAGAACTCATTGGAAATATTAGGACTAGTTCAGATATTCATTCTAGTTCATAAGGAATGTGTCTTTTAGTTAACACTTAAATAAAAGCTATGATAGATGACACATTTGGTCTTCTGAGCATTTAATGCAATTATGTTTACACATAAATACTAACTGCCTGTTTTTGAAATTCTAATTTAGTACCCTGAGGTACTAGAACATCTTCACAGCATCTGTAGAAGCTTTTATTTTCAAATTTATAAGCAATATTTTTAAATGTGTTTTTATAAATCCATTCATGGCATAGCACTAAAAATAATTCAGCATGTTTTTTCAAGAAGAAAAGCTCACTATAAATTTTTAATTTCATGAGCATATTTTGTAGACAATTAGTAAATATGATTTAATATAGTCAGTTAAAAATAAAATACTAATTTGAATACATAATGTGCCAGTTTTTAATTTTATTTTATATTAATCACAGGTTATATAATTTGTATCCCAACCATAGTCCCCTCCCGCATTCCGTCCCTATTCTCCCATCCCTCCATTATCTCCTCCCTGCCCCTTTCCAAGTCCACTGATAGGGGAAGACCTCCTCCCCTTCCATCTAACTCTAGCTTATCAGGTCTCTTCAGGTCTCGCTGCAATGTCCTCTTCTGTGGCCTAGCAAGGCTGCTCCTCCCTCAGGGGGTGGCAAGGTCGAAGAGCCAGCCATTGAGTTCATGTCAGAAATAGTCCCTGTTCCCCTTACTAGGGTACCCACTTGGATATTGAGCTTCCATTTGCTAAATTCAAGCAGGGGTTCTAAGTTATATCCATAGGTCCTTGGTTGGAGAAATAGTCTCATAAAAGACCCCAGTGCCCTGAGATATTTGGTCCTTGCAGAGCTCCTGTCCTCTCCAGGTCATACTAAGTCCCTCTTCTTTCATATCATTCCCTGCACTCTGACAAAGGGTTGATTATGTGTCTTAATATTTGCTTTGATACACTGCTAGGTAGAGTCTTTCCAAGGTCCTCTGTGGTAGGCTCTTGTCCTGCTACTTGTTTTCTCCTACATCCAATGTCTATCCCATTTGTCTTTCTAAGTGAGGATTGATCATCTTACCCCAGGTCTTCTTTCTTGTTTATCTTCTTTATGTGTATAGATTTCAGTGTGTTTATTCTATCTTATAGGTCTATATAAGTGAGTATATACCATGTGTGTCTTTTTGCTTTTGGGATACCTCACTCAAAATAATTGTTTCCAGGTCCCACCATTTGCCTGCAAATTTCATGATTCCCTCATTTTTTAATTGCTGAGTAGTGTTCCGTTGTGTAAAAGTCCCACAATTTCTGTATTGATTCCTTAACTGAGGGACATCTGGGTTGTTCCCAGGTTCTGGTTATTACGAAAAAAGCTGCTTTGAACATAGTTGAGCAAATGTCCTTGTTGTGTACTTGAACATCTTTTGGATATATGCCTAGGAGTGGTATAGCTGGATCTTGAGAAATCACCATTCCTAATTGTATAAGAAAGTGCCAAATTGATTTCCAGAGTGGTTTTACACTCTTTATTCTTGGACTTGATATTAAAGTATATACTTGTTAAAAAGATACAATTAAATTATATTTTTCTTTGTATAAATTTCTTTATTTAGTATTTTATAAATTTTAAAATAAAATTTGTTATAAGGCAAAATATGCAAATTCTTCATAAGAATTTTGTAGTGGCTATTGTGAAGGGTGTTGTTTCTTTGATTTCTTTCTCAGCCCTTTTGTCTTTGGTGTACAGGAGGGCTTCTGATTTTTTTGAGTTGATTTTGTTTCCAGCCACTTTGCTGAAGGTGTTTATCAGTTGAAGGAGTTCTCTGGTTGAAGTTTTGGGGTCAGTCATGTATACTATCATATCTTCTGTAAATAGTGACACTATGACCTCTTCCTTTCCAATTTGTAACCCTTTATCCCCTTTAGTTTTCTTAATGCTTTAGCTAGGATTCAAGTACTATGTTGAAGAGATATGGAGACAATGGGCAACCTTGCCTTGTCCCTGATTTCAGTGGGATTGATTTAAGTTTCTCTCCATTGAGTTTGATATTGGCTGTAGGCTTACTGTATACTGCCTTTACTATGTTTAGGTGGATGTCTTGTATCCCTGAACTCTCCAAGACTTTAAACATGAATGGTTGTTGGATTCTGTAAAATGCTTTTTCGGGCATCTAAGGAGATGATCATGTGGTTCTTCTCCTTCAGTTTGTTTATGTGGTGGATTACACTGATGTATTTCCCTATGTTGAACCACTCTTGCATGCCTGGGACGAAGCCTACTTGGTCATGGTGGATGATTTCTTTGATGTGTTTTTGGATTCTGTTTGCAAGGATTTTATTGAATATATTTGCATCAATGTTCATAAGAGAGATAGGTCTGAAATTCTCTTTGTTTGTTGGGTCTTTGTGTGATTTAGGTATCAAGGTGACTGTGGCTTCATAGAATGAGTTTGGTAATGTTCCTTCAGTTTCTATTTTGTGGAATAATTTAAAGAGAATTGGAGTTAGCACTTCTTTGAAGGTCTGGTAAATTTCTGCACTGCTTCCTTCTGGTCCAGGGCTATTTTTGGAAGGGAGACTGTTGATGACTTCTTCTATTTCCTTGGGGGATATAGGTCTATTCAATCTTTCTACCTGAACTCATTTGACAACACATGCTGGAGAGGTTGTGGAGAAAGGGGAACCCTCCTCCATTGCTGGTGGGAATGTAAACTGATACAACCACTTTGGAAATCAATCTGGTGCTTTCTCGGGCAACTAGGAATAGTACCTCCTCAAGACCCAGCAACTCCTGGGCATATATCAAAAAGTTGTTGAAGTACACAACAAAGACATTTGCTCAACCATGTTTGTAGCAGCTTTATTTTAATAGCTAGAACCTGGAAACAACCCAGATGTCCATCAATGGAGGAATGGATACAGAAATTGTGGTATTTTTACACAATGGAATAATACTCAGCCATTAAAAAGGAGGAAATCATGAAATTTATAGGCAAATGTTGGGATCTAGAAAATATCATTCTGAGTGAGGTATCACAGAAGGAGAAAGACACATATGGAATATACTCACTTATTTAGACCTATGAGATATGATAAACATACTGAAATCTCTGCACCTAAAGAAGATAAAAAAGAGGAACCGGGGTAAGGTGATCAATCCTTACTTAGAAAGACAAATGGGATGTAGGAGAAAACAAGTAACAGGACAGGGACCTACCACAGAGGGGTCCTGAAAGACTCTACCTAGCAGTGTATCAAAGCAGAAACTGAGACTCATAACCAAACCTTCGGCAGAAGGCAGGGAATCATATGAAAGAAGGGGGAGCTTATATGATCTGGAGAGAATAGGAGCTCTACACGGACCAAATATATCTGGGCACAGGGGTCCTATATAAGACTGTTTCTCCAATGAAGGACCATGTATGAATATAACCTAGAACTTCTGCTTGCCTGTAGCTCAGTATTCAAGTGGGTACCCTAGTAAGGGGAATAGACACTATTTCTGACATGAACTCAATGGCGGACTCTTTGACCTCCCCACACAGCAAAGGAGGAGCAGCCCTCCTGGGCCACAGAGGAGGACAATGCAGTTGGTCCTAAAGAGACCTGATAAACCAGGGCCAGATGCAAGGGGAGGAGGTCCACCCCTATCAGAGAACTTGGAAAGGGGCAAGGAGTAGACGAGGGAGGGTGGAGTTGGGAGGGAATGAGGGAGTAGGATTCTCCTGGGATACAGAGTTAATAAAATGTAATTAATAATAAAAAATAATAGTTTTGTAACAACTGGTGGTTTTCAACATATTTTTTATTTTATAATACATAAAAGCAGCAAAAATATTTTGAATTATTTTTTCTAAAAACATCATGTCTTTGCTAGGGTTATCCTCATAGATTACTGTGATTTTCCATTGTCCTAGGTTTCTAACTCATCCTAAAAATTCAACCCCACTCCTGTTTCATTTCTCTCTCCCAGTTCTTTCCTCCTTGTCCTCCCAGACTTGATATCTCCTGCCCCCCTCTTCACATCTCCCACCCATTTCCCTTATTTCATTCACCCCTAATGTCTATTCTATTTCTCCTTCTCAGGTAGATTCAAGTGTTCCTCCTTGTGCCTGCTTGTTATTTAGTTTCTTAGAGTCTGTGGTTTCTAGCATGGTTATCCTGTATTTGATGGCTAATATCCACTTACAAGGGAGTATGTAATATTTTTATTTTTCTGAGTCTGTATTACTTCATTCAGGATGATCTTTTCTAATTCCATCAATTTCTTGTAAATTCCATGAAGTCTTTGTTTTTAATACAAGAGTAATATTGCATTGTGAAATGCAATACATTTTCTTGATCCCAATCATTGGCTGAGGGATATCTGCATTGTTTCCAGTTCCTAGCTATTATGAATAAAGTTGCTATGGCCATAGTTGAATAAATATCCTTGTGTTATACTGGAGCATCCATTGGGTATATGCCCAGGTGTTGGATCTTAAGGTTGAGTTATTCACAGATCATATGATAGTATACAAAAGTGATCCAAAAATTCTACCAGAAAAATCCTTCAGCTGATAAATACCTTCAGCCAATTGGCTTGAAACAAAAATCAACTCAAAAATATCTGACACCCTCCTGTATACAAGAGACAGTTGGGCTGAGAAAGAAATAGGGAAACAACACTCTTCACAATAGCCATTAATAGCATAAAGTACCTTGGTATGACTCTAACCAAGCAAGTGAAAGAGCTATGTGAAAAAAACTTCAAGTATCTGAAGAAAGAAACTGAAGAAGATATCAGAAGATGGAAAGATCTCCCATGCTCATTGATCGGTAGGATTATCATAGAAAAAATCGTTATCCTTACCAAAAGCAATCTACAGATTCACTGCAATCCCCATCAAAATACCAACACAAAGAACCCTTGAACTCATTGGCGGAAGGGACAACTTTCTGAACAGAACACCAACAATCAATAAATGGCACCTCATGAAACTGAAAAACTTCTGTAAAGCAAAGGACACTATCTTCAAAACAAAACAACAGCCTACAGACTGGGAAAGGATCTTTACCAACCCTATACCTCATAGAGGACTAATATCCATATTATATAAAGAACTCAAAAAGTTAAATACCAACAAACCAAGTAATCCAACTGAAAATGAGGTACAGAGCTAAATAGAAAATTTTCAACACAGAAATATCAAATGGCAGAGAAACACTACAATAAATGCTAAACATCCTTAGTCACCTGGGAAATGCAAATCAAAATGAAACTGAGATTCCACCTCACACCCATCAGAATGGCTAAGATAAAAAACTCAAGGGATGACACATGTTGGAAAGGTTATAGAGTAAGGGGGCCCCTCATCCATTGGTGGGAATGTGAACTTGTACAGCTACTTTGGAAATCAACCTGGCACTTTCACAGAAATTTAGGAATAGCACTATCTCAAGATCCAACTATACCACACCTGGGCATGTATCTGGAAGATGCTAAACCATACAAGGATGCTTGTTTAACTATGTTCATAACAGATATATTCATAATAACCAGAAACTGGAAACAACCCAGATTTCCCTCAGTTGAGGAATGGATACAGAAATTGTGGTACTATTTACACAATGGGATACTAATTAAAAACTAATCTGCAGACAAATAGAGGGAACTAGAAAAAGATCATCCTGAGCGGAAAGGCTCACATGGTATATACTCACTTGTAAAGGAATATTAGCTATATAATATAGCATAAATATACTAAAATCGGTAGTCGTAATGAAGTTAAGTAATAAGGAGGACCATAAGGAAGGGGCTGAAACTTTACTCAGAACGGCAAAGAGAATAGAATTCAATATTTTTTTTCTTTAAAAATTTGAAGTCTTTGTGATACAGGTCTTGCACTTGATGAGAGCTACCCCAAGATAGTTTCTATTATTTGTGGCTATTGTGAAGAGTGTTTTTCCTTAATTTCTTTTTAGCTCGTTTTTGCCTGTATCTAAAAAGGCTAATGATTTATTTTTTTTGTTTTTGTTTTGTTTTGCTCCCTATTGTTTTATTTATTTTTAGTTTTTATTTTTAATATCTGTTACAGTTTATTAACTTTGTATCCCTGCTGTATCCTGCTCCCTCATTCCCTCCCAACCCTACCCTTCCTCCCTTAACTCCTCCCTGCTCCTTTCCAAGTCCACTGATAGGGGAGGACTTCCTCCCCTTTCATCTGACCCTGTTTTATCAGGTATCTTCAGGAATGGCTGCAAAGTCCTCCTCTGTGGCCTGGCAGGGCTGCTCCTCCCTTGGGATGTGGGGGTATGGATAGGTCGTCAAAGAGCCAGCCATTGAGTCCATGTCAGAAATAGGCCCTGTTCCCCTTAATAGGGTACCGACCACTTGCATACTTGGCTACCATGGGCTCCGTCCGAGCACAGGTTCTAGGTTATATCCATACATGGTCCTTGGTTGGAGAAAGTCTCATAGAGGTCCCCTGTGCCCAGATATATTTGGTCCTTGTGGAGCTCCTGTCCCTCTCCATTGTTGGTGGGAATGCAAACTTGTACAACCACTCTGGAAATCAATCTGGTGCTTTCTCAGACAATTAGGAATACTGCTACCTCAAGATCCAGCTATACCACTCCTAGGCATATATCTGAAAGAACACAACAAGGATATTTGTTCAGTCATGTTCATTGCAGCTTTATTCGTAATAGCCAGAACCTGGAAATAACCCAGATGTCCCTTAGATGAGGAATGGATACAGAAACTGTGGAACATTTACCCAATGGAATACTACTCAGCAATTAAAAACAAGGAAATCATGAAATTTGCAGGCAAATGGTGGGACCTAGAAATGATCATCCTGAGTGAGGTATCCCCAAAACAGAAAGACACACATGGTATATACTCACTAATATAGACATATAAGATAGGATAAACATACCGAAATCTATACACCTAATGAAGATAAACAAGAAAGAGGTCCCGGGGTAAGAGGATCAATCCTCACTTAGAAAGATTAATGGGATGGACATTGGATGTTGGAGAAAACAAGTAACAGGTCAGGAGCCTACCACAGAGGGCCTCTGAAAGACTGTACCCAACAGTGTATCAAAGTAGATACTAAGACTCATAACCAAACCTTCAGCAGAGTGCAGGGAATCATAAGACAGAAGGGGGAGTTAATATGATCTGATTTATTTTTTGAGTTAACATTTCATTCAGCCACTTTGCTGAAGCATTTATCAGCTCTAGGAATTTCTTGGTAGCATTTTGGGGGTCACCTATGTATTGCCTGCCTGTAACAATAATTTTACTTCTTTCTTCTTAATTTGTAACCTCTTTTTGTTGTATTACTGCTATAGCTAAGACTTCAAGTACTATACTCAGCCAAGAAAACTTTGTCTCACAAGTTGTCCTTCCTACAAGATGTGCAAGGGTAAAGATTTAGCAGAAATTGATGGAATGGTGAGCTGAAAACTGGCCCAGCTTGAGATCCATGCCATAAGAGAGAGCCTATCCATGATATTATTAATGATATTCTGGTGTGCTTGCAGGCATGCACCTGCAATAACTGTCATCTGAGAGGCTTTGCCCAGAAAGTGATGGGAACAAATGCAGAATCCCACAGTCAAACATTGCATAGCATGTGGAATCTTAAAGAAGAGTGGGAGAAAGACTGAGGAGCCACAGAAGTCTAGGACACCATAAGAAAACCTAAAGAATCAACTAACCTAAGGTCCCACGTAGACAGGACCACTAAACAGAGAGTATGCATGGGATGGAACTAAGCCCTCTGCAAAAATTTAACAGCTTTACCTTCAATTGGAAATCATAACAGCAGGAGGAGGGTTTGTCTCTGATTTGTTGCATGCCTTTGCATTCCTGTCTCTTAACTGACCTGCCATATCTAGACAAAACAGAAGAAGATACATCTAGTCCTATTCCAATTTATATGCCAAGGAGGATTGATGTTCATGGGACTGTTGTAATTATCTATTAATATTTCCTATTGATATATCTTCTGGTAATGCTGTGGTCAGTCCTAAACAGCTGTAAAACCAAATCACCACACAGAAACTGAGTTTATTTAGGTAACCTAGAACACAATGCTGGACAATAGTTACTCCTTCCTAATCCTCCAAGCCCTCATAGTTTCCTAACATTTAGATTTCCCACATTGTACTTGCTTTTAGTGATTTATTAAGTCCAGTCCATCTCCACATAGTTCCAAGATTTCTCTCCCAGCTCTCCTTCTCCTAGCTCTCCTTGCCCTCTCTCCTCCCACTCTTTCCTGTCCTGTGACTCCTCCCAGCCCAACATTGTATCTAGTTGCTTTATTTTGTTTACACAGAGTTGAGACAGGATGCTTAGAATAAATATCACAATACAATACCTGGATTGAAAACAG
Source organism: Pachyuromys duprasi (assembly GCA_028658305.1). Lineage (NCBI taxonomy): Eukaryota > Metazoa > Chordata > Mammalia > Rodentia > Muridae > Pachyuromys > Pachyuromys duprasi. The sequence goes on along the minus strand of CM053744.1, from coordinate 83,210,749 downwards.
AGAGTGTGTGTGGGGAGGGGGGAGAGAAATCAGCATTTGAATAAACAAGGGTAAGGTGTATACATTCCAAAGGAACATTATGCCAACATGGGAGGCCTACTCTTTTCTGAGGACAGAGGGAGGAGTGGAAGATGTTGGGGAGGGACTGAGAGGTAAGGGAGAGACTGAGAGATAAGGAAGGGAGAAAAGCTATGATCAAACTATAAAGTAAATAAATAATTTTAAAACATCCATTGGGTCAAAATTTCATACTATCAGACTATGAATGTTGCACATTGGCCACAAATTTCAGAAATCCCTCATAGATTGACTTGGAATATGAGGGAAAGAAAGAAAATATCTATAAGAAATTCTGCTTTTAATTTCTCTAGTTCTTTACATATTCTGGATATCAGCCCTCTGTCAGATATAGGGTTGGTGAAGATCCTTTCCCTGTCTGCAGGCTGTCGTTTTGTTCTGATGACAATGTCTTTTGCTTTACAGAAGCTTTTCCGTTTCATGAGGTCCCATTTATCAGTTGTTGCGATAAGAGCCTGTGCTGTTGTTCTGTTCAGGAAGTTGTCTCCTGTGCCAATGGTTTTCCAGGTCTTCCCTACTTTTTCTTCTAACCGATTTAGTGTATCTGGTTTTATGTTGTCCTAATATAAGGAGACATTATTCATCCAAGCAATTAGATATTTTTGAGAAAAAATACACAATAAAAAGCAGAGGGAGCTGAATGAGACTTAAAGATTTGTTGCAATGTTTATATCTTATTTATATTTCTGATTACTCATTATAAGGTTTTTATATTTAATTCTTTGATTAAGAGTGTTGTCAAATGAATCAATCAACAAAATAATTAATTAAAAAGAAAATATCTACATGAAAAAAACACATGTCATTTTACTTTATAATTTTAATTGCAAGTGCTGTCATATTTGTGATAGTGTATTGGCAGCTCTCTCAATCAAAATTCACTCACTCATTATGTCCACTGCTAAACCATTGGAATTTGGTGGCCAGGAGTGAAGATTCTCATGCACATTTACCTAACAAAGATTTTGGAAATGATTGTCCCAATCACATCCTTCCAAAAGAGGCTACTTCAGTGGTTACATTCCTCCAGTGATGTCAGAATTGGTCCTGTTGTTTTGCAGGAAGATCAAGCTTTCGTAATCAGTGTTGCTTCTGTGAAGATGTTCTCATAGCACAACTAATAGAAAAAACTCTTTCTGTAAGTCTTTGAACCAATCATTTCTGTATTAAAGCCAAATTAACACTGAATTCTTGGCTCAAGTTTTCCATTGTGCCTGGTCTTTTGCTCTGTCACTATTTTACTCTGATAAATACAAAACATGTAGTACATTTTTGCAATGTTTCTGAATATGCTTTCAAAGTTTGAGTGTAAAACAAAAACAGTGGACTTGGAAAGGGGTAGGGAGAAGATGAGGGAGGGATGGTGGTATTGGGAGGGAAGGAGGGAGCAGGATACAGCTGGGATACAAAGTTAATAAACTGTAAATATTAAAAAAATAAAAATTTAATTTAAAAGAAAACAGTCCTGGGCATGCTACAACTCATCTGATATAAATCTTTAGATATCCTTTAGTATATAAATGTCCATGGTGGCTAACCTTGACACATCTGGGGGAAAAGAACCTAATTGACTAAGCACATCTATCAGATTGACCTGAAGGCATGTCTAAGATAGTTTTTAATTTGCTAATCGATGTAGGAAGACCTAGACAGTGTGAACAGTACCACTTTTTAGGCTGTTGATTACATGCTGTGTGTAAAAAGCACCTGAAATTAAGCCTGCAAGCCGACCAGGAAGCACATTCTTCTACAGTTATGTTTTAAACTCTAGCCTGGATTTCTTGCTTTGACTTTCTTTATGTATGGTTGTTTGTCTCTTTATTAAAAATTAATACAATGCTTCCCAAGTATAAGTTCATATTACAGTTTTCTAAGAGGACTTAAATTATATTTTATATCCTCTTTTCTATATATTTACATGTGATAATTAAAACATCTCCATAGTCACAAGAACTTATGAGCAGTGTTTGATAACTTCTAATAAATGTAATTTAAAAAAATCTAGAAATTCAAAAATTCTTTGCTTTTCAGAGATATACACAATAAAAATTTTATTGTCATAAAATAACTTTTAATATTTTATTTTTGTCAATGTGAACTGCATTGGTTATTTGTGCATCTCAGATCAGAATACTTTATGACCCATAGTAAGTAATCTGTATTCCCTCCCTTTTCTATAGTCCATACCCAATTCTTTAGACAGTTATGGTTGACCCTGTATGATGGAATTTATGTTTCTGCAGAGTAAGTGAATTTGACACATTTGAAATCCGTGATAATAAGTGAAAAATATCTGGTAAATGGATTTATCACAACTATGGTGCAGTTAAAATGGCTGGTGTCCTGACATTACTGTCTGATGTGACCTATCATGTCAGAACTCCATCCCCTTCCTCTTCCATTCTTTCTTTCTCCCAGCGTAAAGAACTGAGCAGACACCTTTGTTCATTACTTTTCCATATTACATAAATATTGTGAAATTAAAATTTATCTGAATTTCTACCTAAAGACCTGTCTTTGTAGGAAACAAAGAAATGATCAAAAATAACATTTATATACATATATAATAGCATATATATGTATACATAGTTCTATGCATGAAAACAAAGCTTATATTAGTTTAAAATCTTTTATGAATGAAGATGATGTACTTCATCACAAACCCACATTTAATATTTTACTAATCAGGCCCAAAATTAGAACCAGTAAATTGAAAAATACAACAAACAAACAAAAAAACAATCTCAGTGTTCTTCATTTTCACTTTTATTTAACTCTATTTTGATTTCTGTTTATGAATGTTTGAGTGTACCAGATGAGTACTTGGTATCTGCAGAGTACACAGGAACATCAGAACCACTAGAACACATTCATGAGCCACCACGTGGGTGGGTGTTGGGAACTCATCCTGAGTATTCTTCAAGAGCAGAAAGTGCTCTTAACCACTGAACCAACTTTTCACCCCTATACCCAACTTCTTAACATTGATATTTTCTAATAGGACACTTTTCCCATCAGTGACATTTTAGCAATACTACTCTTATATTTTCTAAGATGCTGTTTAAAGAATAAAAAACAAAATTTCTTAGCAGATAGGTATTTTGACAATGACCTTAAATGGAATAAAAATATTTAAAAATAAGGTTTTGTATTATAAATTTTAAATTTTTAGTGTGTTTTATTTTTTAAATTATTTCATCAGTATAAAATAATTGCTTACGTTTATGTTTTACAATTGTATTTGGATGCAGGTATGTATTTGATAATCTGATAAAAGTTATTAGCATGTTGAAATATAAATAGAATGATTATTTTCATTTTTCTGAGCTTAAAATATTATTAAAGATACCTAAGAGCTTAAATGTGGATAAATATTTTGATATTTATTGACTTATAGAAAAATTAAAATATGCTCACATTGAAATAATCTATTATATAAAGCAGAGTATGTCAATTTACTAAGAATGAAAACTTATTTTATTATGCATTATAACATAAAGGCTGTGGTCATTAATAATTTAATCCTCCTTCTCTTTGACATTTGCTATATCAGAGTTTTCTGGACAAATAAAATAAAGAAAAATTAAATTAAAATATTTTTTCTCTTTATCACCTCCTCTTACTACTAAATGAGGATCTATCTATTTATTTAATATAGGGCTTACTTAACCTTTTCTTTTTGGCTATAAAATATTTTCTGTATGTTGGAAGACTTAACTGCAAATTTAAAGATAAAATAAAATGTGAACATGTATAAGCCATTTTAGGAGACCAGTTGTTTTAATTATTTGGTAAATACCAGAGGTCCCCAAAATACATTTGTTAGCTATTCACACTGTTCAAGCAGAATGAAAGCCTTCTCTAAGTACGATTGACTCCCTTGTAAATTTTGCAAACTTTGTACTCTCTGTAAACTTTGTAAACCTGTAAGGTGAGAAAGTGGCCAGGTCCTACCCTGAGGGGCTTCACCACGAGGCCCTGTCCCCCAGAATTCCTAATGGCCTTAATGGTCTTTCTCTAAGGGCTTTAACTGTTATTCCCACCCCTGCACGAAAAATATTTCCGCCCTGCAAGAAAAATCTCACCAATCCCTGTAGAGTAAAACCTGCCAATCCCTGAGTTTTCTGGAGATCAGGACTTGAAATCTCACTAGTCCTCACCCTAGAAATCTCTTCCCTGCAAACCTCCACTCCTTTTAGAAATCCTATATGAGCCACACCTAGAAGCAGAGGCTGCCACCCCTAAATTTCTCCCTCCAAACCCTGGATTCATATATTCCAATAAATCTCTGTTGTGAGATTTGCTGTCTGGTGTGACTCTCAGTGGAAGAAGCCAAGAAGCAAAGAATCGAATAATGGAAGAAGCCAAGAAGTGGAGCAGGGCTGAGGCTCCTGAGTTCCTGAGCTCCTCAGCTCAGCTAGGAATACCCTTTCCTGAGAGCCACAATACAAGAAGAATGGTGGTGAAGCTGAGCAATAATTAAACTCTGACACACCAGTTCAGCCAAGGATATCCTCCTTCCAGGCTTCAATGCCCCTGCTGAGTAGGCTCCCTCAGAGCTGTATTGTTCCTGGGCTTCCAAATTTCAGGATACCTTCCATTGGGACACTGTCCCCTTACAGAGCTGTGAGTTTCCTGGGCTTCTCCCAGGATGCCTTTCCACCCATCCAAGCATGAAATGACATTTTGTTGTCATAACTTGGATAGGCTCTTCTGGTGAATGTGCTTCCCTTCTCCTTAGGGCCTGAGCCACAGTAGGATCCTTTTCCTCATCTCCCATTTGCCTGCAGCTGACTCACTTTCCTGTTCACCAGCTGCTCAGCACCCTATTCACCAGCTACAGTTAGGTTGGCTTCCCCTTTGGGATGGTATGAACGCTTCCCTGAGCCTGAGGAATTTAAGACTGATTGCCCAGGACCGCTGGTACTCTTGGAGGTGGGGGTACATCCAGCCACAGTCTTTAAGGCTACATCTGGCCCTCTTCACCTGGCCCCATTTCCAATACCCTTGGAACTGTAATCCTCCTGGGCTATTACATCCTTACCCCCTTTTCTCACCTTCCCTTTGGAGCTTTTCATAATTCCACAGCTCCTATAGGGTGTTCTGTCTTCTGTGGCCCTTTTCCCTGACCCTTTCCTGTGGATGAGAGCCCCTTCCTAGTGCTCAGGTCTCCTCACCTTCAGGGCCTCCTTGTTTCCTGGGCCTCCTTACCTTCATGGTTTCCACCTTCAGGTTTCCACTTCATAGATAGTCCTGGTACCAGACTCCAAGTCTCTCTGGGCTTAGCCAGGTTAATCTCTGACTCTTGTTGAGTATGTGATGACCCACTGAACAGCTTGTGTCATTCCTACGTTTTTCCTTCCCTCTGTTTTCTGTCAACTTCTTATCCATGGGAACAGTGTCTTCTATACCCTCTCATTCCCACTTTGCATGCCATTTAGAAAACCTCCATCCTCTCCACTCAACCTTAAGGGCCCCAAATTTATTCATCATTGCAATCAAATTTTGTCTTAATACCTCTTAAACAATCAATCCAAATGGGTGCATAACAGCACTCTAGATTCCAATATTATTCTGAATCTTTACAAACACTTCAAGCCTGTCTCTGCTCCAAGCCTTCTTTCTGTTCTTTCTATTCCCCGACTCAGTTCATTTAGCAATGAAGCCTGAAAAAGATGATCCCTCCACTATTTTCGATCTGGCTAATGGACTTTTCCCCTGTCAGCCTAAACCCACAGCTCCCTCTCCTCTTCTGACTCCTCCAGTTTCCCCTTCTCTCTCTCCAGCAACAGGTTTCCCAAATCAACTCTCTCTTGAATCCACTTTTAGCAAACCAGCACCCCCTATTTCTTCTGCTACTGGTTCCTGCTCTGCTAAAGGACCTCTCTTACCCCCTGCCCCGTCCCCCCAAACACACACACATGAAAGTTGCTGGGTGGATGGCTTGGGCAGAGTACATGTTGCCTGTTCATTAAGCAAACTCTCTCAAATAGATGAGACTGGAGACTTATACTGCTAATTCCTCCGCTTTGGTAAAGGAATTCCAGTATATTACCAAATCTGATAATCTCGCCTTCCATGATGTCTACACGGTCCTTACAAACAATCTTCTTCCTGAGGAGCATAGATAGGCAAATTTGGGATCAAACTAGGCACATGCAGATGAAATCCACCAAAATGATGCTGCCCACCTCCTGTGACAGAGGTATTCCCCAGCCAGAATTCTATATGAGATTACAATACCCCAGAGAACATCCAATCTAGGCATCAGTTCATAACTTGTCTCCTAGCTGGACTTCATGAGGCCACCCCTAAAGCAGAAAATTATAAAACATCTGAGATGTCATTTAGGACAATAATGAAAATACATCTCAGTTCCAAGAGCACGTTATAAAGGCCCTCTTACAATATACCAATCTGGACCCTAGGACTCCAGATGGAAGACAGCTTGTTATGATTTACTTCTTCTCTCAGAGTTTGCCTGATATTAGGGCCAAAGTTAAATTTCTAGAGAAAATACCTATGACTCCACAAGCAGATGTCTTAACTCTGGCCTTTAAGATATGCCATGAAAGAGATGAAAAAGTGTCCCCAAACAAAAGTGTCTGGTGCTATCTAAGGCCTTTTGGCCATCCTCAGCTAGCGCCGAGGCTCCTGAGACTCTGAAAATGTAAGAACTTCTAGGCCCCATTATTAAGTGTGGTCATGAAATACACTGGGCCTGAATTTGTTCAAGGCCTTATAGGTCATTCTAACCATTCTCAAGGTGCCATCAAAGGGATATTGAGCTACTGACTGTCCTTATGATCATCAAGGTGTGAAAGCATCAGCCTCCATTTCCCCTTTAGACAATCACATAGGTCTGGCCATGCACAACTGAAGCAGCCTGAGATCCCATGGCCCAACCACCACTATCTCTGACAGGGAGCCCGGGGCAATCATCACCGTAACAGGGAGACCCATCTCCTTCCTTTTGCACACCAGGATCACTTTTCTGTCCTGATGGAGTTTGGGGGATCTACTTCTTGTTCTCCTAAACTCAGAGTACAGAAACAGCCTTATCAACCTCAAATAACCCAACTACTTAGCTTCAGGGATATTCCCTTTACTCACCCCTTCCTTGGGATGCCAACCTATCCCATCCCTTTATTGGAAAGGGACCTTTTTGTTGCAGAATATTTGATCCCATTATGATTTCCAAAATTGTGAACTGTGAAACCCTGATTCTTTGGTATGGTTGAGCTTTATTACACACCTTTAATCAAAAAACTTTCTGTTTATTGTAAACAGGTGATTATGATGTGGTTCACCCAGGCCTAGCATAGACCTTTAATCCAAGAGTTTCTTGTATATTTGATTGAATAAAGTAAACACTAGTTAAAGAGACTGAGCTATAACATACCTTACAGAGATTAAAGAGTAGGAGAGACTTTGAGTTGAAGGGTATTTAAGACAGCATGGAGAAAAAGAAAAAGCTTTCAGCTCAAACTCTTGCTTTGGCTTAGGCTTCAGCTCTTCAGCTTCTTGGTTTGGGGGCTTTGAACTAGCAAGCCTTAGGCTTTGAGTGTTTTGGCCTTTTTCTCCTGGGCTGTCAGCTAAACTAGTGAGCCTTTTGGTTTTTTTTTTTCCATCCAGATCTGAGCTGAGAAGGAAGGCTAGCTGAGTACTTTATCTGCCCCTCTGAACCAGCTAGTTTTTACCCCAGTATCTGCCTTCTGAGTCCTTATTGGTAAAATAGAGCAGTTGAGATTTTCATCTTGTTTATAACAACAAATTATATCCAGACATTGGGCTTAAAATAATGGTTAATGCTGTACGGGAGACAGTAGGGCACAGAAAGATGAATATACTGTTTCAGGATATGAGCATAGGTGTATTGCAGCTGCTACTGCTGATTTCATTCCTGCTTTACTACCAGCGGGGAGCCTCTGGTTTTGTTTCATTGTCTTCCAGCATTGTATTTTTTTAAAAAGTTGGGAGAATGGTTTAATAGTTAGAAAGGATTAAACAGTGGACAATGCAACTAGAAAATTTGTGGGTAGAGGTTGAGATACTTGGAAAGCAGAGAGCATCATTGGTAAAAGGAGAATACCTGGTATCTAAGGGACAGAATTCTCCACAGTTGCTGCCCAGCACTGCTCCTTGCACTTTCAGTGTGAAGTTCCCACAGCCTCTGGGAGGACTGCGGAGGGAGGAGGAGCAGAAGGCTGTGCAGGCTGAAAAGGTTAAAGGCAAAAAGCCTGTTTCAAGAAAACAGGTTAATCGTGAGCAAACCGGGCTGCCAGAAGAGCAGCCGGAGGTTAAGGGATTAACAACATTGGCTTTTCCAGTAGCTGCCCAAAGTTTTAGATATCAAAATGCTCAATGTAGCCACAGAGCCTAAAATGGCCGGAATGTTAACTCAGAAATATATTAAGTTCTGCCAGAGAAGTGAGTGAGCTGTTTCTGGCAGCACCGGGTTTTCTGCAAGAACCTCTGGGTAATTTCCGGTTGTTAGGAACCAAGGACCGTTCATGGATATAACCTGGAACCCCTGCTCAGATATAGCCCATGGCAGCTCAGTTTCCAAGTGGGTTTCTCTAGTAAGGGGAACAGGGACTGTCTCTGACATGAACTCAGTGGCTGCCTCTTTGACCTCCTCCCCCCCACACCCTACCCCCCAGGGAGGAGCAGCCTTACCAGTCCACAGAGGAAGACAATGCAGCGAGCCCTGATGAGACCTGAAAATCTATGGCCAGATGGAAAGGGAAGATGATCTCCCCTAGCAGTGGACTTAGAGAAGGGCATGGGAGGAGATGATGGAGGGTGCGTGGGGATTGGGAGGGAATGAACAATGGGGCTACAGCTGGGATACAAAGTGAATAAACAGTAATTAATGTAAAAATACGATTTTTGGAAAAAGAATAAAAAAGAACCTAGCTGGAGGCTCCAGAGCAAAATGTATGAGTCAAATCCAGACAAGAGCAGCAGAAAGTCATCAGGTTATAAAAGAAATTACTGATCCAGAACGTTTTCGTTCCTTGATTATCTCCTTTTAAGAAAGCAACATCAAGTTTTGTTTATATTATAAGAAAGCTGTTTTTGTTCACAGAAAGGGAAAAATGTTGTGGATCGTTAACACTGGATGCTACCGTTCCCCCCCCCACACACACACTTCTCCTCTTTTTCCTAGTCCTACTAATCACTCCTTGCCTTACAAACTTATTATCTAGATTTCTTCAAAACAGATCCAGATAAATTTCCATACCATGCCCAATCTTGTCTTACTAAACTTTTAATCAGTTGTTATTACATGATTACCAGCCCTGAGCTCTGAAGCCAGAGGCCTACAACTCCCAATTATAAACTGAGAGAGACGATCAAACTTGTCCTGTGAACCTCCACACCCACATTCAGCAGGAAATTGTCTAATGATAACACTACCCCCTTTGCCCTGTCTGTTTGTTAATATTAAACACACAAACAAAAAAAAGAGAGAGAGGAATTTCGACTAGTCACACCAACTCAAGCATAACTTGTAAACTTTGTAACTTATGCTTTGTCAACTTTGTAAACTCTCAAGGCAGGAATGTGGCCTGAGAAACTCCAGCAGCAAAACCTTGTGCTAGACTTCCCTAAGGGCCCTAAAAATCATTTCCTGAGTGTCGTTACTGTCATTCTCAGCCCTGAGGTTGGAGAATGCCCAAACCCCACTCTATAAGAAATAGTTCACCAATCCCTGAACAGGAAAATCCACCAATTCCTTAACTTCCCCAAGTCCGGGACTTGAAATCCCAGCAGTCCTCACCCTGGAAATCTCCCCCCTGGAAACTTCTGTCCTAAAAGAATTCTTACATAAATCCTGCCTACTGTTCAGTTTCCTCCTACTTTCTACCAGGAGCACAGGCAGTCACCTCTGTATTCATTCCTCCAATCCCTGGATTTGTCCCTCCTAATAAATGTCTTGTTTGAAATTTGCTGTTTGGATTTTCTTTAATAGGAAGAAGCTCCTGAGCTCAGCTGGGAATACCCTTGCCTGGAAGCTGTGAAGCTGAAGAAGAGGAACTGCCAAGATGAACTGTTCTACTACAGCGCTCCAGCTCAACCAGGGACATCCTTCCTCAGAGCTGCAGTACCTCTGCGGAGAAGGTCTCCTCTCAGTGTGATTCCTGGGCTCTGGTGCCTGAAAAGAATCCTTCCACTGGGACACATTCCCACTCTCCAACCTCAGAGCTATGTGTTTCCTGGGCTCTCAAGTCCCAGTACACCTTTCCACCAGTGCAGCAGTACCAACAATCATTATCACTTCAAATACAAACTGCAATAAAAGCTTAATATTGTTGATATTCCCTATCACATTAGTCAGTGTTCTCTAGAAGAACAGATATTATAGAATGAATCTCTCTCTGTATAGAAATGGGATTCATAAGAATGACTTTCAGGTTATGCCTCAGCTAGTCCAACAATGTCTATGTAGCAACACAAGTTCCAGGAATCCAATAGTTGTTCAGTCCATAAGTCTAGATATTTCAGTTTATCTTCAGTATTTGCCTGAATCCTAAAGAAGTTAGGTTCTAATGCCAGTGGGAGAAAATGTGTTTACCAACAAAAGAGGGGGCAGCTTCTTTCTTCCCATTCCTTTATATTGGCTGCCAGCAGAAGATGTGGCCCAGGTATAAGATGAACCTCCCACCTTGAGAGAAAGATATGAAATAAAGCTGTATCTACATACTGCAAATACTGAGATTAGAAGTAAGTCTTTCCACCTTAAATGATTTAATTAAGAAAATAATTCCTATCCAATGTTTGGCTGTGAGCCTCAGAATCTTTTTCTATGCCTTGCTGTATGGAGTCTTTTAGACTCCATCATCGGAAGGCTCCTGACCTGTTCTCTCTCTTCTGCCAGTGTCTATTTTGTTTCCTCTTCTGCATGAGAATTATTCATCTCCCCTAAGGTCCACCTAGTTATTTAGCTTCTTAAGGTCTCTAGATTTTTTTGACAAAGGGGGAGATAGAAGCATCTGGAGGGGACAGGAGCCAAACAAGGAGACCAACAAAGCCATGAGAGCCCTTGAGCCCAGGAGGGAATACAAAGACTGATACATAAATAAAGACCATGCATAGAAACGACATTAACCCACTGCCCAGATGTAGCCCACGGACAGTTCAGTCTCCAAATGGGTCCACTAGTAAAGGGATAAGAGACAGTCTCTGACACAAACTCATTTGCCTGCTACTTGAACAATTCTCCCTGGTGGGGAGAACTAGCCAGCCCACAGAGAAAGAGAATCCAGACAGATGTCATGGTACCTGATAGGCTAGGGCCAGAAAGTTAAGGAGGATGGCTTCCCTTACCAGTGGACTAGGGGAGAAGGTTAGGAAGGAAGAGGAAAGGAGGGTGGGACTGGGAGCAGATTAGGGAGATGGTTACAACTGAGATTCAAAGAGAATAAATTGTGAAATACTACTACTACTACTACTACTACTACTAATAATAATAATAATAATAAATAGCAAAAATAAAGAAAAGAAAGCAAAAGAAAAGAATTTCTCACAGGTGTGCCAAATCATTCGAGTTTCACTTAATTCTAGATGTAGTCAAGTTGACAAACTAGGATCACAATCATAACTATATAGTATATAAGATGAGTAAATAAATGTATGCAGTTATAGACCACTTACTTTTTAATTTCCAAGGACATTCCATTATAATATAGAAAATAATCATTACATACTTTTTTCTTTTTAATTATCATTTATTACAGTTTATTTAATTTTTATCCTGGCTGTGGTCTCCTCCCTCATCTCCTCCCAATCCTACCCTCTCCCCTCCCTTCTCTCCCTATGCTCCTACCCTAGTCCACTGATAGGGGAAGTCCTCTTCCCTTTGTATTTGACCCTAGCCTATCAGGTCTCATCAGGACTGTTTACATTGTCTTTCTCTGTGGCCTGGGAAGGCTGCACTCCCAAGGGGAGGTGATAATTATTAACATCTGAGCAGAGGTTTTAGTATCTTTCCAGGCTTTGTCTCCGGTATCAGTCTCTGCAGGGCTCCCAGGGAGGATGTTTGTTTGTTTGTTTTTTATGTTTTTGTTTTGTTTTGTTTTGTTTGTTTTTCTGTTTGTTTTGGCTCTGTTGTTCTCATTTTGAAACTCCTGTCTCCTCCAGGTCTCTCTGTCCCCACTTCTGTCATAAAATTCCATGCCATCTGCCCAATGTTGGCTATGAGCCTCAGCATCTGCTTCGATACCTCAATCAGTAGTCTTTCAGAGGCTATCTGTGGTAGGATCCTGTCCTGTTCCCTCTCTTCTCCTGCCTCAAATGTCTATGGAATTTGTCTTCTGAATGAGGACTGAGCTTCTTCCTTAGGATCTTCCTTGTTTAGCTTCTTTAGGAGTATAGATTTTAGCGTGGTTTATCTTTTACTATGTGGCTAATATCAACTTATCAGTGAGTATATACCATAAGTGTCTTTGTGCTTCTGGGTCACCTCACTCAAGATGATCTTTTCTAGTTAGCACCATTTGTCAGCAAATTACATGAATCCCTTCTTTTTAATTGCTTTAATTTATTGTGTAAATGTACCACAATTTCTGTAACCATTCCTTTCTGGTTGTGGTGCCACAAGCTGGTGGATATGCTAGAGTAGGCAGAGGCCAGAGGATCACGAGTTTGAGACCAGCCTGGATAATATATTGTTTTTAACCCACATCAAATATAGTAAGCATTTTCACTCAGATAATTAAAGCTTTCTAGGATATATAGTTTCGTTACATTTAGGAGTAATTACATGTATAGATGAAAATGAAATGTTAATAATTATCACATTTGATGAAGACTATGCCCTTGATTTGACAAACTTTCACGTTTGGGTAAAATAAATATATAGTATATTTATATATACAGTATGTACTCAGTGCCAATAGCTTTGTAGAAGTGTCTGTGTGTGTTTAGAATTTTTTTCGTAAAAGATTGACTTATATGTGATTCTTACATTTGTTGCTTTGTCAGCTAGTTCTAATTTGACATAATGCATCATATACTTAAACTCAAAATACTTAAGTAACAAAACACAACTTTCCACAGTAAAGATGTGAGAGGTAAATGGCTTATTCCTTTGAAATCAAGTTAGATTTATTATCATCTATTATTCATTAAGGCTTTTAAAAATATGGATGCAAGCATCTCCTAGATATTTTTGATGGTAAAAAGATAAAATGCCTGCATGCACAGCACTGCCTCATGAATCTCTTTCATGTTTGTCACCCGCAGAAACAGGATAACCTGACCTTGAGGGAGGAATATCACCTAGTGTCTGCATAGAGATGTGAGAGCAGTTAAGCAAGCAAAAGCTGAAACCTGAACATGCTAGAACTCTCCTAATGTTGCCTAATCTTCTTAATATACTACACCAAATTCTCTATTTCATTTTTACAATGACATATTTCAATTTTATAACATACTCTTTTAACTCTTAAATAGAACAGTGAAGGATATAGAGAAAATGCCAGGCAAGCATGCTGTTAATGGAGAACTCCCTAGCCTAAAAGAGCCACAGGAAAGGTGAATTTAAATCAACACAAAATTACAAGAGGGAAAGATTAGGGTGGCAAGAACAAACCCATAAAATGATAAAAAATGAGGCAATAAAAGCAAAGCAGTTAGATGAAAAGTAATGTTTATTAATTGTCTGGTGGTTTTTCTTCCTTTTGGGTCTCATCTTTCTTTTGAAAGAAGTCTAAATAAAAATCATAGCATCTGCTTACTTTTTCATTTATTTTTTGTTCTGTAGAAGTATCAGTGGTATGTTATATTTTCAGCTGAATGTCTGAATGAGTAATTGCAGACATGACTCGTCATTATAACAACCGCATACTTTATAAGAGAAAACAAAATGTATTCATTTTTTAAACTCTGGGACATGGTTTTATTAGTCAAGCATTTAAGATACAGCTTCAATATATTTAGATGACAATTCCTTATTCAGTTCCAATGCCTTAGTCTTAATGGTAGCTTATGTTAATTACCTAAAATTATGAACAGATCCCATGTTAAAGTTAATGCAACTAAAACCCATAAAATAAATGTGTTAGTACTGAAATTTAACACCTAAAGCTTTTATATGGTTCTTTAATATATTTTGTACATTGAACTGGTTCAAGAGATATTGTAAGGCTGATTTATTGAATAAAACAGATAAGATAAACTACACAAGGTATAACCCAAGAGTTAAATACCCTGAAGAGATGCTTGAATACTTCTGAGTGATGATTAATGCACAAATGGTTTAGAGATTCTGTTACTTATAATGAAAACACTAGCATTATATTTGCCTCAAATATTATCTGATATCATCCATAGGGTCATGCACTTTTTTATAACATACCTTTCATTAAAGACACATTTGGTTAAATGAAAAGAGCTATGATTCTTTTCCTTAACCCTAACCCTTACTAAGGAAGCCACTTATACACTGAGCTGCCATGGGCTACATCTGTGTAGGGGTTCTAGGTCATTTCTGTATATGATCCTTGGTTGGAGTATCAAGCTCAGAAAAGACACCTGGGCCCCAAAATGTGTTTCTGTTGCTCTCCTTGTGGAGCTCCTGTCCTGTTTCTCTCCCACTTCTTTCATAAGATTCCCTGCACTCTGCCTAAAGTTTTGCTATGACTCTCAGCATTGGCTACTATACCCTGCTGGGTAGAGTTTTTCAGAGGCTATCTATGATAGGCTCCGATTCTGTTCCCTGTTTTCTCCCTCTTCAGATGTCTATCCCATTTGCCTTTCTGAAAGAGGATTGATCATCTTACACAAGGTCCTCCTTTTTGCTTAGCTTATTTAGGTGTACAGATTTTAGGATGCTTATCCTATATTATATGTCTAATATCCACTTATAAGTGAGTAAACACCATGTGTGTCTTTCTGATTCTGGGATACCTCACTCAGGATGATATGTTCTAGTTTCCACAATTTGCCTCCAAATTTCATGATTTCCTTGTTTTTAACACCTGAGTAGAATTCCATTGTGTAAATGTAATACAATTTCTTTACCCATTCCGCCCTTGAGGGACATGTGGGATTTTTACAGATTTTGGCTATTAGGAGTAAAGTTGCTACTAACATGGTTGAGCCCATGTCCTTATTGTATATTTGAGTGTGTTTTGGATCTATGCCTTAGAATGGTATCACTGGATCTTAAGGTACCAGTATTCCTAATTTTCTGAGAAAGCTCCAAATTGATTTCTAAAATGCAAGTTTACATTCCCGCAAGCAATTGAGGAGGGTTCCTCTTTTTCCACATCCTCTCTAGTATGTGTTGTCACTTGAGATTTTGATCTTAGCCATTCTGATGGGTGTAAGGTGAAATCTCAGGGTAGTTTTGATTTGCATTTCCCTGATAACTAAGGACATTGGACATTTCTTTAAGTGTTTCTCTTCCATTTGGTATTCCTCAATTGAAAATTCTGTACCCCATATTTTAATTGGATTACTTGATTTGTTGCTCTTTAACTTCTTTAGTTATTTATATATATTCTGGACATTAGCCTCTGTCATCCGTAGGGTTATTGAAGATCCTTTCCCAGTATGCAGACTATCTTTTTGTTCTGACGATAGTGTACTTTTCTTTATAGAAGCTTTTCAGTTTCATGAAGTCCCATTCATTGATTGTTGATCTTAGAATCTGTGCTGTTGATATTCTGTTCAGGAAGGTTTCTCCTATGCTATCATGTTCAAGGCACTTCCCCACTGTTTTTTCTAATGGATTTAGTCTGTCTGATTTTATGTTGAGGTCTTTGATCCATTTGGACTTTATTTTCTTTTGTTCAGGGTGAGAAATATGGGTGTATTTGCATTTTCCTACATCTAGATGTCCATTTAAACCAGCACCATTTGCTGAAGATGTTATCTTTTTTCCATTGTACTTTATTTGGCATCTTTGTAAAAAATCAGATGTCCATATGTGTGTGTTTGTTTCTGGGTCTTCAATTAAATTCTGTTGATCCGCCAGTCTTTTTCTGTGCCAGTACCATGCAGTTTTTATTACTGTTGCTCTATTGTATAGCTTGAGATCAGGGATAGAGATACCTCCAGATGATCTTTTATTGTAAAGATTGTTTTAGCTTTTCTAGGTTTCTTGTTATTCCATATAAAGTTGAGAATTTCATTTTCAAGATCTATAGAGAATTGTGTTGTGAATTGCACTGAACCTGTAGATTGCTTTTGTTAAGATGGATATTTTCACTATGTTAATCCTTCCAATCTGTGAGGATGGGAGATCTTTCCATCTTCTGAGAATTTCTTCTGTTTCTTTCTTCAGAGACTTAAAGTTCTTTTCAAACAAGTCTTTGACTTGCTTCATTATAATTGCATCAAGGTACTTTATGTTATAATTGGCTATTGTAGGGGGTGCTGTTTCCCTAATTTCTTTCTCAGCCTGTTTGTCTTTCATATAGGGAAGGGCTACTAATATTTTTGCGTTAATGCCATATGCAGCCACTTTGCTGAAGGTGTTTATAAGTTGTAAGTGTTCACTGATAGAAATTTAGAGTCACTCAGATATACCATCATGTCTTCTGTGTGGAGTGATTCATTTAATTCTTCCTTTCTGATTCATATCTTTTTATCCCCTTTAGCTCTTTGATTGCTCTAGCTAGGACTTCTAGTACTATGTTGAAGAGATAAGTAGAGAATGGGTAGCCTTCCCTTGTCCCAGATTTTAGTGGGATTGATTTAAGTCTCTCTCTAATTTGATGTTGCTTCTAAGCTTGCTTTAAACTGCCTTTATTACATTTATGTTTGTGCCTTGTATCCTTTATGTATCTAAGACTTTAAATGTGAACATGTGTTGGATTATGTCAAATGCTTTTTCAGCATGTGAGGTGATGATATTTTTTTCTTTAAGTTTGTTATTTGGTCGATTACATTGATAGATTATATAATATGATATATATTATATATCATATTATATATAATTATATTATATATTTATTATAAAATATAAAATATAAAATAATATAAAACATAAAATAATATAAAATATAATATAATATATTATATATATATATATATATATATATATATATATTGTTCCACCCCTGCATGACTGGGATGAAGTCGACTTGTTCATGGTGGGTGGTATATTTGGTATATTCTCAGTTTTGGTTTGTGAGTATTTCATTGAATATTTTTCTGTCAATGATCATAAAAGAGATTTGTCTGAAATTCTCTTACTTTCTTATGTCTTTGTGCAGGTTAGGTATCAAAGTGACTGAGTTTAGTAATGTTATTTCCTTTTTTATTTTTTCTTATTTAATTTAATTTTATTTTTTTAATTTATTTATTTTTATCTCAATCACAG
>CM053744.1:83168872-83192833 GCA_028658305.1 Pachyuromys duprasi | reverse complement strand
AAAAAAAAAACTTCAAATCTCTGAAGAAAGAAATTGAAGAAGATATTAGAAGGTGGAAAGACCTCCGTTGCTCATGGATTGGTAGAATTAATATAGTGAAAATGACCCTATTGACAAAAGCAATTTACAGATTAAATGCAATTCCCATCAAAATACCTTCACAATTTTCACAGACCTTGAAAGAAAAATACTCAACTTCATATGGAGAAACAAAAAAATCCAGAATCTCCAAAACAACCATCTACAACAACAGATCATCTGGAGGTATCTCCATCCCAGACTTCAAGCTGTACTACAGAGCAATAGTAATAAAAACTGTATGGTATTGGCATAGAAACGGAATAGTGGATCAATGGAACCAAATAGAAGACCCAGAAATGTACCCACACACCTATGGAAACTTGATTTTTACAAAGAAGCCAAAACCATTCAATGAAAAAAAAAAAAGACAGCATCTTCAACAAATGGTGCTGGTCCAACTGAATATCTGTATGCAGAAAAATGAAAATAGATCCATATTTATCACCTTGCACAAAGCTAAAGTCCAAGTGGATCAAAGACCTCAACATAAAACCAGACACACTAAACCAGTTAGAAGAAAAAGTGGGGAAGACCCTAGAACTCATTGGTACAGGAGACTACTTCCTGAATAGAACACCAACAGCACATGCTCTAAGATCAACAATCAATAAATGGGACCTCATGAAACTGAATAGGTTCCGTAAAGCAAAAGATACTGTCATTAAAACAAAATGACAGCCTACAGACTGGGAAAGAATTATTACCAATCTTATTTTGACAGAGGGCTAATATCCAGTATATATAAAGAACTCAAGAAGTTAAAAAGTAAGACATGAAATAATCCAATTAAAAAATGGGGTATGGAGCTAAAAAGAGAACTGACTGTAGAGGATTATAGAATAGCAGAAAAACACTTAAGGAAATGCTTAATGTCCTTAGCCATCAGGGAGATGCAAATGAAAAGGACCCTGAGATTTCAGCTTACACCCACCAGAATGGCTAAAATCAAAACCTCTAGTGACAACGCATGCTGGAGAGGTTGTGGAGAAAGAGGAACCCTCCTCCATTGCTGGTGGGAATGCAAACTTGTACTACCACTCTGGAAATCAATTCGGCACTTTCTTAGACAATTAGGAATAATAATACCTCAAGACCCAGCAATATCACTCTTAGGCATATATCCAAACGATGCTCAAGTACACAACAAGGACATTTGCTCAACTATGTTCGTAGCTGCTTCATTTGTAATAGCCCGAATCTGGAAACAACCCAGATGTCCCTCAGTTGAGGAATGGATACATAAATTCTGACACTTTTACACAATGGAATTCTACTCAGCAATTAAAAAGGAGGAAATCATAAAATTCGCAGGCAAATGGTGGGACCTGGAAATGATCATCCTAAGTGATATATCCCAAAAGCAGAAAGAAACATATGGTATATACTCACTTATATAGACCTATAGGATAGAAAGGTCATGCTGAAATCTAAACACATAGGGAAAATGTTCAAGAAGAAGGACCCAGGTTAGTAGGATCAATGCTTGTTTAGATGAACAAATGTGATGGACATTGAATGGAGGAGACAACAAGCAACAGGACAGGAGCATACCAAAGAGGGCCTCTGAAAGAATCAATATAGCAATGTATCAAAGCAGGTATTAATACTCACAACCAAGCCTTCGGCAGAGGGCGGGGAATAATAATAAAAATAGGGGAAGTTAGTTATATTTGGGGAGAACAAGAGCTCAAAGACCAAATTGTGCAGAGCACAGGGGTCTTTTACAAGACAGTTTCTCCAACCAAGCACCATTTACGGATATGCCATAGAACCGCTGCTCAGAAGTGGCCCATGGTATCTAGGTGTCCAACTGTATACCTTATTAAGAGGACCAGGGATTGTTTCTGTCATGAACTTGATGGCTGGCTCTTTGACCCTCCCCCATACATGCCAGGGAGTAACAGCCTGGCTAGATTCCAGGGGAGGACATTGCAGCCAGCTCTGAGGAGACAAGATGAACTGTGGTTGGATGGAAGGGGAGGATATCCTCTCCAGTTGGTGGACTTGGAGGGGGGCAGGGAGGAGATGAGGGAGGGATGCAGAGAGTGGGAGGGAATGAAGGAGGGGGCTATGCCGGGGATGCAAAGTACCTAACCTGTGATTGATAGGAAAATAAATAAATTACATTAAAAAATGAAAAAAAGAAGAGACACAAATGAAGTCAGAGTTTCAACGAATCTTTATAATTGAAGCCACAGATTAACAAAGGATCAATAAAGAAATTTCTTGGACAATTATATATTACTATTGGAAAATGAAATGGATGTGTATAATTAAATATGAATAATTAATATTTGCCCAATAAAGGCACAACTCAAAGTGACTTAAATATTTACAGCAATCACTATTTAAACAATCATGGCTCTCTTCACAATAACAGAAGAACATACTAAAATTTATATGGACACATGAGATTGTAAAGAGTAGCAGATATAATAGAAGCTATCATAGTACAAACATGCTACTGGCAGGGTGTAAAAGAGGATCCAAAGATTAGTCTACATACATGTTGTCAGCTAGTATTCAACAAATGAAACAAAAACATACAGTAATAAAAATATAGTCACTTCAATAATTATCTTGGTGTCACCAGATAGTGGAAATAACCAAAACTGGATCAAATGCATTCTGAAATTATTATAAGAAATTATGGAAAACAATTCAAACCACTTGTACATAGAATACTTTTAGAAAAAAATGGTTGGAATAATAATTTTGGTAATAATAGTCAAGTGAGATTATTTCAGTGCAGGGATCTAAGAAACCTAATGAACAAGAGCATACTTTCAAACCTTGTGTCACATAAGATAGTGAGAGAAACTAAAGAAGTTGAACACTCATGTGATTAGAATACATCATAATATGTAAAGTTGAGAGCTCAATTTCTAACACCATGTCAAAGAAGCAAGGTTGACCTATTGTACCAACACACACACACTAATTTTATGAAAAGACACATCTCAAATTTGACATACATATATATTAGTTCAACTTACCACTGACAAATGAATATTAAAAAAGTAAGGAAATTTGATATCATCTTTATTAGAATGGTTATCATCTCAAAGTAAAAAGACTGATATTGAATATGCGAATGATGAGAGTATTTCAGAAAACTATTTGTAGAGTTATAAATTATGAAATAGAATGGATATTCCTCTGAATAATGCAAATGGAGCTATTACATGGTGTACAGTCTACTGAATATACATGCAAAGCAGGTGACACTACTAGGCCAAGACCTATTTTTCCTTGTGCTTATCACAATAGTGTTCACATTAGCTATGATATGTAATCAATCTGGATGCCACTCAGTAGGATACATAAATAAATAAATCTGATGAGAATTCAGTGCAATGGGACATCATTCATCCAATTAGACCAATGGAATATTGTCTGCACAAACACCAATGAAACTGAAGTTTAGTATGTTAAGCTCAATACACAAGACTTAGACTATCAAATAGTCATCTCCAGGGTACATATATATTTTTCACTGAATACCATGCCGCCTGTGTTTGCTTCAGCAGGTTCTTGCATTGGAGTATTGTCCAGCTTTGACTGAATTGAGGGACACTCAGTTCAGTGGTAATAAAAGGGAAAAGAGTAGGTTGGTTAAGAAGGGCTCCTACCTAGCAGTATGCCAAAGCAGATGCTGACCAAACCTTCGGCAGTGTGCAGGGAATCATATGAAAGAAGGGTTGGTTAGTATGACCTGGAGCGGACAGGAGCTCCACAAGGAGCAAATATATCTGGGCACAGGGGTATTTTGTGAGACTGTATCGCCAACCAAGGACCATGTATGGATATAACTTAGAACCCTTGCTCAGATGTAGCCCATAGTAGCTCAGTATCCAAGTGGGTATCCTAGTAAGGGGAACAGGGACTATTTCTGAAACCAACGCAATGGCTGGCTATTTGACCTCCACCCACACCCTCTGAAGGGAGAACAGCCTTGCTAGGCCACCAAGGAGGAATTTGCAGCCAGTCCTGGAGATACCTGATAAGCTAGGGTCAGATGGAAGGGGAGGAGAACCTCCCCTATCTGTGGACTTGGAAAGGGGCAGGAAGGAGATGAGGGAGGGAGGGTGGGATTGAGAGGGAATGAGAGAGTGGGCTACAACTGGGTTACAAAGTTATTAAACTTTATCTAGTACTAAAAAACTAAAAATGTAATTAAATGGAGCTCCAACAATAGGAGATTTCTGCTATAGATTTACTCTTGAGTATAAATGGAATTGAATTTAATGTTTTCCTTGAGTCTTCTCTGGAGTTCTCACCTTAGGAAGCAAGGTTTGCCATTGTCTAAGGGGATTCACTGCATCTGGGGCAGGAACACTAAGGTCTTGTCAGAACTATTCTGAGTGAACTTAGCAAAGCATTTTTTCCTGAAAATTAAAGTTCCTTCTCTATTGAATGTGAAACCAATAATTTATAAGTTAAATATTTGTACACATTTATGAAAAAAAAAACAAAAGTTTATCTCAAAAGAATGTGGTGGAGTAATAATAGATGTGACAGTGGTAAGCCAACATAGACAAAAAAAGTTAGCAGGATAAGAAGAAATGTTATTAAAGCAGTCACAGGTAATAAAAATGGTTTCTATTTCCCTCCTCTTTATTGACACTCAGTGATGTTTCTGTGTGTATACAAAATGCGCATTAATATGGGTACACGGTAGATTTTTTAAATGACTTCAAAAGAATTATTAAATAAATCAATTTGTATTTTAAGAATTAAAAATATGTGAAAATATGCAATGATTATTTGGATTTGTACATCATAACTGCTGAGACGTTTACAATTAACATTATTATATCTTACAACGTAATTATCCACAAAAGCTAAGTATGTCCTGCTGTTGGCAATAAAATGGTTTTGGGCTAATAATGTTTATTGTTAGGCCCATAATTATCTCTGCAGTGTTATTTAAACTGCTATCATAATCAATAAAATATTGATAACTGTTAGATTTTATAATTGCCTTTTTAACTTTAGGCTGGGAAGATATGTCTACCTATACTATCTCAATATCATCCCCATCTACCTCCCAGGCCCCATGTAATGCTATTGCCCTTAACCATTTTCATCTAGGCTACCTTCCATCCATAATCTTATAAATATTTGCTTGTATCCTTTTCTGGGCCTTTCCACACCATTAATAGCATCCTTCCTCCTTGCTCAGGTGGTTTCTTCTCCATGCTTACCCACTGTGGCAATCTCTTTTTCCTTTCTTCCATCTTCCTGTCTGTCTCTTTCCTGTGATTCTCCTGTCTGCCAAATCCCAGAAATCTTTGCCATGCCTACCCCACTCTGCCTTGCCCAAGTTTTGGGCCTTTTTTAAAATTTTTTATTTTATATTAATCACAGGTTATGTACTTTGCATACCAGCCGTAGCCCCCTCCGGCATTCCCTCCCTATTCCCGCCTTCCCTCCCTTATCTCCCTGTACCTTTCCAAGTCCACTGAAGGGGAGGACCTCCTTCCCTTCCATCTAACTCTAGCTTATCAGGTATCTTCAGGACTGGCTGCAATGTCCTCTTCTGTGGCCTAGCAAGGCTGCTCCTCCCTCTGGGGGCAGGGAGGTCAAAGAGCAAGCCATTGAGTTCATGTCCAAAATAGTCCCTGTTCCCTTACTAGTATACCTACTTGGGTATTGAGCTACCATTTGCCACATTCAAGCAGGGGTTCTAGGTTATAACCATACATGGTCCTAGGTTGGAGAGACAGTCTCAAAAAAGACCCCTATGCCCTGATATATTTGGACCTTGCAGAGCTCCTGACCTTTCCAGGTCATACTAACTCCCCCTTCTTTCATATGATTCCCTGCACTCTGTCAAAGGGTTGGTTATGTTTCTTAATCTTTGCTTTGATACCCTGATAGGTAGAGTCTTTCTGAGGCCCTCTGTGGTAGGCTCTTGTCCTGCTACTTAGTTTCTTCTACATCCAATGTCTGTCCCATTTGACTTTCTAAGTGAAGATTAATCCTCTTACCCCAGGTCCTCTTTCTTGTTGTGGTATTTTTACACAATGGAATACTACTCAGCAATTAAAAAGGAGGAAATCATGAAATTTGCAGGCAAATGGTGGGACCTATAAACGATCATCCTGAGTGAAGTATTCCAAAAGCAGAAAGACGAACATGGTATATACTCACTTATACAGACCTATAAGATAGGATAAACATACTGAAATCTATACACCTAAAGAAGATAAACATGTTTTGGGGCTTTTAATGAACCAATTATGAATAATGTCATTGACAGGTTTACATAACAAGGATAGGTGTATCTGGGCATTAAACAAAATCTCGAGGGCTAGTAATTAGCATAAAAATACAAGCATCAGTCCAACTTCCAGTAATGTCTTAAGAAAACATCTATAAAGAAGCAATATGAATGACTACAGCAATACAGTATGTGAAAAATAAGGAAACTGAATCAAATAACTTTGAAAAGTAACCACATACATTGTTTGTTTTTTCATACTTTACCATTCATAAAACCAAAGCACGAATTTGTGTGATATCAATACTTAAAAATTTGTGCAAACAGTCTGCACAATGGATAAGAAACTCATTTCACCCTGATGGGCATGTCAGGCAGGTTTACCTTGCTAATGGCAAGGAAACAAAATCTAGGTGTCCCAGGTTAGGTCTTTGATATTCATTGTATTTTCCTCAATACCAGCAGCATTCATATTTTCACAATTATTTTAAGCTTTTGAAAGCTTTATATTTTTATATTATAATTAAAATTTTCTCCCTTCTCTTTTCTTCCTTTAAACCTGTTTACATTACCCTCACCCCTTTCTTTGTTTGTTTTTTTTTTGTATTCTTTTCTTTTCAAATTTGTCCAAAACACAACTTTAAACTTATTGATTCATTTTACATCCTGAAAGTACTCCTTCACTTCTCCCCTTCCACTTCCATCCACCCACCCTCTTCCCCCTTTCTCTTCAGAAAAATGTACACCCACCTGCAACCAACCCACCTTAGCACATCCAGAAGCATCAGGACTATGTACATCCTCTTCCATAGAGGAAAAGCAAAGCAGCCTAGCTATGGACAAGTGATTTAAAAGCAGGCAACCAAGTACATGTCAAGGACAGCCCCGACTCCACTTGCTAGGGGATCCACATGCAGACCAAGCTGCCCATCAGTTGCGTATTTGTAGGGGGCCTACATACCTGCTCTTTGGTTGGTGCTTCAGTTTCTGTAAGTTGACTTTTTTGGTCTTATTGTAAAGTCCTTGTCCCCTCCATGTTCTTCTATCCTTCACCCAACTCTTCAGTAAGACTCCCCCCCCCCCCAAGCTCTGCCTTATGTTTTGCTGTGGGTCTTATTATCTGTTTCAATCTGCTACTGGGTGGAGCTTTCCAGAAGACAGTTTTGCTAGGCTCCTGTCTGCAAGCACAGCAGAGTTTCCTTGATAGTGTCAGGACTTGGCTCTCCTCTATGGTGTAGGTTTCAGGTTGGTGAAATCTATGGTTGGCCAGTCCCTCAATCTCTGTTCCATCTTTACCCATGCATTTTTTTGTAGGTAGGCTAAATTCTGGGTTGAAGTTTTTGTGGGTGGTTTGGTGTCCCTTCCCCCACTAAAAGTTATGCCAGGACATGAGGTGACCACTTCATTTTCCTTTCTGCCATCAGAAAGGAGTCTCTGCTAGTCACCCACATATCTTCCAAGGGGCTGACCCCATCATAGGTCTTCAGCTAGCCCCAGAGATGACCCCCCCTTAGTTATCCTTCTCTCTCCCAGTCTTCTCACCTTGCACCCACTCTCCCCATATCTGATCCCCACTTTTGTTTCCCTGCCCATCCCCTCTTGCACCCAGTTCCCACACTCATCCACTTGCCATGGCTATTCTATTTTTCCTTCTGAGTAGAATTCAAGCATCCTCATTTGTGCCCTCATTGTTATTTAGCTTCTTTGAGTCTGTAGCTGGTAGTATGATTATTTGGTACTATATGGCTAACTAAAAACCAGAGAGATAATATCTTAATTAACAAAATCACAAATGAGAGGAGGGACATTATATTAGAAACTGAGCAATTCAAAAGAATCATTAGGTCTTAGTTCAAAAACCTGTACTTCATAACACTGGAAAATCTAAATGAAATGAACAATTTTTCCTGATACATTTCAATTACCAATGTTAAATCAAGATCAGGTTAAAACCCTTGTTTTATTTCAAATCCGTGATTTCTTCTTTAATTAATGTTTATTTTTCGTACATTGGGTATTCATACACACACACATATACATATATATATATATATATATATATATATATATATATATATATCTTAATATAAACTCTGACATAGGCATTATATTGCTTATATGTATGTCCAAGATCAGAGACATTTCAAAGAAACAGTAATTAACTCATGGAATGTGTTCACCCTATGTGAAATAAAAGTTAAATACCTGGGCTATCCAAGGCAGGATTACCTCCCAAGACTGGAAATATTTTGAAGCTGCTGTCTATACTGGAAACTCTTTCCTAATTACAGTCACTGACTTGGTGTCAAAAATAAAGCTACAATTGTGGTTCATATCTTTAAAGACCAATTGTTAGGTGAAGTTCAGTTTGCTCATTTAAGACAGCAGATGCATTTTGATGACTTTAATATGCAATGTACTTTACTGCTTTAATGGCCTGGGTACGGTGGAAGAACAATAAAAATATGTTTATGTTATTCACAAAGGTTATACTAATCCTCAGAGGTTTTACTAATTTGTTGCATAGATTAACATCCATTATAAACATGGCAGTACTCAATCCAGATATGTGGCAAGTATTAATTGAAATTTTAGCTTTTGAAACCTCAAATGCAGAGTGTAAAATTGTTCATAGACATTCAAAATCTTGATCAGCATCCAAGGATAAATGGATTAGAATTACTGTTATTAATCTTAATGACTACATGATTAGACAGACAATGGTTAATTATCCTAGATATCACAATGCCAATTGCTTTGACTGTGAAAGGGAAGTCATTTGAACAGGGATTGTAGACAATGCTTTCCTATAGACTTCTCTAGAGGACCTCTTGGACTAACCAAACAACAAGAGATATGCAAGGTAATCCCTTACATATGGAAATTCCCTAAAAATAAGCCTCTACATACAGGGAACTCCCTAAGTGAGTTGGTGCATTCCCTAGAAAAAAAAAACAAACAAACAGGAGACAGTTATTTCCTGTCAGCAAAGAAATAGCTCATCCCAAACTACAGAAAGAAGTGTGCGTTAGATATAGCCATAATTAAAATTTTCATACTATCACCAACGATTCAATGTTATAAAGTACTCAATGGAGTACATAGACCTTCACCTTTAAAGACAGTAGAAATGGTTTTAAGAAGAAATATCCTAACATCTGATGGATTCACTGTGAATTCAGGAATTGTAGATGAAGACTTCAAGGAGGAGATTTAGATTATGGTTTATGTATAACAAAATATGCAGTTTAAATCAGGAGATAGGATTGTTCTGCTTCTGATGTTTTCATATGTCAAAGGCAAAACAGCTTCAATTGAAAGAACAGTACGATTTAAAAGAATGGATAACACGTTTTTTTTTTCCAAACAGTTATCACTGACTAGAGACAAAAATTAAAATTAACATAAAATTCTATGGAAACTGGAGGAATGATGGACACAGCAGATGATGTAACTATAATCTCAGCAGAATCTTAGAATCCATATTGGCTCCTTCATAAGGTACCTACACAACTTGTTTGGATTAGAACATTATTCTAAGTAAAACAAAATATAATACAAATTAAATGTGTGGGACTAGAAAGTCAAATAGGAAGAATGAAGGGTTATGTGGCAGTTATAGCTATACACCTATGGTGAAGAGATCTACTCTAACAACAGGAATCTCAGATGAATATTCCATTGATATCAGACAATGGACACCTATTTTAACTAACACTGTATACTGATATTTTATGTAATGTCACTTCATTGTTTATGTATTTAAGTATTTAAATGGATAAGAAGCATGCCTTGCTGACATGGAGAAGGATATGAAATGCAAGTGCCTAAGTGTCTAGTTTATGTGTGATTTATAAAGATCTAATTGTTCCTTGATAAACAAAAAATGGGAATAAGACTAGCCAAAATTCACTGGATTATAGAAAAAAAAACAAAACAAACAACAACAAAACTGCTGAGTTAGATAAACCTGCACATGTTAAAGATGTTTTAACATCAGAATGGAAGTCAGGGAATGTGTTATACTGAGGAAGAGGTTTTGTCTATATTTCTATAGGTTATAAAAAAACCTGTTGTGAGTATAGATTTTAGTATGTTTATCCTATATTATATGACTAATCAGTGAGTATATACCATGTGTGTCTTTCTGCTTCTGGGTCACCTCACTAAGGATGATCTTTTCTAATTCCCACCATTTGCCTGAAAATTTCATGATTTCCTGGCTTTTAGTTGCTGAGTAGTATTTCATTGTGTAAATGAACCACAATTTCTGTATCTATTTCTTTGTTGAGGGATAACTGAGTTATATCCCAGTTGTGGGTATTATGAATAAAGCTGCTATGAACATGGTTGAGCAAATGTCAAGAAGGAAGAACTAAACAAGGAGGACTGTAGCGAAGTTTCTCAACCCTTACTCAGAAAGCAAATGGAAGAGACATTAGAAGCAGGAGAAAAGAAGGAACAAGACAGGAGCCTTCCATAGGGAGCCTCTGAAAGACTACCCAGTAGGGTATCAATGCAGATGCTGAGACTCATAGTCTAACATTGGGCAGAGTGCAGGGAAATCATATGTAAGAAGGGGGAGATAGGAAGATCTGGAGGGGACAGGAGCTCCACAAAGAGAGCAACATAACCAAAATTGCTGGGCCCCCTTTGCAAAGATAGACACTTCAACCAAGGACCACGCACAAAAATAATCTAGACCCCTTCTTCAGGTAGAGCCCTTAGCAGCTCAGTCTCCAAGTGGGTTTCCTAGTAAGGGGAGCAGCGGCAGTCTCTGCTATGAACTCAGTGGCTGGTTCTTTGATCTTCTCACCCTGGGAAGTGCAGCTATACCAGGCCACAGAGGAAGACAATGTAGCAACTCCTGATGAGACCTCATAGGCTAGGGTCAGCTAGAAGGACAGGAGGACATCCCCTATCAGTGGACTAGGGAAGGGGCATGGGAGGATAAGAGGGAGGGAAGTTAGGATTGGGAGGGAGCCAAAGCTGGACTACAAAGGTAATAAAATGTAATAATCAAAAATATAAAGGCAAAACTATATTAAAGCACTTATGAAAAAAGTTCCATCAAAATATTACTAAAATTCATGATATTCAACAAATTAAAATCTGTAATAAGCATTTCTGTTTTAGTTATTAGAGTAATCAGATTTATGCTTGTGGTACTGCAAGAGTATATATGATATAACAGCAATAGAATCATACTGTATTGCATATTGCTATAACCTTCAACAGTACAATTTTCTTTTTTTATTTTTTTATTTAAATTTTTTATTAATTACACTTATTCATTTTGTATCTCCCCTGTAGTTCCCTCCATCCTCCCATCCCAATCATCTCCTTCCTCCCCCTTCTGCAAGCATGTCCCTCCCCAAGTCCACTCATAGGGGAGGTCTTCTTTTCCTTCCTTCTGATAGTAGTTTATTATGGTTCATCAGGAGTGGCCACATTTTCTTACTCTGTGGCCTGGTAGGCTGCTCCCCCGTTCAGGGGGAGGTGACTAAAGAGCAGGCCAAACAGTTCATGTCACAGACAGTTCCTGTTTCCATTACTATAGAGCCCACTTGGACGCCGAAGTGCCATGTGCTAAATCTGTGCAGGGGTCCTAGGTTGTCTCCACGCATGGTACTTGGCTGGCATATCAGTCTCAGAAAAGACACCTGTGCTCAGATTTTCTGGTTCTGTTGCTCTCCTTGTGGAATTCCTGTCCTCTCCAGATCTTACTATTTCTCCCTTCTTTCATAAGATTCCCTGCACTCTGCCCAAAGACTGGCCATAAGTCTCAGCATCTGCTTTGACAGTCCACAGGGCAAAGCCTTTCAGAGGCCCTCTGTGGTAGGCTCCTAAATTGTTCCCTGTTTTCTCTTTTTTCTGATGTCCATCCTCTTTGCCTTTCTGGATAGGGATTGAGCATTTTAGCCAGATCCCTCCCTCTTGATTAGTTTCTTTAGGTGTACAGATTTTAGTGGGTTTACCCTATATTATATGCTTATATAAGTGAGTATATACTAGGTGTGTCTTTCTGCTTCTGGGAAAATTCACTCAGGATGATCTTTTTCAGTTCCCACCATTTACCTGCAAATTTCATTATATCCTTGTTTTTATTGCTGCATAATATTCCACTGTGTAGATGTACGACAATTTCTCTATTCATTTCTCATTTGAGGGGCATCTGGGTTGTTTCCAGGTTCTTGATATTACAAATAAAGCTACTACAAACATGGTTGAGCAAATGTCCTTATTGTGTACTTGAGCCTCTTTTGGATATATGCCTAGGAGTGGTATGGCTGGATCTTGAGGAAGCGCTATTCCTAGTTGTCTGAGGAAGCACCAGATTGATTTCCAGAGTGGTTATACAAATTTACATTTCCACTAGCAGTGGAGGAGGGTTCCCCTTTCTCCACAGCCTCTCCAGCATATGTTGTCACTTGAGATTTTGATCTTAGCCATTCTGATGAGTGTAAAGTGAAATCTCAGGGTGGTTTTGATGTGCATTTCCCTGATGAGTAATGACGTTGAACATATCTTTAAGTGTTTCTCTGGCATTTGATATTCCTCTATTGAGAATTCTGTTTAGCTCTGTACCCTAGTTTTTAATTGGATTGCTTGTTTTGTTGCTGTTTAACTTGAGTTCTTTATATATTCTGGATATTAGTCCTCTGTCAAATACAGGGTTGGTGAAGATCCTTTCCCAGTCTATAGGCAGTCCTTTTGTTCTGATGACAGTGTCTTTTGCTTTACAGAAGCTTTTCAGTTTCATGAGGTCCCATTTATTGATTGCTGCTCTTAGAGCCTGTGCTGTTGGTGTTCTGTTCAGGAAGTATTCTCCTGTGCCAATGAGTTCAAGGCTCTTTCCACTTTTACTTCTAAGTGGTTTAGTGTGTCTGGTTTTAGATCGATGTCTTTGATCCACTTGGAATTTAGTTTTGTACTGGGTGATAAGTATGGATCTATTTGCATTTTTCTACATGTAAACATACAGTTAGACCAGCACCATTTGTTGAAGACACTGTCTTTTTTCCATTGAATAGTTTTGGCATCTTTGTCAAAAATAAGTTTTCCATAAGTGTGTGGATTCATTTTAGGGACTTATATTCGATCCCATTGATCCACCAGTCTGTTTCTATGCCAGTATCATGGAGTTTTTAGTATTGTTGTTCTATAGTACAGCTTGAGATCAGGGATGGAGATGCCTCCAGAAGATCTTTTACTGTAGAGGATTGTTTTAGCAAATCTGGGTTTCTTGTTGTTCCATATGAAGTTGAGAATTTTTCTTTCAAGGTCTGTAAAGAATTTTGTTGGTAATTTGATGGGAATTGCATTGAATCTGTAGATTGCTTTTGGTAAGATGGCCATTTTTAATATATTAATCCTATCAAGCTGTGAGTATGGGAGATCTTTCCATCTTCTGATATCTTCTAATTCTTTCTTCAGAGACTGGAAATTTTTTTTTCATCCAAATCTTTGACTTGCTTGGTTTGGTTCACATCAAGGTACTTTATGACCTTTGTGGCTATTGTGAAGGGTGTTGTTTCCCTAATTTCTTTCTCAGCCCTTTTGTCTTTTGTATACAGGAAGGCTACTGATTTTTTTGAGTTAATTTTGTATCCAGCCACTTCGCTGAAGGTGTTAATCAGCTGTAGGAGTTCCCTGGTAGAATTTTAGGTGTCACTGAGCTATACTATCATATTATCTGCAAATAGTGTTACTTTGACTTCTTCCTTTCCAATTTGTGTCCCCTTGATCGCCTTTAATTTTCATTGGAAACTTTTAAGACACTGAACAAATATTTAAAGCACATATGTTAGCATAGCTTCATGAAATATTTCTTCTTAATTAAATCAGAAAATGTTACTTTTAAGGAAACAAAACATTTTAAATTACTATCTACCTCTTAGAGAGTTTATATTTAAAGATATATTAGTAGAATATTAATGTATTGATCATTTTTAATATTTCAAGTCTAATTTATTTCAGTGTTTCACATTTGAATCCATAAAACTATACCATGATATTGCATATTGTTTGAGCATTGGAAAAACAATAAGAGAGCATACAATTTTTATTCATCAGTAATGATGTTTAAGAAGTTAGTTATGCAAGATAAACATAGGGAAATATTTACCATAAACTATGTAGTTAAAAATCTTTTACTACATCAATAACCAGAATGACAGAATAATAATTAGGTTAAAGTCATGGCTCTCAGATCTTAGCAGTAATTATCTCTTTAACAAGTAGCTCTGTGTTCTCCCAGCATTCTTCAGCTTCTATCTGCTGCCTTGTGTGGCTGACCACTTTCTACTGACAACACTCTACCCTTAACTTTCCAACTTTCCAGGGCGGGGGCTTCCCCTCCTCCTCTTGACCATGTAATCTGGAGTTGTTCTTTTTTTCTATTATTTCTCTCTCTCTCTGTCTCTATCCATCCCTCTCTCTATCCTTTGCATGGCAACCAAGAGCTGTTTCCAATGGATGTACATTTATATATGTTAATTTGCCTTACATGAGAAGCAGCCCAAGCTCCTCATTTTGTAATTATAGAAAAATGGAGTAATGCTAGTATTTTGGCAGCCTGCCTCTGGGTTGCCTAGCCACCTTTGATGTCATATGCGTCGCCTGCCAGGTGTAATGGCAGGCATGGTTAATTTGTTCCTTAAAAGAATCAACCTGCCACTTTGTCATCCTCTTGCCCTCTCACTCTGTTACTCACTTGCCCTCATACTCTCTTACTCTCTTGTTTTCTTGTTCTCTACCCTTTTTCTGCCCTCTTGCCTCATTCCTTCCCCTGTCAAGTCTTGCTCTCTCTTTCTCTCTCTCTCTTCATCTCCATCTAATAGTCCCCTTTAATATAAAAAATAGTACTAAACAAGAAGATGTCCAAGAATTTAGCTAAAAAATTTAATTAGGTACTCAGGGTGAGGGAGGCCATGGTTATTGGAAGAGATTCAACATCTTCCTAAGTTGATATTACAGTATCATCCATAACAAGATTATATCAACATGTTTCCATATATTCACAGAGAAATGTGTTCTTTACTCCTCAACAGGGAAACTTCTCTTTGCAATAAACAGTGACCTGTACAGAAAATCACAATCAAAATTCCCAATCCTAATGGATACATCTACAAAAATTTCTCATGCCTAAGGTTTAGAAACCAATGAGGAAGAGACGGTGAAAAGATTGTAAGAGCCAGATTATTGGGGAGTTTGCTATGAGACTATGTCCTCCAGTAATGTCAGAACCTGCACCTACAAAGCCTCATCAGCATGCTTCCTAAATATGAGCTGAACAAGAATGATACCAATGGCTATGCCAAAGTCCATTTGAGAAAAATTCATGAGGCCTCAACCTTACACAAGAAGCTAGAGGTAATTGAGAAAATCTGATAATATGAAAAAAGGTCTTACCCAAGGATAAACATACCAATGGGTTGTCAGTTTCAAATGGTCAGTCATTCAAACATACATGCAGATAGTATTTTACAGAATAGAAATGTTATATTTATGAATATATGCATATACATAAACACATGTGGATACAATAATAATTATTGAAAAAACAAGTCAAACATTTTAAAGAGAGTGGGGAGAGATATATTGGAGGGTTTGGGCAGAGGAAAGAAAAGAGAGAATCATTTTATTTAATTTATGATAAAGAAATCTTTACCTGTTTAGATATACAGTTGGTATTTACTATGATTTTTTTATGAGACATGCTGTATTTCAATTGCTTTAGGTAAATAATTTTTCATACTATAACATCTATGGCACATTGTTATTATTATTGTTATTATAGTATACTATAATATCTAATTAACAGAAGTAACTAACATGTCTAGGTCAAATATCTATATATAGAAGAAAAGGAATCTCATTATGGCTTTTTTAATATAGCAAATAATCTATAAGCAAATGAAAGCTTATTTTGCAAGTCTTGTGGCAGTAACTGCTTTCTGATTGGGCTTACAACAGCAAAAAGGACACTTTGAACATTATATTGTTGTTGGCAGCAGTGTTTCTGTATTTCAGCTAATTTATACAATCAAATACAATTCAAGTAATTATTGCATCAAATCATCAGAAAGAAACTTAACTATTTCAGAAGGCACTTTTTCACTTTTCACTTTATAAAAGTGAATCTAAGAGTTATTTTGACAACTCTGACAAAATATTTAGTCAGATATATTATTTTACATATACAATAAAATCTAATGAGTCAACAATTTCAATTTTATTAACAATTTTTTAATATTCCAAAATGAGTACAATACTTTAACATAGTTAAAAGCATTTACTGGTAATGTACAGAACTAATATTCTAGTGCTAGTTACTAATTTTAATTACAGAATCAAATATCAGGATAACTTTTTGAGACACTGTGATACAAGTCCATCCTAAAATGGGTAGCAAACAATGTAATTAAAACTGAAATGTTAACAAATTGGAAAGAATTTAGAGTCAGCAATAAACCATATCTTTTTTACTTTTAAAAAAATTATGTTTAAGACTACAATGTTCCCTCTCCCTTTCCTCATTTCCAATCCTCCCCTATGCCTCTTCTTGGTCTCTTTGAAATTCATGTTCTATTTTATTTTCATTAACTATTGTTAAATATTTATTTTAAAGGATATAAAAATGGAAATCTTCCGTTAAAAAGTGGGCATAAAATCTCTGTTTCGGAAACCAGTAGTAAGTATTTTTCCAGTGAGTGTGTGTACTAGTACAATACTATTGAAGCCACAGCCACGGTAGAGCAAGGAGGTCAGGCAAGGTTAACATTCCCAACAGAAGTTGGCATTGGCCAAATGACACTGATTTGGCAAATATACAGAATGCAATACTAAGTATCTAATAGACTTGTGACCTGATGTCACAAGCCTTTGAAGCTGCAGTAAGTTGCATGTAGATCGGCACCTTTCAGAAGACAAGATACAAACCAGTAGGATAAAATTTCAGCTGTGATGGAGAAAATAGTAATATGAGGCTAGGCTGGCAGAACTAGGTAACTAAGGGCAAAACTTTAAACACACATGACCCACTTTTTTCTAAAATTTCTGTTTTACAGTTTGCTGTGATAGAAATAGTGTTTTCCACATGTTTCTTCTTTAATGACACGTCTTACAATACTGTTCCTTCCATGGTGGACTGAAACCTTCTGACCATACATCCTCCCTTTCTTAGATTGTTTCTGTCAGATATTATCATTTCACCTATTGAAAAGAAACAAATACACATGGAATAAGGAAAAATATCTGTAGAATACCTCTACCCTACAGAAGAAAATACATAAAAATAATATATCTGACTAAATATTTTGTCAAAGTTGTCAAAATAACTTCAATTCATTTTTATAAAGTAGAGAAATGCAAAAGTGCCTTCTGAAATAGTTAACATTCTCTCTGATGGTTTTATGAAATAATTACTTGAATTGTATTTGATTTTATAAATTACCTGAGATACAGAAATACTGCTACCAACAACAATGTAATGTGTAAAGTGTCCTTTTTCCTGTATTAGAATTGTTGGTATAGAAACAGCAATCAAAATTAAAAAATCACCGAAAAAAATGGTCTTTTTTCTAAAGATCTCTAATGGATTGTGAGAATACAAAACCATTCTCAGTATCACTCATCAACAGAAAAATGCAAACCATATAAAAGTGACATGTGGCTTCAAGCCCATGAAAATAATCACAAGTTAATGATTTATGAGAAAATAGCTTCCCAAACATATTAAAAGGTTGTGTATTCTTAAGAGAAATTCCATAGTGACTTTGGAAAACAGAGTGCACATTTCTCTTAGAGACAAAAATATAATTGCCATTCACTGCAACTTTGACACATATTCCTTCAGAATTTCATGGGAAGATACCAAAGATAATTTTTTATGTATACATTCATTGTGTACTTATTTACTAAAAGTAAAAGGTGGAAATATCAGTTCTCATAAGTACCTGAATAAATTAGAAAAATATAACATAGACATAGAATAAAATTCAAGGTTTACAAGGAAGAAAATGCTGAAGTATATTATCAAATAGATGAAATTTCAAAATGATGTTTAATGAAATATGTCAGTTAGGAAAATAAAGATATTGCATGACATTAGTCTTCTAATAAAAAGTGTACAGTTCTTGTATGACTATTATTATATTATTATATTTCACTGCTATTGTTGCCTTAGTGATTATTACTATTATTACATTGTATTATTCTGTATATTTTAGTGTGCATTAAATACATCATTTTAAACATGCAAAGAATTGTATTCAAAATCAAAATTTTTATTTCAGAAATATGTTTTCAGGTTGTTGATATTTTAGAAATTCAACATTAATATTCATGGTGTTACAGGTTGTGTCTTGGTGATCCAAACCAAAATAGAACAATGTAGATTAATGTAGAAAATATATTTAGAGATAAATGTTATACTTGTTAGACTTTTGGTTGCTGGGACAAATATCAAAGAAACAATTTGAGAGAAAAAAATTGCCTCTAAGTTTCTATAGTTTTCTATCACAATCAGTTGACCTTGTTGCTAATATGCCGGCTGTAAGCTGGAATATCTTGAGAGAAGGGTGATAAAGAGGAAATCCAGGGTGATATATATGGGATTTATATGCATTTTTCTACATGTACATCTCCAGTTAAACCAGCACCATTTGTTGAAGATGCTATTTTTTTCCGTTGTGCAGTTTTGAATTTTTTGTCAAAAATCATGTGTCCATAGGTGTGTGTATTTATTTCTGGGTCTTCTATTCAATTCCATTAATCCACCATTCTGTTTCTATGCCATTACCACACAGTTTGTATTATTGGATACCTCCAGAAGATATTTTATTATACAGGATTGTTATAGCTCTTCTGGGTTTCTTGTTTTTCCACATGAAATTGAGAATTTTTCTTTCATGGTATAGAAAGAACTGTTTTAGCATTTTGATGGGAATTTCATTGAATCTGTAGATTGCCTTTATTAGGATGGTCATTTTCTCTATGTTAATTCTACCGATCCATGAGCATGGGAATCTTTCCATATTCTGATGCTTCTTCAGTTTCTTTCTTCAGAGTCTTGAGGTTTGTTTCCACAGAGTCATTCACTTGCGTGGTTAAATTTCGACCAAAATACTTCATGGCTCTTTTGTGGCTATTGTGAAGCATATTGTTTCCTTAATGTTTCTCAGCCTGTTTGCCTTTTGTATAAAACGTTTGCTCAAACATGTTCATAGATGCTTTATTTGTAATAGCCAGATTCTGGAACCAATCTAGATGTCCATCAACTTAAGAATGGATAAAGAAATTGTGGTACATTTACATAATGGAACACAACTCGGCTATTAAAAACAAGGAAACCATGATTTGCAGGTAAATAGATGGAAATAAAAAAGATTATTCTGAGTGAGATAACCCAGGATCAGAAAGACACACCTAGTATATACTCACTTATAAGCAGATATTAGCCATATAATACTGGATAACCATATTTTAATCCATAGATCTAAAGAAGCTAAATAACAAGGAAGGCCATTGAGACTATGCTTAATTCTCCTTTAGAAGGGCAAATAGAATCTGAAGCAGTTGAAGAGATGGAACAGTACAGGAGCCTACTATAGATGTCCTCTGAAAGACTCCACCCAGCAGGAGAATGAAGCAGATGCTGAGACTCAGAGCCAAACTTTGGGCAGAACATATGGAATCTTATGAAAGAGTGGGAGGATAGAACACAGAGGAGACAGAAATTTCACAAGTTGACCAACAGAACCAATAAATCTGGGCCTGAGGAGGAGGGGGGAGGGCTGGACTGCAGAGACTGATGAACCAACTAAGAACCGTGCATGAGGACCTAGACCTTTTGTTGAGATGTAGTGCATAGGCAGTTCAGTCTCCATCTGGGTTCCCTAGTAAGGGCAGCAGGGGCTGTCTCTGACATGGACTCTGATGCCTGTTCCTTGATCACTTCCCCTGGTGGGGTGGTCTAACCAGGCAACATAGAAAGAAGATACAGGCAGCCCTGATGAGATTTGATGGGCTTTAGTCAGAGGGTAGGGGAGGACAACTCCCCCTTTCTGTAGACTTTGGGTGGGGTAGATAGAGAGAAAGAAGGAGGCAGGGTTGGACTGGGGTGATGAGGTAGGGGTTACAATTAGGATGTAAAGTGAATATAACAAAAAAGAAAAGAAATCCATTCAAATTATGGCAACTAGGAAACAAGACACAGAGCAGAAAGGTACCAAGGGTGAGGGATGTCTTTGCAAGGCTTCTCCAATATTGTCCTACATCATTCTTTCAAATACCTCCCCTAAATAATACAAAATTATGAATCTGTCATAGAAGCAACCCAATGATTATATCTTAATACATACGATCAAATGGCATTTCAGTGACTGAATTTACAGACTATATATCAGGTCTTCTATATATAGTTTGTATGGGAACATTTTATATCCAGCTCACAACAGAAGCCAGAGAATAATGTAAATTATATTACCCTACATAGATGCTGTAGGGACAAATATTTTATAATATAACATACAGATAAATGCTTTACAGAATTTCCATGATCTTCTGAAGATTCCCAAAAAAAGTTCATTCTCTTAAATATGATGATTGTTTTCTAAGTACATCCATTTTAAACTTTCTTTTTTGTTTGAAAATTATCTGTTTGATTTATGACATATCTAATTCAAAGAAGATATTATTGACATTAAGAACTCAATGAATTCAATTTATATTTTCTTGTGGCATTAAATTGTCTGTTTGATTAGAGTTCAAATATTTTAAAGGACACTGTAACTAAAGGAAGATAGAACACTGTAAGAAAAGTCATTATTATGCCATATTAGATTTACTGTGTGTGTATTTATAATCCAAAATTACCTGGTTACACTTTCTTACTTACTCTGCTATGAGAACATTCCTATACAGTATCTGACTAATACCCATATCAATATCGTTTCTTTCATTAAGTTGAGTGTGTTTCATTATTTGCAACCTGACCATGTTCTTCATTATTGACTCTCTTACTCATCTCATCCTTGTTCGTGTTTACAAATCTGAGTAGATTAAATATCCATACACAAAGCTTAAAACAGGTTAATTATGGGATTGTTTCAAAGGGTATTGGTAACATAAACTAAACAAACGCTATATTGAATTCTGTACATTAATGCTTAGTTGGACTAAACCTACAGGATCCCTTGGTATTTTGATGTACATTCACGGCTCTCTATTATAAAAGGACCAAAGGCAAATTATTAACAGTTGAAACATGTTAATATGCTTTTGAGTTTCAACAACTCCCTAGGAAAAGTAATGAACATAAAGAAAATTATTATTTTTATTACTAAGAGATAGTGCTCCTTTGAAAATATACAGTGGTGACATAGAATTCTATTAAAATATCAGCAGGGTATAGACCTAATATTTTGTAGAGTTATTATTGAAGGTACCAAGAAAGAAAAAGACCCTATAGGCATGTATTCTTCTTAAAACATTCTGAATTTGTAGATTTTGCCAAAATATTAATATCATTGGAGATGGATTTATCATACATTTTTCTTTTATTAAAATAAATTGTAATTTTATTTTTAAATTTCCCTTGTGGTAGAAAAGGACCTGTCAATTAATAGAAATAAAAAGTCAAGGGAGTTGTGATTTTTCTCACCATTATATGTGTGTGTATGTATGCATATATATTTTAGCAAATATATTTAGCTTTTCTTTGACAATATTTTTCATAATAATAAATCTGAGACATAATAGTGGGATTTTTTCATTACCGGTTCATTTTACCATTAATAATTGTCAGACAGGGAATCATATTGGTTTCCTTTAACTTGACACCCCCTTTGAGATCATGCTCAGAATCTGTTAATAGTGAAAGGCAGAGCTAAAGGCAAGATAATCTAATATAAAGGAAACATGCAAAAAGAAAAAAAAGGTAAACTCATACTATCCTCTACCTTCTAGCAGAAACCTCAATGATGAGAAATAATAAGGAGTTGATAGAACTTTCTTTATGATATTTATCAAAGAACCAAGGAATTTGTAATGAAGTAGCAAAGAAGGTCTTGGCTTCGATGGCAGCAAATATCATGAAGGGAAATTGATAGGAGGAAAACATTAAGGTTTATTTGAAGGCTAGGTACATCTGAGTGCTAAGTTCCCTTGTGTTCATGACCAACTCCAGGAAGGGAGACCTTAGGACTGTTCTATTTGCTTTTGGAACTTTCTCATTTTAGTCATGCAATGATGTTTTTAAAGGCTCCTTATAGCAGTTGTGGAATCACATTTGGCCTCTGCTCAACATATTTATAGCTGAATAGTTTACACTAAAGCACAATATTTTTATCTCCCTCAAAATGTAAAGCACATCCACTTGAGTGTTTTTGCATTTGTGATGGAAGATCACTGGTTCTGTGATCTTTCTACCAATTAAAAATTTTAACTGTAAGCATGAATAAACTTTCTTGTTATTGAACTTTCATGCTTAAAATGTAAATAATATTAAAAGCAACATGTTCATATTTTAATGGAACAGCTTATTGATTAGATAAGTATTTCTAAGCAAACTTCTGTTTGCTTACTGTAGCTTTTTTGAATTTCAATTTAACTTCTAACAGTTGATCTTTGATATGGCAGTGTGCAATGCTAAGACATCTGTAGTTTTCTGAAGCCAATCTGCCTCATTATTGTACTGTTTCTTTCACATGGATATTGGTAGGTTCTCTGTTCTTTTTTTATTCTTTTTTTTTGTAGCACCCTTAATTAGACTATGGTGGAATACTGTCATTTAATTTTCCTCTGAAAGAAATTTCAATATAAAGAAAAAATCAGTGTAGAGGGCAAAAGTAACTTGTTCACACATATAAGCAGTGGAAAAAACAGGAAAGTTAGACACAGCTTACCTCTTCAAAGGAAAGAGGTGCACTAGCTGTTCTCCCTGAAAGTCCAGGAATGATATGATTTTATGACACGGTGATTGTTTGCTGAGTCAGGATCTGCCTGCATCTTCCAGAATTAAATTATTCCACACCCCTTTTCCCTTAAAATATTGAGTATTATTTTTAAATAATAAAGCCCATTTTTTAATTTATTTATTTTTATATCAATCACAGGTTAGGTATTTTGCATCCCAGGGGTAGCCCCCTCCCTCATTTCCTCCCACTCTCCCACTCCCTCCTTCATCTCCCTACTCCCCGACCCCTCCAAGTCCACCAACAGGGGAGGATCTCCTCCCCTTCTATCCAACCCCAGCTTATCCTGTCTCCTCAGGGCTGGCTGCAATGTCCTCCCCTGGGATCTAGCCACTCTGTCAATCCCTGGCTTGTATGGGGGAGGGTCAAAGAGTCAGCCATCAAGTTCATGACTGAAACAGTCCCTCTTTCCCTCACTAGGGTCTTCAGTCCGACAACGAGCTATCATGGGCCCCATCTGAGCGGGGGTTCCAGGACACATCCACACATGGTCCTTGATTGTAGAAACCGTCTCATACAAGACCCCTGTGCCCTGCTCAGTTTGGTCTTTTTGGAGCTCTTGTTCTCCCCAAGTCTCACCAACCTCCCCCAGATCTATCATTACTTCTCGCCCTCTGCCAAAGTCTTGATCGCGAGTCTTAATATCTGCTCTGATACATCTCTACATTGACCCCC
>CM053744.1:83134543-83168372 GCA_028658305.1 Pachyuromys duprasi | reverse complement strand
GATCATCTGGAGGTATCTCCATCCCTCACCTCAAGCTGTACTACAGAGCAATAGTAATAAAAACTGCATGGTATTGGCATAGAAACAGAATAGTGGATCAATGGAACCAAATAGAAGACCCAGAAATGAACCCACACACCTGTGGAAATTTGATTTTTGACAAAGAAGCCAAAACCATTCAATGGAAAAAAAGACAGCATCTTTAACAAATGGTGCTGGTCCACCTGGATATCTATATGCAGAAAAATGAAAATAGGTCCATATTTATCACCTTGCACAAAGCTAAAGTCCAAGTGGACCAAAGACTTCAACATAACACCAGACACACTAAACCGTTTAGAAGAAAAAGTGGGAAAGACCCTAGAACTCATTGGCACAGGAGACTACTTCCTGAATAGAATACCAACTGCACAGGCTCTATGATCAACAATAAATAAATGGGACCTCACGAAACTGAAAAGCTTCTGTAAAGCAAAAGTCACTGTCATCAAAACAAAATGACAGCCTACAGACTGGGAAAGGATCATTACCATCCTACTTCTGACAGAGGGCTAATATCCAGTATATATAAAGAACTCAAGAAGTTAGAAATCAAGAATTCATGTTATCCAATTATAAAATGAGGTATGGAGCTAAAAAGAGAACTGATTGTAGAGGATTATAGACTGGCAGGAAAACACTTAAAGAAATGCTCAATGTCCTTAGCCATTAGGCATATGCAAATCAAAATGACCCTGAGATTTCACCTTACATCCACCAGAATGGCTAAGATCAAAAACTCTAGTGACAATGCATTCTGGAGAGGTTGTGGGAAAGAGGAACCCTCCTCCACTGCTGGTGGGAATGTAAGGTGGTACAACCACTCTGGAAATCAATTTGGCACTTTCTTAGACAATTAGGAATAGTGATTCCTCCATACCCAGCTATACCACTCTTAGGCATATATCCAAAAGATGCTCAAGTACACAACGAGGACATTTGCTCAACTATGTTTGTAGCTACTTTATTTGTAATAGCCCAAACCTGGAAACAACCCAGATGTCCCTCAGTTGAGGAATGGATTCAGAAATTATGGTACTTTTACACAATGGAATACTCCTCAGCAATTAAAAACGAGGAAATCATGTAATGTGTAGGCCAATGGTGGTACCTGGAAACGAGCATCCTAAGTGATGTATCCCAAAAGCAGAAAAAAAAAACATATGGTATATACTCACTTATATAAACCTATAGGATCAGAAGGTCATGCTAAATTCTATACACCTAGAGAAGATATACAAGAAGGAGGACCCAGGTTGGTATGATCAATGCTAGTTTAGAAGAACAAATGGGATGGACATGGAATGGAGGAGAGAATAAGCAACAGGATAGGAGCATACCAAAGAGGGCCTCTGAAAGT
The DNA here is from genome assembly GCA_028658305.1 of Pachyuromys duprasi. Classification (NCBI taxonomy): domain Eukaryota; kingdom Metazoa; phylum Chordata; class Mammalia; order Rodentia; family Muridae; genus Pachyuromys; species Pachyuromys duprasi. The sequence continues at coordinate 83,166,973 of CM053744.1, read as the reverse complement.
ATCAAGATAGCAATATATCAAAGCAGATATTAAGACTCACAACCAAGCCTTCGGCAGAGGCCGGGAAATAATAAAAATAGGGGAAGTTAGTAAGACTTGGGGAGAACAGGAGCTCCACAAAGACCAAATTGAGCAGGGCACAGGGGTCTTTTATCTGACAGTTTCTCCAACCAAGGACCATGTATGTATGGATATGGCTTAGAACCCCCGCTGAGATATGGCCCATGGTAGCTAGGTGTCCAAATGAAGACCCTAGTAAGGGGAACAGGGACTGTTTTAGTCATGAACTCGATGGCTGGCTCTTTGACCCTCCCCCATATATGCTAGAGAGTAACAGCCTAGCTAGATCCCAGGGGAGGACATTGTAGCCAGCCCTGAATAGACAAGATGAACTGGGGTTGGATGGAAGGGGAGGAGATCCTCCCCTGTTGTTGGACATGGAGGGGGCAGGAAGGAGATGAGGGAGGGATGGAGAGAGTGGGGGAAAATGACGGAGGGGGCTATGCCTGGGATGCAAAGTACCTAACCTGTGATTGATATAAAAATAAATAAATAACATTAAAAAAAAGAAATTGTATACCTTTACATTTTGTGTTCATTTACACAATGGAATGCTACTCAGCAATTACAAAAACAAGGAAATCATGAAATTTCAGGCAAATGGTGGGACCTTAATACTTTTTAAGATTGTGCTGTTCTTAAATGTGGCTAAAGTAAAACAATTTGAGCCAGACCCTGGTGGTCATGGTCCAGCAACTGTTACAATAAAATTGTGCTGACCCAGGCTTTATTCTTACCTTACCATGATTGCTTTTCCCCTGACTGCTGGAAAGCAAGGAAGGGGAATAACCACAAATCAGTTGTTCAAGGAAAATTCATATGACTTCTTTTAAATTAAGAAGTGGCAGAAAAAAATTGAATTATAGAAAAATTTTAAGGTAGCAGCATTGAGGCTCTAGCAAAGGATCACTTCGATTGACGTTCTATGTCTATGTATCTGGCTGAAAAGCAGACACGCTGTGGATTACAGCCTGATCTGGCTGGAACACAGACATGCCCTTAAGGCACACCTCTAATCCCAAACAATGAAGTTTATAGAAGGAAGTAGCCAAGTTTGAAACCCATGTATAATTGAGGACAGATGAAGTAACAAACCAGAGAAAGACTTGACAGAATGAGTCAAAGATAGAATATGCTCAACTCTCACGAGAACAGAATAGAAAAGAACAGAAAAGCTTGTGAACAGCACTGGGAGAGAGAAGACAAGGTATTATAGAGAGATATTCTTTACAGAAAATTTCTTACCAGGACGCTTTTACAGAGATGAGTTGTAGAAGAGCAAACTCGACATAGTTGAAGCCCAGCCGAGAAGAGAAGAAGCTAGAAGAGTAAAACATATTGCCAGAACTAGTTTGATACCAGACAGAGCAATCCAGTCAGAAGCCAAGAGAAGACAGTTTGACTGAGTCAGCTTGGAAAGGCCAGAACAGCTGAGGGGAACCAGCCAGTGAGAGTTCAGAAAGAGCTAGAAATGCTTAGGAATGGCTCCATGTCACATCCTCTTCTGCGGAAATAGAAACGTTTACATTGATGCTACTATTAGATGCAAAGTTCATTAATAGACAAAGAAAAGATGTGTTAGCCAAAATAAGTAATTGTGGGATTGGATAAGTCAGTAGATGTTCTGGTACTAAACAAATCATGTAAAATATTCTTACAGTAATGAGTAAGTGGCTATAAAATAAAAATAAATAAAGCAAAAAAAAAAGAGAGAGAGAGAAAGAAGAAATTGGCAATCAGAAAATTAAAAAAAGTACCTGCTGAATAATGAGCTGAGCTCTGAGGAGTTTAGTGCTTACCCAGAATCCAAAATGCTCTAGTTTATATCTTCAGTGAAGTTCAACAAAATAAAGTAAATTTCAGTACAACTAGGGCAACATAAGTCCCCAACTCAGGAAAAGAAATATGTTGAATTTCTTTTTTTTCTTTATTTCTTTCTTTTCTTAACTTGTTTTTCTTTTTCACTTTTTTCCCTTTCACATAGCAAAATATAATATAATAAGGTAAAACAAAAACCATCATATCAAGGCTGGACAAGGAAATCCAACAGAAGCAAAAGCACCCCAAGAATAGGCAGAAGCATCAGAGACCCACTTGGCTCCCATATTCAGGACTCCCATAAAAATATCAAACTGAAAGGTGTATATGCAGATGAGCTGTGTAGGCCCTCTCTTTGCCCTGAGTTCATATGAGCCTTGCTAAGTTGACTCAGAGACCCTTGTTCTCCTGGTGTTCTCTATCCCCTCTGACTTTTACATTGTTCCTTCATCCTCTTTTATGATGTTAACTGATTACAGAGGGGAGTAATTTGATGAAGATATCCCATTTAGAGCTCCTGCTAAGCACTCTTTCTGTTCTCTACATTGGTTCCTATGTACTGCAGAAAGAAGCCTGTCTAATGCTGACTGAATTAGGCACTGATGTATGAATATAGCAGAATATCATTAGGAGTCATTTACTGATACTTTTCCCCCCTATGTCTCTGGGAGCTCTTGTCTTTGATTAGTGGTTGCTCAAGAAGTTTTGGGTATGCTTTCCATCTAGTGCAGTGGGTTTTAAGTAAGACATTCCTTGATTTCACACACAAGTACTATGTAACTCTTGCTCTAGCATGACTTTCAGGCAGGGCATATTGTAGGGTTTGTGGCTGGGTTGGTATTTACATATCTATTTTGGTATTCTGAAAAGTACTTTTCCTTATCAAACACATGACTCTTTACTTAAATGAAACTTTCACTACATGTGTTACATTATTCACAAAAATATTTTATGCAAATATTTTATTTTAAATATTTATATATAGCCACTTTTTCATGAAAATATGTCTAAAATATTTCATTTCTACGTGTAATTCTGACTCAAATTTTTTCAAGAAACAATAGAAGTATTCCAGTCCTTGAGACATGCATTCACAGCATGAGGGTGAGTGACTTTTATTATAAACAATGGGATTATTAAATCAAATCAGAGGCAGGTGGATGTCTGATTTTGAGGCCAGCCTGATTTACAAAAAAAGCCCAGGGCAGGCAAGGCTTCACAGAGAATCTCTGTCTCAAAGAAAGAAAGAAAGAAACAAACAAACAACAGATCACTTCCAGAGACTGTTCTAATCACTGTGTTTGCTGTTTTCTGCTTTTGTTGTTGTTGTTGTTTTATGAAGTCCCTCAATGTGTGTTTAAAAGTCTGTATTTCTCTTTTTCCATCTCTTTAAAAATTATTTAGTTATTCATTTTACATCTCAATAGCAGGCCTTCTCTTTTCTCCTCCTGATCCCATCCTCTTTCCTGTACTCCTCCTTTCCCTTAGAAAATTGGAGCACCACTCCCTTACCCATCCCAGCACCTCAAGGACTATCATGACTGAGATCATCCTTTACCACAGTGGCCTGGCCAGGGAGATCCCCAAGGTGGAAGTGATAGAAAAGCATGCAAGAAAGTCCTTGTCAGAGACAGCTCCCACTCTCCTTCTTAGCGAACCAACAAGATGACCAAGCTATCCATCCTGAACATATGTGTTAGGGAACTAGGGCCAGTTCATACATGGTCCCTGGTTGATATTTCAGTCTCCCCAACCCACCCTGGGAACAGGTTAGTTGGTCTGTTGGTCTTTTTGTGAAGGTCCTATTCCCTCGTGGTCCTTCTATCTTTCTTTCCCCTCTTCCACAAGTCACTGTTTGGCTATGAGTTCGCTGCTGCATGGAGCCACTAATCTGACAGCTCAGCTAGGTCCCTGTCTACAGACATAGCAGATTATTATTGAAAAAAAAAACCCAAGGAAATCATGAAATTTGCAGATAAATGGTGGGAACTGGAAAAGATCATCCTGAGTGAGGTATCCCAGAAGACTAAATACACAAATGGTATATACTCACTCATAAGTGGATATTAGACATAAAACATAGGATAAACCTGCTAATATCTGCACACCTAAAGAAACTAATCAAGCAGGGCTCTGGCTAAAATGCTCAATCCCCATTCATAAAGGCAAAATGGATAGACATCAGAAGAAGGAGAAAACAGGGAACAGGACAAAAGCCTGCCACAGGGGGCCTCTGAAAGGCTCTACCTGTAGCGTATCAAAGCAGATGCTGGAACTTATGGCCAACCTTTGGGCAGAATGTAAGAAATCTTATGAAAGAAGTGGGAAATAGTAAGTCCTGGATAGGACAGGAGCTCCACAAGGAGAGCAACAAAACCAAAAAATCTGGTCACAGGTGTCTTTTCTGAGACTGATACTCCAACCTAGGACCACTGATGAAGATAACCTAGAATACCTGCACAGATGTAGCCCATGGCAGTTCATTGTCCAAGTGGGTTCCATAGTAATGGGGACAGGGGCTTTCTCTGACATGCACTGATTGTCCTGCTCTTTTATCACCTCCCCCTGAGGGGGGAGCAGCCTTTGCAGGCACAGAGGAAGACAATGCAGCCACTCTTGATGAGACCTACTAGACTAGGATCAGAAGGAAGGAGAGGAAGACTTCCCCTCTCAGTGGACTTGGGGAGGGGCATGCTTGGAGAAAGAGGAGGGAAGGTGTGGCTAGGAGCGGAAAGGGAGGGGCTTACGGGGGAATACAAAGTGAATAAAAGTGTAATTAATAAAAATTAAAATTAAAAAAAGAGTATTAGGGCTTTGCTGTCTCTCATGGTGTAGTGTGGCCAGACACTGGTTGGACATTCCCTAATCTCTGCTCTATATTTATTCCTGCACAACCTGTAGGTAAGTGTAAATTTTGGGTCAAAGTTTTTGTAGGTTGCTTGGAGTCCTGTCTGCTTACAGTGTGGTCTTTTCAGTCTTTATGGCCCCCGATAGTCAAAGCCTTCGCTAGAGTCACCCCCAAATCCTCCCAGAAGCATGCCTCATCATAGGTTTCCAGACTGTCTCAGAGATACCTCAGGCCACAGTTTTTTCTCTCTGCATGCCCTCTCTCCTCCCTCCCCACTATCCTGCTCTATCATTTTCATCTGTATTTTTATGTATATAATTCATCACTAAGCTCAGTAATTTATTACCTTGCTGTTTGAGTAATTTTTTTATTATTTATACTTTAATCACTTTGTATTCCCCCCCCATAAACCCCTTCCTCCTCCCCTCCGAATCCCACCTTCCCTCTTTCTTCTCCACACATGCCCCTCCCCAAGTCCACTGATAGGGGAGGTCTTATAGCCTCATGTATTGGAGAAACATTTGTAAATTACTGGCAATTATAATCAGCATAATGTATTTCTATAAACATCTTAAATTCGGAACCTAGTTCCTTGAAAAAAATTAATTCTTTGTTAATTACACTTTGTTCACTTTGTATCACCTGCTGTAGTTCTCTCCCTCCTCCCCTCCCAAACTCTTCCTTCCTCTCCCTTCTGTACACATGCCCCTCCTGAAGTCCACTGATAGGGGAAGTTTTATTTTCCTTCCTTCTGAACCTAGTCTATTAGGTCTCATCAGGACTGGCTGCATTGTCTTCCTCTGTGGCCTGGTAAGGCTGCTCCCCCTCATGGGGAGGTGATCAAAGAGCAGGCCAATCAGATCACATCAGAGACAGTCCCTGTTCCCATTACTATGCAACCCACTTGGACGCTGAACTGCCATGGGCTACATCTGTGCAGGGGTTCTAGGTTGTCTCCACGCATGGTACTTGGCTGGAGTATCAGTCTCAGAAAGACTCCTGTGCTCAGATTTTTTGGTTCTGTTGCTCTCCTTGTGAAGTTCCTGTCCTCTCCAGATCTTACTTTTTCCCCCTTCTTTCATAAGATTCCCTGCACTCTGCCCAAAGATTGGCCATCAGTCTCAGCATCTGCTTTGATAGTCCACAGGGCAAAGCCTTTCAGAGACCCTCTGTGGCAGGCTCCTGACTTGTTCCCTGTTTTCTCCTTCTTCTGATGCCTATCCTCTTTGCCTTTCTGGATGAGGATTGAACATTTCAACCAGAGTCCTCCTTCTTAATTAGTTTCTTTAAGTGTACAGATTTTAGTGGGTTTTTCCTATATTATATGTCTATGTGAGTGAGTATATACTGTGTGTGTCTTTCTACTTCTGGGATAGCTTGCTCAGGATGATCCCTTCCAGTTCCCACCATTTACCTGCAAATTTCATGATATCCTTGTTTTTTTATTGCTGAGTAATATTCCATTGTGTAGATGTATCATAATTTCTGTACCCATTCCTCAGCTGAGAGGCATCTGGGTTGTTTCCAGTTTCTGGCTATTACAAATAAAGCTGCTGCAAACATGGTTGAGCTAATGTCCTTATTGTATACTTGAGCCTCTTTTGGATATATGCCTAAGAGTGGTATAGGTAGGTCTTGAGGATGTGCTTTTCCTATGTGTCTAACAAAGTGCCAGATTGATTTCCAAAGTGGTTGTAAAAGGTTACATTCCCACCAGCAATGGAGGAGGGTTCCCCCTTTTCCACAATCTCTCCAGCATGTGTTGTCACTTGAGTTTTTGATCTTGGCCATTCTGATGGGTGTAAGGTGAAATCTCAGGGTCGTTTTGATTTTCATTTCCCTGATGACTAAAGATGACTAAATCTTTAGATGACTAAAGATTTCTTTAAGTGTTTCTCTGCCATTCGATAAAACCATTCAATGGAAAAAAGACAGCATCTTCAACAAATGGTGCTTGTCTAACTGGATGTCTACATGTAGAAAAATGCAAATAGATCCATCCTTATCACCCTGCACATACTTATCCACCCTGTCCAAGTGGATCAAGATCTCAATATAAAACCAGACACACTAAACTGCTTAGAAGAAAAAGTGGGGAAGAGGCTTGAATTCATTGGCACAGGAGATAACTTCCTGAACAGAACACCAACAGTACAGGCTCTAATAGCAGCAATCAATAAATGGGACCTCATGAAACTGAAAAGCTTCTGTAAAGCAAAGGATACTGTCATTAGAACCAAACAACTCCCTATAGACTGGGAAAGGATCTTCACTAACCCTATATCTGACAGTGGACTAATATCCAGTATATATAAAGAACTCAAGAAGTTAAAAACCACAAATCAAGTAATCCAATTTAAACATGGGGTACAGAGCTCGATAATTTTTTAATTCCCATATTTGATAAACATTCTGTCACTTATGGTTATTAATTGTCATAATGTTATATCACTGCATTTTCAGTAGGAAAACAATAGAGTTCTATAAGATCTTTTTTCTATTTTTTTTTTTTTGTATGCCCCATTTGTGGTCATGCAACTGTTCAGTGATAGTATTTCCTTATGGATTTTCCTTTCATTATTTTTAAGATCATGCATTATAGAATTTCCTATTTTACTACACCATTCTATAAGATTTTTTTTTCCTGATGTCTATACCTCTCTCATTAACTCAGCATCAAGAGGAAATTTAGAGTTTGCCAATGGGTTGTAATGTTAAACAATGTACATTTCATCTTGCTTATTGCTTATTAGGGCACTAATTTTTATAGATATATAAAGAGTCGCATGTCATATTACAATCTGAAGAACTATAAACCATGATACCAAGCAGGTAAATATATAGACACCGTTTCTACTAGATAGTGATACAGGCATCTATCCTTGTTATACACGCAGAAGCATAAGACAGATGGGAAAGTTCTAAACTTCAAAATTCTCTTTAGCTTCTTGTGAATGAGTTCTTCTGATTCTGTGGGTAACCAGGAAAACTAGACACCTCTTGTATCCTACTTTTAGTTTGCTTGTCATTATGTGTGGAAATGCTTGATTGATCACCTAGAACAACCGATGACTTATCCTTAGATCACAGAAAAGAAAGCTTCTTCACTACAACACAGTGTTACTCTGTTCCTCATCTCTGTCACAGCTTGCCTGAGAATACAATGTTCAAAGAAACAAATATTTTGGCTCATATTTTGAGATATCTTTTCTCAGAGATATATTTGAACCTAGAAAAATGGAAAAATATCATCTTTGTGACTGGAGTATTTGTCCAAGTAGGATGATAACCTAATGGAATAAAGAAAGAGGGAGATAGAGAGAAAGAAAGATGGACAGACAGACAGACAGACAGACAGACAGACAGACAGACAGACAGACAGACAGATAGATAGATAGATAGATAGATAGATAGATAGATAGATAGATAGATAGATAGATAGACAGACAGATAGACATGTCCCTCCTAGGCTTTAGTACTTTGAAGTATCATCTAAATTTACAAATTAAAACCTCATCAGTAAGCCCAGTGTAGTGGCATAGGCATGTCATCCCAGCCCTGGGGGAGGTATAGCCAAGTAGATCTCTATGAGCTTTAAGCTAGCCTGGTTTACACAGTTAGTCCAGGACAGCCAAGGCTACACAGGGAAAAATGTCTTGAAAACCAAAACAAAACAACAGCAACAACAAACAAAAACAAAAACAAAACATTCAACAGTACCGAAAGCAACTAATAAGGTCAGATCATTCTTTTTCCTGCTGATTTATTTAATTATTTATTTTTAATTTTTGTTAATTACAGTTTATTTACTTTGTATACCCCCTGTACTTCCCTTTCTTCTCCCCTTCCAATCTCACCCTCCCTCTTCCCCACCTGTGTCCCTCTCCCAGCCCACTGATAAGGGAGGTCCTCCTCCCCTTCCCTCTGATCCTAGTCTATCAGGTCTCATCAGGAGTGGCCACATTGTCTTTTTCTGTGGCCTGGCAAGGCTGCTCTCCCTTCAGGGGGAGGTGATCAAAGAGCAGGCCAATCAGTTCCTGGAAGAGACAGTCCTTGTCCCCATTACTATGGAACAAATTTAGACACTGAACTGCCATGGGCTACCTCTGTGCAGGGGTTTCAGGCCATCTCTATGAGTGGTCCTTGTCTGGAGTAACAGTTTCAAAAAGACCCCTGTGCCCAGCCTTTTTGGATCTGTTGCTGTCCTTGTGAAGCTCCTTTCCTCTCCAGGTCTTACTATCTCCCATTTCTTTCATAAGATTCCTTGCACTCTACCCAAAGTTTGGCTATGAGTCTCAGCATCTGCCTTGATACCCTGCAGAGTAGAGCCTTTCAGATCATTCCTTATTCAATCACTTCAGGGAATATCCATGTTCAAGCATTCCTGTATTGACAACTAACTAAATTGTAGGCACATAAAATATTAAGACATATTTAAACTGAAAACATAATGTAAACTTTGATTTAAAATTGCTAAATTGTGCTCAAATGGCATTATAAAACTTAATCTTAGGGAAGTGATTTCCATCAACTTTGTTTTATTTTCAATGAAGTATCTTTTTTTTTCTCTAAATGATATTTTAACCACCCTGAAGAGGCTGACAGAAATGCATGCATGTGTGTGTGTGTGTGTTTGTGTGTGTGTGTGTGTGTGCTGGTTGCTCTCAACTCAGAAATAAAATGATTCTATGCATACCAAATCGTGAATTCACACGCAGAGGAAAGAATGAACAGTTTAGTTTTACCAGCTGGTGAAATGTTTTCATAGTTACTATGTTTATAAGAATCTCATTTGCCTTGGAATTTTCTTTTTTGATTTTTTTACTCAAAATATATTATTTTCTCATATAATATATCCTGATTGCACTTTTTCTTCCTCTACTTCTCCCACTCCTCTAGACCTCTCCTGCCCTCTGCATCTAGTCTTCTTCTCTCAATCGAAAAAATAAAGAGACAATAACCAAGTATAGGAAAATAGAATACAAAAAGATGAAGAAAAACTAACTTGCCAATTTTGGACATGGCAACCCTTCAAAGGGAAAAGATTCCCAAGGGTCAGAGAGCCACCTTTCTTCCTTTTACAGTCAAGACTCCCGTAAAAGACTAAACTAATATCTATACCCAGGGTCCTGTTGCAGATCCATGCACACCCTGTGACTCTTGCCATGAGATTTTCAATGGAAGAGGGGAGTTGATAAGAGGACCAATTTTATAGAATGGATTAAGTAAGTGAGCAACCAATGTAAATAAATGCTTCTCAAAATTCCTAACTCTGTGACACTGTACTATACTACCTAAAGTTGTAGTAATCTCAGCCATAAAAATATTTTCTTTGCTAGTTCCTAACTGTAATTTTGCTACTGCTATGACTCATACTGTTTGATATGCAGGATATCTGATATGTGACCACATTGTTAAGGTTGTTTTACCAATTACAGGGTAACAGCTCACAAGTTAAGAAATTCTAACATAACTAATTAAGTAGTGAATAGATAGTACACAAATAAGACCTAATTATCAGTGATTAGTAGTCTGTGTCAGCTATTATCACCTGAAGATATTGCATTACTCATGATGGTAATATTTAGCAGGCATTATGGTTGGTAGTAAAGATGTAACAATAAAAAACTCTATTGCCAGTATCCTTTGCTATACAGAAGTATTTCAGTTTCATAACGTCCCATTTATTAATTGCTGATCTTAAAGGCTGAGCTGTTGTGTTCGTTCAGGAAGTTGCCTCCTGTATCAATAAAAATCAACATCCTTCATAATTTTTTCTTCTAATAGATTAAGTGTGTCCAATTTTATATAGAGGTCTTTGATCCACATGGACTTTAGTTTTGTGTAGGGTAATAAATATGGATCTATTTGCATTTATCTACATGTAGTCTTCTAGTTAGACTAGCACTATTTGTTGAAGATGCTATCATTTTCCATTGTAAAGTTTTGGCTCCTTCGCCAATAATTAAGTGTCCATAAGTGTGTGAGGATTTTTATGGGTCTTTGAATCAATTCCGTTGATCTATCAGTCTGTTTCTAGGCCAGAACCATGTAGTTTTATTACTGTGCCTGCATAGTGCAACTTGAGATCAGAGATGGAGATACCTCCAAACAATCTGTTGTTGTACAGGATTGCTTTAGCAATTCTGTTTTTATTTTTTCATATGAAATTGAGAGTTGTTCTTTCAAGTCCTTTAATGAATTGTGTTGGTAGGTCAATGAAATCGAATCTAATCCCAGAAATGAACTCACACACCTAGGGACACTTGATATTTGACAAGGAAGCCAACACCATACAATGGAAAAATGAAAGCATCTTCAACAAATGATGCTGGACTAGCTGCATGCCTACATGTAAAAATGCAAATAGATCCATATACATCACCCTGCATAAAATTAAAATGTAAGTGGATCAAAGACCTCAATATATAAACATAAAACCAGACACACTAAATCTGTTAGAAGAAAAAGAAGGGAAGAGACTTACATGACTTCCTGCATAGAGCTCTAAGAGCTTAGGCTCTAAGATAAAAAATTAACAAATGGGACCTCATGAAACAGAAAAGCTTCTGTAAAGCAAAGGACATTGCCATGAGAACAAAATGATACCATGTAGACTGGGAAAATATCTTCACCAACTGTACATTTGACAGAGGGCTAATATCCACTTATATAAAGAACACAAGAAATTAAACACTAGCAAACCAAATAATCCAATTAAAATGGGGTATAATGTTAAACAAAGAATTTTTAACAGCAGAATATTAAATGGTGGAGAAATATCTTTAAAAATGTTCAATATCCTTAGTCGTCGGGGAAATACAAATCAAAACAACTCTGATATTCCACCTCACACCCATCAAAATAGCTAAGATCAAAACCTCATGTGACAATACTTGTTGGAGAGGACGTGGAGAAAGGGAAACCCTCCTCCATTGCTGGTGGGGAGGGAAACTTGTACACCAATTCTTGTTCTGAAAGTAAATCAGGATAGATATCGGAAGTGATAGATAAGAGGAAACAGGACTAGAGTCTACCACCCTATCCTCTGAAAGACTCCACCAAACAGATGATTGAATCAGATGTAAAAACTCATAGCCAAACTTTGGAAAGTGTGCAGGGAGTCTTATGGGAGAAGGGGGAATAAAAGTGTCGGAAGGATATAAGAGCAACAAAGTCAGAAAAAAAAAGGAAAGAAAAGAAAGAAAAAGAAAACCAGGGCCCAGGGGAGACTGCTGGGTGGTGCAACAACCAAAGACCTTGCATTTGTGTAAAGAGGACCTAGACAGTAGATGCCCTGCTCTGATGTAGCTCATAGACAGTTCAGTCTCCATGTGGGGTCCTTAGTAAGGTGAGAAGAGGCAGTCTTTGATATGAACTAAGCTGCCTGCTCCTTGATCACTTCTCCCTAGTGGGGTAACCTTGCAAGCCACAAAGGAAAAAGATCAAGGCAGTCCTCACCAGACTTGATAGGCTATGGTCAGACAGTAGCTGAGGAGGCCTTCCCTATCAGTTTACTAGGGAAGAGGGATAAGGGAGAAAGAATGAAGGAGGGTAGGACTGGGAGGAAATGATGGAGAGGGCTACAACTGGGATATAAAATGAATAAATTGTACAATAATGAAAATAAAGAAAAATTTAATTTAAAAAAGACTTAAAGAGGTTTTTGTAAATGTAAGTTCTGATCAATATAAGCATCTGGTTTTTACAACCAGGAAAAATTACTTTTTTGTTATCTTTGCTAATTCTAGGGCTTCTCGATGTTCAATACATTTATTACCAAATTTCTTTTGTCTTGCGATTTTATGCTAGGTGCTTATTTTGGAAAAAGTTTACATGGTATACTTAAGGAAGGTTTAAAACAAGCAGTAATGGTATTTAACCTAAATTTTATGATTCTTCTCATTGATCTCATTTTTTATTTGTATTTTTAAAATTTTATTATTTATAAGATATGATAAATATATTGATGTCTATACACCTAAAGAAGATAAAAAAGAAAGAGGACCTGGGGTAAGATGATCAATCCTTACTTAGAAAGACAAATGGGATGGACATTTGATGTAGGAGAAGATGAGTAACAGGACAGGAGCCTACCACAGAGGGTCTCCAAAAGACTCTCCCTTAGCAGTGTACCAAAGCAGATACTGAGACTCATAATCAAACCTTTGGCAGAGTGCGGAGAATCATATGAAAGAAGGGGGAGTTAATATGACCTGGAGAGGACAGGAGCTCCACAAGGACCAAATATATCAGGGAACATGGGTCTTTTATGAGACTGTTTCTCCAACCATGGACCATGTATGGATATAACCTAGAACCTCTGCTCGGATGTAGTCCATAGTAGCTCAGTATCCAAGTGGGTACCCCCGAAAGGGGAATAGGCACTATTTCTGCCATGAACTCAATGGCGGGCTTTTTGACCTCCTCCCCCAACCCCCGGAGGAAGGAGGATCCCTGCTAGGCCAAGGAGGAGCACTTTGCAGCTAATCCTGAAGATACTTGATAAACAAGGGTCAGATGAAAGGGGAGCAGGTCCTCCTCTAGTGGTGGACTTGGAAAGGGGCAGGGAGGAGACGAGGGAGGGAGGGTGGGATTGGGAGGGAATGAGGGAGTGGGATATAGCCAATATACAAAGTTAATAAAGTGTAACTAATATTAAAAAAATAAAAAATTGAAAAATATTATCATTTATTAATATTTATTCAACCATTTATTCAATTTGTTACAGGCTATGTCCTACCCTCTCCTCCCAACCCCACCCTCCCTCCCTCTCTTTTCTCCCTTGTGCCCCTCCCCTACTCCACTGATAAGAGAGGTCTTCCTCCCTTTCCATTATACTCTAGTCCTTCAAGTATCATCAGGACAAGTTGCATTGTCCATTTCTGTGGCCTGGCAAGGATGCATAACCCACAAGGAGGTTATCAAAGAGCCTGTCATTGAGTTCATGCCAGAGAAAGCTCCTGTGCCCCTTATGAGAAACCCCGTTTGGATACTGAGTCTATCCGTTACATCTGAGCCAGGGATTTAGGTCCTTTCCATGCACTGCCCATGGTTGGGGTTTCAGTGTCTGCAGGGCTCGCGGGGCTCAGTTTTGTTTTGTTTTTTGGCTCTGTTGGTCTCCTTTTGGAGCTCCTGCCCCTTCCAGGTCTTTCTCACCCTTTCATAAGATTCCCTGCACTCTGCCCATAATTTGGCAGAGTCTCAGCTTCTGCTTCGATACCTCAACCAGTGGATTCTTTCAGCGGCCCTCTGTGGAAGGCTCCTTTCCTGATCCCTGTCTTCTGCTTCCAATGTCCATCGTATTTGTGCTTCTGAATAAGAATTGAGCATCTTCCCTAGGGTCTTCCTTGTTGTTTAGCTTCTTTAGGAGTATAGATTTTTGTATGTTTATCGTATATTATATGCTTAGTATTCACTTATGAGTGAGTATATACCATGTGTGTCTTTGCTTCTGGGTTATCTCGATCAGAATGATCTTTTCTAGTTCCCACCATTTGCCTGAAATTTTCAGTTATTCCTTGTTTTTAATTGCTGAGTTGTATTCCATTGTGTAAATGTACCACACTTTCTGTATCCATTCCTCCCTTGAGGGACAGCTAAGTTGTTTCCAGCTTCTGACTATTATGAATAGAGCTGCTAACGAACATGGTTGAGTAAATGTCCTTTGCACGGTTGTGCATATTTTGGGTATACGCCTAAGAGTGTTATAGCTGGATCTTCAGGTAGCATTATTCCCAGTTTTGTAAGAAAGCAGCAGATTGATTTCCAAAAGGAATGTACAAGTTTGCATTCCCAGCAGCAATGGAAGAGGGTTCCCCTTTCTCCACATTCTTTCCAGCATGTGTTGTCCCTTGAGTTTTTGATCTTATAGATTCTGATGAGTGTAAGGGAACTCTTTAGCACAGAAGACAACTTTCTGAACAGAAGAACATCAACAGCACAGGTGCTAGGATCAACAATCATGGGATTTCATGAAACTTAAAATCTTCTGTAAAACAAAGGACACTCGTCAGAGCATAACATCAGCCTACAGACTGGGAAAGGATCTTCACCAACCCTGTATTTGACAGAGGGCTAATATCCAGAATGTATAAAGAACTTAAGAAGTTAAACAACAACAAACCAACTAATCCAATTAAAAAATGGCTACAGAGCTAAACAGAATTCTCAGTAGAGGAACATTGAACAGGAGTGAAACACTTAAAGAAATGCTCAGTATCCTTAACCATCAGGGAAATGATCTCGACTTCTACCTTATTCAATTTGGTGGTGTTCTATGATGGAAAAAATTTATTTATCCCTGTTTGGTCTTCACACTGAAAGACAGGAATCGCTTAATAGTATGTAGAACCACATCTTCCTTCTTTCTATATGAAATAAAATACACTCCTCAAATATATATGCACATATATATGTTTTATTATGGAGAATAAAATACAATGACTGAAGATAACAGGGTAAATGTAACAGTCTAATGCTACAGTATTTTGGTCAGAATAGCACTGTGTGAGTACTTGAAATATTTTAATGCTTATGTAATTTAAACATATGTAATGAATTACCTGAAATAGAAGCGTGTCTGCACAAAAATATGAGCAGAGCTAATTTATAATATGTTTTGTGTACTAATCAAAGTGTTCATAAGTTTTTTTTAGCTAACATTGTTTTTAAAATTCCATAAATACCAAAAATATACCCATACCAATTGCCTCTTAGGTGGCATACCATACCAATACAATATAATCTCCATTATAATAACCTACTTTATGAAGATTAAATGCTTTTGCAATTCAAACATGGTAAAATTGGCTTAAAGCAAAATCAAACAGTAGTTTGCTGGTTCAGGATTTGAATAGTGGAATGAGAAATCTCTCCTATATTGCTATTGTGCCCTGGTCAGCTAAGAAGTAATTGCTTTTTATAAGGCAAATTTGCTTTTACTTTTCTAAGGTAATGAAATGAACCTGAAACATTTCCTTTGAAATCAAAGTCACTATCCCTGAAATGTCACCAGACAAATTCCATCATATAGTTTCAGCAAACACATAATGAGAAAGTTGGGCTTGTAATGATTGACAGAATTCTATTAGAAAGTCTTCTCACATATTCATCCATAATCATCTGTGTTGTAAATCAATACTGATTAGGTTTTTCATATTTATGTACTGTTATTATGGAGAAAAGACAAAATCATATGTACTCAAGGAGAAAAAACATGAAAAATATTAAGATATATGATCCAACGTAACATTTACATCCTTAGCATGCAAATATTACACATAGGAATATTATACATTTAAATATTACACATATCTACTTAGCCTGTAAATAATACACTTATAAAATAATTAAACAGTTTTACTTGTTTATATAAAGTAACAAAAATACAGGCTTCAAATCTTTATTTGTTTTTGTTGACTATCTTCTCAGCTTGTTTGAAAGTCATGGATAAGTGCCACATTCATCTGGATTGTCTGTATATTCTGAGTGAGAATGTATGCCATAATTCACAGAGGTGTTCTTCAGTTGTATATGATTTCTGATACATAGTTCATTTCCAGCAAGGTAACAAAGAATGCTATTTCTAGAATGAATAAAAGTTATAGGTGGGAAGTTTGAGATGCATGCTTTGCTTAAATGATCCTGGGATTTAGCCTGCAAGTAATATTCATTTGCTTTTTATTTCACAGAAAGCATGTGATATTGTAATAATTCTATTACTGTCCTTTTGAAAGAGCTTTTTAAAGGATCTTTTTAGATTATTATTTTGAAAGGTCCTCATTAACACAGGGCAAATAATGAGTATATATACTGATTTTAAGGGATTCACATAAAATTTCCATTGGCTTTTGCAATACCCACATAGTGGAGGACTGTTAGAGTAAAATATGACCTTATTATTAACATATCTGTGAATAGAATACACCAGTCTCCATGGCTACACTGACAACACAAACACCAATTAGCATGAACAACACCAACTCCTTGCCAGCTAGCATCAAACTGTATGCACAGCCACACGCAATGTCATGTTTACAGTGTTCATTAACAAATGTACAAAATCGAATCCACATGTTATTGCTGAAAGTCTTGGGAATGCTGGTTGCTCACTCTATTCATGCTTTGTAAATTATATATGTTTATATAATATGTGATATATGATATGTATAATATTATGCATAATTATTTATACATTATATAATTAATAAATAATGGTTATATATAACTATACAAATTTTATATTACATAGAATAAATATAAATATATAATGATGAATATTTATATTTATGTGATTATATACATATATGTATGTATTTTTGTAAATGCATGTATAATAACAAATATATATATATATACACATACACGTACACACACACACTGGCCAAAAGACTTAACTGTATTTAGAAAAG
The DNA here is from genome assembly GCA_028658305.1 of Pachyuromys duprasi. Classification (NCBI taxonomy): domain Eukaryota; kingdom Metazoa; phylum Chordata; class Mammalia; order Rodentia; family Muridae; genus Pachyuromys; species Pachyuromys duprasi. The sequence continues at coordinate 83,149,834 of CM053744.1, read as the reverse complement.
CTGCTTTATTGTTTGAAGTCATATCCTGAGATACAGATTATTACCGATCATCCACTTCAAAGGTAAGCATTATTTTACTTAGCTCTCCTTCTAGTTAACGGAATAATCACATAATCTACAGCTGTATATTTTTGTTGTCACTGATTGTGTGTGTTGTCCTAAATGTAGTCTCAGTGGCAAAAACTGTATACACATATTAACCCCGGAGTCCTCTGGAAAACTACTCCACACAGAACGTGCACGTAATTCTTTCTTTATAACATTTATGTATTCTTCAAAATTGTAGCTATTTGGAATAATACATTGTGTAAGCAAACTTACCATCAGAAAGGATGACATAGAAATCTTGCACAATAGAACAGATTCTGTGTTATGATAATGGACTAAACACATAGTGGTTGAGTCTGTCCCTTTTTAAAATGGCAATAGGATTTACAATGGTCTTAGTCATTTTTTAAATGCAGTTTACTATGTACATTTAAAATATTAGTTGTTGGTATTTCTGTGTGAATTTTCTAAATGTTTCCAAAATTTAATTTAATTTTAATTTTTTGCTGATTACAGATTTGTTCTTTTTCCTTTTTATTTATCACAATTTATTCATTTTGTATCCCAGCTGTAGCCTCCTCCCTCCTCTCCTCCAAGTCTCTCCCTCCCCCTTCTCCCAGTATGCACCTTAGCTAGTCCACTGAGAGGGGAGGACCTCCTCCCCATCTGTCTGACCCTAGTGTGTCAGGTCTCGTCAGGACTGGCTGTATTGTCTTCCTCTGTGGCCTGGTTTAGGCTGCACCTCCCAATGGGATGATCAAAGAGCAGGCCACTGAGTTCATGTCAGAAACAGCCCTTGTTCTGCTTACTAAGAAACCCACTTGGAGACTGAGCTATCAATTGGCTATATCTGCAGGGGTTCTTGGTTATCTCCATGTATGGTCCTTGGTTGGAGCTTTTGTCTTTTCAGATTTTTTAAAAATTTATTTTATTTTATGTGAATGAATGTTTCTTACATATATGTACATCAAAGGCATGTGTACCGGGAGAATGAGTAGGCCAGAAAAGAATGGTGGAAACCCTGGATGTGAATTACATATGTTTGTAAGGCATAATGTAAATGCTAGGAACTAAACTCAGATATGCTACTAGAGCAACAGATGTCTTTAGCTGTTGAACCTCCTCTCCAGGCCCAATTTTTTTTCCAAAATAAATTACCTATTTTATTTCACTGTGTTACTAGGAGTAAATATGAACTTAAATGTTAACATATTGTTGGGAAAATGTGTGACTAAGCCTATGTAACGAAGACAAATTAAGTATATCATGGGCTGTAAATAAATTCTACCAAAATTTTAAAGGATTCTGGCTACATAATATTTTAACTTCAATGAGGTTATCAATTTTAGTTCAAACAACAAATATAAACATCTACTGTTCAGGTAATTTCACTTGTTTATATGATGAAACTATCGTACCACTTAAATAAAACTTAATAACCTGAAATTTTGACATTAAATTTAATCTGAAATTTCATACATAAATAAGTACTAACTAATAGGCCTAAAACAAATTCATATACTTTCCTTTCAGAAATGAATTAGAATGCTATTTCTAGTCACCTGTGAGTTACTTTTTCAGGTCAATTGTGTAATTTAGAGTGTTTCACAATAACAAAGGAAAACTCACACAGCATGTGAAGGGCTTTCTTCCAAAGGTCACTTTGGGCCAAGGATAAAAGTGTTTTTATGTTTGTTCAAGCAAATAACTGCAAGGAATGTCTCATTTAAAGCTCTTGTGTCCCAAATGAGATCAATCAGCAATGCTGTCCAATGTGTTGATCTTAATTCTGCTTTACAAAGCTGATATTTAAAACACAAAGGTGGCTAGACCACCTGCAAGGATAAAAGCAAAGTGAAAAGTCAGTGTAATTCTGATTGCAATCCTCAATCTATTGCACCATGCTTTTAGTGTATGAGAGCCTCTGTGACGATCAATTAACTACTATAAAGTCCTCCTGACATACCCAGGGCTGCATTGACTGAAGAAGTAAAGAAAGCGTTAGCCTAAAGTATATCATTGAGAGAAAAAAAGTTCCTCTTCCCTGAAAACACTTTCTTGTATCTTCATAAGGTGCCTTATATGAATAACATCAATTTAAAATCATAGATGTATGACATTATATTCTTTCTTAATTCTGATTATTCAGTATGTATAATTATGGAGACTAAATGGATATACTAAAGCTCAACTTAGGGTGATAATAGTCATGCAGCTTTCAAAACTTATATTTTGATAATTTACTAAAAAGGGATATTTTTTCAAATTAAAAATAGAAAATGATGACGGTTAAGAAAGCCTTTTAGCAACTCTATATAAGACGCATTGTAGAGAACTCTCTATTTGTATATTTTAATCAAGAATTTACTAGTATTTTTAAAACTTGTAATTAGTTTTTTGTCATAATTATCCATGTGAAGAACACATGAAACACAGTGACTGGTAAATACTTTATTAATTATACTGAAATGAATACTTACAATCTTTTAAAATCATAATGACCGGGTGGGGACAGGACCTCAAAAGGGAGAACAACAGAGCCAAAAATCTGTGTACAGAAACTGATGAATCAAACAAGAACCATGCATGGAAAGGACTACACATTCTGCTCAGATGTAGCTCATGGGCAGCCCAGTATCTGTGTGGGTTCCCTAGTAAGAGGACCAGGGGCAGCCATTGGCATGAACTCAGTTGCCTGTTCTTTGATCACCTCCCTGTGACAAGGTGGCCTTACTAGACTACAGAGGAAATCCTGTTGAGACCTGATAGGCTAAGGTCAGATTATAGGTGAGGGGGACCTCTGCTAACAGTGAAATAGAGGAGGGACATAGAGGGGGAAGAGGGACTCAAAGGAGATGAGAGAGGAGGCTACAGCTGAATGCAAATTTAATGAATAATAATAATAATAAATAATAATAATAATAAAATGTTGCTGCAGTCATGGTGTCACTTCATATCAACTGAAACTCTGAGACAGGGTCTACTTTGACTTGAGTCTTGTGTAGGATAATAAATATGAGAATATTTGCACTGTATTGCATATAGGCATCCAGTTTATCAATCATATTGCCTTGTCACTTTTTTGCTGTTTAGTAGTTTATAGGAGTTAATTTTCTTTTAAAATTTTATTTTAGTTTATTTACTTTACATTGCAAGGATATCTCCTCTGTCTTTTCTTTCCAGCATCCCCTCTTTCCCTTCCTTTTCCCTTCTACTGTTTCTCCTTATGAACCCTCCCCAACTCATCAACTCACATCAGGACTGAACACATCCTCATCCCCTAAGGCCAGGCCAGGCAACCCTGCCTGGGGGAGGATTTATCCAAAAGCAGGCAATAGAGTCCATGTTAGACAACCCCCTCCACTCTCCAGGTGGCCCACATGAAGAACAAGCTGCCCATTGGCCACATATGTGCAGGGGACCTAGGTTCAGTCCATGTATGCTCCTTAATTGATGTTTCAGTTTCTGTGAGCCCCCAGGAGTCTGGATTCATTTTCTCTGTTGGTCTTCTTGTAAAGTTCCTGTCCAGTCCAAGTTCTTCCATCTTTCCCCTACACTTCCAAAGAAACCCTGGAACTCTACCCCATGTTTGACAAGTCATAGCATCTGTCTTAATCCTCTTTTGGTGGCAGCCTCCCAGAAGACAGTCATGTCAGGCTCCTGTCTGTAAGCACAACAGAGCATCATTAGTAATGTCAGGGGTTTGCATTCATCCATGGGATAGCTCTCAAACTGGGCCAATTACTGCTTGGACATTCCCTCAACCTTTCTTCCCTAATTATCCCTGCACTTCTTGTAGGCAAGGTAATTTTTAGATCAAAGGTTTTGTCAGTGGATATTGTTCCCCTCCTTCCGTTAGTCCTTCCTGGGTAGGAGGTAGTCATTTCAGTCTTCATGACCCTACTGTTAGGGATCTCAGTTGGAGTCACACCCACATCTCACAGTAGCCTACCCTGTGGCAGGCCTCTAGCCTGACAAAGGGATGTCCCCACTTAGTTTCCATTTTTGTTCCCAGCCCTCTCACCTCCAACCACCTGGTTTCCCCCACATCTAATCCCCACCTTTGATTCCCTCCCCATTCCAACTCCTGCCCATTTCCCTCTCTTCACCACTTCTGCTGTCCATGCTATTTTCTCTTCTGAGTGACATTCTGGCACCCTCCCTTGTGTACTCCTTGTTATTTAGCTTCTTTCAGTGTGTGGATTGTAGATGGTTATCCTGTCCTAGGGGTCTAATATCTGCTTGTAACTGAGAACATACCATGTGTATCTTTCTGGGTTTGGATTAGCGCACTCAGGATGATACTTTGTAGTTCTTTTTGTCTGCGAATTGCATGATGTCCTTGCTTTTTAATAACTGAGTAGTATTCCATTGTGTAAGTGTACCACAATTTCTGTATCCATTCTTAGGTTGAGGGACATCTAAGTTGTTCCCAGTTCCTGGCTACTCTAAATAAAGCCACTATGAATAGAGTAGAGCAAATGTTCTTGTTGTATGGTTAAGCATCTTTTCTGTTTTTACCCAGGAGTGGCACAGCTTGATCTTGAGTTAGAACTAGTCCCAATTTTTTGAGAAAGAGCCAGATTGATGTCTAGACAGGTTGTACAGATTTTCACTCCCACCAGCTATGGAGGAGTGTTCCCCTTTCTCCACATCCTCTCCAGCATATGTTGTCAATTGATATTTTGATCTTAGACATTCTGGCTGGTATAAGATGGAATCTTAGAATCATTTGGTTTGCATTTCTCTGATGGCTAAGGACATTGAAAATTTCTTTTTATTTTTTATATTTTATATTAATTACAATTTATTCACTTTGCATCCCAGCTGTAGCTTCCTCCCTCATTCCCAACAAATCCCACCCTTATTCCCTCATCTCCTCCCATTTCCCTCTCCATGTCCACTGATAGTGAAGTCCTCCTCCCCTTCCATCTGATCCTAGCTATCAGGTCTCATCAGGAGTGGCTGAATTGTCTTCCTCTCTTGCTACCCCATCAGGGCGAGGTGATCAAAGAGCCAGCCACTGAGTTCATGTCAGAGACAGTCCCTATTCCCTTTACTAGAGGCCCCCCTTGGAGACTAAGCTGCCATGGGCTACATCTGTGCAGGGGTTCTAGGTTATCTCCATGCATGGTCTTTGGTTGGAGTATCAGTCTGAGAAAAGACACCTGGGTGCAGATTTCATGGTTTTGTTGCTCTCCTTGTGGAGCTCGTGTCCCTTCCAGCTCTTTCTATCTCCCCCTTCTTTCATAAGAGTCCCTGCTCTCTGTTAGCTATGAGCCTGAGCATCTGCTTTGATAGGCTGCTGGAAAAATTTCTTTTAATGCTTCTCAGCCATTTGAGATACCTCTGTTGTGAATTCTTGGTTCAACTCTGTACCCTGTTTTTAATTGGATTTTTTGCTTTATTGATGTTTAATTTCTTGAGTCTTTATATACTTTGGATATAAGCCCTCTGTCAGGTGAAGGTTTGTTGTTGATCTTTCCCAAATCAGTAAGCTGCCAATAGTTTTTTTAATATTCATAGTGTCCTTTGACTTACAGAAGCCTCTCAGTTCTATGAGAATCCAGATATTATTTGTTTATTTCAGGACCTGTATTATTGGTGTTGTGTTCAGGAAGTTTTCTCTTATTCCAATGACTTCCAAACTTTTCCCCAATTTGTCTTCTAACAGATTAAGAGATTTTGGTTTTATACCAAGGTCTTTGATCCACTTGGACTTAAGTTTTGTTCAGGGTGATAAATATGGTTCTACTTGCATTATTCAACATGTAGACATCCAGTTAGAGAAATACCATTTGTTGAAGATTCTTTCTTTCTTTTTTTCCTTCTTTCTTTCTTTTTTTTTCATGGTCTGATTTTGACTACTTTGTTGAAAATGAAGTGTCTGTAGGAGTATGGGTTTGTTTCTGGGTCTTCAGTTTGGTTCCATTGTTCAAGCTGTCTATTTCTATGTGAATACCCTGCAGTTTTTATTACTGTTGTTCTGAAGTATTGCTTGAAAGCATGGATGTTGAGACTTCCAGAAGATCTTTTATTGTACAGAATTGTTTTGGTTATCCTGTTTTTTGTTTTTGTTTTTTTAACTTTTCCATATGAAGTGAATGGATGCACTTTCCATGTCTATAAAGAATTGTGTTGGGATTTTTGTGGGAATTACATAGAATCTGTAGATGGCTTTTGGCAAGATGGCCATTTTCACTATGTTAATCCTTCCAATCCACGAGAATGGGAAAGCTTTACATCTTTTAAAATGTCTCCTTTTTCTTTTTCAAAGACTTGTAGTTCTTGTCTTATGGGTCTTTCACTTCCTTGGTTGGAGTTATGCCAAGATATTTTATAGTATTTGTGGCTGTTGTGAAGGGTGATGTTTCGCAAATTTCATTCTTAGCCCTTCTGTTGCTTTTATAAAGGAGGGCTACTGACTTCTTTGAGCTACTATTATATCCCGAAACTTTAGTAAAGGTATTTTTTCAGCCATAGGAACACTGGTAGTATCTTGGGGGTCACTTACATGTACTATCATATCATCTGTGAATAGAATACTTTGACTTCTTCTCTTCCAGTCTGTATCCCCTTGATCTCCTTTCCTTGTCTTGTTCAAGCTAGAACCTCAAGTGCTTTATTGAAGTGACATGGTGAGAGTGGGCAGCATTACCTTCTCCCTTATTTTAATGAGGATACTTTAAGTTTTTCTCTATTTAACTTGGTATTCGCTGTTGGCTTTCAGTATATTGCCTTTATTGTGTTAAGTATGTGCCTGTATCCCTTATCTCTCCAAGACTTTAAACATGATGGGGTGTTGGAGTTTGTCAAACACCTTTTCAGCATCTAATGAGATGATCATGTATTATTTTTTCAGTTTGTTGGTGGATTGCATTGATGGATTTTTATATATTGAACTCTTTCTGCATTTCTGGATGGAGCCTAGTTGATAAGGGTGGATGATATTTTTGATATGTTCCCAGACTCTGTTTGCAAGTATTTTATTGAGTATTTTTGCATCAATGTTCATAAGGGAAATTGGTCTGAAATTCTCTTTTTTTGTTGATCTTTGTGTGGCTTAGGTATCAGGGTGATGGTGGTTTCATAGAATGATTTCAGTAATGTTCCTTCTGTTTCTATTTTGTGGGATAGTTTGAGGAGTATTGTTATCAGTTCTTCTTTGAAAAGCTGGTAGAATTCTGTGTTAAAACCATCTGGCCCAGGGCTCTTTTGAGGTGGGAGGATTTGATGACTTCTTCCATTTCCTTAGGGGCTATAGTTTTATTTTAATTGTTAAACTGATTTGTTTTAATTTTGGTAAGTGGTTTCTATCAAGAAAATTATCCATTTCATTTAGATTTCCAATTTTGTGGCATAAAGATTTTTGAAGCAATACTTAATGATTCTTTGGATTTCCTCAGTGTCTGTTATATCCCCCCTTTCATATCTAATTTTATTTTTATACTTTACCTCTGCTCTTTAGTTAGTTTGACTAAGGGTTTGGTTTTCTTGTTGATTTTCTCAAAAAAAATACAAAACTAAAAAACAAAACAGGGTGTTTTTCTAGAGCTTTCAGATGGGCTGTTATGTTGCTAGTTTGAGTTCACTCCACTTTCACAATGAAGGCATTAGCTCTCTGGACTTTCCTCTTAGCACTTCTTTCATTGTGACCATAATTTAAATTCAAAATATTTGGAGAGTAATATTATTTGATCATATTTTACCAACCTCCAGCTCTTCCCAGCTCGTCCAGTCCTCACTTCCCATTCAATTTTATGTTACTTCTTTCTTTCAAAGAATATTAATCAACAAAAACAATGAGAACAGGAACAGAAATAGCCTTCACACACACACACACACACACACACACACACACACACACACACACAGAGAGAGAGAGAGAGAGAGAGAGACAGAGAGACAGAGAGACAGAGAGACAGAGAGACAGAGAGAGAGAGAGATCCAAAGTAGTCAAAAATGAAAAACAGAAATTGCCAAAGCAAAAGAAAATAATACTAAAAGTCTACAAAAATACCATTGAAATTTAATTCTGTTATCCCATAAATCATTAAAAGAATGATTTCCCTTGAATATATGACATCTCAAAGGGAAAACTTATTCTTTCTTTGGCAGTAGGTATCAGCTGCAGATATCTTGCTGGTAAGGGGTAGGACCTCATAACCATTTTCATATTTCAGTGCTAGGATCCCATCTGGCCTGAATTTGTGCAGACTGCATTCTCCCACAGTGTATGAATTTATATATGCATCAGTCCCATTGTACCTGGAAGACAGCTTTTCCTTGTAGTCATCCATTACCTCTGACTCTTGCAATCTTTCTGTCTCCTCCTCCATATAGATCTCTGATCCTGGAAGGGAAAAGTTGGTTGAAAATATCTAATTTAGAATTGAATCCTACAAAGCCACTCATATCTACACATAATCCATTTTTTAGTCAAGGCACTTCTGTGATTTGGGTTAAGCACGGCATTGAATGATTAGAAATCATTGAATTAATGTATTAATTTAGGAGAACAATAGTAGTAGGTTGTCCACTAAGGCCCCTGACCTACCTGCTCTCTAGTTCTTGGCCACTTTAAAGGTTTAATGTATGGATTCTACATTATAGACTAGGCCTTACATGCAATGAGATGGGGCTGGAGAGATGGCTCAGAGGTTAGGAGCACTGGTTGCTCTTCCAGAGGTCCTGAGTTCTATTCCCAGCAACCACATGGTGGCTCACAACCATCTATAACGAGATCTGGTGCCTCTGCTGGTATGCATGTACATGCAAGGCAGAACATTGTATACATAATAAATAAACCTTTTTAAAAAATGCAATGAGATAATAGTTGCTTAACCCATAAATTTACCACTATTGTACTTTTGCCACATTATGTCTTACAGGCAGGTAGGTCACAAGATCTATAGCTAAGTGATAATGATGATTACTTTTCTCCTCCAATAGTGTGAAGAGAACTTTTCATTATCATTACTGATACTCAGTAGTGGTGAACATTCTAGTTGGGTACCAGCTAGGCTTCTTCATGTTTGATGACATAAAGTGTTTCATCAGCAATTGGGTCTTATCATCAGGTTGTGTAGATCACTGACAATAGCCTGTGATATTTATGAGTTGTCATGGGGCCTGTTGTGGTGTGAATAGACATGATGCCTATAGACTCATGTGCTTGGCTCAGGATTGGCATTAGTAGTAGGTGTGGCATTGTTGGAGTAGATGTGGCCCTATTAGAGAAAGTATATCGCTGTAGAGGTGGGCTTTGAGGTCTTCTGTGTTCAAGCAATGCCTAATATGGAGCTCTTTCTGTGGACTGCAGATCAAGATGTAGAAGTCTCAAATTCTCCAGCACAATGACTGCCTGCCTACTGTCACGTTTCCTTCCATGATGTAACTGTTTAAATCTCTGAAACTAAGCCATTCCCCAATTAAATGATTTCTTTTATAATAGTTGCCTTGGTCATGGTGTCTCTTCACAGCAATAAAAACATAACTAGGACATGGCTCTTTTGTCCAGTGACTCAACAAAATACAACCTATTCCTGGCACTGGAGATTTTATTTGGTGGAAGAAGTACTACCATTAAATTTTGTTTCTTTTCAAAATTTATTTTCAAGTAGTAGTGACTTCATCATTGTCTGTTCTTTTAACCAGAACCTAAAACAGTTTTTTAATATATTAAACAAATATTACATATCTTCAAAGGATTATTCTTAAGTAATAAAAATAGCATGGGCCTTTGTGTATATGAGACTTATAACATGTAGTACAGATATTAAAAATTGACATTTTGTCACAATTATAAGAGATAACCAATAAAGTTATTGACTATAGCCGTATATTTATTGTCTATATATCTATATGGAGACTGAAATATAGGTTCAACTCTACTTAGTAGTTGAGTTATATGTAAACAATCTCATTATAATGTTAGTATGAATCTCAAGGAAAGTATATTCACTCAGTATCATTAGATGTTTCCATACAATTATATAATGAAATTAACAAATTTAGAGATCTCCTGAGAGAACATTTCCTTTCTTTCTTTATTTCTTAGGAAAATATCTAATTTTCTAATGTAAGGCTCTCTTCACATTATATCCAAAGAAAACAATCATGTTTAAAAGATGACTACATATTTTCATATTCATATAGTTATCTTTAGTTCATTATTTCTTGCTTTGAAGGTTATTCATAAGATTTGCCTACATTTCCTTCTGTCCTGCTGTGAATGTCTCTGTAAAATATGACCTGTCTATTTAGAGCATTTTAAACTAAGCCTTGTGGGAACAAGAAAATGAATATCTATAATATGATAGGATTATAAAAATGTATTTAATAATGAATTAGAAATAGAATCATGATAAATTACATAATCATATTGTTTTTTTTTTATTATATCACACTTCCTCCTCCTCATGAGGAGCTAAGACCAGCTTTCCTTGCTAGAACATTTTGTAATTTTAGTCAATGAAAAAAAATTATTTCATCATATATCATTATCTTAGGTTTAAAGTTTTTCTCAAGGAAATTAACAGACAAATATTAAATGGAAAAAATATGAGCAGGCAGGACATACAGAAGTTAACTGAAATCTCTCATCATATATCATTACCTTAGATTTGAAGTTCTACACAAGGAAGTCAATAGAAAATTGTTACAAGAAAAATTATGATCAGGATAAATAGAAATTAAGAGAAATTTCTGTGCATCATGAGATCCAGACATTAAGTCCCAGCAAACATATACTATGATAGATATCGAAGCTCCATGTTTGAAGAAAAATGACTCCATCATCAGGCTCTACATGAACTGCACTTACATACAACACACACTCTCACACACTTTCTATCACACAGAAATAGAAATGAAAATATGATTTGCTTATTCATTTCATTTCTTTTCTTATTCCCTTGATGTAGAAGAATATAGTACTTGTATATGAGATCTAAAGTCACTAAATAAACTTATTGTATATGTAATCAATAATGATAATCCATTACCCCAGAATTTTGTGATTCCCTAATTTTATTTCTACAGAAAATAATGATTTTTATTTGGTTGTCACAAACTCAATGAATATATGAAATTTCTGTTGAAATCTCTTTTATCTAAAAGAATAATAGTACATCAACAAGAGTAATAATTACATATAGTAGAAACAACAGATTCATCAGTTCTAATGCCTGATATATTTGAAATATGATAAAATATACTTATCAGCTAAATTATGTAAAATGCATTGGGATTAAGTCAAGCTTTTTAATGAAATTTTTATTTTTTATATTAATTACAGTTTATTCACTTTGTATCCCAGCTGTAGCCTCCTCCTCATTCCCTCCCAATCCCACCCTCCCTTCCTCATCTCCTCCCATTCACCTCTCCAAGTCCACTGATAGGGGAGGCCTTCTTCACCTTCCATGTGACCCTAGTTTATCAGTTCATGTCAGAGACCTGTCCTTGTTCCCCTTACTAGGATACCCACTTGTAGATGAGCTACAATGGACTACATCTGAGCAGGGGTTCTAGGTTATTGGCACAAATGGTCCTTTGTTGGAGTATCAGTTTCAGAAAAGACCCCTGTGCCAAGATATTTTGGTTCTGCTGCTCTCCATGTAGAGCTCCTGTCCTGTCCATGTGCTACTCTCTCCCCCTTCTTTCATAGAATTCCCTGCATTAAGAAAACTTTTATGTTATCAACACATCTAGATAATTTTTAACAGTTATTTCAATGAGTTCATCTAAATATAATTTTGCATGTGAGAACAGAAGCTTACTGGGAAACCTTAGTTTATTTTAGTTGCTATGGTATTCACACTAAACAAATAATCAGTCCTTGCATCATTCACACATATTTTTTAAAAAAAGTTATTTACATCCATGTAAAAATGGGCAATACCATTTCACTGTGAAAATACTGAGAATACTTTATTTCTCCTATTTAAAAATTTTTTCCAGTGGAAGGTACTTAAAGTCAGACTACTACATAAATACCACAGAGGTCTTTGGCAGTGTGTTTTATAGAAAATCATAAATAACACTCCAGTAGCATATCAGAGACAATTATTCCATGGCATAGACTCCATTCCTTTGATTTAGTGAGACTGTAGAAGCCAAATAAGTGCTTACCTGTCACACCTAACTGCCAACCTCAAAGATGGTAGATATTTTCCTCCAGGCTCATTATGTTTACCTTTGTTTCTATTATTTGAGTGCTTGTTTGGGTTTCAAAAGTAGATACACAAAGTATTAGGGATCGTATGTCTTTTTATAAGTGTAAAATGTATAAGGAAACTATGGAGTGTGCTGACAGTTTCCAAGCTGAGAATTCCACTTTTTGAAAAAGAGGGTAGAGAATAGAAATGTATAAGATATTTACATGTATTGTATTTATGATTTGATATCTCCAAATAATTTTTCTTTAGAAATACTCTTCCGTTTTTGTATACAAAAGATAATTTTAAAATTTAATCTTATGTCCCTAGTTTATACTTATTTTCTTCATCCTTTAGTATACAGAATTCCTAAGGCAGCTCTGATTCCTAGTATTTCTACCTAAATATAAACCAGATTTGGCCTGGGTTTTATCACAAAAGAAAACAATGGAGAGTTTAATAAATAAAGTTTCATGTGAATTTTAAATATACATTTCCCTGCCATACAAGATGTAACTTCAACAACACTGTTTGGTGCTACATTTCTGAGATTATATTTAGGGATCTAATTTATATAAAGTGGTATAATTTAAAGTTTCATAAAAATAAATTTCTATTACCTGAAATGTAAAAAGTAGTATATTTAAAATTTTATATGGCTCGAGTGACATATTCAACTAATTTGCACTATATGGCCAGAAATTTCTAACTTATCATAATGTGTAAATTTGCATTCCTAAAATATCACTATAATTGAAAAATCTTCCCACTCCCTATAGTCTTTCACTCTCTTATTTTCTTCTTTCTTTTCTTCTTCCTCCACTATAAGAAGTATAGTTTATATAGTAAATACTGTCTTCAAAATGGAATTTGCTTAGAAATTTAGTGTGAAAAGCTATTTCTTATCAAAATGTGTTGTATACATTGAATATTCTATGTGTTGAAGCTTGTAATGAGTGAGTAATATTTGTCATTTCCATTCTCCACTCTTTGAAGACATTTGATGTTTCAAGAATTTGCAAAGTTTTAAGTTTAAATGAAAACTAATTCCTCAGTATGACATCACTGAAGGAAAAAAATATTCTTCAAAATATGCTTTAGGAGATTTGTGGACATATTTAATGTACTTGGGCTGAGTATTAAGAAACTGGAAAGGTTTCACCTATATAGCAGTTTTTTAAAAATAAATTTTATTTTTTAGTTTAATCACAGGTTATTTAGTGTATATCCCAGCCATAACTCCCTCCCTCATTCTTTGTCCGTCCCACCCTCCCTCCCTCACCTCCTCCAGGCCCCTCTCTAAGTACTCTGGTAGAGGAGGTCCTCCTCTGCTTCCATCTCACCCTAGTTTATCAGGTCTCATCAGGACTGAAATATCCTCCTCTGTGGCCTAGCAAGGTTATTCCTCCCTGCGGGGGGAGGGGAAGGTCAAAGTGCTGGCCACTGAGTTTATGTCAGAGACAGTCCCTGTTCCCCTTAATAGGGAAACCCCCTTGGATACTGAGGTGCCATTGGCTACATCTGAGAGGGGTTCTAGGTTATGTCTATGCATGGTCCTTGGTTGGAGAGTCAGTTTCAGAAAAGACCTCAGTGCCCAGATGTATTTGGTCCTTGTGGATTTCCTGCCCTCTCAAGGTCTTATTAACTCCCCCTGCTTTCATATAATTCCCTGCACTCTGCCAAAGGTTTGGTTATGAATCTCAGCATCTGCTTTGATACACTGCTTAGGTAGAGCCTTTCAGAGGCCCTCTATGGTAGGTTCCTGTCTTGTTTGATATATAACAGTTTTTGACACACAGAAATAAGACTGAAAATAACATGGAAAACAAGGATACCTGGATCAATGGAACTGAATAGAAGACACAGAAATGAACCCACACACCTATGGAAACTTGATTTTTGACAAAGAATCCAAAACCATTCAATGGAAAAAAGACAGCATCTTCAACAAATCGTGCTGGTCCAACTGGATATCTGTATGCAGAAAAATGAAAATAGATCACCTTGCACAAAACTAAAGTCCAAGTGGATCAAAGACCTCAACATAAAACCAGACACACTAAACCGTCTAGAAGAAAAAGTAGGGAAGACCGTAAAACTCATTGGCACAGGAGACTACTTCCTGAATAGAACACCAACAGAACAGGCTCTAAAATCAACAATAAATAAATGGAACCCCATGAAACTGAAAAGCTTCTGTAAAGCAAAAGACACTCTCATCAAAACAAAATGACAGCCTACAGACTGGGAAAGGATCTTTACCAATCCTACATCTGACAGAGGGCTAATATTATATTTATATTAAGAACTCAAGAAGTTAAAAAGCAACAAATCAAGTAACCCAACTAAATAATGGGGTATGGAGTTAAAAAGAGATTTCACTGTAGAAGATTATATAATGGCAGAAAAACACTTAAAGAAATGCTCAACATCATTAACCATCAGGGATATGCTAATCAAAATGACCCTGAGATTTCACCTTACACCCACCAGAATGGCTAAGATCAAAAACTCAAGTGACAATGCATTCTGGAGAGGTTTCTAGAAAGGGGAACCCTCCTCCATTGCTGGTGGGAATGCAAACTAGTACAACCACTATGGAAATCAATTTGGCACTTTCTTAGACAATTAGGAATAGTGATTCCTCAAGACCCAGCACCACTCTTAGGCATATATCCAAAAGATGCTCAAGTACACAACAAGGACATTTGCTCAACTATGTTTGTAGCTGCCTTATTTGTAATAACCAGAATCTGGAAACAACCCAGATGTCCCTCAGTTGAGGAGTGGATACAGAAATTATGGTACTTTTACACAATGGAATACTACTCAGCAATTAAAAACAAGGAAATCATGAAAATTGCAGGCAAATGGTGGGACCTGGAAAGGATCATCCTAAGTGAGGTATCCCAAAAGCAGAAAGAAACATATGGTATATACTCACTTATATAGACCTATAAAATAGGATGGACATGCTGAAATCTATACAGCTAGGGAAGATTTATCTTGTTTACAAGAAGGAGGATCCAGGTTGGTATGATCAATGCTCGTTTAGATGGACAAATAGGATGGACATTGAATGTAG
>CM053744.1:83117072-83134043 GCA_028658305.1 Pachyuromys duprasi | reverse complement strand
TTTTTTTTTCTATTTTTAATATAATTTTTTTATTTATTAAAATTTATTCACTTTGTATTCCAGCTATAACCCCATCCTCACCACTATAAATCTTGCCTTGCCTCCCTCTTTCATCTCCTCCCATGCCTGTTCCCCAGTCATTGATAGGGAATGAACTCCATTCTTTCCATCTAACCCTAGCCAATCAGGTCTCATGAGGACTGTCCTTCATAGAATTCCTCTGTGGCCTGGTAAGACTGCCCTCACCTCAGGGGAAAGTGATCAAAGGGACAGCCACTGAGTTCATGACAGAGACAGCCCTTGTTCCCCTTACAAGTATACGCATTTGGAGACTGAGCTTCCATGGGCTACATCTGTGCAGGGGTTCAAGGTTATCTCCATGAATGGTCTTTGGTTAGATTTTCACTCTCAGAAAAGAGCCCTGGGCCCAGATTTTTCTTGGTTCTGTTGCTCTACTCGAGGGGTTCCAGACCCTTCCAGGTCTTTCTTTATCCACCTTCTTTTATATGATTTCCTGCAAAATGCCCAAAGTTTGTCGATGAGTCTCAGCATCTGCTTTGTTTCCCTGCTGCATAAAGTCTTTCAGAGGCCCTCTGTGGTGGCTTCTGTCTTGTTCCTTGTTTTCAGCTTCTTCTTAGGTCTATCCTGTTTGCATTTCTGAATGAGGATTGATCATCTTACCCTGGGTCCTCCATCATGCTTAGCTTCTATAGGTGTACAGATTTTATTATAATTATCTTATATAATATATCTAATATCCAATTATAAGTGTGTATATACCATGTGTCTTTCTGCTTCTGGGATACCACACTCAGGGTGATCTTTTATTGTTCCCACCATTTGCCTGCAATTTTCATGATTTCCTTGTTTTTAATTGCTGAGTAGTATTCCATTGTATAAATGTACCACAGTTTCTGTATCCATTCTTCAACTGAGGGACATCTGGGTTTTTTCCATAATCTGGCTATTACTCTTAAAGCTGCTACAAACGTGGTTGAGCAAATATCTTTGTTGTATACTTGAGCATATTTTGGATATATACCTAGGAATGGTATAGCTGGATCTTGAGATAGCACTATTCCTAATTGTCTGAGAAAGTGCCACAGTTATTTCCAAAGTTGTTGTAAATGTTTACATTCCTGCCAGCAATGGATGAGGGAATCCCCTTTCTTACATACTTTCCAGCCTATGTTTTTACTTGAGTTTTTGATCTTAACCATATTTAGATATAACATGAAATCTCAGGATTGTTTTGATTTGTATTTCTCTGATGACTAAGGATGTTGAGCATTTCTTAAATTGTTTCTTTGCCATTTCATATTTCTATATTGAGGATTCTCTGATTAGCTCTGTAACTTATTTTTAAATTAGATTACTTGGTTTGTTGCTGTTTAACTTGAGTTCTTTATATATTCTGGATATTAGCCTTCAGTCAAATATAGGATTGGTGAAGATCCTTTCCCAATCTGTAGGTAGTCATTTTGTTCTGATGACAGTGTCTTTTGCTTTACAGAAGCTTTTCAGTTTCATTTATTAGTTTTTGATCTTAGAGTCTATGCTGCCAGTGTTCTGTTCAGGAAGTTGCCTCCTGTGTCAATGAGCTCAAGGCTCTTTCCCAATTTTTCTTCTAAGAGGTTTAGTATGTCCTGTTATATGTTGAGGTCTTTGATCCACTTGGATTTTAGTTTTGGGAAGGGTGATGAGTATGGATATATTTTTCTACATTTAGATATCCAGTTAGATCAGCACCATTTGTTGAAGATGCTATGCAGGCATGATTCAGTATGCAGTAATCCATCAATGCAATCCACCATATACACAAACTAAAGAAAAAAAAAAAAACATGAAAATGTCCTTAGATGCTGAAAAAACATTTAACACAATCCAGCATTCATTTATATTTAAAGTCCTGAAGAGATCATGGATACACAGCCCTTACCTAAACATAGTAAAGACAAGATACAACAAGCCTATTGCCAACATCAAAATAAATGGAGAGAAACTTAAATCAATCCCACTGAAATCAGGAATAAGACAATGCTGACCATTCTACATATCACTTTAACATAGTTCTTGAAGTCCTTGCTAGAGCAATGAGACAAAGGAGATCAAGGGCCTAAAGTTTGGAAAGGAAAAAGTCAAAATATCATTATTTGCAGATGATATGAGAATATACATAAATGACCCCAAATAATCAACCAGAGAACCCCTTCCACTGATAAACACCTTCAGCAAAGCACCTGGATACAAAATTAACTCCCCAAATCCGTAGCTGTCCTGTATATAGAAGAAAAATGGTGTGAGAAAGAAATTAGGGAAGCAACACCCTTCACAATAGCCACAAAGGACATAAAGTACCTTGGTGTGACCCTAACCAAGCAAGCCAAAGTTTGTATGAAAAAAAAAAACTTCCAGTCTCCGAAGAAAGAAATAGAAAAAGATATAAGAAGATGGAAAGATCTCCCATGATCCTGGCTTGGCAGGATTAACATTATAAAAATGGCCATCTTACCAAAAGCAATCTACAAATTCAATGCAATTTCCATCAAATTCAGAGTGAATGGAATCTTATGAAAAATGTGGAAAATAGTAATATAGGGAGAGGACAGGAGCTCCACAAGGAGAGCAACAGAACAAAAAAAATCTGAGCACAGTGGTCTTTCCTGAGACTGATACTCCAACCAAGTACCATGCATAGAGAAAACCTAGAACCCCTGCACAGATGTAACCCATGGCAGTTCAGTATCCAAGGGTGTTCCATAATAATGGGAACAGGGACTGCCTCTGACATGAACTGATTGGCCTGCTCTTTGATCACCTCACCCTGATGGGGGAGCAGCGTTACCAGGCCACAGAGGAAGACAATGCAACCACTCCTGATGAGAGCTGATAGACTAGGATCAGAAGGAAGCAAAGGAAGACCTCCCCTATCAGTGGACTTAGGGAGGGGCATGTGTGGAGAAGGGGGAGGGAAGGTGGGATTGGGAGGAGAGGAAGGAATGGTTTATGGGGGGAATCAAAATGAGTAAAGTAAAATTAATAAAAATTAATATTAAAAAAGCAAAAAAAATACCAACACAATTCTTACAGACCTTGAAAGGAATAATTCTCAACTTCATATGAAATTATAAGAAACCCAGAATTGCTAAAACAATCCTCTATAGTAACAGATATTCTGGAAGTGTCTCCATCCCTGATCTCAAGTGCAACAATACTAAAAACTGCATGGTACTGGCTTAGAAACAGAACGGTGGATCAATGGAACCGAGTAGAAGACACTTAAATAAACCCACACACTTATGGGCACCTGATTTGTTGACAAAGATGCCAAAACCATGCAAAAATGATTTACTCTTTTACAAACTGACAAAATCATAGCAGCTTATTATCCAACATGTGAAAACAAAAAAAACAGAAGTTTTACTCTAAAGATATATTCTTCAGGATAGAGGCCGATACCTTTATTGACATTATAACAGATTTAATTTTAATTTTTGGAAAATAATGTGAAGCCTAAATATATGCATAATTACTGGAAAGTAACTAACTAGTGATTTTCTGTACTTCACAGTGACACAAATCCTAAAATCAAAATACATATGTGAAAAATGAAATGTTGCTGCTTTGGGCATTATGTTTCAATTTGCTGAGCTGATAGCTTAAATATAATAAGACATTGTTTTAACCACCAGTTAAAAATACCCCTTTAACAATGGGGAATATTCATCTCCATGTTTTCATTCTACATTTGCTATGCACATTTCAAACAGTTCAAGCTTTTCCCAGGAGGTAGTTTTCTGTACCTTCCCGAGTGTTGAATATATCAATGACTCCTTCAAATGATTTCTGTGTTACCTACATTGTGCTCTTTCTGTAAACAAGACATAAAACATGTACTTGGAGTTTGAACTTAAAGACTTTCAAGGCCCTTCCTTTATTGATGTTACAGGGTGTAGGATGTTTATATTCCAGGAGGTATAGCAGAAATTCAAGACATGCTTTTTGGAGGCAAGTCAGAAGAAATCGGGGTAAGTAAGTCTGATGATTGGCCTCACTTCACTAATTTCAATCTTGTACAGTTTCCACTATTCTTTCACAGGTATTTTTGGCCCAAGGCATCTTAAACTATCCTGTATTGTCCCACTAATATATTCTGCCTTTCACATTGGTAGCTCACAAATCTGCTGAGATAAGCTGTTTTTAATTATGACAATGTCTTGGTATATAAAACAATATAAACACCTCTTTAAATTAAATCAGTTAATCATCACAAATAGCATATGTAGTGTATATCTGATGAACCTCATTTTATAGAAGATTATTAAGTGCATGTAGAAAATAAGGCCACATACTTCATAAAAGAAATATTCTAGATTAAATGGTACAGTGTTGTATCAAATGCCATACTATGTTAAGCTTAAATAAACTGAGAAATAGTGTGTTAATTATGAGCTATTTTATCTTATGTATAAAATTACAGTTTACATCCAAAAATGTGATGAAAGAAAGAAATTAATAAATGCCTTCATTAGAATTTTCAAACATAATGGTGGTATCAATGGAGAAAACTGCTTTATTAAGTTATCACTTAATATTTCCATTAACAGCCCAAGGCATTGCCTTTGGCCCAAAATAAAGAAATAAAAGTTTATTTGTAAAGCAACTTTCTAATTAAATAGTATGTAATGATAGATTAATTCAACATTTATATTTACATAATGACTCTTAGTTGAAAGCATGCTGTATTACTGTGAGACTCTAATAAAAGTATTTCAGAATATCAATTTCACACTATCATAAAATATCAGTTGTACTTGGACAGTTTTAAAATAAGTTCTTTACAATTGTTGTTAATACATCATATTAAACAGAAATTTTTGAAACATCAGAAATACAAGCATCATATCATCTGCTAATAGTGAAACTTTGACCTCTTCTATTCCAATTTGTATTCCCTTGATCAACTTTAGTTGTCTTATTACTCTAGCTAGGACTTCAAGTACTAAATGGAAGAGATATGGAGAGAGTGGGCAGCCTTGCCTTGTCCCTGGTTTCAGTGGGGTTGTTTTGAGTTTCTCTCCATTGAGTTTGATGTTGGCTATAGGCTTGCTGTATATTGCCTTTACTATGTTTAGGTATGTGCCTTGTATCCCTCATCTCTCCAAGACTTTAAACATGAATGGTGTTGGATTTTGTCAAATGCTTTTTTGGCATCTAGGGTGATGATCATGTGGTTTTCTCCTTCAGTTTGTTTATATGGTGGATTACATTGACGGATTTCCATATATTGAACCACCCTTGCATGCCTGGGATAAAGCCCACTTGGTCATCGTGGATGATATCTTTTATGTGTTCTTAGATTCAGTTTGCCAGTATTTTATTGAGTATTTTTGTATCAATGTTCATAAGAGAGATAGGTCTGAAGTTCTCTTCTTTTGTTGGGTCTTTCTGTGATTTAGGTATCAAGATGACTGTGGCATGCATCAATGTTCATAAGAGAGATAGGTCTGAAGTTCTCTTTTCTTTGTAGGTTTGAAGGTCTGGTAGAATTCTGGGATGAAAGCATCTTGCCCAGGTTTTTTGTTTTGTTTTGTTTTGAGTTGAGTTTTGTTTTTGTTTTTGTTTTCTTTTGTTTTGTTTTGAGGGGAGACTCTTGATGACTGCTTCAATTTCCTTGGGGGATATAGGAATATCCAGTATTTCTATTTGATCTTGACTTAATTTAGGTAGATCAAATCTATCAAGAAAATTGTCCATTTCATTGAGATTTTCAAATTTTGTGGCATATATGCTTTTGTAGTATGCCATAATGATTGTTTGGATTTCCTCAGTGTCTGTAGTTATGTCCCCTTTTCATTTCTGATTTTGCTGATTTGGATAGATACTCTGCATTTTAGTTAGTTTGGCTAAGGGTTTGTCTATCTTGATGATTTTCTCAAAGAATCAGCTTTATGTTTCATTGATTCTTTGAATAGTTTTATTTGTTTCTAATTTATTGATTTCAGCCCTGAGTTTGATTATTTCCAGCTGTCTGCTCCTCTTGGGTTTATCTGCTTCTTTTTTTTTCTAGGGTTTTCAATTGGGCCATTACATCTCCACCCCTAATCTCAAGCTGTACTACAGAGCAATAGTAATAAAGACTGCATGGTATTGGCATAGAAACAGCAAGGAGGATCATTGGAACTGAATAGAAGACCCAGAAATAAACCCACACATTTATGGACAACTGATTTTTGACAAAAAAGCCAAAACCATTCAGTGGAAAAAAGGCAGCCTCTTCAACAAATGCTGCTGGTCCAACTGGATGTCTACATGCAGAAAAATTAAAATGGATCCATATTTATCACCCTGCACAAAACTAAAGTCCACATGGATCACAGACCTCAACATAAAACCAGACACACTAAATCAGTTAGAATAAACAGTGGGGAAGAGCCTAGAACTCATTGGCACAGGAGACAACTTCCTGAACAGAACACCAACAGCACAGGCTCTAAGAACAGCAATCAATAAATGGGACCTCATGAAACTGAAAATCTTCTGTAAAGCAAAAGATACTCTTGTCAGGACAAAACAACAGCCTACAGACTGGGAAAGGATCTTCACCAACCCTATATCTGACAGAAGGCTGATATCCAGAATATATAAAGAACTCAAGAAGTTAAAAAGCAAAAAATCAAGCAATCCAATTAAAAAATGGGGTACAGAGATAAATAGAGAATTCTCAGTAGAGGAATACAGAATGGCAGAGAAACACTCAAAGAAATGCTCAATGTCCTTAGCCATCAGAGAGATGCAAATCAAAATGGCCCTGAGATTTCACCTTACCCCCATCAGAAGGGCAAGGTTAAAAAGTCAAGTGACAACAAATGGTAGAGAGGTTGTCGAGAAAGGGGAACCCTCCTCCATTGCTGGTGGGAATGCAAACTTGTACAACCACTTTGGAAATCAATCTGGTGCTTTCTCATACAATTAGGAATACTGCTACCTTAAGATCCAGCTATACCACTCCTGGGCATTTATCCAAAAGTTTTTCAAGTACACAACAAGGATATTTGTTCAACAATGTTCATAGCAGCTTTGTTCATAATAGCCAGAACTTGGAAACAAACCAGATGTCCCACAGTTGAGGAATGGATAGAGAAATTGTAGAATACTGCTCAGCAATTAAAAACGAGGAAATCATGAAATTTGTAGGCAAATGGTGGGTCCTAGAAACGATCATCCTGAGTGAGGTATCCCCAAAATAGAAAGACACACATGGTATATACTAACTTATATAGACATATAAGATAGGATAAACATACTGAAATCTATACACCTAAAGAAGATAAACAAGAAAGAGGGCATGGGTTAAGATGATCAATCCTCATTTAGAAAGACAAATGGGATGGACATTGGATATAGGAGAAAACAAGTAACAGGACAGGAGCCTACCACAGAGAGCCTCTGAAAGACCCTACCTAGCAGTGTATCAAACTAGATACTAAGACTCATAACCAAACTTTTGGCAGAGTGCAGTGAATCATAAGACATAAGGGGGAGTTAATATGATCTGGAGAGGATAGGAGCTTCACCAGGACCAAATATATCTGGGCACAGGGGTCTCTTATGAGACTGTTTCTCTAACAAAGGACCATGTATAGATATAACTTAGAACCTCTGCTCAGATGTAGCCAATGGTAGCTCAGTATCCAAGTAGGTACCTTAGTAAGGGGAAAAAGGACCATTTCTGACATGAACTCACTGCTGGCTCTTTGACCTCCCCCCTCCCCCGAGGGAGGAGCAACCCTGCCATGCCACAGAGGAGGACTTTGCAGCCAGTCCTGAAGATACCTGATAAACTAGGTTCAGATGAAAGAGAAGGAGGTCCTCCCCTATCAGTGGACTTGGAAAGGGACGGGGAGGAGATGAGGGAGTGTGGGTGGGATTGGGTGGGAATGAAGGAGCTGAATACTGCAGGGATACAAAGTTAATAAACTGTAACTAATATAAAATAAAATAAAGAAACACAAGTATTAGTTTTTTACTGTTCTTTTAAATTTTTATTTATTTCAATTTATTCAGTTTGTATCCCAGCTGTACCTCCCTCCCTCAGCCCCTCGGAAGGCAGCCCTCCCGTGCTACATCACCAGTCTACGGAGAGAGGAGGCCCTCCTCCCCTTCCATCTGACTCTGTCTTATCAGGTCTCATCATGGCTGTCTGCATTGTCTTCTTCTGTAGCCTGGTAAAGCTGAACTTCCCTCAGGTGGAGATGAAGAAAGAGCTAGCCACTGGGTTCATGTCAGAGACAGCACCTGCTCCCCTTACTAGGGTGTACTTTTGGAGACTGAGCTGCGATGGACTACATCTGTGCAGGGGTTCTGGGTTATCTCCATGAGTGGTTCTTGGTTGGAGTATCAGTCTCAGAAAAGAACCCTGGGCCCAGATTTTTTTGGTTCTCTTGCCCTCCTTGTGGAGCTCCTGTCCCCTCCAAGACTTTCTATCTCCCTCTTCTTTGACTTATCAAAGCAGTCTTCCCCAAGTTTGGCCAAGAGTCTCAGCATCTGCTTTAATACCCTGCTGGTTAGAGTTTTTCAGAGGCCCTACATGGTAGCTCCTGTCTTGTTCCTTGTTTTTGCCCTTTTCTAATGTTCATCCTTTTGCTTTTCTGAATGAGGATTGAGCATCTTACCCAGGGTCCTCCTTTTTGCTTAGCTTCTTTAGGTGTACAGATTTTAGAATGTTTATCCTATATTATATGTCTAATATCCACTTATAAGTGAGTGTATACTATGTGTGTCTTTCTGCTTCTGGGGTCCCTCAATTGGGATAATTTTTTTTCTAGTTCCCTCCATTTGCCTGCAATTTTCATGATTTCCTTGTTTTTAATTGCTGAGTAGTATACCATTGTCTAAATTTACCACCAGTTCTGTATCCATTCCTCAATTGAAAGAGGTTGTTTCCAGGTTCTGGCTATTACGAATAAAGCTGCTACAAACATCATTGAGCAAATGTCCTTGTATACTTGAACACATTTTGGATATATGCCTAGGAGTAGGTCTTGAGGTAGCACTATTTCTAATTGTTTGAGAAAGCATCATATTGATTTCCAAGTGGGTTGTAAAGTTTACATTCCCACCAGCAATGGAAGAGGTTTCTCCTTTCTTCAAATCCTCTCCAGCATGTGTTGTCATTTGAGTTTGTGATCTTAGCCATTCTGATGCGTGTATGGTGAAATCTCAGGGTCATTTTGCTTTGCATCTCCCTGATGGTTTAGAATGTTGTGCATTTCTTTAAGTGTTTCTCTGACTTTCAATATTCCTCTATTGTGAATTCTCTGCTTAGCTCTGTACCTTATTTTTTAATTGGATTATTTGATTTGTTACTGTTTAACTTCTTGAGTTTTTTATACATTCTGGATATTAGCCCTCTGTCGGATATAGGATTGGTGAAGGTCTTTTCCCAATTTGTAGGCTGTTGTTCCAGTCTCTGAAGAAAGAAATAGAAGATTTTCAGAAGATGGAAAGATCTCCCATGTTAATGGCCTGGCAGGATTAACATAGTAAAAATGGCCATCTTATCAAAAGTAATTTACAGATTCAATGACGTTCCCATCGAATTACCAACATAACTTTTTACAGAACTTGAAAGAAAAGTTCTCAACTTCATATGGACCAAAAAACCTAGAATTGCTCAAATAATCCTCTACAATAAAAGATCTTCTGGAAGAATCTCCTTCCCTGATCTCAAGCTGTACTAAAGAGCAACAGTAATTAAAATAGCATTGTACTGGCATAGCAACAGGCTGCTCGATCAATGGAATCAAAATGAAGAACCAGAAATAAATCCACACACTTTTGGACACCTGATTTTGACAAAGATGCCAAAACCATACAATGATAAAAAGATAGTATCTTCAATAAATGGTTCTGGTCTAACTGGATATGTACATGTAGAAAAATGCAAATTGATCCACACTTATCACCCTGCACAAAACTGAAGTCCACATGGATCAAGTACCTCAGTATCAGACCAGACACACTAAACCTGCTAGATGAGAAAATGGAGGAAAGCCTTGAACTCTTTGGCATAGGAGACAAGTTCCTGAACAGAACACCAACAGCACAGGCTCTAAGATCAACAATCAATAAGTGGGACCTCATGAAACTAAAAAGCTTCTGTAAATCAAAGTGTTTGATTTTATAAGAGGAAAATAAATTGGTCCTGAGGAAGGGACTCAATGAAGACCTCCATGTTAGATTCTCTCTGTGTTTCTCCATAATTTGTGCCTGTATGTCTCTGTACCCACTTCCTTCCACTGTCCTAGAAAGCTTCTCTGATGGTAACTAGACAAGAAATGAATCTATGAGTATAACAAAATATCATTAAGAATGAGAAGAGCAAGAATGAGGAAGCTGGGCAAAGTGGTACATGATTGTAATCCTAGCACCAAGGGAGACAGAGGCAACCTGATTGTGGTGAGTTTGAGGCCAGCCTTGTCTACAAAGTGAGTCTAGAACAGCCAAGGCTGCAGACAGAAGCCCTGTCTCAAACAACAGAAAAAAAAAAAAAAACAATCAAAGAACAAAATAGCAATAACAAGAAAGAATGAGGAGAGGAAAGATTGTAGTGAGAGTGGGTAGAAGATACCAGGAGAACATGGCCCACCAAATCAAATAACCAGAGCGTATATAGGGTCAGAGAGACTAAAGTGTCAAGCAAGGGACCTGCATAGGTGTGCCCCAGGTTCTCTGCATTTGTGTTGTGGCTGCTAGCTTGGTGCTTTTATGGGACTCCTAACAGTGGAAAGAGGAGTGTCTGACTCATTTGCCTGCTCTTGGGATTCTTTTCCACCTATTGGGCTGCCTTGTCCGTCCTATATAGGAAGGCTTTTGCTTTGTCTTATTTTATCTTGTTTTGTCCTGTCTGGTTGTCATCTCTTGGAGTCCTGCTCTTTTCAGAAGAGGAAATAGAAGGGAATGGATCTTGGGAAGAGGGAAGGTGCATAGGAGCAGGGAGCTGGGAGGAATAGATGGAGGAGGAATTCTGAGTGGGGCGCATTGTATAAGAAAATAATCTATTTTCAACAAAAATAATAAATAACTTTCAAATGTAAATATGAAATAAATCAAAATTTAACACTTATCTATTAATAGGCCACAACATGTTTGATGCTGTTTATTTGTGTTTTATACTACAACTAAAATCACTGAGCCATTTCATTCTTCACTAACTTAACTTTTCTTAGGCAATAACTTAAACTATTAAAAGAGATAGATGAATTTGGTTAAATGTTACAAATAACTGAGAAATTTAAAGTGCTGTTTTATTTTTAAAATACAAACAATTTCTAATAGAGTAAGGTGAACTTACCCTTAAATAGTTTTCTAGGTTCTAAAGAAGATAGCTAAGATATGGCTTTTCACATGTGACTGAAATGGGCCCACTACTGACATCTTCTCTGCTACTAGTGAACCATGTATCTGATAAAACTGGTTTATGTTCCAGTAGTTGACATTGACTGCAGGTCCTTGCTGGAATTAGAAGTGGGTGGTAAATGAACATTAAATGACGCATATGACAGGACTGGCTTTGGAACTCTAGCACTGCTACATAAGTAAGTGAAATGAGAAGAGAAAGTGAGTGAGAACCAGAAGGTATATGATGCAGTACACCAAAAGAAGAGAAAGGAGCAACAAAGAGAGCAAATGGAGTAGCAGGACAGATGTCTATGTGAGCTTAACCACTGAGACACAGACGCAATATATCTTGAAAATGTAGAACTGTCCAGACAGCTATCTCTCCTTAAAATAAGTGTTTAACAATCTAAAGTTAACAATGAATAAGCCAAACATATCAAATGTATATTTAAATATATAAATATAGTTTCATGAACATTAAACTAATGACATGATCTAATACAAAGAAAAATTCCTGATTTAATGGAAGAGATAGACATCAACAGGTAATCATTGACTCTATTGAATGCTTTATGTCTTGCTGGATCACAAACAGACTGAGCTCTTGGCTTTCATATTCATCAACCCATAAACCATAAACACTGATCTATTGCACTGAAGTATATAAGAATTTTAGTCTTTTTATTAACTGATTTCATAATTTCTAAAGTGGAGTTAATTATATTGTATGTACCCAAAAATAAGGTAAAATTTCAACCATATTGTCTGTGGTATGAAGTGGTATGACTTTTCCTAAGAATATAGATATCACTCAATAATGAAATAGTTTTATACTTGTCTTAAATAATACAGCATGGTGTTCCTCAGTTTAATGCCATTTGTGCATATTACTTGTGAAAATAGTGCATTATTAATAATTTCAGCCTAAACTGCTGAAGTCCAGCTTTTGCTTTCTGAATTCCAATTTTGTCAGGTCTTGCTCACATAAAATGTAATCAACGAGGTTTGCAATCTTTGAAATTTTACCTAAAAGTGTCTTGAAGGATAACATGCACTGCAGAAACAGAATACAGGTTTTAAATTTGTTTTTATTAGTTAATATTCATTACACAAAACAATGGGTTTCATTACAGCATTTACATAGTTATGTAGAACATATTCTTCTGTTTTTCACGTTTCCATTGCTCTCTGTTGCTTCCTGCCACTCCTGAGGATCTCTTTTTACTCCAGTTAGTCTGTCCTCTTCATTTATGTCTTGATTTATTGCTTATTGTTTTTATGACCCAATGTGCTGCATTCCTGGCTCAGAGCAGTAATTTTAATGGACACAAAACCCCTGTAGGTGAATCTTTCCAAAGGATCCAGATGTAGATGATAGCTAAGTGATGGGATGGGCACAAGAATTCATCTCTCTTTCAGTATCTGTAGAAAATTAATGATCACTGGGAAAGAAAGATATATTGCTACATAGATATAATTCTTGTCAGAGACAGTTCCTGCTCCCCTTACTAGGGAACGCATGGAGACTGAGCTGTGTAAATCTGAGCTAAATCTGAGCAGGGAGCTTAGGCACTCTCCATGCATTGTCCTCAGTTGGTTCATCAGAGTCCACAGGCACCTCTGGACCCAGATTTGTTGTTTTTTTTTTTTGTCTTCTTATGGGGCTCCAGTCCCTCTGGATCCTTCTCTCCCCCCACTCTTCCATAAGATTCCTTGTGCTCTGCCCAAAGTTTGGCTATGAGTCTTAGCATCTGCTTCAATTCCCTGGTGGGTAGAATCTTTCAGAAGACCTATCTTGTTTCCGTAGTTCAATTGCTTCCTGTGTTTTTTCTATTTGCCTTTCTGAATGAGGATTAAGCATCCTCACTAGGGTCCCTCTTGTTATCCAACTTCTTTAGGTCTGTGGATTGCAACATGGTTATTCTGTATTATATAGCTAGTATCAACTTATAAGTAAGTATATACCATGCTTGTCTTTCTGGTTTTGGGTTGCTTCATTCAGTATGATATTTTCCATTTGCCTGAAAATGTCATAATGTCCTTGTTTTAATAGCTCAACAGCATTCCATTCTGTTGGTGTACCACAGATTCTTTATCCATTCTTCTGTTGAGGGACATCTGGGTTGTTCCCAGTGTCTGGCTATTATAAATAAAGCTGCTATGAACAGAGTTGTGCAAATATCCTTGTGGCATGGTGGAACATCTTTTGGGTATACACCACCCAAGAGTGGTATAGCTGAGGTATTTTCTTATTGCCAGTTTATGTATAAGAACTCAGCCCAATCTAGGTGTGGTGGCACACACCTGTAGTCTCAGCACTCAGGGAATCCTAGGCATGTAAATTCTGTTCAGGTCAGTCTGATCTACAGAGAAAGTCCAATACAGACAAGACTACACATAGAAACCCTGTCTAGAAAAACAAACCAAAACAAGCAAATAAACAAAAAAGAATTCAAGCCACTGTGTGCAGTGCCCTTCCTAAGCAGATGGAGTTGGGCCATATAAAAAGGTAGCTGAGCAAGTCTTTGTTAGCAAGCCAGTAAGCAGCAATCCTCTATGGTCTCCGTTTCAATTTCTGCCTCCACATTGATCCCTACCCATGGCTTTCCTAAAGGATGGACTGTAACTTGTAAACTAAAAAAAACATTTTTTCATAAATTACCTTTAATTATGGTTTTATCAAAGCAATAGAATTCTATCTAGAACACTTGTCTTTAAGATATAAAACTTGTAGGTAAGATAGCCAGTTGGAGAATGTCTTCCTGAAATGCAGTGATAAGAATGAGGCTAAAAGCTATTATTCTAAATGCTGAAGGTGTGGAAGGAACACTGTAATTTACAAGGATGCTGGGCAGACTGATGGTGAGCACAGAGAAATAAAAGAGTGTGTGGCACAGCAGAGAATAATACTGAGACCAGACAACTACAATGTTTGGTTCTCCAATAGGGATAAGAGAAGATAGTCTTGAATCCGTAGGCAACAAGTAAAGAGATTGTAGTAATAAAAGACTTTTGAATTCCTGCCTACAGCTATCACAGACTCCAAACCCAGGTGTGTCTCTTGCTGATATAGAAGAACATATATTTCATTCATAATGGGATGAGCCATAAATTGTAAAAAAATCCAAACTTGTAAAAGTATGCTTACCTGCGTAAATTAAGTCTCTGTTTAGGAAAGCAAATGCAGAAGAAAATAAATTGATTTATTTTATTTCCATTTTAGAAGCTTTAGTGAATGGCCAAATGCTTGGTACTATTGCATTGGGCCTATGATGCGATGGCAGATGACTGACAGAAAAAGTTCAGCTCATATTGGAAAGTTAAACATAAAACCCAGAGACTGAGGTCTTACACACCTCTCAAGGACACAGGTTTGGAGACTTAAAGTAGATTAGTAGGTTCTTATTTATTTTTTACTGCTGTGGCAAAGCATCATGACCAAGGCCACTTAAAAAGAAAACATTTATTTGGTTTCATCTTATCAGAGGGTTAGAATCCATGATTATCACAGGAGAGCATGGCTGCAGGCAGCCACAGCATTAGAGAGGTAACTATGAGCTTGTATCCTGTTGCCCAAGTTGGAAGCACAGAGCCTGAGAGAGCTAACAGGGGTTGGGGTGAACTTTTTAAATCTCCAAGCCCATCATCAGTAACATAACTCCTCTAATTAAGTCACAGCTTCTAGTCTTTCTCAAACAGTTCTATTATCTGGGAAACAAAACATAAATCCATCTCATCCATAGTTGCAAAATTGTTAAACAGAATACAATGTTCCAAACCTTTAAGTGCCTAGGAATTATACCTAAATTACTTGAAAGTAGGTGAAATATAGTCAAAATGTTCTGATTCATATTAAACATTTAAAGAATTGTAACTAATTATTCAAGTAAAAAATGTAGAAATAGATGGTGTTGGTAGGTTAGAGTCGGCGGCAGCAACTCTGGGAAATATTTGCAAGGTCAAGGCATTGCTCATGCTGTTTGAACATTCAGAATTGGACCACTGCCATGGTAAACCTAAACAAGAAGTCATAGTGGAAAATGAGCCAAAGTTGTATAGTCTGAGATACCCAGAATTATAGTCTGGAAAAAGTATAAGGTAATGTTTCAAATTGAAATATTCTTCTATTGAATGCATAATTTTATTGAGGAGGAAGAATTATTAATATGTAGAGTGATAATAAAATATGTCAAGGTGAAAATGGCTTATTTAGCTCCATTCCATGATACTCTTTAGAGTCTCAAAGAGACAGGAAGAAGTGCAACCTGCCCTCCAGGTCCAGATGTGACCTTCACAAATTTAATTTCTTTTATTCTTCTGAGAAGCTGTCTTAAGTTTTTAAGCGCCCTCCTCGTCAGCACCACCTGTCTCTATGCTGTTAGTCCCCAAAAGGTCCATCTCACCAATCAGCCAGGGAAATCCAGATTTTTATTCATTGAGAGGAGTCGTTTGCCCTAAAGGAACAATGGCAATTTGTCTGACCATTTGGTTTAATAATAGGAAAAGATTAACTATTTCTAATACTGAAGTGAACAATCATGTGTGGCAGTTTGATTTCAGCAAAGTTTTGAAAATGTCTATCAGATATCATTTTAAAAAGAAACATAAGATTGCAGACTGTAAATAGAGGAAACATTTGAAGAACTGAATTAAAATGAGGAACTAAAGAAAATTAGGTAGATTAAATTACAATTGATGTATAACAGAAGCAGGACACTTGGACTGTAAAGATCAATCAGGATTTTGCTATTATGTATATTTTGGACGGTTAAATGGAATTTATAGAGGGCATGTTAAAAAATAATTCTCTGATGTCCTCTATAAAATTCCATTCATTATAGCTTGGCTTTAAATATCCTTCTGTCCCTTTCTAGTGGTACAGAAATAGTGCAAAGAGAATTACATGTAAAATGCTGAGGAATGATTCTTCACACATCTCATTATTAATTAATGTAACTTTGACAGAGTGTATAAATGGGGAGTTTAAATTTTAACAAAATGCTAAACAGGCATCTCTGTTTGCAACCCGGGAGGAACAGAGGAACTAATGACCAAATTGCCCAGTGAGGTAATGAAAGACACTGTTCAAGGACAGAATGTCAGTGTCAAAGGTAAAGAGAAGAAAGAGACCTTGAGTGTCCGCTCTACTTTTCTCTGGCCACAGAACTATGATTACAAATTTGCAAAAAACAATTCTCAGCTTTCAGTACTAGTGTCAAGAATGTTGGCCAAACTGTGCTTGAAAAAAAATGATAAAATGGTGGCCACCTAGGTAGACACCAAACGCTTTCTCTCTGAACCCTTAGGACCTTGCATAGAATTGCCTACCCTCCAGCTCAGGAAACAGGTAGGCTTTGGGCAAATCACCTAGTGCTCTTTTCCTCAAAATTCAAGAGGCAGTCTCATCTCCAGTCCTACAGCAAACAAAATAGCTCTTTTGTCATTTTGCCTAATATACTTAGCTAGATTAACCCGCTAGTAGCTAATATGTTTAGTTTACCAATGAGGACATTGTATTTTAATTTCTGTCAGGACATAAAGCAGTCTCACTTTTATCACCCTCTCTTA
>CM053744.1:83068772-83116572 GCA_028658305.1 Pachyuromys duprasi | reverse complement strand
GGTAACTGGGCTCTGGGAATGTCATATTGTACTGACTTTTGTTGATTTTGTATTTAGGCTGGCCTTTAGCCACCTGGGTGTCTCTGACATTGGCTGATAGATACTGTTGCCTGCTAGAGTTCTCAAGGATGTGGTAAGAGCCCCGGGTGGGAAGCTGGATGTTCCTGCAGGAGCCTTCTTCAGGTGATCGAGAATGGTCTCAACTGGTGAAAATTTCTCAGGGATTTGCCTTTGGCTCCCCTCACATGTATGATCCTTGGGGCCAAGCGGACTCTTCAGGAGTCCTGGTGGCTTTCTTCTCACCAAGGGGAGTTCTGGGTCAGCTGCCCTGCTTCTGGCTTTCTTGCTTCGCAGTTAGTGATCTCCAGTTACCCTAACACTGTACACAGACACTGTTCTTTCTGGGCGCAGCCATTTTGTAGCTCTGGGAGCTCAGAGTTCTTATAGGTCTCCTTAGGGAGATGGGTTGAACTTTGAAGCTGTAGGTGGCACTTGGGCTTGTTTCTGTGGGTCCAGACAATCAGGAGGACTGAGATTGGAGATGTCCATCTGGAAAAGTGAGAGTGGGTTCCTGGGAATTTTTCCCAGGATTTACCATGTGTCCTGAGGTTTGACCCAAGCATTTCCTTCATCTTAGGTTTTTCTTTTACCTGGAAAATACAGATATGGGGGTTTAGGGGTTCACAGTATAGCTTGACATTCACTCTGCTCCCACTGCTGTTCCAACCTTTAGATACATAATGTGGACAGCAGGATAGAAATACAAAGTAAATAACAATAGCTGAAAAATTAAGGAGTAGACTTTATGCTATTTGTATATTTGTCTATATTAACAGAATACTTACCTAAATATGGGTTCTTCACTAAATAAATATCATTGACTCACAGATGTTAGTCCTGAGAAAGACATTATCTTGGATCTCATATATTTATTACTAGTTTGTTGCTGAGACAGTCTATGGAAGAGGGAAAGAGAGAGAGAGACAGAGAAAAACAGGAATCAAAACTCTTTAAAATGGTGTCAATTATAAAGTAAGGCAGAACTTTTATGTCATCTCTGCCTTAATGCTATCACATCTTAAAATAATACAAGTATAATTGAGCTTAAAATTGAGAAAAAAAAACAGCCAAATTACACCAATCACTTGGCTGCATAACTTCTCTGTTTATATGAGTTAGAAAAAAGAAAATAGAACAGGAACAAGAAAGATTCATTGAATATAAGCCAAACATTATCTAAGAGGTAACATCAAAAGGACTTGGGGGAAGGTTCATTTCTGGATTGTGCCTGATATTCAAAAATGAGGATGTGAGAAAGAGTAGATAAGACAGACTCTTGGATTTCACTAGCCAGCTACCAGCTGATGAGCTCCAAGTATAAAGAGATTCCTTAAACCTAAGCACTCAAGAGACAGAGGCTAATATATTGCTATAAGTTGAAAGCCAGTGTGGTCCACACATTGAGTTCCAGGGTAGGAACAGCTAATTACTGGCACCTTGTATAAAAAATATGTGTATATCAAAAGTAAAAATGAACAGAAAACCAATGTATTTTCTCTTTTTTACAATTTTGCTTCTTTCCTTCCTTCTTTATTTTTATGTGTATGAAAATGCATGTATGTGTACGTATGTGTTCTTGCATATCTCATGATATGTGAGGGAACTCAGAAAGCTCTCAGGTATTGGTTCTCTCTTTCTACCATGCAGGTACCAGGGAACAAACTCATGAAATCAGGATTTTTGTATAAGTGCCCTTACCTACTGAGCCATCTTGCTAATCCATCAAATACATTTTTTAATTAATCTGAGTTCATTTTCTAATTAAACATTTTATAAATTTTACATTTTATTTTGTTTCTAGTTTCCCTTCTAACAATCGTTCTACTTGCTTTAACCTCATTTAAAAATATTTAAAAATATTTTTATCACGCAATCCTAAGATTCTTAGGATTTATTGTGAAAAAGAACATAATTTTTATTTTCTTAATTTTGTTATTTTGTTTTTTTCTTATCTTGTTAATATTTTTCTTCAAAAAGAAAATTAGGCACATTTCTCTAATTTTCATCCCCAGATATTTTCACAAACTGATGAAAATGTTGACTCATTGTTTTGCATCTACAGTTAGTATTATATATATATATATATATATATATATGTTTATATATATATATATGTGTGTGTGTGTGTGTGTATGTGCATATGTTTACACATACAATATATACATATACAAAAATATACACATTCAATGTACATATATCCTGTAATAGAAATTATTTTAATTGGGCTGATAGTATTAAGAACCTGTAAGAACCATAGACTAATGAAAACATAAGATCAACTCTCAAATATATAAATAAATAAGTGGCTTGATTAGACAGAAGTTGAAATCCTACACAATGTGACATTTCATCAAACGTTAGTGATTTTATAACATGTCCTGTTTAGCATATAAACCTGAGGGGGGAGGAATAAAAAAGACATGACTATGACTGCAGGTCAGCCTCTTACAGATAACTCTTCATTAAGACCCTTTTCCAGGACTATCTTAGAATATGTCAGGTTGTAAATTGAAACCAACCATCAAAAACACTCCCTTGCCTTTAGGATTTATGTAGGTTCAACGGACAGCAGCCAAAGTGTACAAGAAGAGACAGTTAATGCTGTCACTCAGGACTGAAATGGTCTCCATTCCCTTCCTTAGAAAGTTCTGAAAAAGCAATCTAGTGCCAGCTTTTTGTATTGAAGAAAAAAATCCTACATTGTTGCTCTATTTTTAACAGTTTTTATACTAGTGAAAGTTGACATATAAAAGTCAATTTATTTTCACATCCTCCACATATGACTTCCTTTCCAAAGCCTCTAACCTTTAAGATCATTTATTTGTTTTCTCTAATATTTCCAGTGTGAACATTTGCCAGATACTCAAGGAGTTCAGAGATAGATATATGAGGACTTAGGATCCCACATAACACTACTTCCATCTTTTGTGGAATCAGGGACATTGCAGGTTATATGTAACTTCTGTCTCATAGATAAAGTCTGAAATCCATATAATTAACATGCCTACAATAAAAAGTATTGATAGCAGAATTTTCTTTTTTTTCTCACTTAGTAAGATAGCTGATACCTTATTAGATATTCATCTCATTAAATACACATCTCTCCATCAGCTGAGCATTTAAAGTAGTATATTCCAAATTCCAATAATTGTATTTAACATAATTTTTTCAAATATTAGATATTTGGTTAAAATATCAGCTGATAACGCTTTATTCAAAATTAGTTTCTTCTGTAGTTACTGTGTTCTTTACCGCTTAACAAATAGCTAATTATTAAAAAGTCTAATATTTTTACAATTTCAAAGTAGCTTTTAAAAGTAGGAATGCAAACAAGTTAGTAAGAAACTTAGCTGTTCTGCTTTATTTAAAAATGCAAATTATATTTTCATATATAAATGTTTAAATAATTATAATGCCTGAATTGAAATTAGGCTTTAAATGTCAGAACTATTAATCTGTAATCCTTGGATAACTTTAAATTTAAATTATACCAAGTTTTTTATGATTATGGATTTTTCTATTTGTTATAACACGAGAAATATATTAAAATTATGTAATTAACAAATGGCAAACATAATTAGATTTACCCCACAGTACAACTCAAGGAAACTATATGAAGTGCAGACTTCTGTGGAAAGAACAATTATCTACTTAAAAACCAAACAAATACAAAAATAGAATAAAGTTTAATGTTCATCCTGCAGGAATTCTTACTCATTTGCTAAAATATCAGAAGTAAAATGGTTATATTCACTCATTTTCTTACTCATATTAACTTATTTAGGAGCTAGTAAGTACCAGTTATTGTGCAATGATGTATCTATGCAAAAATAAATGCAATTTGTTCTGTGATTATAAGATATTTAGTTCATAAGCATTGAATTAGATAATTAAGGAAAGTATCCCAAAGAAGTTTGGAAGTGTTCATAGATTTCTCTTGAGTGTAGTGAATACCTCAGAACAGACTGATAACAAATATGAAAGTGGAATAATAGTAAGTCTTATATTAATAAATTAAAGCCTAAAATACATGTAGGTGTATACATAAATTGGTGCATGATCCCAACAGGGACAGATTGTAATTTGTCTAAGATACTAGAGGGTTGGATATATTTCAGTTTTGATACTTCACATGACCTGTGGAAGCATGTTGTGTGAAAAGTTATTAAAATATAGGTTGCAAATTGCAAAATGGTATTTTATAAGCAGAACTGTACCATTTTGGGGGTTATGCTTAGAACGCAAAAATACATCATAGACTCTGATGCTGACAGCTATGTGTTTGTTAATGCTAATATCTTTAAGGTCAGTTGAACAGAAAAAAAATGGACATTTGGCCATCAATAGCATTAGATGCCTAAGGAACTGTTACTGGGAGGCAAGCATCTCAAAGACTTTGTTGGGAACTAGCAGAAGTGGGTGAAAAGAGGGAACTGGGCAGAAGATGGAATGGGGGAAAGGGGTGGAGATCAGATGTGGGAGAATAGGGGTAGGAGGTAAAAGG
This sequence comes from Pachyuromys duprasi, assembly GCA_028658305.1. NCBI lineage: Eukaryota > Metazoa > Chordata > Mammalia > Rodentia > Muridae > Pachyuromys > Pachyuromys duprasi. The sequence continues at coordinate 83,112,008 of CM053744.1, read as the reverse complement.
GCTGGGAACAAGGCCGGAAACTGTGCAAGGACATCTGTAGGCTCCTGCGAGAATATGGATGTGACCCTACCTGAGACTCATAAACGGAGGAGGCAGTTAAGACTGAAGCCACCACCTCCTAACTAGACTAGATTAATAGAAGAAGCTCAAGAACAATCCATTGGCAAAACCTTTGATCCAAAATATTACCCTGCCTACAAGAAGTACAGGAATAAAGAGTACAAAGATTGAGGGAATATACAACCAATAATTAGCCCAACCTGAGATCGACCCAACTGTAGAGAGCATTGCCCTGACACTATTAATGATGCTGTATTATTTTTCCAGACAGGAGTCTAACTTGACTGTTGTCTGGGAGGCTCCTGTCAGCAGAGGATAGAGACAGATGCTGGGACTTGTAACCAAGCATGGGGCAGGACTCCATTGGGGGAAACATGGAAGGATCTTGAGGAGACAGGAATATTACAAGAAGACCACTAGAGACAACTAACCCGAACCTTATTGGGGCTTACAGAGATTGAGACATCAACTAAGGAGCATACATGGAATGTCCCTGAACCCCTGCATGTCTGTGGTCAATGGGTGGCTTGGTCTTCATATGGGGCACCTGGTAAGTGGGGCCAGGGACTTTTTCTAATATGAACTCAATTGACTGCTTTTGGATCATCACTTCCTTCTGGCAGTGCTGCCTTGCCTGGCCTCAGGGAATGAGGATATGATCAGTATTGATGTGACTTTATGTGCTGGGAGGTTGATAACCCCCTTTTCTAGGAAGAAAAGAGAGGAGGAGGGGGAAAGAGAGGGAGTGGAGAGGGCTGGGAGGAGAGGATGGAGGTGGCACTCTTGGGATATAAAGTAAATAAACTGAAATTTAAAAATATATGTTAGCCAATATCTATTGTTATGATCAAAGTAGATAAAGCTATGAAGTTCACAGTAGTTCGCTGGAGGGGTAAATTGGATCATAAGAAGCCATAGTATGCATAGCACTTGTTCAGGCTTGTGCTCCCTTTGGAGACCCAGCCCTTTGGATTTTATTCTTTTTTGGATCAATCTCATCATCTATGGTTTCACCTACCTGGTTGAACTGCTTCAAACATTCAGCTTCACAGTTTTTGACAACTCTAGACACCCTTCTTATCATTTTTTTTAATACTGTGCCCTCAGGTTTTCTTTCCTGATCAATGGTCCCTGAATAATGTTCCTGTCTGGCTATCATATCACACCTTGTTTTATGTCAGCAGTTTTTAGATTGCTTCATGGCATGCTTACTCGGCTTCACATTACAATGTTGGAACTATAAATGATTACCAGGGAGTTTACTAAAAAAACATCCCAATGTTTGATACATTGCTTATCGATGATTTCATTCTCTTGATTTTCCTCCATTGCAAGGAGGCTGTTCTGGCCCATTGCCCTACAATGAGTGCAATTTTTTTCATGGATTTGGCTCAGAAGCGATGCCTGGTTGATATACTATCTGGTTCTTGCTGTATTCTGTCATTTTTCTCTTATCTTGTCAGAAAATGTTTCCTAGCTTGCAGTTTTTCCTTTCAACAGAGTGTTGATGAGCATTCAAATATCATGCATACAACATTCTAGTGCAGAGGTCAGGAGCCATGCTGAGTAGAGGTTCCTTTGTTCCCAATTTCCCCTTTCTTGGCAGAAATTTGCAAAATTTATATTCAAGCTTAGAATTAGGGAACATCATTTATGGACACCTTTGTTCCCTCCAGTTCAGCATGGAAGGCTGAGAGCCATTTCAATATACAAATTCTTGCAGTTCTTTAACACTTTAACTTTTTCCTAGAGTGTAAAAACACTGCATTAATTGCTTCCCACTCTTCCTAGAGGAAAAATAAAACTCATAGTATTGATCATACTCATTTTCTTCTTTATTTTATATTAAATATAGAATGGATTTATTAAGGTGTTGAGTATATTGTAATTTCAAGGTAATCATAACAAAGACATAAAAAACTACTATTGATTTTATTATTTTTATTTTCATGAAATCTTAGGTTTGTTTATTTATTTATTTATTTCAGTTTATTCACTTAGCATCCCAGCTGTAGCCCCCTCCCACATCCCCTCAAAATACCACTCTCTTTCCCTCATCTCCCTCTCATGCCAGTTCCCAAGTCCACTGATAGGGGAGGTCCTCCTCCCTTTCCATCTGACCCTAGACTATCAGGTCTTATCAGGACTGGCTTCATTGTCTTCCTCTGTGGCATGGTAAGGCTGTTCCCCTATCAGAGGTAGGTGATCAAAGAGCCAGCCACTGAGTTCATGTCAGAGACAATCCCTGTTCCCATTACTGTGGAACCCTCCTGGACATTGAGTTGCTATGGGCTACATCTGTGCAGGGATTCTAGGTAATCTCCATGCATGGTCCTTTGTTGGAATATCAGTCTCAGAAAACACCCCTTTGCCCAGATTTTTTTGTTCTGTTGTTCTTCTTGTGGAGCACCTGTCCCTTTCAGGTCTTTCTAACTTCCCCTATTTCATAATATTCCCCATGCTCTACCTAAAGTTTGGCTATGAGTCCCATCATCTCCTTTAATACCTTGGTGGGTAGAGTATGTCAAAGGCCTTCTGTGGTAGGCTCCTGACCTCTTCCTTGTTTTCTCCCTCTTCTAATGTTTGTCCCATTTGCCTTCCTGAATGTAGATTGATCATCTTATCCAGGGTCCTTTTTCAGGCTTCTTTAGCTGTACATATTTTAGAATGTTCATCCTATATTATATGTCTAATATCCACTTAGAAGTGTGTATATACCATGTATGTCTTTCTGCTTTTGGGATACCTCACTCAGAATGATCTTTTCTAGTTCCCACCATTTGCCTGCAAATGTCATGATGTTCTTGTTTTTAATTGCTGCGTAGTATTCCATTGTGTAAATGTACCAAAATTTCTGTATCCATTTCTCTGTTGATGGACATCTGGGTTGTTTCCAGATTCTGGCTTTAACAAAAAATGCTGCTACAAACTCGGTTGAGCAAACGTTTTTGTTGTATACTTGAGCATATTTTGGATAAATGGCTATGGCTGGTATATCTGGATCTTGAGGTAGCACTATTCTTAATTGTCTGAGAAAGTAACAGATTGATTTCCAAAGTGGTTATACAATTTTACATTCACACCAATATTGTATGAGGGATCCCCTTTCTCCACCTCCTTTCCAGCATGTGTTGTAACTTGAGTTTTTGATCTTAGCCATTCTGATGAGTATAAGGTGAAATCTCAGGGTCGTTTTGATTTGCATTTCCCTGATAGCTAAGGATATTGAGCATTTCTTTAAGTGTTTCTCTGTCTTTCAATATTCCTCTATTGAGAATTCTCTGTTTAGCTTTGTACCCCATTTTTTAATTTTAATATTATATATTATTTAGAGTTATTTTCATTGTATCCAAGCTGTAGCACTCTCCCAATTCTGCCCTCCCTTCCTCTTCTCCTCCTAAGTCCCTCTGCAAGTACACTGATAAGGGAGGTCCTCCTCCCCCTCCATTTGACCCTAGCCTATTAGGTCTCATCAGGACTGGCTGCATTGGCTTCCTCTGTGGCCCGGTAAGGCTGCTCCCCCATTTTTTGGATTGCTTGATTTGTTGTTTTTTAGCTTCTTGAGTTCTTTATATATTCTGGATATTAGCCCTTTGTCAGATATAGTGTCAGTGAAGATCCTTTCCCAGTCTGTAGGATGTCGTTTTGTTCTGATGAGTGTCCTTTGCTTTACAGAAGCTTTTCAGCTTTATGAAGCCCCATTTATTAACTGTTGCTCCTAGAGCCTGTGCTCTTGGTGTTCTGTTCAGAAAGTTGTCTACTGTGAGGTCAAGCCTCTTCCCCAATTTTTCTTCTATCAGATTTAGTGTCTCCGGTTTTATGTTGAGGTCTTTGATCTACTTGGAATTTAGGTTTTTGCAGGGTGATAAATATGGATCTATTTTCATTTTTTCTACATGTAGTCATCCAGTTTGAACAACACTATTTGTTGAAGATCTCGTCTTTTTTCCGTTGTATGGTTTTGGTTTCTTTGTCAAAAATCAAGTATCCGTTGGTGTGTGGGTTTATTTCTTGGTTTTCTGTTAGATTCCATTGATCCACCATTCTGTTTCTATGTCAGTACTAAACAGTTTTTATTACTATTGCTCTGTAGAACAGCCTGAGATCAGGGATGGAGATACCTCCAGACAGTCTGTTGTTGTACTGAATTGTTTTAGCAATTCTGGGTTTTGTTGTTGTTGTTGTTGTTCTTTTTCCTTATGAAATTGAGAATTGTTCTTTTGAGGTCTGTAAAGAATTGTATTAGTATTTTGATGGGGATTTCATTGAACCTGTAGATTTCTTTTGGCAGGATTGCTATTTTCTCTGTTAATCCTTCTGATCCTTTTGCCTGGGAGATCTTTCTTTGAATTGATAATCTCCCAATATATTGTATCATCTCTTCTACCCTGCCTAAGCCTTTCCCCACAATATTTTCTCCCTTTTTTCATATTCCCTGTGAAGTGCCTGACCTCCAGTGTATTTATCACCAATGTGTTCTCATGTCTTCAAACATTCAAAATTTAAATCTGGAACTCTAAGCATAAACTTAAGATACATTTATGAGAAATAGATATGGTGTATGTCTTTCTGGTCTTGGGTTACTTTATTCAATTCATTATTTTATAGCTTTATGCATGTGGTTCTTCAAAAATATTTCACTTGTTATTATAAATGTACTATAGTAAACAACAATTATTGTTAATGACAAGACTACCTTTTGCTTTTGTTTACCTATCCATATTTTTATCTAGAGAGCAAGCTCCTTACTTTAATAAAGCTTATAGAGCCATTAATACTGATTTTAATACACTATATCTTGAATAGGAATGGCCATTACTACATTCTGAGAAATAGAATCAGTTGAGAGATTTTTTTATTGAAAACATTTTTTCATACAATATATTCTGATTATGGTGGTTTCCTACCCATCTTCTCCTTACTTCACAACCCACCTAAATCTGATCCTTATCTACCTCTCCTTTATTAGAATACAAACAACAATAATAACAGAATAACTAAGATAAAGTAAGAAGATGGTAAAATACTGAGAAGAAAGAAAAAAAAAAAAACAGAAGAAAAAGACCCAAAGATAAAGCTCAAAAAACACACAAAGAAGCAGAAATACATAGATTCTCACAAATAGAAATCACATAAAAACAAAACTGGAAACCATAATATAGATACTCAAAGGACTTGTAGGGTTAACACAGCCAAACAAAAAACAACAACAACAATTAAAAAAAAATGAGACAACTTGCAAAAAATGAGTTACAGATGGTTGTATGTGTCCTCCTTTCTTCTTGCTGCTATGGTTCCTTATGGCCTAGAATGATGCAGGGCCTGTAACTACTGCTATAGTTCTGAGTTCATAAGGGTATGGGCCCAGGTGATTTTGGAAGGCCTTATTTCCTTGATGTCCTTCATTCCCTGTTGCTCTTGTAATCTTTGTACCTCCTGTTTTGCAGGGTTTCTGGTCCCTAATGTAAGGGATTTGTTGGAAACATTACATTTAACACTGATTGTTTCAAGGTGCAGGACTCTCTGCATATTGTCCAATACACACTTGATAGAAAGGTCATATCTAAAATTTATAAAGAACTGACAAACAGAACATTAAGCAAACAAATAATGCAGTTAAAATGAGGTATAAATATAGACAAAGAATGCTACAAAAAGGAAACACAAATGGCTGAGAAACACTAAAAGAAAATGTTCAACATCTTTGCAATCAAGTTTATGTAAATCAAAACTAATTTGAGATTTCCCCTTAAACCAGTTAGAATGGTCAAGATCAATAAAACCAGTGAAAGCTCACATTGGCGAGGATGTTGAGTAAGGAAGACGCTCATTCATTGTTTGTGAGAGCACAAACTTGGACAGCCTCTGTGGAGATCTGTATCACTGTTTTTCAGGAAGCTGAGAAGAAATCTACCCCAAGATCCAAAGGATGCTTCATGCTACCACAGAAACACTTCCTCAATGATATTTATTGCTACTCTAGTCATAATACACAGTAATTGGAGACATCAAATATCCATCAAAGGTTTGGAGACTTATTGTGCTTTTCTTCAATAATATTATACCATTTGAATCTATTGAGTATGAAAGAAGAAATCTGAATAATTAATCTACAATATTTATATGAGATGGTACTCTTCAACAATTCAGGAAACTGCTATTAAATTCAAATTTTGAAGAATCTGTAGGTCTCTTTCAACTCATTTTGTAGTTTTTAATGTGATAAAAATTATTTCTTATATCATGTATCATGAGGAGTGAAATATACTATGTGGATCTGTTTAGATCTCAGAAAACACATGTGCTGCATTGGACATGGTTCTCTTACGTGTTAACCTTACTTTAAAATGTCACTTTTGAGTGTAGCCTAAAGCAAGAAAAGAATCACATTACAAATATAAAGAAAGCTTTACTGACACAGACAACTCCATGACAGTGGAAACTGGCTAGGACAGATTGTTGCCTTCCAACAATCTGGATTGTTGGTGATATCCAAATGTAGTCACTGATAATTTAAACAAAGAGTCAACATGTCATTTCACCATCATCAGAAATAAACTATTTGTTCCCTCTGAGTCTGAGTTGGGCTTTGGTTTTCTTAATTACTAAAATGCAGATTTGTAGCAAAATTTCAAGTGGTAGCTGAGGCTTTGGAGCATAAGAGCTCCACAGTCTTTGATTGAAGGAAACCCTCCACACAATGAGACTAAAACTCTACTTACAGCGATACTGACAAAAAACAAACAAACAAACAAAAAAAACCCTGAAAGTTAAATCAAAACAAACATCAGCAACAAGAAAACTGAGATGTAGATAGAAATTACTCATTTCCACTTCATCAATGCACAATATGGTAAATAGAAATTCAAATACAAAAACTGAAGCAAGAAGATCTATATTTTAAAGCTGAGGGTAAGCTAAATGTCTTATAAATATTTGGGATGTGTGCCCATGGAAGAATGAGTAATAACATTTGCAGACATGGGTACATGCACAAAAAGAAAGACAGGAATTATAGGTGATTCTAGGTATACACACAATGTCTATAACAACTGTTAGCATTTGTTATTATCCAAATCTCACATCATACTATGAAGGAGAGAATAGTTGGATATTTCTAGACTTAGAAAAAATAGTAGGAATCTGATATAGGTCCTTAACATAAACATATTTATTTAAAGATCAAATTTAGCTGCATTTTCAGACACAGACATAATGACAATATTGACCACTGGTCTATACACTTTGCACATGAGAGAAAGAGATGATATCACCCTCAGTTATAAAGTAAGCAGTTGGACCTTCTCATTTACTTTGATGGAGTTATACTTTTTCCTACCCAGAGGAAGAAAAACAAACTAGATAGGAGGGGTAGCACATCAGTCAGTTACCTTTTGTATACATCTCCATCCGCTGTACGATGTACATTTCCTCACTGCTGACTTCTTTTTGTTTGCATATTAATAATTTACATTATAATTATTTATTATTTATTATTATTATTATTTTACAATTTATTCACTTTGTTTCTCAGTTATAGCCCCTCCCTTATCTCCTAAAGTACCCTCCTTCCCTCCTTCTTCCCTATTTCTCTCCCGTAGTCCACTAATGGGGAAGACTTCCTCCCCTACTGTCTGACCCTAGACTATCATTTCCTAAAGTGCCTGGATCCTCTCCCTCTGTGGGCTGGTTAGGTTACCCCACCAGGGAGAATTGATCAAGGAGCAGGCACCAAGTTCATTTCAGAGACTGTCTCTTCTCTTCTCTTCTCCATGTGGGAGAACCCACATGGAGGCTGAAATGTCTATGGGCTACTTCTGAGCAGGGGGTCTAGATCCTCTCTATGAATGGTCTGGGGTTGATGCATCAGTCTCTGCAGTCCCCTCCTGGGCCCAGCTTTTTTGGCTGTGTTGGTCTCCTTGTAAGACTCCTGTCCCCTCAGGGTCCTTCTACCTCTCCTTCTTCCATAACACTCCCTGTCTCTGTCCAAAGATTGACTGTGAGTCTCAGCATCAGCTTCTATCCCCTGCTGGTCTCTTTTAGAGGACATCTATTCCCAGAGAGAATGTGGAGAAACTGGAACCCTCCTCCATTGCTGGTGAGAATGTAAACTTGTACAACCAATTTGGAAATCAATCTGGCACTTTCTCAGAAAACTGGGAATTGCTCTACCTCAAGACCCAGCTAAACCACTCCTGGCATATATCCAAAAGATGCTCTACCATACAACAAGGACATTTGCTCAATTATATTCATAGCAGTTTTATTCCTAAAAGCCAGAATCTGGAAACAATCTACATGTCCCTTAACCAAAGAGTTGGTTTTAAAAATGTGATACATTTATACAGTGGAATACTACTCAGCTAATTTTTTTTCTTTTTTTCTTTTTATTAATTATACTTTATTCACTTAGTATCCGCCTGTAGATCCTCCCTCCTCACCTCCCAACCCCAAGTCCACTGACTGGGGAGGTCCTCCTCTCCTTCCTTCTGATCCTACTCTATCAGGTCTCATCAGGAGTGGCTGCATTATCTTCCTCTGTGTCCTGGTAAGGCTGCTCCCCCTTCACAGGGAGGTAATTAAAGAGCAGGCCCATCAGTTCATGTCAGAGATAGTCCCTGTTCCCATTACTATGGAACCCACTTGGACACTGAACTACCATGGACTACATCTGTGCAGGGGTTCTAGGTTATCTCCATGAATGGAGAGTATCAGTCTCAGAAAAGACTTCTGTTCCCAGATTTTTTGGTTTTGTTGCCCTCCTTGATTATGAATTGATTGCATTCTAATAAAGAAAAATGCTAGGGCTAGAGCGATGACAAATGGTTAAGACAAGGGTTCAATTTCCAGCATCCATTCCAGGTGGTTCATATCAACCTTTATCCCTAGTACCAGGAGATCCAGTGCTACTGTCTTCCTCAGACACCTGTCTGCACATGCAATGACTATGTCCTCACATATATACACATAGAAAAAAGAAAAGAAAAAAAAGGAAGATAACATCATTACTTTGTTTATAAATTTAGCCAGCTAAAAAATATGCTTTCCAATAATAACATAATTGACTAAATACCATTAGCTATTTTAAGAATGTAGATACTTTATATATTAAAATTTTTCTAATAGAAATGTAAATTATTCAAAATATGTAACTATGAGTAAAATGTTATTTTAATGTTTAGTCTTTTTCATAATGATAGCATAATATGCACATGCATATTTGTGTTGTAATCAATGGGCATGTTTAATTTAGAATTATCTCAAAGAAAGAAAACATAAGCAATAATAAAGACAAATTAACACATTAAGAAAAAGTACAAGTTCCATTTCTATAAGTCCATCTTATGTACATTCAAAAGTGTGGAAGAGTACAGATAACTAAGACATGAATAATTTAAACTTGAGCTATTTTATACGGCTATAGGGAAAAACATCTAAATTTATCAGATTTCTAATTAACCTCCCTCAACTAAAATCTGCCCCCATAGTTTTAAACAGAATCTACTAATGAAACCTACTATTAATAAGGTAGCACCTTTCATTTAAAACCATTTTCAGTTTCACTATTTTCTGCATCAGTGTCATGGTCAAATGACCTCTCATTGATGAACACTGGTCTCTATAGGGAGAAAGGTACTGTCCTGTGGAAATCATGACCTTTTTCTCCCTTTCTTCAATTCCTCCACAGTCTAAATCCTTCTCCCTTTCAAAAAAAAAACTGAAAGAAAGGAAAAAAGATATAGAAGAGAAATATTAAATTTATAGTAAGAATTGTCATAGAAATAATATATAAAAATAATTTTCATGTATATTTCATTAATAATTTACTCCCTTAGTGTAATAAAATTTTTCTTTTAAAAATTCCATAATAAACTTAATCTTAAGTACAATCACATCTAAGAGTTAGTTCTAACATTCTATTATTGGTTCTGGAGACTGAAGTCAGGCTGTTAGGCTGTAGATTTGCCCAGAAAATGCTTTGATTGACTGAACCATGTTGTTGGCCTCACAGTTTTCTTTATTTGTATTAATCAGAAAATGTTTAATGTTTAAAAGTAAAAATTTAAACACAATTGGTATAATGTATTTCAGTATAATACTCCAAGGATCTAATATAATATATAGAAATGGTTAGAACTTCTAGCACACCATGAATGTAATCACCTGCTCTGTCTTCCTTACATTATACATAAAGAGATTCTTCTGAAATATCTTTTTCTTTTGACATTCCATAGTGTTTTTCTTTGAATAGATCCATTTTTCAGTTTATAAGTATCTCTGAAGCACTTGATATTTTCTCTACTTTGTCTTCCACTGTGGTTTTTTTTGTTGTTCATTTCCAACTTACTGATACCAACTTATCATTTTTCTAACCACAAGAAAATGTGTCCATATACTTACTAAAATTTCTTTTAATTGTTTCATAAAGAAGGAAAGTTCAACATTGTAATATTGTGTTAATTTTTTGTTTATGTTCAGTGTAGTTATTGGCTATTTTGCTTTATCCACTTTACACAAGTTATAATTATCTTAGTAGAGAGAACTTCAACTGAGAAAATGGCCAAAATATTGGTCTGTAGACGTCTGGCATAATTTTTCTTGATTAATGGTTTATATGAATCAACTCAGTTCACTATGGTCAGTATCATCTTTGGGCAGGAGGTTTACCCAAACCTTTCCTATAATGGAAAGCAGGCTGAGCAAGTATGGTGAGAAGTCAATAAGCAGCTTCCATGATCTCTGCTTCCTTCATTTCTGGCATATAGATCTGTGTCTTGATTTCCAGTCTTGGTGACCCTTGATAATAGATTGTAACCTGTAAGCCATATGGAACATTTCTTTCCAAATTTGCTTGTGGTCATAGTTTTTATTACAGTATTAAACAGCAATATGACAGTGTAGAAAGTCAATCACTAGCTAGGTGTAAATCCAAAACCTACAGTTTCCTGTGACTATCTGACTCAGACTTTGAGCACCTCTATACCATTAGGATTTCTGAAGTGCAAATATAAGGATGGATATTTATCAAATATATTTCCCTCCCATTCTTAAATTTCTTAAACCAAGTTCATCATGCAGCATTAGAGCTGCTTCACAGTGCATTTCCTAACACTGTAAATATTACTTTTCTTTTTTTCTGTATTCCTCAAACATATAGACTCACTTTAAAAATAGAAAAAAGAATGATTTTATTCTCACAAAAAATTACCCATAATGTTTACTTTGACTGTAGTTTTCAACCTATACCTCAATTCTTCTGCCAATTTCTTTCATGCAGTTTCTTCTCAGTAGACTCAGTAGTTGGAAATATTGAGCTCCAGCTACATCACATCCTTGATTTGAGACAATGAATATACATTGTAAAATGTGAAATTATTGAGGGAAAATTATAAGTATTTTGTTTTTCCTAATTAGCCCTCACTTGTTTTAAATTCTGTTGCATGAGCTTATCATGAATCATGGCAGTTAGTCTTCGTCTCAGTGTAAGTTGGGTTAAACTCTGCATGTGTGGTGGTCATGTTCAACATACCAAGTTGTCTATACCTTCAAACTCTAGTGTTTTTTAACTTCTAATTCTTCTATAAGTGAGTTTGTATGTTCTCCGAGCTTGATTCTACCATCTGATCTTATAGGAATATACTGAACCTAGGTTCTCATAGTGGGCCTATTTAAAATAGATTAGGGTGTTGGAAAATAATTTTATATATTTTGGCAATTGCCAAACATCAGAAAAAATATATTAGGAATAACTGAATTACAAGTATAAAACAAATGAATGATGTCCTACATAAAATCCAATGAGGTTATTAAAATATATCAATAAATAGTGCCATATTAAGAAACTAATCAGCAAAAATTGGAAGAAAAACCAATATATTAAAAAAAGTAGACAATAAAATTCAGTATCAAGTGAATCATTTATTGCTTCTTTTTTCACATTTATTTATTTTTATATTAATTATAGTTTATTCACTTTGTATCCCAGCTGTAGCCCCCTACTTCATTTCCTCCCAATCTTACCCTCTCTCCCTCATCTCCTCTCATTCCCCTCTCCAAGATAATTATAACTTGTGTAAAGGAGGACTTGATAGGGAGGTCCTCCTCCCCTTCTATCTGAGGTCTTACCAGGACTGGCTGCATTGTCCTCTGTGGCCTGGCAAGGCTGCTCATCCCTGGGACAGAGGGGAGTTAAAGAGCCTGCAAGAGTTCATGCCAGAGACAGTCTCTGTTCCCCTTACTAGGGAACCCTCTTCCCAGCAGTGTTTCAAAGCAGATGCTGAGACTCAAAATCAAAGTTTGAGAAGAATACAGGGAATCATATGAAAGAAGAGGGAAATAGTAAGACATGGAGAGGGCAGGAGCTCCACAAGGAGAACAACAGAACCAATATTCTGGGCACAGGGGTCTGCTTTGAGACTGATACCCCAACCAAGGTCCATTCATGGATATAACCTAGAACCACTGCACAGATGTAGCCCATGGCAGCTCAGTGTCCAAGTGAATAATTTTTAACATATTAACTTTTGTGTCTACAGAACACATTTAAAGCAAGTAAACATATACAGAATTGCTATTTAATTGGCTAAATTCCAGTAACACACTGCATGACTTAACACAACCAAAGGTTATTTCTCTCCCACATTAAAAAAGCCAACAGATGACACCAGAAGCTGTTGGGTTAAACAGAGAAAGAAATAGCATTTAAAGTGATTAAATTTCTGAATATATGCCATCCTAAAATTCTTTAATTTGTAGGAGCTAAGTTTAGCTTTACATGTTTTTTGAATTATTTGGTTAAGAAGTAATTGTTCCCAAATCCATTTTTTTTTCTTTTTTAACTTTAATTTTTATTAATTATACTTTATTCAATTTGTATCCCTCCATAAACTCCTCCTTCTCCCCTCCCAGCCCCACCCTGCCTTCCCCATCTCCACGAATGCCCCTCCAAAGTCCACTGATAGGGGAGGTCTTCCGTTCCTTCCTTGTGATCCTAGTCTATTAGGTGTCATCAGGAGTGCCTGCATTGTCTTCCTCTGTGGCCTGGTAAGGATGCTCTCCCCTCAGGGGGAGGTGATCAAAGAGCAGGACAATCAGCTCATGTCAGAGACAGTCCCTGTTCCCATTACTATGGAACCCACTTGGACACTGAACTATCATGGGCTACATCTGTGCAGGGGTTCTAGGTTATCTCCATCAACGGTCCTTGGTTGGAGTATCAGTCTCAGAAAAGACCTCTGTTCCCAGAATTTTTTGGTTTTGTTGCTCTCCTTGTGGAGCTCCTGTCCTATCCAGGACTTACTATTGCCCACTTCTTTCATAAGATTCCCTGAACTCTGCCCAAAGATTGCCATAAGTCTCAGCATCTTGGTCCTAAAACACAAGCAATTGTGTTTCCCAGGTGAGAGGATACCCCCGGTGGGGGATTCAATCAGCTTCCATTTTTTTTCTAAGAATAAAGTTAGTCTACCCTTAATCTTGGATTATTAACAACCAATGTCATTTTCACTAAAATTTGTCATACTGCTTTAAATAAATATAGGATTGGCTGGTAAAGTACTTTAAAAAGTAAAAAGATATTTAGCAGAATCTTTCTCTAAAGGATAATGGATTCTAAACATAAGCTAAACAAAGCCATGGATAATAGGTATATCAAAGTGTACAGAGGAAAGACGACAAGGATGAAGACTTACACAAAGAAGTACAGCCAACTAAGGATGTGCTGAACATGAGATTTGCAGATACACATTATACAGCAAAAATTAGTGGAAGAAAAGAAAATTGATTTGGAAGAAATCAAGAAGAATTTCAGAGTGTTTAAAGGGAGGCAAGGGAAGGGTAAACTTATTAAAAAGTAAAGGAAAAAAGTTATGACTTCATATATATCATATTAAGAAACTGAACAATCTGTTCAAATTAGAGTAGTATAAACACAAAATAAAAACAAAATCCCCTTTGAGTAACAACTATAAATCTTTGAAGTAAATTTCAAGTATAAAAATTTGTTTCCATTGTATAAAATACCTATAGGTATTAATGTTAAAATACATACTGCTATTGTATGTTTAATTGCTTTAAGGAGATTACTGTAAGTATATAAATATCAACATCTCAGTCGATACGATTTTACCTGTATGCATGTTTTCAGGGCTGACCTTTGGCAGTAGATGACCAATTATTGTGCTCTTTGCTAAAGGAGACCAACTCTGTTGCTTTCAGCATTCCTCAGTTGCCTGTAGTTCTGTGTGAATGGTTGAGGCATCGTGGGATTTCTCTAGTCCATTTTGTTTTGTCTATTGCAGGCCTTCCACTGGTCATGTTTATGTAGGCATGCTTGTGAGATATTATGAGTAAACTTCTCATATATACATACATATATCTAAGAAATAGTTAAAGAGAAACCATAAATGTGAAAGAGCAAGGGGAGGTTTATGGGAGGGATGAAGGAGGAATGGAAATGAGGAATGATGTAATTACAATAAAAAAATAAACAATTTTAAAATTATATTTACTCATTTACATATGTTTGTGTGGTGTCTTGCATGTTCATTTTGAACCAAGATGAATTTGGTGAGTATTACAGCTAATACATTGCCACTGTATTTGTGTTAACCTTTAGGGTCATGAAAATATATTCATAGCCGCTTAAAAAAGAGGCCGTTTAATCAACAACATACACATTTCATTAAAAAAAAAATCAACTAAGCTAAATCACCTTAATAGAAGGCTAAATAATTTGTTCTTATGAACAGTTATATTAATAAGTTTGTGCTTGGAATAATTTTCTTTTGAAATGCAAGTGATTTCTTTCTTTTGGGCTCTGCATTTGAACTGTTTGTTTCTCAGACAACTTTAACACAGCTTGCATGCTTCCTTTCTAGGTGTTTCCTTAAACTATCTGTTCCACTAAATTGACAAGATGATTTTAAACTTATATCTTCTAATAGATTTTTATCTTAAATGTTTTCTTTTTTAATAAGATCATAAAACTATTCAGGGAATGCTGACAAACTGAGACTTGTTTTCAAATACTTGTGAATATATTTGACTAAAGTATGGTAAAATCAAAATAAACAAACTTAGATTAGTTAAAAAGTAGTTATTTAACGTTTTGTGATTTCTGTAAACTACCCTTTTTTACAAGTTGATAATGAAGACTCATACTTTCTGTCTCAAAGCATTTATAGAAGCTGTATAGAAGCCAAAGTACCAAGAAAATTACACCATGTCTTATTGGACTCATTTTAAGTAGCTTTTGTGAGATATTGTCACAGAGCGATAGCAGTGAACAATTAGCATCCCACAAGTTTCCATTAAGTTTTCTGTACTGAATCATGATTTGTTATCCTCACTCTGTCATCTAAAAGGAAACAGATAATTATAATTTTTATTGCCTTTGACTAAAAATGTCAGGGATTCCAGAGTAGCAGGTACACAGAGAAATAACGTATTTTATTATTTTTTTAAAACTTTTACTCTCTTTCAAATGCATGATTTCACTTTTTCACTAATTGCTCTTTTATACATACATATATACGGTGATTTTTCATTCATTGTGTGATGAAAAAACTCAGATATATTGAAAAGGTAAGCATGTTTATGCATTCCCAACTCTGGTGCAGCCTCATAATTTTGATATGCAAATATAAGAATCTTAATTCATTCCAAAATCATTAACCTATGTGCTCAGTAATGGCAATGTAAATGGGAGCAAATTGTAATTCTCTATTTCTCAAAAAAAGCCAATTGAAATAATTTGTCATTTTTCTTTTTTTAATTAAATTTTATTTTATACTAGTTAGAGTTTATTTACTTTGTTTCCCAGTTGTAGCCCCCTTCCTCATTCCCTCCCAATCCTACCCACCCTCCCTTATCTCCTCCCTGCCCCTCTCTAAGTCCACTGTTAGGGGAGGTCCTTCTCCCTTTCCATCTGACCCTAGCTTCTCAAGTCTCTTCAGGACTAGCTGCACTGTCCTCCTTTGTGGCCTAGCAAGGCTGTTTCTCCCTCGGGGTGGTGATGGGGAGTGTAAAAAAGCCAGCCATTGAGTTCATGTCAGAGACACTCCCTTTCCGCTTACTAGGGAACCCACTTGGATACTGAGCTGTCATGGGCTACTAGGGGTTCTAGGTTATAGCCATGTATGGTCCTTGGTTAGAGATACAGTCTCAGTAAATACCCTGTGCCCAGATATATTTGGTCCTTGTGGAGCTCCTGGTACTTTTACACAATGGAATACTACTCAGCAATTTAAAAAAAGGAAATCATGAAATTTGCAGGCAAATGGTGGGACCTAGGAAAGATCATCCTGAGTGAGGTATCCCAGGAGCAGAAAGACACACACGGTATATACTCACTAATAAGTGGGTACTAGACCTATAAGATAGGATAAACATACTAAAATCTGTACACCCAAAGAAGATAAACAAGAAAGAGGATCTGAGTTAAGATGATCAATCTTCACTTACAAAGACAAATGGGATGGACATTAGAAGTAGGAGAAAACAAGTAACAGGACGAAGCCTACCACAGGGGGCCTCTGAAAGACTACCTAGCAGTGTATCAAAGCAGATGCTGAGACTCATAACCAAATCTTGGGCAGAGTGCAGGAAATCATATGAAAGAAGGGGGAGTTAATATGACCTGGAGATGACAGGAGCTCCATCTGTCATTTTTCAATTAATTTATTTCAATTAGTATGCACAGCATTAAGTTTCATTTTTATTTCTTTTTTAGAGGATTAATTTTTATTTGTTTTACTAATTTATTATTATATTATCATTATGATTATTTTTTTTCATTTTGTATCCCTACTATAGCCCCCTCCCTCATCTCTTCCCAGTCCCACCCTCAGTCCCTCTTCTCCTCTTAGGCTCCTCCCTTACTCAGTTGTTAGGGGAGGACCTCCTCCACTACTATCTGACCCTAAGCTATCAGGTCCCATCAGGACTGTCTGGATGCTCTTTCTCTGTGGCCTAATAAGGCTACCTCCTGAGGGGGAAGAATCAAAGAGCAGGCAACCAAGTTCATGCCAGGGACTGCTCCTGCTCCTCTTTCTAGGGAACTTCCATGAAGTTTGAACTGCCTGTGGGCTACAACAGATCAGGGAGCATAGGTCCTCTTCATTTATGGACCTTGGTTGATTCATCAGTGTCTGAAGGCTCACCCTGAGCCCAGATGTTTGGCTTTGTTGGTCTCCTTGTGGAGCTCCTTTCATAGCCAAACTTTAGGCAGAGTATAGGGAACCTTAAGGAAGATGGGGGAGATAGAAAGACCTGGAGGAGAAAGGAACTCATTATAGCATTGTCAAAGAAAACATTTTTTGTTGATTCTCTTTCTTATCTCTGACCTCCACATGTGTTTCATGGGATTTTCCTCACCTCATGACACACAGTAATAGATGCAATAAATGTAATTTTTAAAAATGTCAAGACCAAGGACTGGAGAATTGACTTACTTAGTAAAGTGTTCTCTTTGTAAGCATAACGTTTTGAGTTTTGATTCCTCATGACTCAAATAAAAGTCTGGATAAGATAGCTCATTTCTAGAAATTTCAGCATTGAGATGTGGAGGCAGGGGGGTTCAGATGCTTTGCCTTGTCAGTAGGTTTATTCAATTGGCAAGGCCTGTTTCAGAATAATAATAAGAGGGATATCTAATGACAGAAGATCCTCTGACGTTTGCATTTGAATTCATAGTTATGCACACCCATATACAGACAACACACATATGTTGTATAAGAGAACAGAGGACAGTAAAGAGAGAGGGAGAGAGGGATAAAGAAAGAGTAAATAAAATTTTAAAGCCTGAAACACTTAACCTACTAGTGATAATGGAAGACACAGGTTTTGTCGTGTAGGAAAGGTGGGATGGACCTAGGGGTAGTTAGACAGTGAATATAATAATAATAAGAATAAGAATAAGAAGAAGAAGAAGAAGAAGAAGAAGAAAAGAAAACACATTGTGTGAAACTGTGAAAGAACTAAAATATGACACAGATTGCTATTCATATGACTTTGAGATATAGATTATCCCACTGGATTATTCTTCATTGTCAACCTGATCTCATTTAGAATAACTTGGAAGATGGTTGATACATATCTCTGGGTGGGTCTATGGGAATATTTCCAGAAATATTCACTAGAGAGGGAAGTTATGCCCTTAATTACCATGACACCGTCACGTAAGTGCGTACAGAGAGAGTAGAATGTGGAAAGTGAGTCAGCAAGCTCCTGTTCTTGCCACAGTCCTCCTTCTGTCTTTTTGCATACCATGACATGGGAAGTTTTTCTTTTCCATGTGTCCTTCACTGTGGTTTACTCAACTCTTTGAACCTTGAACAAAATGTTAAAATATTTCTATTTTATGTTTTGATTATAGCAATAAAATGGTAGTAATGTATAAAATAAAGAGAAAAAGCTTAAAATATTGAAGAATGATGAAAGATTACTGTGTCATAAATGTTCAGTAGGCAGTTTTTGGTGTGAAGACAACAATAGATAAAGACAAAATAATGTGAGCCACTAATAGAAATTGAAAAGATTAATTGCTACCTACATCTTTGTGAGAAAACGTAGCCCCACTGATGTCTAAATTTTAGTCAAGAAGGTCATGTTTACCTTTGAAGTATAAACTGAATTATAGACAAATTATATTGCTTTTATTTACTAAATAAATTGTAATTTATTGCAGCAACATTTTTATAATGTGAAAGAAATCAAAGATATAAATAGTGAATATACTCTCTGTTCATGATTTAAAAATATGACTAAATTGTTGTTTCCTAATTTTATTTGTTGATTCAAAACAATGATAATAAACCCTAAGTATTATTTTTTAAGTATAACATTTTCCCCAAAGCACATGTAAAAAAGACATAAGGCAGCTGAAACACAGCTAAAAACAAACAAACAAAAGGAGTGCAAAGTTCAATGGCTTACACTACATCATTTCAATGTGTATTACATAAAGCTACACTAGTCAAGGTAATTTGCTATTAATGAAATTATAGACATTAATTTAATGAAACAGAAACTACTGAGACATGTGTAGTTAGATAATTAAGTATAGAAAGCATAGTCTTTTCAATAAATCCTATTTGGTATAACAAACTTGGGTTCTCCATATATATTGAAAAGGTGTTATTTAGGTGATGCCTTCTGTTTCACTGTTTCAGCATCACTTAGAGCTCATAAAATGTTAGGATTCAGAATCATCCTTTAGGTTTATGGAATTAGAAGTATCAGAGAAAGACTATAGTTATTTTATAATATAAAAGGATTTATGAGACTATATAAAATATTTGTCTATACATTTGTTTATGTTTACACAATGATGAACATACAAATTTCCTTAGCCTGTCAGGTAAGATAGCCTGAGAGATCTGACATTTCAGTACCAATAAGCATGTTGACAGCCTCTATATTATTTTCTATAGTTGTTCTAGAATTAAACAGGACTTCTTAATGACATGACTCATTCAAAGACTATGACAACAAATACATGAGGTGAACCTGCTGGATCACAGAACATAGAGAAGTGTACAAGTTAAGACATAACAAAGCTGACATACTTAGTTGAATTATTTGTGAACTGGATGAATGTCCAGTGCCATTATTGTAATACAAATGAAGTTAAAATACAAAATGTAATTTTTTTCTGAATTTACACTATATAAATAAAAGTTTGAATATAAAGGTATACAGAATGACAGGTAGGAAATTATGCCTGTTGTCCTTGCAAAAAAAATCTCTGAAAAGAAATGCTTGCCTCAATAGCAAAGTAAGTATAGCATAATCTTCATCCTTTTAAGTGTAGATATTTTATGATCATTGTCTTTTAAAGAGTGCATTAAGAAGGTGTGGGGTAACTCTATAAGGAAAAAAACATCTGATAGTCAAGATCTAAACCATTTGCTCAAGATTTGTCCCATCATTAGCATGCCCAGTCCTTTGTGGCTGTGGCATGGGAGAATGTCATAGCAGGAAACACTCAGTAGAGCAAATTTGTTTATCTTAGAGTATCATGGAAGTATAAAAGGAGGAAGGGGAAGGGCTGTTTTTTCGAAATACTTGTCAAAGGCCCAACCTCAATAATCACCTCCTTCCACCAAGCCTCACTTATTAAAGTTTCCCCTATATGTGTGCACTTTATAAAAGATACCCTTTCTATGTTAATTATTATTGTTACATACATATACATGAATATATCTACATAATACATACGTTATATAATATACATATTAACACAAGTATAAAACCTACTGTGTTCATTTTTTATTTTCCATTATATTTTAGAGTTGTTTTTTTAAATAATTATTTAAAATGATGTGGATACTGACAAAAATACAGTCTATACATGGCTTAGACTTGATTGTTGAGGAATTGAAGTACTGCAGCAGTTTCTGGAAAGAATTTGAAAATGATCACAAACAAAAATCAATACACAGTATGCAATATTGAAACAGCAGTCTCAGGTACTTTTTATTCAGAAATAAATCTCATTCTCATCCAAAACTGAGAATAACACAAAGGTCAAAACCAATCAGTTGTTAATCTGAGATAAATGCATACTATAGAAATATACTATAGATATAAAAAATGTAAACTACTGATACATGCCACAGCTTGCACTTATCTCAACATTAATGTGAAAAATCTTGTCTCCACGGATTGTGCAATTTCACTTGCATATAATTCTCAAGATGAGGGAGTGCAGGGATAGCATACAGCTAAGGGACAACGTTTGGCTGGTTTTAGATGATATAAAAATAGAGTGTCTCTGTTCCTATGTGGGAAAATATTTTGCATATAGACAAATGTATCAAAAAGACTGATTATGAAAACGGGAGAACTCTAAGTGGGATCCATTGTTGTGTTGATGCTATTACAGTAGTATTATGTTTCTGATCTAGATGAGGCATTATAGATTTGAAGGCCAAAATTGGAGGAAGGCTGTGCAGCTAAATAAAAATGTTACTATATTCCAAAAGACTCTGATGCTATTTTTAAATTTAGAAGTTAATATAAAAATGAAGATATATTAATCATGTAAAATTAGTCTTATATATATATACATACCAGCAGGCACACATGTGCATATGTAAATTAAAAAAGAAATTGATACTGTAAAAAATGAAATTTTGTTTTCCAAAGTTATTTTTATTATACTCAGTAGTCCTGAAGGTAGAATTTTATTGTTCCCCCCCCCCTTGGGTTTACCTTTTCTTTCTTTATTTAATTTTATTTAAATATTTATTTATTACAATTTATTCAAGTTATAGCCATCCCTCATCTCTGCCCAATCCCATCCCCCTTCCCTTTTCTTCCCCTATCCCCCTTCCCTCCATCCCTAAAAGGGGAGGAGGTCCTCCCCTTCCATCTGACCCTAGCTTATCAGGTCTCATCAAGGCTGGCTGCATCATCATCCTCTGTGGCCTGGCAAGGTTGCATGCCTCAGGCAGAGGTTATCAAAGTGCATGCCATTGAGTTCATGTCAGAGAAAGCCCCTGCTTCCCTTGCTAGCGAACCCACTGGAGAACTGAGCAGCCAATGGGCTTCCATTGAACAGGGGGTCTAGGTCCTCTCCTACGTGGTCCTTTGTTAGAGTTATAGTCTCTGCAGAATGGAATACTGCTCAGTGATTAAAAACAAGGAAATCATGAAATTTGCAGGCAAATAGTGGCAACTAGAAAAGCTCATCCTGAGTGAGGTAACTCAGAAGCAGAAAGACACACAGGGTATATACTCACTCATACGTGTATATTTGACATATAATATAGGATAAATATACTAAAATCTATACTTCTAAAGAAGCTAAACAACAAGGAAACCCTAGGAAAGATACTTAATCCTCATTCAGAATGAGAAACATGATAGATATCAAAAGTAGGAGAAGACAAGGAACAGGACAGGAGCCTTCCGTAGAGGACCTCTGAAAGACTCTACCCACTGGAGTATCGAAGGAGATACTGAGACTCATAGCCAAACTTTGGGCAGAGTTCCAGAATCCTTATGGGAGAAGAAGTAGATAGAAATTCCTGGAGGGGACAGGGACTTTTATTGTTTTATCTACACAAACATTTAAAAATAGAGATATGATAAACTGGAAAGGATAATTCACACATTTAATCCCAGCACTCAGCAGTCCAAGATAGAAGAATCTCTCTGAGTTCAAGGCCAGACAGGTATAAATAAGGAGTTCCTATCTTAAACTAATGAAGTAACAAATTAATTAACTAACATAACAATTTTAAGTCATTCTTTGTAATCATAGAGAACTCAATAAACAAGGAACAATTCTATATGCTCTGCATAAGAAAGCCCATGTATGAAGGGATGTATTGGTAAATGCAGTTCATATGTTGAGTCTATAATTATTCACAATTTTCAATTTTCTTTTGGGTATATCTTGTCCTTTATTTGGAAGCTAGCTGTTACGTTTTCAATTGAAAAAATATATATATTAATAGTATATCAAAATTTTGAGAATATTTAAATTGAAGCAGTATCATTTTTGAATGACACATCTAGTTTAAATTTGTATCAGCAGATCTTCAACCTTCTATCTGTCAAATCAGAAAACCATTGTATCAAGTCCCAGGTATTACAAATAATAAAATAAGTTAGTTTTATTTAAATTGTGTTAAAATTGTTTTCCATGAAGATTTTTGCTATCACACCTAGTTTTGCAGTCAAATAAACTCATGATAAAAATGTGTTTATAAAATTTATTAGCTAGATGGTGGTTGTGCACATCTTTAATTCCAGCAATTGGGAGGCAGAGGGCAGGTGGATATCTATGATTCCAAGGGAAAAGGGCCAAGTCACATACAAAAGCAAGCCAATGAGAACTACACATGACTTCTCAACAGAGACTATGAAAGGGTCTTGACAGATTTCATACAGACACTAAGAGCACAAAGATGTCAACCCAGACTATTATACCCACTAAAACTTTCAGTCACCATAGAAGAAAACAAGATATTCTATAATAAAACCAAGTTTAAACAGTACCTATTCACAAATCCAGCCCTACAGAAGATACTAGAAGGAAACCTCCAATCTAAGGAGGCTAACTATACTCAGGAAAACACAGAAAATAAATAATCCCACATCCACAAAAGAAAAAAAAATGCAAAAAGGAATCACACACACACTCATACTCACACAAACACACATACTCTACTACCACTGAAATCAAATTAACAGGAATTAATACTGGTCGTTAATATCTCTCTAAATCAATGTCATCAACTCCCCAATAAAAAGGTACAGGCCAACAGAATGAATGTGAAAACAGAAACCATCTTTCTGCTGCATACAAGAAACATATCTCAGCAACAAAGATGGATATTGCCTAAGAGTAAAGGGCTAGAAAAATAGGCTTCATGAGTAAACAGATGGAAGAAGCAAGCTGGAATATCCATCCTAATATCTAATGATGCAGACTTGTGACCAAAATTAACCAAAAAAAGATGGGGAAGGAAACTTCCTACTCATCAAAGGAAAATTTAAACCAAGATGATGTCTCAATTCTAAACAAGTATGACCCAAATACAACTGTCTTTGTAAAACAAACAAAAAACAATGTAACTAAAACTTAAATCACAAATCAAAACCCACACATTAATAGTGGGAGACTTCAACACCTCATTCTCATCAAAGGACAGATCATCAAGACAAAAACTAAATAGAGAAATAATGAAACTAATAGACATCATGAATCAAATGGTGCTATCAGGTATCTACAGAGTATTTCACTCAAATACAAGAGAATATATCTGTGGGGAGCTGCTCTTTAAGCTGCTTTGTTATGTTTTCACCTTGACAGAGAAAAGAGGAAGTTTTGGCAAATTCCTTAAAGCTTATCTGTGTGACCTTGGACCATATCTGCTATAGGGAAGTAGCTTTTGAAAAGAAGTTAGGTGTTTCCACACCTTTTCCTTTCATATTGATGTGACTTGTTTTTGCTTTGCCTTTAAATAATGAACCCTGGAATAAACCCACTCTGCTTCAGTCATTCTGAAAGCCCTTTCAACCTGATCCCATGCGTAGTGTGATTTGTCCTTACTCCCCACTCAAGTACGTTTGACATGGCCAGCAGCCTCTGGCATACACCTTCTTCTCAGGACCTAAAGGAAAATTCTTCAAAATTAACCACATACTTGGGCACAAAAGAAACCTCAGCAGATACAAAAAGGTTAACATAACCCCATGCATATTAAAAGACCACCATGGATTAAGGCTGGATCTCAGCATCAACAGAAAGCCTACAAATATATGGAAACTGAACAACTACCAAGTCAATGACCACTGGGTCAGGGAATAAAAAAAGCAAGAGGTTAAATTTAAAACTTTCTAGAATTCAATGAAAATGAAGGCACAATATACCCAAAATTATGGGACACAATGAAAACTGTGATAATAGGAAAGTTTATAGCAATAAGTGCCTCTACATAGAAATTGGAGAAAATCCATAATTGCAACTTTCAAGCACACCTAAACACACTAGAATCAAAAGATGCAGACACACCAAAGTGGAGTAGGCAATAATAAATCATCAAAAATCATGGCTGAAATCAATAAATTAGAACCAAAGAGAACAATACAAAGAATAAATCAAACCTAGAGCTGGTTCTTTGAGAAAATCAACGTGATAGACCCAACCCTCTTGCAAACTAACTTAAGACAGAAGGAGAGTATCCAAATTAATAAAATCAGGAATAAAAGAGGGACATAACAGGAGACAGTGAGGAAATCCTAAAAACATTAGGTCTTACTTCAAAAGCCTGCATTCCACAAAATTGAAAAAAAAAAAACAAATTAAAGAATTGAACTATTTTCTTGATAGATTTTATTTACCGAAGTTTAATCAAGATGTGGTAAACAGTTTAAACAGTCCTATAACCACTAAGGAAGCAAAAACAGTCATCAAAGTTCTGCTAACAACAACAACAACAACAAAATACAGAATTCTACCAGACATTCAAAGAAGAGCTAATAGCAATACTTGTCAAAATATTCCACAATATAGAAACAGTTACCAAACTCATTCTGTGAAGCCACAATCATCCTGATACCCAAACCACATAACAACTCAACAAAGAAAAAGAATTTCCAAGAATTTCAATCATGAACACTGATGTAAAAATATTCAATAAAGTAATCACATACCGAATCCAAAAACACATCAATGATATTATGCAAAACGATCAAGTAGGTTTCAACCCAGTATACAGGGATGCTTCCACATATAGAAATCCATCAATGTAATTAACCATATAAACAAGCTGAAAGAAAAAATAAACGGTCACAAAATAATCTCATTCAATGCAGAAAGTCTCTTTAACAAAATCTAACACTCCTTCATGATAAAAGTCATGGAGAGATCAGGGATACAAACTCATACCTAAACATAATAAAAGCAACATACAGGAAGCTGATAGCTGACATCAAATTAAATGGAGAGAAACTCAAAGCAATTAGGGACAATTAGAAATTCAAAACTAAAATTAGGGACATGACAAGGCTGCCCACTTTCTCCATACCTCTTCAATATAGTACCTGAATATCATCTAGAGCAATAAAAAAACCTAAAGTGCATCAAGGGAATGCAAATTGGAAAGGAAGGAGTCAAAGTAAACTTCAGCCAAAAAACTAGATACAAAAAATCTGTTAGAGGAGAAACTGGGTAAAAGCCTTGAACTCAATGGCACAAGAGACAGCTTCCTTAAGAGAACACCAACAGCCAAGGCTATTAATCAACAATTAATAAATGGGACCTCTTGAAACTTGAAAGCTTCTGTTAGGCAAAGGACATTGTGAATAGAATAAAATGACAGTCTACAGATTGGGAAAAGATTTTCATTAATCCTAAATGTATCTGACAAAGGGCTAATATCCAAAACATTCAATGAGATCAAGAAATCAAACACCAACAAACAAAATAACCCAATAGAAAAATGGGGCACAAAGCTAAGTAGAATTCTCAACAAAGGAATATTGAATGGCCAAGAAGTTATTAAAGAAATTCTCAATGTCCATAGCCAGCATGGAAATGCAAATCAAGATGAATTTGAGATGCTTTTGAGATACCATCTTAAACTACTCAGAATGGCTAAGATCAAAATGTCAAGTGACAGCACATGCTGGTGAGGATGTGGAACCCTCTTCCATTGCTGGTGGGAGTGCAAACTTGTACAACCAATTTGGAAATCAATCTGGCTGCTTCTCAGAAAATTGGAAGTAGCTCTACCTCAAGACCCAGTTTCACCACTCCTGGATATATACCCAAAAGATGCTCCACTATACAACAAGGACACTTGCTCAATTATGTTCATAGAGTATTCATAATAGCCAGAAAGTGGAAACAAGTTAGATGTCTTTCAACCGAAAAATGGATAAAGAAACTGTGGAGCATTTATATAGTAGAATAGTACCTACCTATTAAAAACAAAGAAATTATGAAATTTTCAGGAAATGAATGGAACCAGAAAAGATCATCCTGAGTGAGGTAACCCAGACCTCATCCAGAAAGACACACATGGTATGTACTCACTTATAAGTGTATTTTAGTCATATAGTACAGGATAAACATACTATACTGCACAGACCCCCAAAAGATAAGTAATAAGCTGGATTCAAGGGAGAATTCTTAAATCTCACTCAGAAGGGAAACTGGAATAAACAAAGGTAATGTCTGGAGAAAGGAAACAAGGTAGGAGAGGAAACACAGAGAGCTGTGAAAGTGAAGATCAGACCTGGTGGAAAGTTTGTGCTGGGTACAAAAGGTATGTAGAGAAAAGAGAAATTGTAGGCAAGGACATTTCTCTGACAAGCATGAAACCTAAATCAGGGTAAGCTCTGAGAAAGACTCTAGCAGAGACCCCTTGTAGTAGGGGACATAGAGATAGATGAGGAGCTCTTCTAACTAGATAACTCTCCTGGTAGATTTAGGGGAACACCAACCCACCAACAAAAACTTTGACTCAAAAGTCATCCTGCTTAGAAGACATTTAAGGATAAAGAAAAAGCATATATAACACAAACTGAGGGAAGGTCCAGGCAATGCCTAGCCCAGTCCAAGACCTATGGGAGAGAACTAATTCCTGACACTATTAATGATACATTGCTGTGCTGGAAGACAGGAGTCAAGCACAGTTGTCCTCTGAGAGGCTCAACCCAGCAGAGCATCAAAAAAGATGCTAGACTCACAAGAAATATTAGGCAAGGTGTAGGGAGCCTGGCAGAAAGTGGTGGGAAGGAGAAATGGACTCAGAGAAGACAGGAGCTTCACAAGAAGACCAACAGAGACAACTAGCCAGGGCCAAGTTGGACTTGCTGAGACTGAAGCAATAACCGGGGACCTTGCATGGTCTGGACTTAGACCCCCAACAAAAATGTAGCTGATGGCTAGCTCAGGCCTAATGTTGGTACCCCAGTAAGGGGAGCAAGAGTCTTTCTGACATGAGCTCTCTTGTCAGCTTTTCAATTATTTCCCCCTGGAAAAACTGCCTACTAGGTCAAAGGATAATAGGACAAGCACAGTCCTGTTATGACTTGATGAGCTGGGATGGATAGGAATGGACTCCCCTTTTTTGAAGAATAGAGGAGTGGAACTACGAGGTGAGGAGGGATAGGGATATCACCAGGATGTAAAGTGAATGAAGAAATTAATTAGTTGATTGATTAAAGGAAACATAAATAATTAATGGAATCAACTCACCCAAAAAGGAAAAGAATAACAATACAAAAACTCAGTTCCATGTTAGTTTAGAGACTTTCTAACTTACTGTAACATCCTCATTTTTATGAGTAGTGTAAAGTTGCTGTTTTCTTCATGATGATTTTACTTGCACACGTTCCAGACACATTCTACCAAGCAGAATTTTATAAAATTATCACTTATTTTCATCTTTCTTTTATGGTGTAAGAATCTTTATTATTTTAATATTTATGCAAGTCAGAGCCTGGAAATTTCATTCTAATAAAGCTGGATTCAAGGGAAAATTCTTAAATTTCATAAAATGAAATGAATATATCTATTTCATAAAATGAAATAGAATATTATATTACTATATTTCAGAAATGCAGCCAATTATATATTAATATTAACAATTATTGGCATATTGATAATATTCTTTGCATTTCATTTACTTTGTGAATTCCTTACATTAGTATGTAACATATAAAATGATAGGCAAATGATCATCAAATGTATTTGGTATCATCTGCAAGAGCCAACATATGGGTATATGCCGAGCAGTGGTGGAGTTGAATTTTTTTTTAATTTTTATTTTATATGAATCACAGGTTATGTACTTTGTATCCCAGCTGTAGCCCCTTCCAGTATTTCCTCCCTGTCCCTCTCATCCTGCCCTCCTCACTTCCCTGCCCCTTTCCCAGACCTTTGAGAGGGGAGGTCCTCCTCCCCTTTCTTCTAACTCTAGCTTATCAAGTCTCTTCAGGACTGGCTGCAATGTCCTCTTCTGTGGCCTAGCAAAACAGCTCCTCCCTCATGGGCAAGAGGGTTGAAGAGCCAGCCATTGTGTTCATGTCTGAAACAGTCCCTGTTCCCCTTACTAGGGTACCCACTTGGATATTGAGCTACCATTTGATATATTCAAGCAGGGGTTCTAGGTTATATCCATACATGGTCCTTGGTTGGAGAAAGAGTCTCATAAAAGACCCCTCTGCCCTGATATTTTTGGTTCTTGCAGAGCTCCTGTCCTCTCCTGGTCATACTAACTACCCCTTCATTCAATGATTCCCTGCACTCTGACAAAGGGTTGGTTATGTGTCTTAATATATGCTTTGACACACTGCTAGGTAGAGTCTTTCCGAGGCCCTCCGTGGTAGGCTCTTGTCCTGCTACTTGTTTTCTCCTGCATCAAATGTCCATCTTATTTGTCTTTCTAAGTGAGGATTAATCCTCTTACCACAGGTCCTCTTTCTTGTTTATCTTCTTTAGGTGTATAGACTTCAGTGTGCATCCTATCTTATAGGTCTATATAAGTGAATACATACCATGTGTGTCTTTCTGCTTTGGGGATACCTTACTCAGGATGATCTTTTCCAGGTCCCGCCATTAGCCTGCAAAGTTCATGATTCCCTTGTTTTTAATTGCTGAGTAGTATTCCATTGTGTAAAAGTACCACAATTTCTGTATCCATTCCTCAACTGAGGGACATCCCGGTTGTTTCCAGGTTCTGGCTATTATGAATAAAGCAGCTACGAACAGCAAGCCTATAGCCAACATCAAACTTCATGGAGAGAAACTTAAATCAATCGCACTGAAATCAGGGACTAGGCAAGGCTGCCCACTGTCTCTATATCTCTTCAAAATAGCAACATAATCCTAGTTAGAGCAATAAGACAACTAAAGAAGATTAAGGGGATACAAATAGGAAAGGAAGAGGTCAAAGTATCCCTATTTGCGGATGATATGTTAGTATATATGAGCGACCCTAAATATTCAACCAGAGAACTCCTTCAACTGATAAACACCTTCAGCAAAGTGGCTGGATACAAAATCAACTCAAAAAAAAAAAAAATCAGAAGCTCTCATGTACACTAAAGAGGAAAGGGCCAAGAAAGAAATTAGGGAAACAACACCCTTCACAAGAGCCACTGATAACATAAAGTACCTTAGGGTGACTCTAACCACGCGAGTGAAAGATCTGTTTTAGAAAAACTTCAAGGCTCTGAAAAAAAAATTGAAGAAGATATCAGAAAATGAAAAGATCTCCTATGCTCATGGATTGGTAGGATTAACATAGAGTGAAAATGGCTATTCTGCCAAAAGCAATCTACAGAGTCAATGCAATCCCCCATCAATATACCAACACAATTCCTACAGACCTTGAAAGAAAAATTCTTAACTTCATATGGAGAAACAAAAAACTCAGAATCTCCAAAATAACCCTGTACAACAACAGATCTTCTGGAGGTATCTCCATCCCTGATATCAAGCTGTACTACAGAGCAATAGTTATAAAAACTGCATGGTATTGGCATAGAAACAGAATAGTGGATCAATGGAACCGAATAGAAGACCCAGAAATAAACATACATACCTATGGAAACTTGATTTTTGAGAAAGAAGCCAAATTCATCCAATGGAAAAAAGACAGCATCTTCAACAAATGGTGCTGGACCAACTGGATGTCTATATGCAGAAAAATGAAAATAGAATCATATTTATCATCTCTGACTTCAAGCTGTAGTAATAGTAATAAAAAGTGCATGGTATTGGCATAGAACCAGAAGAGTGGATCTATGGAACTGAATACAAGACCCAGAAATGAAACCACACACTATGGAAACTTGATTTTTTGACAAAGAAGCCAAAACCATTCGATGGAAAAAAGACAGCATCTTTATCAAATGGTGCTGGTCCAACTGGATATCTATATGCAGAAAAATGAAAATAGATCCATATTTATCACCCTGCACAAAACTAAAGTCCAAATGGATCAAAGACCTCAACATAAAACCAGACACACTAAACCCGTTAAAAGAAAAATTGGGGAAGACCCTAGAACTCATTGGCACAAGAGAATACTTCCTGAACAGAACACCAACAGCACAGGCTCTAATATCAACAATCAATAAATGGGACCTCATGAAACTGAAAAGCTTCTGTAAAGCAAAAGACACTGTCATCAAAACAAAATGACAGCCTACAGACTGGGAAATGATCTTTACCATCCTACATCTGACAGAGGGCTAATATGCTGTGTATATAAAGAACTCAAGAAGGTTAAAAGAACAAATCAAGTAATCCAATTAAAAAATGGTGTATGAATCTAAACAGAGAACTCTCCGTAGAGGATTGTAGAATGGCAGAAAACAATTAAAGAAATGCAAAACTTAACTTTTTAAAATGTTTTTTATCATTCAAACAATGCAATATCTTTCATTTAGTATGATATGATAATTATTTTTGACAATTACTTTGATATGCTTTTTAATTAATTTTTAATTTTTATATTAATTATAGTTTCTTCACTTTGTGTCCCAATTATAGCCCCCTGCTTCATCCCCTTCCAATGGCATCCTCTCTCCCTCATCTCCTCCCATTCCCCTCCCTAAGTCCACTCATAGGAGAGGTCATTCTCCCCTTTTTTCTGATAGGTCTCCCCTTCTTCTACATCTGGTCTCATCAAGAATGGTTACATTGTCTTCCTCTGTGGTCTGGTAAGGCTGCTCTCCCTTTAAGGGGAGGTGATCAAAGAGCCAGCCACTGAGTTCATGTTAGAGACAGTCCCTATTCCCCTTACTGTGGCACCCACTTTCATACTGAGCTGCAAGACTCTACCATTAATTTCTATTCTGACTTCATCTTTTGTGATGTAGGCCACAGTCAACAATGCCAAGAAAATCCCATTTTTACCAATAGTGTATGTCTCTAAATTTTTGGAATAAATATAGATTTACCCATCTTTGGACCAAGGGTTTTATACATAGTAAGTAGTGTGCATTGCTTCATTAAATCTTAGCTTTCTGAACCTGACAAATAATTATATTGCATAGCTGCATCTAGTCTCCAGCCAAGTAAGTTTAACCAATAAAAGGATAACAGTAAACTTCAAAACCATTTGTTAGCTTCACTTGATATACTGACAAGATTTCCAGGATGGCAGCACAGAAAATGTGGTAATCTATTTTGTACAGTTTGATGTAAAATTCAGAAAGATTCCATGTCACTATGAGCAAAGTGTTTATATATTTACAGCAAATTAATATATGTATATATATAGTCTGCATAGTATACATATTAAAATAAGAGAATAGGGAGACTTATGGAAGAAGGAGTATATAGAAGGAACTAGAGGGAACAGGAGCCCCATAAGGAGACCAACACAGCCAAAAAAAGCTTGTCCAATGGGGGAATGCAGAGACCGATGCATCAACCAAGGGCCATTTATAGAGATGATCTTGAGCCCCTGCTCAGCTCTAGTCCATAGGTAGTTCAGTCCCATGTGGATTCCCTAGTAAGGGGAGAAGACACAGTCTCTGGTATGATCTTGGTTGCTTCTCCCTGGTGGGGTGACATAGCCATTCCACAGAGGAAGAGGATCCAGGCAATCCTAATGGGACCTGATAGACTAGGATCAGACAGTAGGGGAGGTGGACTTCTCCTTTCACTTGGGAAGGATAGGGGAGAAAGAGCGAGAGAGGGTGGGACAGGGGAAGATTAGGGATGGGACTACAAACAGGATACAAAGTGAATACATTGTAAAATAAAAATAATAATTCATTAAATAAAAAACAATATGAGATATTCTAAATATCTCATTCTGATATTAATAATAATATTATTAGATTATGTGTGTGCTTGCTTGTGTGCCTGTTTGTGTGTGTGTATGATTGTGTGTACAGGCACCTGTAACAGTATGTATACTGACATCAAAGAACAAATTTCAAGGTTTATCTAAGTCTTCTGCCAGAGTTATTTCTGGCATTGATCTCAAGTCATCAAGTTTTCAGAACATGTATTTACTTTTTTTCTTTCTGAACCATCTTATCTGCCCTCAACTGTAACATTCAAAGAAAATTCTACAAGTTTATCAGTTTACTTGATTTTGACCTATGATACTGAAGTTGGTTTTCTGTTACAATTATGTTGTATTTTAATAAGTTTGTTTCAGGTTAAACTAAAAATATTTTTCAGTGTTTTTTTCACAACCTCCAACCATACTGACCATAACTGAATGAAACAGAAATTACCAATCTAATCACAATAGCTTTTAACATTTAATATGAAGACGTTAATGTCTCTTGAAATGAAGAGAGTAATAAAGAGCAATTGTGAAGATAAATTACATAATATAGAAACACTATTAATATTACCTCTTATTATAACTATCTGCACATGCTGCTTGTAGTAATAACAATAAAATACTTGTCACTGTTAAATTAATAAAATATATGTGTATATGTTTAATTTAATTAATATATATTTAATTTAATTTCTACACCTATGCACTTATATATCATTCACCCTATGAAATGCTTCTAATATCTTGGCTCCTTGGACTAAACATTA
Source organism: Pachyuromys duprasi (assembly GCA_028658305.1). NCBI lineage: Eukaryota > Metazoa > Chordata > Mammalia > Rodentia > Muridae > Pachyuromys > Pachyuromys duprasi. The sequence goes on along the minus strand of CM053744.1, from coordinate 83,078,902 downwards.
TTTCTTTTTCACAAGTGTGTTAAAATAATGGGCCACTTAAATTCCAATAAAATGAGTTCTGTATTATTGAGAAATACCTTTCGTCTACTACAGTCTTGAGGAATCTAAGGATACTCTGTGGCTTCCATGAAACTCAATAATGTGTCTAGCTTCACCCACAGTCCTGCTTTTTTCCTAAATATGAAGCATTTCTGAATTAGCAGCACAGGAATAATTTTACTTCTCATTAGTTAGTCTCTATTTTAGTTTTTTTAATTTTTCTTTTATTGTTGTTTATTTATTATTGCAACTTTTTCACTTTGTATCCTGGCTGTGGCCCCTCCCCCTTCTGTTCCCAATTCCACCCACCCATCCTCTTCTCCCCCTATGCTCCTCCCCTAGCCCACTGATAAGGGAGGTCCTCTTCCCCTTCCATCTGACCCTAGCTTATCAGGTCTCATCAGGACTGGCTACATTGTATTCCTCTGTGGCCTAGCAAAGCTGGACCCCACGGGTAGAGGTGATCAGAGAGCCAAACACCTAGTTCCTGCCAGAGAAAGCCCCTGGTCCCCTTACTGGGAACGACTTGGAGACTGAATCTATGGGCTACATCTGAGCAGGTGTTTTATGTCCCTCTCTATGCATGGTCCTTGGTTGGGATATCAGTCTCTGCATGGACCCCTGGTCCCAGGTATTTTGGCTGTATTGGTCTCCTTGTGGAGGTCCTGTCCTCTCATCTCCCTTTCTTGCAAAAGATTCCCTGCACTCTGCCCAAAGAAGCAACTATATTGCAGCTTTTGTGCAGTATTTCATGCATTGCTTTGTCTGGTCTTCGCTTCTTTTTACATTTTTTTCATGCCAATGAACTATTTATCTACACTATAATGAGTACCTATTTCTTCTTCTAATTGTTGTTGTTTAAAATTTATTCATTTTTGCATCCCATTTAGAGCTCCCTCTCTCACGTCCAACCCTCCCTTTCTCTCCCTCTTCTATTCCTCTTTCCTAGTCTACTGATAGGGGAAGTCTTTCTGTCCCCTCCTAGTTCTTCATATCCCCCTTCTTCCATGAAACTCCCTGTTCTCTGTCCAAAGTTTGGCTGTGAGTCTCTGCATCTTCTTCTTTACCCTGCTGGTTGGCATCTTTTCAAGGATGTCTCTGATATGCTCCAGGCCTGTTTTCCCCTCTTCTACCACTGCCAGTGTGAATGCTGTTCTCCCTTTTGAAAAATAATTAAACATCTTCACTAGTTTCTCCTTTGTCATTTAGCATATTTAGGTCTGTAGATTTTAGTATGTTTATTTTATATGATAAGACAAGAGTACACTTACGTGTAAGTATATACAATGCATGTCTTTCTTCTTTTGAGATAACTCACTCAGGATGATTTTTCCTAGTTCCATCCGTTTGCCTACAAATTTCATGATTTCCTTGTTTTTAATTGCTGAATAGGATTAGACTGTATAAATGTACCAAAAGTTTTGTATCCATTCTTTGGTTGAGGGACATCTAGGTTGTTTCTAGATTCGGGTATTACAAATAAAGTCGCTATAAACATATTTGAGCACATGTTCTTGTATGGTTGAACATCTTTAGGGTATATGCCCAGGAGTAGTAAAGCTAGATCTTGAGGTAGTACTATTTCCAATTTTCTGAGAAAGTGACTAATTGATTTCCAAAATAGTTGGTGGACTTTACATTCCCACCATCAATTTCTCCACATCTTCTCCAGCATGTGCTGTCACTTGACTTTTTCATCTTGGCCATTCTGATTGGTATGAGATGGAGTCTCACAGTTGTTTTGATTTGCATTTCCCTGATGCCTAAGAACACTGAGCATTTCTTTGTTTCTGTGCCATTCGATAAACCTCTGTTGACAATCCTCTGTTTAGCTATGTACCATATTTTTAATTAGGTTATTGGGTTTGTTGGTGTTTAATTTCTTGAATTTTTTGTGTAGTCTGGATATTAGCTCTCTACCAGATGTAGTGTTGGTGAAGATCTTTTCCCAGTCTGTAGGCTGTCATTTTGTTTTGATGACAGTTTCCTTTGCTTTATAGAAGATTTTCAGTTTTAGGAGGTCTCATTTATTAATTGCTGATTTTAGGTGTTCTGTCTTAGAAAGTTGTCTCCTTTGCCAATGATTTCGAGTCTCTTCCCCACTTTTTCTTCTAACCCATTTAGTGTGTCTGGTTTTATGTTGAGGTCTCTGATCCACTTGGACTTTACTTTTGTGCAGGTGATAATTATGGATTTATTTGCATTTCTCTACATGTAGACATGCAGTTAAATCAGCACCATTTGTTGAAGATACTGTCTTTTTTCCATTGTATGGTTTTGGCTTATTGGTAAGAAATCAGGTGTCCTTAGGTGTGTGGGTTTATTTCTGGGTCTTCGATTCTTTTCTATTGACCCTCCAGTTTGATTCCTTGCTAGCACCATGCACTTTTTATTACTGTTGCTCAATGGTACAGCTTGATATTAGGGAAGGAGATACCTGCAGAAGTTACTTGATTGTACATGATTGTTTTAACTATTCTGTTTTTTTTTAAATTTTTTATATGATGTTTAGAATTGTTTTTTCAAGGTCTATAAAGAATTGTGTTTTAATGGGAATTGCACTGAGTCTATAGATTGCTTTTGGTAAGATGGCCATTTTTATTATGTTAATATTACTGATCCATGAGCTTGGTAGGTCTTTCCATTTTCTGATATCCTCTTTAATTTTTTCCTGAGATACTTGATTTTTTTTTTTTTGTACAATTCTTTCACTTGCTTGGTTAGAGTTATACCAAGGTACTTTATGTTATCTGTGGTTATTGTGAAGAGTGTAGTTTCCCTATGGAAAATGTAAATTCAAGAATTTTGATGCTGTAAAATCATATTCAATCTAGTACTAATTTCACTGAATTGAAAGACATGAAATGTTTTAAAATCCAAAATTTTGAAAATTTCTATATCCTATCTCTCTAAGAATAGAAGCAGGAGAATCTTTTGTTGTTGCTGCTGTTATTGTTTTGTTGTTGTTGTTATTTTGTCTTGTTTTGTTTTGTTTTCTTGAGACAGGGTTTGTTTGTAGCCTCAGTTGTCTCAGACTCACTTTGTAGACTATGCTGACCTCAAACTCACAGCAATCTGACTGCCTCTGTCTCCCTGAGTGCTGGGATCACAAATATGCACCCAAACACTGGGCTGAAGTAGGAGAATCTTATGCTCTAGACTACTAAGCAAGTTGCCTAGAATGACTTAGTCCTTTCTGTATGAAGCAATTCCTCTCATCTCAGGAGAGCTAGGTGCTTCAACATTATAAAAACAAGACAATCATATCTCATGATAAATGACAGCATCTATTCTTATAAGTGCATTTTTTGGTATTGCTATAAATTCTTATGGATCTGAAAAATATTTTCATCATCCAATTAAAGCATAATTGCCACCATATCTTATAACCATATCTTTCATTTAATGGCATTACTTTGATATACAGCTTTTCTTTATGACATTTTAATCTTATTTTGTACTCTTAGTTTCTAAAATTGAAATATACCTTAGAAAGATAAACATTACCATAATTTGGCACATTAAAATATTCTTTTATCTCTGAAAATGATTCCAAAGGAGAAATATTTAACATAATTCTGGGAAAATTATCCTGGGAGCACTAATCTGCTATTCCTCTTTGGACTGGTTTAGGCATATGCATTAAAGCAGAAAAAGAACATTTCATTTGCATCTATGCAAAGGATTCATCAACTATGCAACATCTGAAACTAAAGACATATTAAAAATTAACTTTATCGTGCACGCTTCAGCAGCACATATACTAAAATTGGAACATTACAAAAAAGATTAGCATGGCCCCTTCGCAAGGATGACACGCAAATTTTTGAGGCATTCCATATTTTTAAAACAACATATTCAAAGACAAAAACAAATTTCAACAATACCTACACACAAATCCAGCATTGTAGAAGACATTAGAAGGCAAATACAACCCAAGAAAACAAACTACTTTCAAGAAAACACAAGAAATTATTAACCAAACTACAGTAAAACAAAAGTAACCAAGCAAACAAGCTTACTACCACAGCCAACATCAAAATCAAAGGATCTAACAGCCAGTGGTCATTAATGTCTCTCAACATCAATGAATCCAATTCTCCAATAAAAAGATACAGACTAACAGAATGGATGCTTAAACAAGACCCAGCAATCTGTTGCATACAAGAAACACACCTAAGTTTCAATTATAGACATTACCTGAGGGTAAACGGCTGGAAGATGGTTTTCCATGCAAATGTACCCAAGAAGGAAGCAGGAATAGCCATTCTAGTATCTGATAAAATAGACTTTCAACCAAAATTAATAAAAAGAGATGGGAAAGGACACTTCATACTCATCAAGGGAAAATTCCACCAGGAAGACATCACAATCCTGTACATCTATGCCCCAAATAAAAGGGCACCCAAATTTATAAAAGAAACATTAATAAAACTTAAACCACACATAGATGCCCACACATTAATAGTGGGAGACTTCAACACCCCACTCTCAACAAAGGACAGCTCAACAAAACAGAAATTAAACAAAGAAACAATGGGGGTCATGATTCAAATAGACCTAATAGACATCTCCAAAACTTTACACACAAACACAAAAGAAATTACCTTCTTCTCAGCACCTCCTGGAACCTTCTCCAAAATAGACCATATGGTTGGTTACAAATCAAGCCTCAATAGATACAAGAAGAGTGAAATAATCCCTTGTACCCTATCTAATCACCATGGACTAAAGCTGGACATCAACAACAGCAGAAATAGCAAAAAGCCTATACACACAAGGAAACTGAACAACTTGTTACTAAATGACAGTTGGGTCAGGGAAGAAATAAAGAAATTAAAGTCTTCCTAGAATTCAATGAAAATGAAGGCACAACATACCCAAACTTATGGGACACAATGAAAGCAGTACTAAGAGGAAAGTTTATAGCACTAAGTGCCTTTAAGAAGAAATCTAAGACATCTTATTCAAGCAACTTAATGGCTCAGCTAAAACCCTAGGGGGGGGGGGGAAGGAGAAGACACACCAAAAAGGAATAGATGGCTGGAAATAATCAAACTCAGGGCTGAGATCAATAAATTAGAAACAAATAAAACAATTCAAAGAATAAATGAAATCAAAAGCTGGAACTTTGAGAAAATTAACAAGATAGACAAACCCTTAGCCAAAGTAACTAAAAGGCAGAGAACCACTATCCAAATTAACAAAATCAGAAATGGAAAGGGGGACATAACAACAGAATCTGAGGAAATCCAAACTTACTACAAAAGTCTATATGCCACAAAATTTGAAAATCTAAATGAAATGGGCCATTTTCTTGATCAATTCCAGTTACCAAAACTGAATCAAGACCAGGAAAATCAATTAAATTGTCCCATAACACCTAAGGAAATAGAAGCAATCTTCAAAAGTCTCTCATACAAAAAAATCCCAGGGCCAGATGGTTTCAGCACAGAATTTTACCAGACCCTCAAAGAAGAGCTAACTCCAGTTCTCTTCAAACTATTCCACAAAATAGAAACAGAAGGAACACAACCAAACTCATTCTATTAAGCCACAGTCACGATGGTACCTAAACCTCACAAAGACCCAACACAGAAAGAGAATTTCAGGCCAATCTCCCTTATGAGCATTGATGCAAAAATACTCAACCAAATACTTACAAACCAAATACAAGAACACATCAAAGATATTATCCATTATGACCAAGTAGGCTTCATCCCATGTATGCAGGGGTGGTTCAATACAGAAATTCATTAATGTGATCCACCATATTAACAAACTGAAAGAAAAAAAACCAAGTGATCATCTCCTCAGATGCTGAAAAAGTACTTGAAAAAATCCAACATCCATTCATGTTTAAAGTATTGGAGAGATTAGGGATATAAGGTACATACCTAAACATAGTAAAGGCAATATACAGAAAGCCTATAGCTAACATCAAACTCAATGGAGAGAAATTTAAATCAATCCCACTGAAATCAGGGACAAGGCAAGAAGAACTCTCTACAAAGTTCTTCAACATAGTTCTGAAAGTCCTTGCTAGAGCCAGAAGGTAATTGAAGGAGATCAAGGGGATATAAATCAAAAGGAAGAAGTCAAAGTATCACTATTTGCAGATGATATGATAGTATACCTGAGTTCCCCAAAAATTCTACCAGGGAACTCCTACAGCTGATAAACGCCTTGAGCAAAGTTGCTGGATACAAAATTAACTCAAAAAAATTAGTAGCTCTCCTGTATACAAAAGACAAAAGGGCTGAAAAAGAAATTAGGAAAACAACACACTTCACAATAGCCACTAATAACATGGCTACTGGTGTTACCCTAACCAAGGAAGTCAAAGTCTTGAATGAAAAAAAAAAAATCCAGTCTCCGAAGAAAGATTTAGAAGAAGATATCAGAAGATGGAAAGATCTTCCATACTCATGGCTCAGCAGGCCTAACATAGTAAAAATAGATATCTTACCAAAAGTAATCTACAAATTCAATGCAATTCCCATCAAATTACCAACACAATTCTTTACAGACCTCGAAAGAAAAACTCTCAACTTCATATGGAATAAGGAGAAACCCAGAATTGTTAAAACAATCCTCTATAATAAAAGATCTTCTGGACGTATCTACATCCCTGATAGCAAGCTGTACTATAGAACAACAGTAATAAAAACTGCATGGTACTGGCATAGAAAAAGAATGGTCGATTAATGGAACCGAATAGAAGACACAGAAATAAACCCACTCACTTATGGACACCCATTTTTGACAAAGATGCCAAAAACATACAATGGAAGGAAGATAGCATCTTCAACAAATGGTGCTGGTCTAACTGGATGTCTACATGTAGAAAAACACAAATAGGTCCATACTTATAACCCTGCATAAAACTAAAGTCCAAGTGGATTAAAGACCTCAACATAAAACTAAACACACTAAATCATTTAGAAGAAAAAGTGGGAAGACTCTTGAACTCATTGGCACAAGAGACAACTTCCTGAACAGAACACCAAGAGCACAGGTTGTAAGAGCAACAACCAATAAATAGGACCTCATGAAACTGAAAAGCTTCTGTAAAGCAAAGGACACTGTTTTCAGAACAAAATGACAGCTTACAAACTGGGAAAGGATCTTCACCAACCTTATATCTGACAGAGGGCTACTATCCAATATATGTAAAGAACTAAAGAAGTTGAAAAGCAACAAGTCAAGTGATCCAGTTAAAAAATGGGGAACAGAACTAAACAGATAATTCTTGATAGGAGAATATCGAATGGCAGAGAAACACTTAAATATATGCTCAAAGTCATTAGCCATCAGGGAAATGCAAATCAAAATGACCCTGAAATTTCACCTTATGCCCATCAGAATGGCCAATATCAGAAACTCAAATGACAACACATGCTGGAGAGGTTATGGAGAATGAGGAACCCTCCTCCACTCCTGGTGGGAATGTAAACTTGTACAACCACTCTGGAAATCAATCTGGTGCTTTCTCAGACAAGTAGGAAGAGCGCTTCCTCAAGATTCAGCTATACCTGTTCTAGGCATATATCCAAAAGAGGCTCAAGTATACAATAAGGACATTTGCTCACCCATGTTTGTAGCATTCCATGAAGATGGAAACAACCCAGATGCCCCTCAACTGAGGAATGGATACAAAAATTGTGGTACATCTACACAATGGAATATTACTCAGCAATAAGAAACAAGGAAATCATGAAATTTGCAGGTAAATGGTGGGAATTAGAAAAGATCTTCCTGCATGAGCAATCCCAGAAGCAGAAAGACACACAGGGTATATACTCATGCATGTAGACATATAATATACGATAAACTTAGTAAATTCTGTACACCTAAAGAAACTAATCAAGAGGGAGTTTTCTGGCTAAATGTGCAATCTCCATCCACAAAGGCAAAGAGGATGGATATCAGAAGAAGAAAACAGGGAACAAGTTAAAAGCCTACCACAGAGGGCCTCTGAAAGGCTCTGCCTTATAGACTATCAAAGCAGATGCTGAAATTTATGGCCAATCTTTGCGCAGAATGCAGGGAATCTTATGAAAGAAGGGAGACATGATAAGACCTAGAGGGGACAGGAGCTCCACAAGGAGAGTAACAGAACCAAAATATCTAGGCTCAGTGTTCTTTCCTAAGACTGATACTCCAACCAAGTACCATGCATGGAGATAACCTAGAAGCCTTGTACAGATGTAGCCTATGGCAGTTCAGTGTCCAAGTGGGTTCCATAGCAATGGGAACAGGGACTGTCTCTGATATGAACTGATTGGCCTGCTCTTTGATCACCTGCCTGTGACGGGCTAGCAGCCTTACCAGGCCACAGAGGAAGACAATGCAGCCAGTCCTGATGAGACCTAATAGACTAGGATCAGAAGGAAGGAAAAGAAGACCTCCCTTATCAGTGGACTTTGGGAGGGGCATGTGTAGAGAAAGGAGAGGAAAGGAGGGTTTGGGAGGGGAGGATGGAGGGTGCTACAGGAGGGTAACAAAGTGAATAAGGTGTAATTAATAAAAAAATAAAAAAAGAAATAAACCCTTACACTTCAGGCTTTGAATATAATACAAATATCTTTAAATTTTTTATCAACGTGAAAGCAATGAATTAAGAAAAAAATTAACTTCATCATAGTTTTATTTCCTCAGGTTTAGTTAATATAATTGGCACAAACACAGTTATAATTATTACTTTGTACAAAATGGGGTTGTTTCTTTTCTTTGATAATTATGAATAATTTTATAAGTATCCTATACTCATATATATTAATATATGTGTTCATATATGTGTGCATGTATGATAGCATGTGCACTACTAGGAAATTAATGAAAGTTAAAGGAAGTTATATAAAACTGTGGTGTTCTATTACTCGTAAAATTGCCTTTTGGATATGTTTAATTCAATGAGTATAATGTGTATTTTTAAAAGCTATAGAAAGTCCAAAATTTCATTCATTTTTAAATTAATATGTTATTGGATAAAGTTTTATGGTTATGGATAAGTATTGAGATACATGAATTATGATTTTAAATTCTATCTGTACATTTCACTGGATTAAATATATGATAATCAGAAATAGACCCTTTGATTATTTTCAGTATTACGTATTGCATAAGGTAATTTAAAAATTAAAAACAATATATTTTCTGTTATTAAATGTATAATAACAGGAGAATCCAAGATGGCTGCCACGAGAGAACACTGTGTCTGAGGAGTAGGACAGCAAAAACAACGCAGCAACCAGGAGACTGAATTCTGGGACCTAAAATGCCAGCATTTGTGATTGCCAGGTGAGCTGAACTCCTACAGTGAAAAAATCAAGTGGGAAAACCCTAGGGACACCCAGTTATTCCCCGGAAAAATCTCCAGGTGACCAGCTGCACACAGCTCTGATCTGAACGAGCAGGCATGCTGGGCGCCCACACCATCCATTATAGACTGGATCACACAGTCTCATGGAGAGTCTGAGGAGGAACCAGGCACCATTTTCACTGAACTGCACACTGCTAGTGCACACTGCACCCGGGTTCTGCTTCAACCCACGGGTGTGCTGCAGGCTCACAACAATCACCAGAAACAACCCGGACTGGGAGGGTTGGGGGACCATTTTGACTGCACACTGAGGGCTAAGGCTGCACGCATCTGCCAGCAAAAACCTCAGCTTGTGTCCAGAAGCCAGACAGAAAAGGCCTCGGGCACCATTTCAGACAGGCCTGCATACAGTGGATGCACACCAACCCAAACCCACTGTGTGTGTCCCAAATATCATCTCAGACCATGGTGCACAGCCCATGGCCCAGAAGGAGGCGCCAAATCTCCATTCCAGGGAAGAGCCCTTAGCAGCAAGCCCCTGGCAGAGCACACAACCCCAGCTGACATCTCAAACCTGGAAGATCAGACTCTAGCACAGAGTGAGCAGTAAAGAAAGACTCCAGACCAGAGGGGTGATCTGCCTGCAGTGCTCACAGCTTCTAGCACAGAGCATGAAGCTGGGCACACAGAGCCCATAACAGAGTTCAACTGAGACACAACACACACTAACAAACCACCGGAAATCACTGATCCTCTTGAAGAATAC
>CM053744.1:83038634-83068272 GCA_028658305.1 Pachyuromys duprasi | reverse complement strand
CTTCCTGAATAGAACACCAACAGCACAGGCTCTAAGATCAACAATCAATAAGTGGGACATCATGAAGCTGAAAACCTTCTGTAAAGCAAAGGACACTGCCAATCCAACGAATTGACAGCCTACAGATTGGGAAAGGATCATTACCAATCTTAGTTCTGACAGAAGGCTAATATCCAATATATATAAAGAACTCAAGAAGTTAAAAACAAGACACCAAGTAATCCAATTAAAAAATGGGGTATGGAGCTAAAAAGAGAACTGACTGCAGAGGATTATAGAATGGCAGAAAAACACTTAAAGAAATGCTCAACTTCCTTAGCCATCAGGGAGATGCAAATCAAAAAGGCTCTGAGATTTCACCTTAAACCCACCAGAATGGCTAAGTTGAAAAACTCTAGTGACAATGCATGCTGGAGAGGTTGTGGAGAAAGAGGAACCCTCCTCCATTGCTGGTGGGAATGCAAACTTGTACAACCACTCTGGAAATCAATTTGGTGCTTTCTTAGACAATTAATAATAGTGATTCTTCAAGACCCAGCTATACCACTCTTAGGCATATATCCAAAAAATGCTCAAGTACACAACAAAGACATTTGCTCAAGTATGTTCGTGGATGCTTTATATGTAATAGCCAGAACCTGGAAACAGCCCAGATGTCCCTTAGTTGAGGAATGGATACAGAAATTGTGGTACTTTTACAGAATGGAATACTACTCAACCATTAAAAAGGAGGAATTCATGAAATTCACAAGCAAATGGTGGGACCTGGAAACGATCATCCTAAGTGAGGTATCCCAAAAGCAGAAAGAAATATATGGTATATACTCACTTATATAGACCTATAGGATAGGAAGGTCATGCTGAAATCTACACACCTAGTGAGGATATACAAGAAGGAGGACCCACCTTGGTATGATCAAAGCTCGTTTGGATGAACAAATGGAATGGACATTGAGTGGAGGAGAAAACAAGCAACAGGACAGGAGCATGCCAAAGAGGACCTCTGGGGGGGTCAATGTAGCAATGTATCATAGCAGATATTAAGACTGGCGATCAAGCCTTTGGCAGAGGGCGAGAAATGATTATAGAAATGGAGGAGGTTTGTGTGACTTGGGGAGAACAAGAGCTCCACTAAGACCAAACTGAGTAGGGCACAGGGGTCTTGTATGAGACGGTTTCTACAACCAAGGACCACGTGTGGATGTGGCCTGGAACCCCTGCTCAGATGGGGCCCATGATAGCTAGGTGTCAGACTCAAGAAGTTAGTGAGGGAAACAGGGACTGTTTCAGTCATGAACTTGATGGCTGACTCTTTTACCCTCCCCCATACATGCCAGGAGTGACAGAGTGTGCTGGATTCCAGGGGAGGACATTGCAGCCAGCCCTGAGGAGACAGGATAAGCTGGGTTTGGATGGAAGGGGAGGAGGTCCTCCCCTGTTGGTGGACTTGGAGTGGGCGGGGAGGAGGGAGATGAGGGAGGGAGTGGAGGGTGGGTGGAAATTAGGGAGGGGGCTATGCCTGGGATGCAAAGTACCTAACCTGTGATTGATACAAAAATAAATTAATTAATTAAAAATATTTATGTCAATTTTTTTCCAAAATAATAATTTAACAGGTTGAAGTTTTTTCTGTTGCCAATGGCAAATCACCCTTGACAAGTAATCTTTTTTATCTAAAGAATTTGTTAGTGATGAGAAAGAAAAGACAAAAAAAAAAGAAAGAAAATACATAAATGTAATAAAAACCTATGGATACACATAATGATCTCTTCGAAAAGGTTGTAGCTGTTTTAAGTAATTTGGTTACAATAAAATATAACTTCTAACAACAATAATGTAGTCTTCTATATTGGATAGTCATGCATTTTCTTTCTTCCTTATTCTTATTTATAAGATGATAAAAACAATGAATAATATATTATTTTGAATTGTGCACTCAAAAATGCCCTGACTTTCTGTAATATTGTATGTTTGTAATAGATTAAGCCTAGCAGATATGTGGATTGCTTAAGTACTAAAATTCCTTTTAGAATATTTAGGCTTGGTGTAATATCTTATAGTTGTATGTTTTTTAATGTTATTTATAGGATTAATAACTGATAAGCATTATCTTACTTCCAATTGTTGACACTTAAGAGAAAAAATAAATAAAATCTGGAATTTTTGTTAGTGATCATTTAATGTACTATTTAAAAGACAGTCTAAGAACTCTGCTACACATAAAACAAGACTTTAATATCAGTCAATGTGTTGCTACATTACAAAATGAACAATTCTTGTAAGTTGCCACTGATTATAGGAAAAACTTACATATGCATTACAGTATTCACACATATATATGATATCAATAAACTAACAATCAAGTTTTAGAATCTCAGACTTTGAAGAAAACCCGAAGACATATGTGTTTAGGATTCTTTTTGTGCTATTTCAGTTTTTCTATTTTCTTCTTAATGAGCCCTGATAGAAGAGTTACCATTATGGAAAAAGAAATAATGATTTTAATAACTATCCTGTAAAGGATTATTGACTTAAAATGTTTTTCCAAGGGAGCTTCCAATTGAGTAACAAATTTCTAACCAACAATAAAAAAAGAAGTTAATGATCATATTTATTTAATCAAATTTAAGTACTGGTGTGGTTGATTGGTATTTGCTAGTAAAATGTTTTCTAAATGCAAATGTGATTTTTTTCTCAGCTCCCCGAATCTTTCATTTACGTTCTTGTAATAGGTGTCCTAAGTATTTTAATTGATTAGTTCATTTCTATATATAAATTAGGTTTTTTGCAAATTTAGCACACAGATTCCAATTCACATATTACCAAGTTATCTACTTTGAAATAGTGGTTAAAAAAGAAAAAAATATAGATATGTATACATATATTATACAACTCTGCCTACTTGAATAAGTAGTTAAACCTTAAAAGACAACATAAGGTATCTATAAATATTTGGAAATTAAACTAAAGGACACTGGAGAAACAAGCTGAGCTCCACAAGTTCTGAACAAATGACTGTAGAGCTTCTGGGAGTTTGTGTCAGTGTTTTTTTTTTTTTTTCATATACAATTTGAAAACAGCTTGAATCCAGACAAATAGGTCACTTGCTGTGTTTCTTAGCTTCTCCCCTTGGCTACTAGGCCTTACAGCAGCAGCATTCTGTCAAATGCTGCCTTTCTATTGACAAGTGTATTGATTTTCTGATTAATGTACAACTACTTTATTGGCATTTGCTATGGCAGACATCATTTTTAATGTTTATATGATCAATAATTCCATCAACACTAAGAAACCCTACTGATGGTCTGAATGGTTCTAGCTATAGGGAATTTTATATTTCTTGGTACATCTATGAAACATGCTGTAAATATTATCAAAGCAAAGAAAGCAGATGTTCTATATTGTGTTCAATTATATTTTGCTTTCTTTTAAGATAAAAATGTAAATGAATAAAAAAAAACTTGCAAGCAATTTCTTGATCTTTAGCAGCAATGCAAAAATCCCAACTATACCAAGTCATCTAAATATCAGGATATATGTGTTTATACACTTCTACATATGTGTTGTTTTACATAGCAATAGAATGTCAAAGCATAGTGCTATTCATATCTAAAACAATTCCCCCAGTTAACATTCAAAAATAAAGCTATTACATAACAGATTTCTTCATTACAATAGTACCATGTTTCTCATAACTGTTTAGATAAAAATATTGTCTATTTATAATCTAGTGTATAGTTATTTTTTCTTACTGAAATATTTTTTTATTCTGAAGGTTAGGATGGTTCCTAAGACTTAGCAAACTGAAAATGTTATAAGAGCTAAAACACTATATACAGTAAATAGTATGCAATTCCTGAATATTGCAACAAGAAATGACACTTTGGTAAACTTCCTAAAAATTAACTAAGAAGTGCCAAGATTGCACCATATCTGAGTCATGCCCAATTCTGGAATAGATCTTTCAGAAATACAGTTGCTTTTGAGGTACATTATTTATCAGGTACCATGCCTACTAATATTTTATCCACGTTTTTCTCAGTAACTTTAGTAAACTAATCATTTCCCTCAAGCTAGGCTTTGATGGAATTTTTCTTTAGGTTTTTCATCAGATACCTACCAGCTATGAGCAAATATTTGTTCACATTTCTCCCAAAAATGCCGTGCAACATAATGACACCTGTGATGATTAATGTTAATTTTCAAGTTGACGAACTACAGAATCACTTGGGAGATGAATCCCTGTGTGGGCCAGTAAGATTTATATTTATTATATTGACTGAGATGGGCAAACCATGAGCTGTGTATGAGACCATTATCAAGGGAGGATGTGTAAATATATAAATGTATGTATAATGGGAGAGAAGGACCCAAGTACCAGCATGCATGCATGAATTACTCTTACTATGGCTATAGATAGTATGTGACAATCTGTTTCAAACCCCTGAAGAAATGACTATCCTGACCTAATGAAGTATAACCTGGAGCTGTGAATTAGAATGAACAATTTACCATAAGTTGCTTTTCTCAGGATGTTTTATTACACTGACAAGAAAATTAACACATAAAGTGATACCAACAGAAGCTATTGCCGTGACCGTGGTGGTGTAGGCTATGCAGTAGTTAGGCATTTTGGAACTGTGTGTGGAGGCAGTATATAAGAATTTGGATTTTGCTATGGAAATGTAGTTGAATGCAGGAGGCAGAGCTCAATGGGCCACTACTGTAAAGTACAAAAATGCTGGGGAAATGTGTACAGCAGAGACTCTTCTCACGAAGTCTTAGGGGAAAGCAGGGTCCCTGTCTGGAGTTGGACTGGGGAGTCATACATGTGATATTTTGACCAAGAATCTTCTTTTGTCCTGCTCATATCCTGAGAAATTTAATGATGCTGATTTTAATGTTGATATGAATATACTTTTGCTATTTTAGGTCTGTAGAAAAGTCATGCATAGTTGTAGGAACATAAAATAAATCTTCACTTTCCTAAATGTTCCCATAAAGTATTCTCCATTTTTATTTATTATTATTTATTACAATTTATTCAATTTGTATCCTGACTGTAGACCCCTCCCTCATCTCCTCCTAGTCCTGCCCTCCTTCCCTCTTCCCCTTCTATGTCCCTCCCCTAGTCCACTGACAGAGGAGGTCCTACTCCCTACTATTTGACAGGAGCTTATCAGATCCCATCAGGACTGTCTGGATCCTCTTTTCTTTAAGGCCACCTCACCAGGGGTTGTTGACCAAAGAGCAGGCAACCTAGTTCATGCCATGTTCCCCTACGAGGCTATACCCATGGAGACTGAGCTGCCAATGGGCTACATCTAAGCAGGGGCTCTAAGTCCTCTCCATGCATGGCCTTTGGAGATTCATCAGACTGTGCAGGAGTCTCTGTGCCCAGATATTTTGGCTCTGTTTAATACCCCACTCTCAACAAGGAACAGATCATTGAGACAGAAGCTATTCCACATTTATAAAAAAGTTTTAGATCAAATTTAAACACAAAGATTCATTCTTTACTTCGATGAAATTACATTTCCTTAATCACTGCTTACAGTAATCTGAAAGGAAAATTAACGTTTTTTTCTTTTCTTTCCTTTTTTTCTTTTTCTTTCTTTCTTTCTTTTTTTCTCTTTGAGGCAGGGAAGATTTACTCTGTATTACACATCCCAGGTTACAGTGTTCATTACAAAACCCATCCCTCATAGCAGGAATGCTCTGAGATGACCTGGAAGCAGAGCTGAAGCTCTCTGTCACCTACCTAGCCTGCTTTCTTTCTTTCTGTTTAAAAACATATATTAAATTTTAACTATTTTGATTTAAATAGAATTACTTAACTTCCTCCATGTATTTTCTTCCATCCAGCCTCTCCCAGTTAAACATCCCTTACACACCTCCAATGTCCTCTACCCTCTTATTAGCCTCTTTTCTATGATTATATTTGCTATATTCCCATATGCATATATGTATGTGTATGATGAGGATACACACACACACAAACATAAACACAAATATTCTGTTGTGTTGTTTGTATGTATTTGGTTTCAAGGCTGACAACTCTTCTTTATTACACAATCAATAAAATGGCTTCTCCCTGAGAGAGTCAAATCCTTCTTCCAAATATAAATGGTGCCTGTAGTTCTTTGATTATGGGTAGTACCTCTGTGGAATTTCTTTCCTTTCATGTTAATATGTCTAATGATATGGCTATTCCTATTGTTTCATTCATCCAGTCATTTTCAAGAAAGAGCAGACTCCTTAGTATTCTGGCTCCTAAAATTTTTTAGCCCCAACTTTTGCAAGGTTCCCCAGACTACACATTCAGAATTAGCTCTGTATGTTTATCTGTGAGGACTTGGCTAACCATGCATGATTCCTTGATCTCTGCATTGTGTCTGGTTGTGTCTTTTGTGATATTGTTTATTTGCTGCAAAAAGAGACTTTTTTTTTAAAATTTAAACTAAGGGTGGTAGCTACACTTGTCTGTGTACCTAAAGATAAAATTTATAATGTAGTCAGGAACTGTGCTGGTGAAGCAAAATGGTTCATGACCTCATTGGGCCAGGAATGCTGCCAGAGGATTTTACCAGGGATGTTTTTTGTACTCCATAGTAGGTATTTAGTACAATTAAATAGTTGATGGTTGCCAGGGCCATATAAGTATCTCTTGAACACCTCTGCATAACTTATACTGTTGCTAATTATATGTTTAGAGGTGTCTATATGTTGCTTGAAAGTACATTGCTTTAATTGCTTTACTCCTTTGTCAACTTTCATGGGATTTTTGTTTGTTTGTTTGTTTTGAGATAGGGTTTCTCTGTGTAGACTTTGCGGTCCTGGACTCAAATTTACATTGATCCACCTGCAACTACCTCCATGATTTTGTTGTTTGTTTGTTTGTTTTATGCTTAATTTTTTAGGATGAAAGTTAGGCTGCTACAAAGAAGTTTTCAGATCATTCCAGCTTGAGTCCCCTATATCATGGTTGTTTCTCAAAGGTTGAGAATTTACCACTATTGTTGAAGAGATAAAGGACTAAGGAATATTTTATATTTTTCAGGCCTTGAACATACTAGATATTCAAGTATTTAAATCATAAGGTTCGTAATTTAATTCTAGGGTAACGCTGAGGTAATTCCATAAGCAATTTAAAAATGTTTAAAATATTCCTTTGATAAGCCAACAGCTATGTGGTAGCCAGAAACCATGAGGCTGTTAGGAGTAAACTAATATTGATTAACAAAAAAATGAATTAATTATTTTGGTAATTAATCAGTTGAGTAATTCACAAGCATATAATTACATATTGATTGTATTGGTATTTCTTGTAATTATTTTGGGTGAGGAACAAAGTGACCTATAAGTCAGTTCTTCTTTTCCATTTGTTGAAAAAGAAATGTGAAAAGTATAATCCAAATCTTCCAATATGTTGGGTCCTCTGAACTACTCCACACATCAAGGGATTGAAGTAGATGCTGAGACTCATAGCCAAACATTGGGCAGAGTCCAGGGAGTCTTATAGAAAAAGAGGAGGACCTGTAAAATGACCTGGAGGGGTCAGGAGCCCCACAAGGAGACAAACAAAGCTAAATTATCTGAGCCCAAGCAGTCCTGCAGAGACGGATGCACTAACCAAGGACCATTCATGGAGAGGACATAGAGGCCCTGCTCAGATGAGATGATTGGCAGCTCAGTCTCTATGTGGGGAGAAAGAAAGGGGAACAGGGGCTGCTTCTGTCATGAACTCCGTTGCCTGCTCTTTGATCACTTGCCCCTGATGATGAGGCTTTATCAAGCTGAATAGAAAGAGGATCTAGGTAGTCCTTATGGGACTTGACAAGCTATGGGCAGATGGTGAAGGAGGAAAATTCCCCTTTCAGTGGACTAGGGGAAGGGTGGAAAGAGAGAGGGAGAGTGGGGCTGGGAGGAGTTGAGGGAGGAGCTTCAATCTGCATATATAATTATTAAATTGTGAAAAAAAATAAATTAAAGTTAAAAAATATCTAGTATATGATCCATGGTAACCACCTGTAAAGTTAGAGTCTGCCACTGAATAAAATAAGTTCTTCAGAAATTAATATATATATATATACACATATATATATAATTTTAAAATATAGTAACATGGTTTGATGGACTTTTAAAAAAAGGCAACTTGAACTTCTAACAGTATAAGAAAATCCAGTATCTATGTATTCACTATTTTTTATAAATTTTAACATTTTCCTCTTTGTCATATACAAGAACAACTTTCAATTGTTTTATTGTTTTTCAAGAACCAATCTTTCTGTAAAGTAGAATTATACTAGCCTAAGTGTCCTCTGAGAGGCTCCACCCAGCTACAGATCAGAACAGATGCAAAGATTCACAGGCAAACATTAGGTGGGGCTTCGGAAAGACTTTTGGAAAAGTTGAGGGAAGGAGAGAGAGACTGGACTGAACAAGAACTTCACAGGAAGACCAACAGAGTCAACTCACTAAGGATCACAGGGACTCACAGCAACTGAACCACCAATCATACTGAACCTAGGTCCTTTATACATATGTAGCTGATGATCAGCTTGTTCTTCATGAAGGACCCCTAGCAATTAGAGTTGGGTTTGTCTCTGACATGTCTCTGTTGCTTGCTTTTAAATCAGTTTTTCCTAGCTACACTGCCTTGTTGGGCCTCAGAGGAAGAGGATGTGCTTAGTTCTTATGTAACTTGATATGCCATGGTAGGTTAGTGGGGGAGGGGTGCTCTCCTTTTCTGAGGAGAAGGGGGTGAGGGGAAAGGAACAAGAGTGGGAAGGTGGGAAATCTACACACCTAGAGAGGATATACAAGAAGGAGGACCCAGATTGGTATGATCAATGCTTGTTTGAATGAACAAATGGGATGGACACTGAGTGGAAGATAAAACAAGCAACAGAACAGGAGCATGCCAAAGAGGACCTCTTGGGGGGGAGGGGGGTCAATGTAGCAATGTATCAGAACAGATATTAAGACCAGCTATCAAGCCTCTGACAGAGGGCAAGAAGTAATGATAGATCTGGGGGAGGTTGTTGAGACTTGGGGAGAACAAGAGCTCCACTAAGACCAAACTGAGCAGGGCACAGGGGTCTTGTATGAGACGGTTTCTACAATCAAGGACCATGTGTGGATGTGGCCTGGAACCCCCACACAGATGGGGCCCATGATAGCTCGGTGTAGGACTGAAGACCCTATTCAGGGAAAAAGGGACTGTTTCAGTCATGATCTTGATGGCTGAGTCTTTGACTCTCCCCCATACAAGCCGGGGAGTGACAGACTGGCTAGATCCCAGGGGAGGACTTTGCAGCCAGCCCTGAGGAGACAGGATAAGCTGGGGTTGGATGGAAGGGAAGGAGGTCCTCCCCTGTTAGTGGACTTGGAGGGGTCGGGGAGGAGGGAGATGAGGGAGGGAGTGGGAGGGTAGGAGGGAATGAGGGAGGGGGCTATGCCTGGGATTCAAAGTACCTAACCTGTGATTGAGATAAAAATAAATAAATTTAATAAAAAAAAAAAACTTGTCATTACAGGGAATAGCAGTGGGCCTTTAGGGAAGAAAAGAAAATCACATTGCAAATTTAAATATTAGCTTCTCTCTTCAAAAAAGAAAATGAGACAAAATAAAAGACTGAAAATCTCAAGTATGACCTTAACCTAGAGATTGCACTCAACTTTATAATGTCAAGTATGATATGAGAGGATCTATGAATGTTTTGGGAGATGTGGAAAGTAAGGATGGTTCAAGTTGGGGCAGGTGGCAGGGGGTTGCTACAGGCAAAAAAAAAAAATAAAGTATTATTTTAGCCTCGGGCATTTTGAACTTCAATTTGGGTTAGAAAAGAAAATCTAAGGTCACTAGAGCATGAAGTTTTGAGAAGGAGCCAATAAAAGTTTCTTATTACTTGGAGGTCAAGAAACTATGAATCAACCCTCTGTACTATAAAATGTGATGGATATCATGAAGGCAGAATTTTACCTTAATCTGTAATCAAACAAAGAACATGACTGTTAGGAGGGAGCATTAAGTATAATGACTAAACATTTTTCTTCCTTTTTTTTTCTGTTCTCTCTCTCTTTTGCTTTTTTGAGAGAACCTTGTATAGACTACAGTATCCTAAACCTTGCTATGCATGCAAAGATGACCTTATAAGTATGGATAAATATGCCTGGTTCAATAAGGTATAATCCGTATCTGTATAAGTGAAGTAAATAACCATTTCTGGAAAGAAACTATTTGTCACCATTTTGTATTATTTAAAGATCATATGAGAACTTCCTTAGAAGGAATTGATATATAAACTATTTTGTAATATTTTCTCCAGCACATAAAGTTTAGTTCTTCCCATAAAATTTACCTCTTTCCTAAGCTTCACATTAATTCCATAAAAGTAACAAAAGCAACTATCTAGTAGCAAGGATTTAAATATTAATACATGGAATTTAAGTCTATTTGATTTTAGATTTTTTTCTTTTACTCGATGCAGTGGTAGTTTGAAAAATGCTAACTTTTTAATTATAAAACATTTAGATGAATGATTGATTGCTCCAGTGGCTAAGAGCACTGGCTACTCTTCCAGAGTCTGTGTTCTTCACACCCACCTCTGGTGGTTTACAAACACTAGTAACTCTATTTACAAGGGATCATGCCCTATTTTCTGGCCCATGCAGGCTTCCATTCACATATCACATTCGTGAAAGCAGACACAGAACACATACACATAAACAAAAATAAGGACAAATCTCTAAAACAGAAAAAATACTAATCTTTCCACTGCTAACATAGATAAACTAAAGTAAACAAATCCATAATGCCTTCACTTCCCTGTATGTCATCATTGTATGGCATACTTTATTTCATAAGGCTTACCAACATTTAACACTCTCCAGGGAATCCACTTAGTTTTTATCACAGTCCACTAAAATGTAAGGTATGCTTTTCATATGAATAGCCTAGTAGTCAGAATAGTGCAGTAAATATGTGTTGGCACTTAAAAATATATTCAGCATATCCTGGCTTAAGCCTTACCTTACATGAAGTAAAATTCAGTACAAAGAATCACTGTAGCATAAAATATACCTCACTTTTCTAAATCTTAATAACTTAATTAGAATTGGCTTTGCTTTTTGTTTATTTTTATTTGCTCTTTATTATTTTTCTTTTTATTTATTTGTTCTGTCTTGGGAAATTTGGAAATTTTTAATAATTGTTAAATGATGATTTCTAATATTACTGGAAATACAAAAAGTGATGTAAATTAATAAGATAAAAGGCTATCTATCAAAATAATTGAATGAATAAATGTGTAAATCTCTACATTTCCCCTTTTTATTTCAGTATAATGCTAGATAAAATAGAATCACAACTGTGGAGCATATATTCATACTTTAAAATGTCATCAAGTTAGTAACTAATAAAATGGTCATAATAACAATTAATGACCAAAAAGAAAAGACTAAAACTGGTGACAATAAGGAAGATTAAGGTTCATCCTGCTTTTGGGGGGGGAAAGAGCTACAGTAGGCAAAAAGAGATACAGAAAACTAAATGTGGATTTCCCAGTTAACCAAATAAGCTATTCTAACATCAAGTGAATGAAGAGAAATATGGTAGTTACTCCACTTAATAAAGTGTCAAAATATTTAACCAGAAATAATTCATAGGAAATACATACTAATTTGGAGTAAAATTCAAGTGTACACAGTAGTAACTGACATCAGAGAAGACACAAATCCAGTAGTTGGACACAAAAGTGATGAATGCTACTGATCATTTAACTTTCCCACTTTCTTTATTTTTTCTCATGGAAAATAGATTATTCTCTCATACAATACATCTGAAACACAGCTTCCCCTCTCCTGAGTCCTCCCAGCTCAACCACCCACCTCCTTTCTCACTCAGATCCAATTCTGCTTCACTTTCCTTCAGAAAACAGCTGGCCTCTAAAAGAAAATCACACAACAAGACACAATAAGACAAAGGCATAAGCTCTAAATAAATGCTAAAACACATACTTTTGAGTGGGTTCTTCAATTTCAATTAACATAACTAATCCTCATGTAGCCATGTCCATATAAGTTTCTATCTAGTGATTTTATATCCCATCAAGTTAATAATTAATGTTTTCTATTACAACTCTTTTCCTGGGGTTTATGACAGCCCATGAAGTATCATCCATACAATTCAACTTTAAAAACCCTCACAGTCTTTAAAATTGCCAACACCATTTAAAAGTTCAGGGTGTCTTCTGAGACTCAAGACAGCATATAAACTGAGAATAACTAAAAAATTAAAGAAATATTTATAATATTCAGATATATTTAGAGCAACAACCATAGAATAACATGAAATGTGCCAAGCTTCAAAAAGAAAAAACATAGCTTTTAAAGGAAAAAATAAATTGGGTTTCTACTTCCCCATGTCTGAGTTTCCCCTTGAAGTACGCAAGCTCCTTGCACACCAAGCCAGACTGAAGGGTGGGTGGGTGCAAAGCAGATTTTCTGTTGTGGTGAGTTCTTGAGAAACAACCTTCTTGAGAGAAGCTTCAATGAGAGAGTTCATTTAATTAGGGATAACAAAGGCTATAAAAACCTTTGAGGAGTGGATACAGACTCTTGGGGTGAGTGTACATCATTGGCAGGGCCAAGGTGTCAGGAATGTCTTATTTGCAAAAAGAGGAATTCCAGGTGTTTGCTGGACATGACCTTAAAAGGAGAAAAAGAGGTTATTCTGTAACCTCCTGGCTGCCAGGCTACCTGACCAAACCCAATGTGATAGAAGGGTGGGGGGGGGGGTGTTGCATGCCCTCCATCCCAGACATGCAGGTCTCAAAATAAGATTTTTCTGGGTTTGGAAACACTTTAACTTAACACTTGCTCCAGTCTGACTTACTGGTTCATGACCCCTCCCCCCCAACCCAAACATTACATAGGTTACAGGTTTCCTTAATTAAGATTAATTTATACAGGGTGATAAATATGGATCTGTTTTCATTTTTCTGCATGTAGACATACAGTTGGGTCAGCACCATTTGCTGAAGATTCTTTTTTCCATTGAATGGTTTTTGCTTCTTTGTTAAAAATCAAGTATCCGTAGGGTGTGGATTTATTTCTGAGTCTTCAATTCGGTTCCATTTGATCCACCATTCTGTTTCTATGCCAATATCATGCACGTTTTTATTACTATTGCTCTGTGGTACAGCTTGAGTTCAGGGATGGAGATATCTCCAGGCGATCTATTGTACAGGATCGTTTTGGCAATTCTGTTTTTTGTTTTGTTTTGTTTTTCTGTTTTGTTTTGTTTTTCCATGTGAGGTTGAGAATTGTTCTTTCAAGGTCTGTAAAGAATTGTGTTGGTATTTTGATGGGAATTGCATTGAATCTGTAGACTGCTTTTGGAAGGATGGCCATTTTCACTATATCTTTTTTTTCTTTTTTCTTTTTATATTAATCAGTTTATTTACTTTGTATCCCAGCTGTAGCCTTCTCCTTCATCCTCCCACCTCCTTCACACCATCCCACCCTCACTCCCACATCTCCTCCCTCTCTAAGTCCACCAATAGGGAAGGTCTTCCTCCCCTTCCATCTGACCTTAGTTTATCAGGTCTCATCAGGACTGGTTGCAATGTCCTCCTCTGTGGCCTAGCAAGACTGCTCCTCCCTTGGGTGCAAGGTCAGAGAACCCACCACTGAGTTCATGTCAGAGACAGTTCCTGTTTCCCTTATTAAGGAAACTCTCTTGGATGCTAAGCTGCCGTGGGCTTCGAAACACTTTCAATAGACTTGGAGAGGGGCATGGGAGGAGATGAGGGAAGGAGGGTAGGATTGGGAGGGAATGAAGGAGGGTCTACAGCTGGGATACAAAGTAAATAAAGTGTAATTAATGTAAAAATTTAATTAACAATGATCAATTTATAAATTAAGAATGTATGTGCTGTTCAATAGAATTACCCAGATATTATTAGTTTATTTTTTAATTTATTATTCTCTCACAGGTTACATCCTGACCACAGCCTCCCATCCCTATACTCCTCCCAGTTCCCCCACCCACTTCTCTACCTGACATCCACTCCTCTTCTGCTTCCCCCGGTTATCATCCAAACACAGCATAACAAGTTACATTAGACCAGGCACAAACCCTCATATCAAGATTAGGAAGGGGAACCCAGTGCGAGGAAAGGGGTCCTTAGTTGGGCACATTGGAGCACTCCTATAATCAGCTACCGGGGAGGCTGTGACAGGAAAATCAGTGCAGTCCCAGAGTTCTGGGCTGTCGCATGCTATGCTGGTTGGGTGTCTACACAATGTTTGCCATCAGTCTGGTGACCTCCTGGGAACAGGGAAGTACCACCTTGCCTAAGGAGGACTAAAGTGAACCAGGGCTGAAATGAAGGAGGTCAAAACTGTTGTACTGATCAGTATTTTAAATTTCTAAATATTGATTACTATATGTGTTATCATCATTATCATTGTATATGCGAGTTGTGTGGGTGATACACAGGAAAAAAAAACACACAAAATTTTTTATTTAGTTCTTGCTCTCAAAATGTATCTGTATTTCAGGCACTGAACACACATCATCAGGTCTGTGATGGAAGTGATTTCACAATCTAAGCCATTTCATCAAAATATTTTTAATTAAATTAACTTGTTGCCTTACCAATATTTTTAAGGCATCTAAGATGTCAATCTATGCTAATGATAAGACTCAACATTTTAAGGAAACTTTAGAATTTATAACAAACAATATTAATTTATAAATTAAAACCCATGTGACTAGATTTTAAAATAGAATATGATATATTCGGGTTGTCTTAGGGAGCTTTCTGTTGCTGTGCTTAAACAGTGACCAAGATGATTTAGGGGGAGGAATGGGTTTACTACAGCTCACTCGTTAGTGTCCATTATCTAAGAGACCCAAGGAAAGAACTAAAGCCAAGTGAGTTATGAAGGGAAATAAAGCAAAAGCCACAGAGGAACACAGCTTATGGGCTTGTTTTCAGTATTATCTTTGAAGTTCCTACATAAAACCATTAAGCTCTTAGTATTCAGTAGCTTTTCAAGCCCAAAGCTCCCAAATCTGTCACTTTCCTCCCACAAAACATTACAAGTCATAAAAAACATTTAACAAAACACTGATCAAAAGCAACTTGGAGAGGAAATGATTCTTTAATGTTACTTTCATAAAGGAAGTTGAGGTAGGAACTTAAGGCAAAAATCTAGTGGCAAGAACTGAAGAAGAAACCATGGAGAATTGTTGCTTATTATTTTGCATCCAGGCTGATATTTACCTACCTTTATTGTATAGCCCAGACCCACTGCTCTGAGATGGTGCTACCACAGTGGACTGAACCCTCCCTATATCAATTATCAACTCAGAAAATGTCCACAGGCATTAAACTGATAAATATATTGAAAGAAATTTCTCAACTGAGGCTTCCTCAGTTATGGTTGCTCTGTCAAGCTGATTAATAAGAATAACCTTCAAAACAATCAATGATTAAATAGAGATTTTTGTATAAGAAATATAAACTGCCCCGCTTTTTGTTGACAGTGAAGTAATGGAGGGTGCCAACAAAACAGGTGAAAGTGTGACTTCTCGTAACTGGGGGAACGGTTGGTTTGGTTTGGTTTTTCGAGACAGTGCTGCCTTGGCCATCCTGGACTCACTTTGCTTGAGACTGGTCTCAAACTAAAAGAGATCTGCCTCCTGAGATTAAAAGTGTGTGCCATCATGCCTGGATTAGTTGTAAATTTCAATGAACAATGTGAAATTTATAGGTGTCACAAATTTAGACTATTCAGTCCTGAAAATATATTTCTTTGAATTATCCAAAATATATTTGTTTTAACCTAAAATTCTCATGACACCAGAAATGAGTATCATCATGTCTACACAATCACTAACATATTTTCAACAAAGTGAGCTGATAATACACTAAGCATTTCCAGCAAAATTGGCATATTAATTGAAAAAGATGATATTAAGATGGCAATATTTTTGGTTAATAGGTTCTTAAGTGTTAGGAAAATAGTTTCCAAAGGTAGATCTCTTAAAGACTTGTTTATTTTCTGGGTTCAAAACTATCATTATAATTACTATTTTTGACATGGTTCTCACTAGGACAAACTGGCTGTGAGAGCAGTAGCTTGCTGAGGATGACCATGAACTTTCGGTCCTCCTGCCCAACCCCCTTGAGTGCAGGGATCATAAGTATGAATCATCATGCACATACTGTGAGTCAAGCATACCTCATGCATTCAAAAAAAAAAAGCACTCTGACAGCTGACACAAAATTCTTCTGAAGACAGTTATCTTAATACAATAAAATTTGTGGTTGTCTCTGACATGAAGTCATGGGCTAGCTCTTTGATCACCTTGACCTAAAGAAGGAGCAGCCTTACCAGTCCACATAGGAAGACATTGCAGCCAGTCCTGATGAGACTTGACAGACTAGGGCCAGATGGAAGCGGAGAAGGAAGTCCCTTATCATTGGACTGGAAGTGGAGCATAGGAGAAAAAGAGGGAGGGAAAGTGGGATTGGGAGGGAATGGGAGATGGAGCTACAACTGGGATACAAAGTGAATAAACTGTAATTAATATGAAAATAAAAAATAATAAAAAGGAACACCCAACAAAAATAAAAAATAAATAAATAAAAATAAAATTAATATATTGATATTCTTATATACTTTTTTACATATAGGTGGCATCTGGTGACATATTAATTTTAATATTCATTGAAATTTTAAAACATTGTGCATTTTTCCAAAATTTTAACTGAAGAAATAAACTCAAAATCAATTGTTAATAAGTTCGAAATCTATTGTTAGCCATCACATGAACACCAAAGGAGGGAATTTAAACAGTAGTCCACACACACACCTAACATGAGGTGCTGCCTTGCTTTCAGTGCTTGATAGTTCTCTAAAGAAATTGATGCTGTCCACAACATTCAACTTAGTTGTGATATTGAAAAAAAAGGACCAAGTAGAATTTAATATCCAGATCTGATGAGCTGCATAAACCTTATGAAAAATTGTTGTTAACTTTGTTAAAACCTTCTAGGAAATAAATGTTTTTCAACTAAAGAAAAATAGAAAAAGAAGTTGATATTTCATTTTTTTCTAGAATTGATTCAAGATACTTATTTTGGCACTTGTCATTGATTTGTTAACTATTTTTATATATTAAAGGTGTGAGAAAACATAGCCTAAGAGGAAAAACTTTACAATATTATCATCTGGAGAGATAAATGACTGATGTATTATGTAAGTTATATTGATTACATTTCATTTTAGACCAAGTACTCCTAGGTGCACAGGAGGGTGTTCCTACATAAGATAAGTAATCTAGATGAAATACTGTTTATATTTGTACTACCAAGAAATGTTTTACAAGTAAAGAATATTTATTAAAGTGCTTGATGTGGCTGTGTGTGTGTGTGTTGTTTTGTGTTTCAAAAGAAAGAACATTATGCATCTAATCAGTAATAATAATTCACTTGTGAACTCTATATCTTTTAAAATATTTTCACAATAATTTCATTTCTTTTGATGACTCTAACAAGTTAATATGTGTGTCTCATGAGCATATCTGTCCTCAGAGGAAGGAGACCCATGTGACTTTAAAGGACAATGTATTCATCAAGAATTCTTCTCATTTATTATTTAAATACTCTGTAGAGCTTTTTATATGTCTGTTTATTTGTCAAAATATCAGGTTAATAATAATTGGGCCACCATCTTTTACTTTCACTTAAATGATTGCAGGAAGGCAGCATAGCTGCAGCTGAAACGTGGCCTCTGAATTACTGTTCTTTAGAGACCCACAGGGGGGGAGGGGATACAAATTACAAAATGAGCAAGAGCCTAAACGTTGCCAACTAAGCAAAATCCTCACTCTGTTCACTTGATCACCTATTGAGCATGCTTGTGTTAGAGGGCTCACACTGGCTCTCTGTGGACAGTCTTCTGATCATTTCTTTATTTTTTTTCTTCAACTATTTGACTGTTTAAATAATGAAAATAGTAATGAAGAGTACTGTATGAAATAAAAGTAGGCAGGCATTAAAAGGCAAATTCTTATATCATAAAAGTATACGTGTATGCAAAAAGAAAGAGTTAAGCATGTCAAATGCAGATAATTATAATTAAAAAACCCTTTTATGTATTGTATTTTAATGGAGTAACATAACAGTTAAAAACAAAAAACATTGCTACTGTAAATGTAGCTCTATGACACAGGATGTAGACACAAAACCACAATACTACTTCAAGGAGAATGAGACATAATTTAGGCCAAAACTAAGTGCAAGTGACTAAAGCCCAAGAACAGAAAGAGATTACGCCACATTTAATGTTCCAACACGGAAACATTTTTCTGATGCTTTTATAGTAACAGACTAAAGAAATTCATGAACAAAAAATGTTTTTCAGCATATTAATGAAAACATTCAGTAGTCAGATGAAAGCAGAGTGAATGCACTATGGAAGGGAGTTTCTGCCATAAGCCTTAATTGCTGCCCTAGCTTTTTGGTCTGTGGAATACAGAGTTTGCTAAGTTAATACATTCCAATTGCTCTTATCTGCTATACACAGGATGAGAGATAATAATCAGAAGTGTGTAAGGAAGGGCTGCTTTGGCTGCTAAAGATAGTATACACAATAACAATTAGGCTACGGACTGGCAATTAGGCTATGGGCTTGCAATTGGTCTATGGAATTGTAATATGTCTATGGACTAGCAATACGGTTATGGACTTGCAATATTCCAACTTCTCTACAACCTCTATGTTCTAGTAGCATTTCAGAAAGTTCAGTCAAAGGCATACTTTCTTTACAGGAATAGTTGCTCACAAGAGCTGGCAGACTATGAGCATATATCTTGTCATACAGTCTATCATTCACTATTTGGGTACCCAATTTTGTTCTAATTCAGGTTTATGAAGGTCACTGAGGTCTTTTGTCATATGCTATAGTGACAGAAAAATTCCAAACAAAAAAATGCTAAAGAACTAAAGGATATCAGATTAATCAGTGGTGTTTATCTTTTTAAATTTTTATTTTAGGATTTTTATTAAATTACATGTAGCATTAAGTGTTTCCATCAGAAACATTGGCCACAGTCACAGTGTCATGTAATCAACATTATTTTGTTGATGAATATTGACTTCTTTTCTCTTTTTGTTAATTAATTTATTCACTTTACGTCCCAATCCTAGCCTCCTCCCTCCTCTCCTCCAGGTCCTCCCCTTCCTCCCCTTTCTCCTTATCCCTCCTTCCCTTCTCTTAGGGAATGAGTGATTGAAGAGAGGTCGTTATTATCTATCTTCTACCTTTACATATATCTGAAGATTTTTTGCAATGATTTCATTTCAGGCTTTAGAATAGGCAGGGAAAAACAAAACAATCAGAGTGAGGTAGCAGTGAATCCAAGCTCAGCTTGATTTTACTGTTACCTGTGATGGAGCAGGACATCTAGAGGCTAGGCCAGATGATTTTGCTTTTGCCATATTTAGGCACAGCACAATTTTCGGGGAAGACATGGGGAAAGTGTTCAGATAACAACTCAGTGAAAAGTGCACAGCAATATAAAGTATGTTTACACTGAGATTCTTTAAAAAGCACATCTGGCTTCTGTCACAATAATGGGTACTGTTGACTCAGAGATAGTGCCCAAGACTTAGGGACTAGGGAGATTGAGTGAGATAAACATGATGCTGTGGGTGTCAGGATTGTCCTGGCCCCAAGATAACATTGAAGTCACTTATGCAGTTGTAAAGCACAAGTGATGTAACTCATACGACTAGGTTTTATGGCCTGAAAGTAATACTATGATTTTAAGGAAAACGTGTCTGAGATAAATAAATTCTGGGAGAGGCAGGCAGAGCCTGTCTCATCAGATAGCAGAGGATGCCCACCTTGTAAAACTACGTAATTTCTCTCATTCCGGGAAGAGCAGCTTCACATCTCATTCCATTGAAGAAGTATATTGTGTGTTTAACTTTCTTGGCTTCTCCAATGCTTGTATTATGCACCTGGCCTTTTTGCCCTCTACACTTTTCCTTAATGTGAATATGTATATGTTTTTCTCTCTTTCTCTGTATGAGTGTGCGTGTGTGTGTGTGTGTGTGTGTGTGTGTGTTTGTAACTGTGGGCAAGAAGGTACATGTGTATCATTGTTTGATATTGACTGCCAATCACTTTTCATGTAGGTGTGAAGCCTTGTCAATTTTCATCCATTGATGTTTCCATATTTATCTTAGTTAGGGTTACTATTGCCAGGATGGAACACCATGACTAAAGCAAATTGGGGGTTTATTTGGCTAAAAATCCACATCAATGTTCATCATAGAAGGAATTCAGGACAGGAACTCAAACAAGGCAAAAACCTGGAGGCAGGAGCTGATCCAGAGGCCAAGAAAGGGTGCAGCTTCCTGGTCTGCTTCCATGTCTTCCTCAGTCTGTTTTATTATGAAACCAAGTACCACCTCCTCATGTGTGATTCCACCCACAAGGGCTGGGTGCTGCCCCAGCAATCATTAATTAAGAACATGCTCTACATGCCTGTCTATAGCCCAATATTATTGAGGCATTTTCTTCTCAATTAAGGCTCCCTCTTTTACAGTGCCTCTAGATTATTTCAAGCAGACATAAAACTAGCCCACATACATATTAACTGATGTTGCCCTTTTATAAGTCTTGTTTAGAAGACCATATATTTGAGATTCCATGGGTACAGCCTCCAATGATACATATAATTGCTTTTCTGCTTGTTTTGTATCTATTCAGATAATCAGGTGCTTTTTGTATTTATGTCTACTTATGTAACTTGTTATATTAATTGACTTACATTTGCTGAACTTCCTTCAACTCTGAGAAATGGCAATTAGATGTTGGTAGATAGTTTTTCTGATATATGCTCACATTTTACTTGCTAGTACATGGTTGGGAACTTTTGGAACTAAGTTCATCAGGTATGCTGCCAGCATACTTTATTTTTAATATCACAGGTTTCAAGGTCACAACCAGCCTAACCATATAAATTTTATATACATCAGTTGCTCTTTTTGCCAACCCTCCCAGCTTTTCCCATTTAGCCTATCTCTTTTCTTTTGTATAGGCCTCAAACTCACAGAAACATGTTTTACCAGAAATTCTCAATGGCCATGTGGGCTTAGACACAGGTGGGCAATTTTACTGTCTTTTTTATCCTCCATTCCAATTCTCAGAATTACTCTAAGTCTTGCTGCAGCCTATCTGCAGAAGCCCTTCCTCCAAGACTACTTTCATATCGTGGGACTTCCACCTCTTGCTGAAGATCTAGGGTACCTTTGAATTTTTCTTACTACATCTCTCAGAATTTCTTCCTAGTGCATTTCCATCCCTTTGGGTCACCTGCAACCCTCAGAAACACCTTTTACTAAGACCCACACTTACCTAGGAGTCAGAGTGAGCACAATTCCAAAAAAGAGAACACCTACCCAACAAAAATATCTACATCAGGAAACCTTCAAACATAAACTTAGGCATCTAGATCTCAATGTAAAACTACAACTACTAAGTCAAAAACGATATGTCTCCTGAAGAACACAGTAACATTATTACTACATGTTCTAAAAAATACAATTTAGTTAAGCAAAACAATGATGAATATGCTCAAGAAACTTAAAGATTATATGAATATACGATGTAATGACTATCATGAAGCCACAGTTGAATGAAATAAAGAAAACATTTTAAACTATGGAAGTAGAAATTGAATGGTTAAAAAAATTAATAAAACTAGAAAAAAAGAATTTAGGATGTCAAACAAACAAATAATAAACTAAATTAAACCAAACAAAAAATAAAGCCCCTCAGAAGTGAGCAAACAGATTACCAGAGAAAAATTTTAGGTCTTGAGACAAGGTGGAAAAATGTATAGTTCAGTTAAAAAAATGTTAAATCTTAAAAAAAAAAGTCCTTGTAAAATATATGCATAAAATCTGAGAAACTATGAAAATGCCAAACTTATAAATAATAGGAATAATAGGGGAAGAAAAAATAATATTAGAGGAAAGAGAAAAATTCAGTGCCAAGGTACAAAAGTGATTTTCAGGAAAATTGTAGAAGAAAAGTTTCCAAATCTAAAGAAGGAGTTATGATCAAGGTACAAAAGGGGTACAGAATGCCAAATTGGCACAGAATGAAAATTTTCCATGACACATAATAATCAAAATTCTAAAAGTAGAGAACAGGAAAAGAAAGAATATTAAAATATACAAAGAAAATTACCCAAGTAACATAAAGGGAGGCTCGTTGGGATGATACCAGATTTCTCAGTGGAGACTCTAAAATATACTAGGACCGTAGCAATTATTATAAATTCCTTAGGAAGTTGTTTTTAAAACAGAATTCCAAATGTTCAATTTTACCATTTAAGACTCAGGAGCCAAGCTCAACAAGGAGAGAACAACAGTACCAAATATCTGCAAGTGGGGTCTTTACTGAGACTGATGTTCTTCCAAGGAAATAACCTAGAACCCCTGCACAGATATAGCCAATAGCAACTCAGTGTCTAAGTGGATTCCCTAGTAAGCTGAACAAGAGCTGTCTCTGAGATGAACTCAGTGCTTGGCTCTTTGATCACCTATCACTGAATGGGGTTTTGCAGCCTTACCAGGTCACAGAGCAGGACAATGCTTTCAGTCCTAATGAGACCTGATAGGCTAGTGTCAGATGGAAGGGGAGGAGGACCTCCCCTATCTGTGGACTAAGGAAGAGGAATGGGAGAAGAGGGAGGGGGGCAGGATTGGGAGGGGATGAGGGAGGGGACTACAACTGGGATACAAAATGAATAAACTGTAATATGGTGGGGAAAAATTAGGAGCCAGATGCATTGGTGAAATCTTATTAGCTCAGAGAGGCAAAGAAAGGACCCAGCAAATATCCTAATAAGTTGATGTCCCAGATGGGAAGAGCTCTTTCTCCTTGTTCATGATGTCTTAAATACCCTTCAGCACAATGTCTCTTATTTCTACTTTCAGTGTGTCTCTCTATCCATCCTCCAGACTTCTTCCCACTCTCTATGCTTTTTTCCCATGTTCACTTTCAGTAAGTATGGTTGCTTGCCTGCCTCTTTTTTCATTTTCTTAATAAATCCTTTATTTATTGTTTGTTTGTTTATTTATCATTGCAATTTATTCATTTTTACCCTGGCTGTAGCTCATCCTTGGCTCCTCCCAGTCCCATCTACCCTTCTTCTCTGCCTACACCCCTTCCTACTTAACTGATAGGGGTGGACATCCTCCCCTTCAATCTGAAGACCTAGCCTATCAGGTCTCTTCCTCTGTGGTCTGACAAGGCTGCACCCCGCCAGGGAGAGGTGATCAAAGATCCAGCCATTGAGTTCCTGTCAAAGACAGCTCCTGATCCTCTGACTTGGAAACTGAGCAGCCTACACGCTTCATGTGATCAGGGTGTCTATGATGCCTCCATGCATGGTCCTTGGTTGGAGTATACATGTACATGAGAACTCTACATGTTCATAACATATATGATCTCAGCAGTGAAGGATAGCCCTCTTAAATAAAAAGCTACACTAATATATTTCCACTGGTGAAGGTAAAATCAATTCTACAATTTACTCTGACTACTGGCTATATCAACCACACTTCAGGCAGGCCACATGGACAGGAGAAGCTGGCCAACACAAAACGAAATCAATGGTATTTTAAAATACAACCCTATTTATTAGTTGTTGCTCTTAGAGCCTGTGCTGTTGGTGTTCTGTTCAGGAAGTTGTCTCCTGTGCCAATGAATTCAAGGCTTTTCCCCACCATTTCTCCTAAGAGGTTTAGTGTGTCTGGTTTTATATTAAGGTCTTTGATCCACTTGGACTTTAGTGTTGTGTAGGGTGATAAGTATGAATCTATTTGCATTTTTCTACATGTAGACATAAACCTCATGAAACTGAAAAGCTTCTATAAAGCAAAAGACACTGTCATCAGAACAAAAAGACAGCCTACAGAAGGGGAAAGGTTCTCCACCAACCCCATATCTGAGAGAGGGCTAATAGCCAGAATATATAAAGGATTCAAGAAGTTAAATAGCAAAAAATCAGTTAATCCAATTAAAAATGTGGTACAGAGCTAAACAGAGAATTCTTAATAGAGGAATATCGAATGGCAGAGAAACACTTAAAGATATGCTCAAAGTCATTAGCCATCAGGGAAATGCAAATCAAAATGACCCTGAGATTTCACCTTACACCTCTCAAAATGGCTAAGATCAAAAACTCAAGAGACAACACATGCTGGAGAGGATGTGAAGAAAGGGGAACCCTACTTCACTTCTGCTGGGAATATAAACTTGTACAACCACTTTGGAAATCACTCTGGCTCTTTCTCAGACAATTAGGAATAGTACTTCCATAAGATCCATTTATACCACTACTAGGCATATATCCAAAAGATACTCAAGTATACAATAAGGACTTTGGCTCACCCATGTTTGTAGCAGCTTTATTTGTAATAGCCAGAAGCTGGAAACAACCCAGATGTCCCTCAGTGGAGGAATGGATACAGAAATTGTGGTACAACTACAAAATGGAATATTATTCAGCAATACAAAACAAGGAAATCATGAAATTTTCAGGTAAATGGTGGGAACTGTAAAAGATCATCATAAGTGAGGTATCACAGAAGCAGAAAGACACACAGGGTATATGCTCACTCATAAGTGGAAATTAGACATATAATATAGGCTAAACATACTAAAATCTGTACACCTAAAGAAACTAATCAAGAAGTAGGATTCTGGATAAGTTGCTCAATCCCCTCTTAGAAAGGCAAAGAGGATAGACATCAGAAAAGGAAGAAAGCAGGGAACAAGACAGGAGCCTAACACAGAGGGCCTCTAATATCCTGCAGGACTTAGAGCCAAACTTCGGGTGGAGTGCAGGGATTCTCATGAAAGACAGGGGAGGTAGTAGGACCTGGAGAGGACAAGAACTGTACAAGTGGAGCAAGAGAACCAAAAATCTGGACACAGGGGTCTTTTCTGAGACTGGTACTCCAACGAAGGACCATTCATGGAGATATTCTAGAACCCCTGCAGAGATGCAGCCCATGACAGTTCAGTGTCCATGTGGGTTCCACAGTAATGGGAACAGGGACTGTGTCTGACATGAGCTGATTGTCCTGCTCTTTCATCACCTCCTCCTGAGAAGGGAGCAACCTTACCAGGCCACAGAGGAAGAAAATGCAGCCACTCCAATGAGACCTGATAGACTACGATCAGAAGGAAGGAGAGGAGGACCTTCCCTATCAGTGGACTTTGGGACCGACATGGATATAGAAGGGAGAAGGAGGGTGGGATTGGGAGGGGAGAAACACTCAAACACTTAAAGATCAATATTTTTAAAATGAATATCCCAAATTTACTAAAAAAGTGACATAGTGATTGATCATTTGCTTTGAAAGTGAAAACAAAGAAGCAAATGAAAAAATAAAAACTGTAAACAAAACAAAAAATAAATATCCCTATGTGTTTTCAAATTAATATTCTGAAGTCCTCAGTTTATATTTGTGATTAGAATCTATGCACATGTGTTCTTCCAAAATAATAATCCTTGTTGATTTTATCATTTCTTCCTAAAACAATGTTTAAGTCTCCCTGTTGTTACCAGTCAACTAGCTGAATTATTTTTCTATTTCTAGTTTTGAATCTTGTATAGGCTAGTGTATTTGTTACTTTTTAAAATTACATTGATAAAACACAATAAACAAGACAGCTTATAGAAGGAAGAATTTCAGGCTTATGGTTTCAGAACAATAAGAATACATGGTGGCAAAACAGAGGCATATTGATTGGAAGCTGAAAGTGTAAATCTTGAATCAAACAGGCAAGAGGAAAACAAACTGGAAAGTCAGGCTCCCGTGATACACTTCCTCCATCAATGTTAAACATACCCAAATAGCACTACCAACTGTGAACCAAGTGCTTACACATCTTATCTGTGAGGCAAATTCCCATTCAAACCAGTACAGCCAGGAATAAGCTTTCTATTGTTGGCAACACCTGTGAGCACCCATAGCCCAGACAAAGCAACACAGGCTTACAGACCCAATCATGTCAAAAGACTCAAATGTTGATTTTAGGACCCCAGATTGGATGTTTATTGCTCTGGGATTTAATTACAAGTGGCTGATTACTCAAACAGCAGTTATAAACTTAGATTCTGGCAGCAGTGAACAGTGACACTGGACAGCAGCCAGAAGAACAGTTGGTGATACCTTTTACTGTTATAGGTCTGTAATAAGTCTCCATTGCTAGGACAGTTAGCAATTCTTACATCTCAGGTTTTGACAATTAAAAAGTCGTATATATTTAGCCATGTACCCCATTTTTAAATTGGATTACTTGGTTTGTTGCTTTTTAACTTCTCCAGTTCTTTATTTATTCTAGATATTAGCCCTCTGTCAGATATAGGGTTGATGAAGATCCTTTTCCAATCTGTAGGTAGTCATTTTGTTCTGACAACACTGTTCATTGCTTTACAGAAGGTTTTTTAGTTTCATGAAGTCCCATTTATTGATTGTTGCTCTTAGAGCCTGTGCTGTGTGTGTTCTGTTCTGGAGGTTGTCTCCTGTGCCAATGAGTTCAAGGCTCTTCCCCACTTTTTCTTCTAACCGATTTAGTGTGTCTGGTTTTATGTTGAGGTCAAAACATCAGAGGCTTAAAACAAGGGTAGCAGATAGAGTATAGGAGCTGAACATGCAAAACATTAGATTGTATGGTGGCTAGAAGCCTCCAGGACTAAGCCTAAGGAAAGATAGAACAGAGCTAGAAGATTAGATTATATGGATGCTAGAAGCTTCCAATCCTAGGCCTGAAAAAAGATTGAACAGAGATACAAATGTTTTGGGCTCAGCCAAAGTCATATATGTGTAAAGCTCAATATATTTGCTATCTCATCCTTTCATCTGAGGGAAAAAGATATATATATAATATATATATGTATATATATATTATATATATATATATAATATTTATTTATTTATTTGTCCTCGCAGGGTGGTGTTGGCCTCCTGATCCCCTTGCCTCTACCTTTCTTGTGCTGGGTTTATAGGCACACATCAGCAAACAAGGCCAAATTACTGTAATGTTTGTGTTATTTTATTTTTATTAAAAATATTCTTAAATAATTGTATATATTATATATAGTATAAACTGTTAGAGATATGTGCAAAGAATTCTAAATGTCCTCATGTATTCCACTAATAAAATGGTTTCCTTTAAAGATAGATGGTAGGGGGAAAATATTATGAAAACAAAGTATAAGAAATATATTATTCTATTAAATATGAATTTAAAAATTCAAATTTCTGTCAGGGATGATAAAATATTTTACAACCCTTGGTGATTATAGTTTGAGTATTCTCTGGAACATTTCTAATGAAAGTGACCAAGTCTCAAAGTCTCTTCTCCATTCTCCTTTCTTCTTTTAGGATTTTCATTATTAATTTCTTTGGTGTGTGTGTGAGTGAGTGTGTGTGTGTGTGGTGTGCCATGAATGTATGTAATCACTGAGGTTAGAAGACATCAGTCAAAACCTCTGGAAGTAGAGTCGTGGCAGCTATGATTCACCCTATAAGGAATCTGGAAACTGAACCTGGGTTCTCTGAAAGAGCTGAAAATAGACTTAGCTGCTGAGTGTCTCCCCAGCTTTTTGTAGCCTTTTTAAAATAATTTTTATTTTTTATATTAATTACAGTTTATTCATTTTGTATCCCAGTGGTACCCCTCCCCTCCCAATCCCACCCTTTGGAGCCTTTTAATTTTCTTCAGTTTCAACACCCCATCCTCTTTTACCTTATCCATGCACTTGCATCTCTTGCTGTCTTGGGTCTTTCTGTCCAGCTGCTCTCTAGAACTTCACCTGTTTCTCATTGCTAACATTTCTGTCACTGGACTTCTCTTGTTCTGATTGTATTCTGTTACCAGCTGAGACTGTCTAATGATGAAGATTAATATTAGGCAAAGAAGACACACAGAGAGATGTCTTTTATTTATTTTGAAACATCAGGGGAGCCACACAGGAAAATGTCACAACACGAGTAGACAACCTGCTTACATTTCAAAAAGTATGTTTGAGGATGGCATTAACATAACTCAGGAAAATGAAAACATGTACTTATGCTAGTCTTGAAAGTGTATAGAGATGAGGAATGTGCACATAAATACTCACAGTAGCCCCTCAGAAAATATAGTCTCAGACCTTACCCTGGGCTATCAGAGTCCTTTTTGCCCATCTTGTCTTACTATGGATTATTATTTTCTTTCCTAAAATTGTTTATCTATAGCTCTTATTCTTGCTAGAATCCATTTCAATAATTTATTATGACTTTAATGACATAAGGTTTATTCTTCTAGCTTTATAATCAATGAGTTATGCTTAAAGATTATTTCAAATATTGAGTATGATTAAATCTTTTTAATATTGTAATATTTCAGTTCCTAAGTCTTACTTGCATTTTTATGTAAAAATTTGGGTAAATACTGTGCTTTGTCGCCGTTAAGAGCTAAAATTTTAAATATTTTAATGTAAATTCTTATTAATTTGTATTATATTTATATCTATCTAAAATGCATATCACATTGTATTCTTTATATTTCAGACATTGTTCCTCATTTTATTATCCATAACATTATTTCATTTGATAAGGGTTTAAGTTTGTAGAGAGTGGATGATGAAGTGAAGTGTTTTAAAATGTGTTTCAGAATCATTTGAGACATTTTATTGTTTAAGCCTTGAAAATCCTTTAGAAAGCTCTGACAGTTTCATCTCACAGTCAGTGACTGAGACATTAGGACTTGATCACCATCTCTTTGAAGTTCCTTCAGTTTGTGGAATGTAGTTTATGCATCACGGGTCTTTTTTTAAGTGAAGGTGAGTTTATAACAGCCATATCCTTTTTATTGGCTGTCTATTCATCCTATTAATTCTTTCCCACTTAAGTGTTAAGAGATTATGTTTATAGGATTGTCAGGACAAGTTTCATTGATCTGAGTTTGTTCTTGCCAGTTAGCTCACTAAATGGCCAATTTGTACTAATTTGCTGAATGCTCCATTAGTTCAATGACTGTTTCTCTAACCTCTCCTATTTCATGTAGCAATAGGGTTATTGTTGAGTAATTTTCATTGAGATTTTATGATGGAATATAATGGAAGGTTCAATTTTCTATCTCAGGATGATAATTCTGCTAGTGTTGAAGAATGAGAGAACAGAAAAAAAAGATGATATGGATCAAACAATGTTGAGGGAGAACTGACACAACAATTATTTTAAATCGTTTTGAAAATATTATTTCAACTTTACCTTTGAAAAAACACAAATGATCAAACAGAACATGCAGTCTTACACTAGGGATATTTCTGTTCCACAGTGGAAGTGGCAAGATCATAATTATGACAAAGGTAATTCTTGTCTGCACATTGAAAGTAAGGCATACCCAGGCTACTCAACTACACAAGATTCACGATTCTGTCTCAAAAGGAGAGAGAGAGAGAGAGAGAGAGAGAGAGAGAGAGAGAGAGAGAGAGAGAGAGAGAGAGAGAGAGAGAGAGAGAGAGAGAGAGAGAGAA
>CM053744.1:83024113-83038534 GCA_028658305.1 Pachyuromys duprasi | reverse complement strand
CTCTGATTATAAGAATGATCTGGCTGAAATACTGACCTGCCATTAGTATGCTCCTTTAATTCCAAACATTGAGTAAGGTTATTTTATAAAAGGAAGCAGCCATATTGTATAGTGATGTCTAACTGAGGAGCAGACAAAGTAATGAACTAGAGAAAGGTTTGCCCACTCTCTCCCCATATCTCTTCAACATAGCTCTGGACGTACTTGCTAGAGCAATAAGACAATTAAAGGAGATCAAGTGGATACAAACTGGAAAGGAAGAAGTCATAGTACTGCTATTTGAAGATGATAGGAGAGTATACATGAGTGACCCCAAAAATTTTACAAGGGAGTTCTTACAGCTGATAAACACCTTCAGCAAAGTGGCTGGATACAAAATTAACTCAAAAAATCAGTAGCTCTCCTGTATACAAAAGACAAAAGGGCAGAGAAAGAAATTAGGAAAACAACACTCTTCACAATAGCCAAAAACGACATAAAATACCTTGGTGTGACCCTAAACAAGCAAGTCAAAGACTTGTATGAAAAAATATTTCCAGTCTTTGAAGAAATAATTAGAAGAAGATATCAGAAAATGGAAAGATCTCTCATGCTCTTGGCTTGGCAGGATTAACACAGTAAAAATGACTACCTTACCAAACAGCATCCACAGATTCACTGCAGTCCCCATCAAATTACCAACACAATTCTTAACAGACCTTAAAAGAAAAAAAAATTCTCAACTTCATATGGAATAACAAGAAACCCAGAATTGCTAAAAACAATCCACTACAATAAAACCTCTTCTGGAGGTATCTCCATCCCTGATCTCAAGCTATACTGTAGAGCAAAAATACTAAAAACTACATGGTACTAGCATAGAAACAGGCTGGAGGATCAATGGAATCAAATAAAAGACCCTGAAATCCACAAACTTGTGGACACCTGATCATTGAGAAAGATGCCAACACCATTCAATGGAAAAAAGACAGCATCTTCAACAAATGGTGGTGTTCTAACTGGATGTCTACAAGTAGAAAATTGCAAATAGATCCATAATTATCACCCTGCAAAAAAAAAAGTCCAAGTGGATCGAAGACTTCAATATAAAACAGGATACATTAAATCTCCAGAAGAAAAAGTGAGGAAAAGCCTTGAATTCATTGGCACAGGAGACAACTTCCTGAACAGAACACATACAGCACAGACTCTAAGAGCAATAATCAATAAATGGGTCTTCATGAAATGGAAAAGCTTCTGTAAATCAAAGGACACTGTCCTCAGAACAAAACGATTACCTACAGATTGGGAAAGGAACTTCAGCAACCCTATATTTGAAAGAGGGCTAATAGCCAGAATATATAAAGAACTAAAGAAGTTAAACAGTAACAAATCAGCTAAATCACTTAAAAATAGGGTACATGAGGTCCCATTTATTTATTATTGATCTTAGAGCCTGTGCTGTTCCTGTTCTATTCAGGAAGTAGTCTCCTGTGCCAATGAGTTCTAGGGTCTTCCCCATTTTTTCTTCTAACCCGTTTAGTGTGTCTGGTTTTATGTTGAGATCTTTGATCCACTTGGACTTTAGCTTTGTGCAGGGTGATAAATATGGATCTATATTCATTTTTCTGCATACAGATATCCAGTTGGACCAGCACCATTTGCTGAAGATGCTGTCTTTTTTCCATTGAACGGTTTTGGCTTCTTTGTCAAAAATCAAGTTTCCATAGGTATGTGGGTTCATTTCTGGGTCTTCTATTCGGTTTCATCGATCCACTATTCTGTTTCTATGCCAATACCATGCAGTTTTTATTACTATTGCTCTGCAGTACAGCTTGAGGTCAGGGATGGAGTTACCTCCAGATTATCTGTTGTTGTAGAGGACTGTTTTGGAGATTCTGGGTTTTTTGTTTCTCCATATGAAGTTGAAAATTATTCTTTCAAGGTCTGTGAAGAATTCTGTAGGTATTTTGATGGGGATTGCATTGAATCTGTAGATTGCTTTTGGCGCGATGGTCGTTTTCACTATGTTAATCCTACCAATCCATGAGCATGGGAGGTCTTTCCATCTTCTAATATCTTCTTCAATTTCTTTCTTCAGAGATTTGAATTTTTTTTCATATAGGTCTTTAATTTCCTTGGTTAGAGTCACCCCAAGGTACTTTATACTATTAGTGGCTATTGTGAAGGGTGCTGTTTTTCTAATTTTCGCCTCAGCTCTTTTGTCTTTGATGTTGGAGGGCTTCTGATTTTTTTGAGTTGATTTTTGTATCCAGCCACTTTACTGAAGGTGTTTATCAGTTGAAGGAGTTCTCTGGTTGAATTTTTGGGGTCACTCATGTATATTATCATATCTTCTGAAAATAGTGATACTTTGACTTCTTTCCAATTTGTATCCCCTTGATCTCCTTTAGTTGTCTTTTTGCTCTAGCTAGGACGTCAAGTACTATGTTGAAGAGATATGGAGACAATGGGCAGCCTTGCCTAGTCCCTGATTTCAGTGGGATTGATTTAAGTTTCTCTCCATTGAGTTTGATGTTGACTATAGGCTTACTGTATTTTGCCTTTACTATGTTTAGGTATGTGCCCTGTATCCCTAATCTCTCCAAGACTTTAAACATGAATGGGTATTAGATTTTGTCAAATGCTTTTTCTGCATCTAGGGAGAAGATCATATGGTTTTTCTCCTTCCGTTTGTTTATATGGTGGATCACATTGATGGATTTGATGGTATATTGAACCACCCTTACATGTCTAGGATGAGCCTACAAATGGGACCTCATGAAACTGAAAAGCTTCTGTAAAGCAAAAGACTCTGTCATCAATCAAAATGACACCCTACAGACTGGAAAAGGATCATTACCAATCCTACTACTTATAGAGGGCTAATATCCAGTATATATAAAGAACTCAAGAAGTTAAAATGCAAGAAATCACGTTATCCAATTAAAAAGTGGGGTATGGAGCTAAAAAAATAACTCACTGTAGGGGATTATAGAATGGCAGAAAAACACTTGAAATGCTCAACATCCTTAGCCATCAGGGAGATGCAAATCAAAATGAACCTGAGATTTAACCTTACACCCACCAGAATGACAAAGATCAAAAACTCAAGTGACAACGCATGCTGGAGAGGTTGTGGAGAAAGAGGAACACCCCCCCCCTCCATTGCTTGTGGGAATGCAAATCAATTTGGCACTTTCTTAGACAATTAGGTATAGTGATTCCTCAAGACCCAACTATACCACTCTTAATCATATATCCAGAAGATGCTCAAGTACACAACAAGGGAATTTGCTCAACTATGTTCATAGCTGCTTTATTTGTAATAGCCAGAACCTGGAAACAACCCAGATGTCCCTCAGTTGAGGAATGGATACAGAAATTGTGGTACTTTTACACAACTATTCAGCAATTAAAAAAAGAGGAAATCATTAAATTTGCAGGCAAATGGTGGGACCTGGAAACGATCATCTTGAGTGAGGTATCCCAAAAGCAGAAAGAAACATATGGTATATACTTACTTATATAGACCTATAGGATAGGAAGGTCATGCTGAAATCTATACACCTAGGGAAGATAAACAAGAAGGAGGACCCAGGTTTGTATGATCAATGCTCATTTAGATGGACAAATGGGATGAACATTGAATGTAGGAGAAAACAAGCAACAGGACAGGAGCATACTAACGAGAGCCTCTGAAAGAATCAGTATAGCAATGGATCAAAGCAGATATTACGACTCACAACCAAGACTTTGGAAGAGGGCTGGGAATAATAATGAAATTGGGGAAGTTAGTAAGACTTGGGGAGAACAAGAGCTCCAAAAAGACCAAATAGATCAGAGCCCAAGGGTCTTTTAAGAGACAGTTTCTCCTACCAAGGACCATGTATGGATATAACCTAGAACCCCTGCTCAGGTGTGGCCCATGGTAGCTCAGTATCCAAATGGAGACCCTAGTAAGGGGAACAGGGACTATTTCTGTCATGAACTCAATGCTGGCTCTTTGATCCTCCCCCAAACATGCCCAGGAGTAACAGCCTAGCTAGATCCCAGAAGAGGATATTGCAGCCAGCCCTGAAGAGACAAGAGGAAATGAGGGAGGAATGGGGAGAGTGGGAAGGAATGAGGGAGGGGCTATGCCTGGGATACAAAGTACCTAACCTTTGATTAATATAAAACTAGATAAATTACATTAAAAAATAGGGTACGGAACTAAACAAGAGAATTCTCAATAGAGGAATTTCGAATGGCACAGAAACACTTAAAGGAATGTTCAACATCCTTAGTCATCAAAGAAATGCAAATGAAAATGACCCTCAGATATCAACTTATACCCATCAAAATGGCTAAGATCAAAAATTCAAGTGACAACACATGCTAGAGAGGATGTGGAAAAAGGGGAACCCTATTCCACTACTGGTGGGAATATA
This sequence comes from Pachyuromys duprasi, assembly GCA_028658305.1. Classification (NCBI taxonomy): domain Eukaryota; kingdom Metazoa; phylum Chordata; class Mammalia; order Rodentia; family Muridae; genus Pachyuromys; species Pachyuromys duprasi. Next base: position 83,034,122 of record CM053744.1, on the reverse strand, counting down.
AACTTGTACAACCACTCTGGAAATCAATCTGGTAGTTTATCAGAAAAATAGAAATATCATTTTCTCAAGATACAGTTATACCACTACTAGCATATATCCAAAAGATGGTCAAGTATACAACAAGGACATTAGCTCACCCATGATTGTAGCAACTTTATTTGTAATAGCAAGAGTCTGGAAACAACACAGATGCCCCTCAGTTGAAGAATGGATACAGAAATTATGGTACATCTATACAGCAGAATATTACTCAGTATTAGAAAACAAGGAATTCATAAAATTTACAGGCAAATGGTGAGAACATCCTAAGTGAGGTATCCCAGAAGCAGAAAGACACACAGGTCATAAGTGTATATTACACATATAATACAGGATAAATGTACTAAAATCTGTATACTTAAACTAATCAAAAAGGAAGACTCTGTCTAAGATGCTCAATCTCCATTCAGAAAGGCAAAGAGGAAAGACATCAGAAGATGGAGAAAACAGGGAACAGGAGAGGAGCCTACCACAGAGGGCTTCTCAAAGGCTCTATCCTGTAGTGTATCAGAGCAGATGCTGAGACTTATAGCCAAACTTTGTGTGGAGTGCAGGGAATCTTATGAAAGAAGGCTGAGATAGTAAGACCTGGAGAGGACAGGAGCTCTACGCTCCACAAGGAGAGCATCAGAACCAAAAAATCTGGGCACAGGGGTCTTTTCTGAGACTGTTACTCAACAAAGGACCATTCATGGAGATAACCTAGAACCCCTGCACAGATGAAGCTCATGGTAGTTCAGTGTCCATGTGAGTTCCATAATAATGGGAACAGGGACTCTCTCTGACATGAACTGATTGGCCTGCTCTTTGATTACCTCTCCCTGAGAGAGGTTCAGACTTACCAGGCCACAGAGGAAGACAATGCAGTCACTCCTGATAAGACCTGATAGAGTAGGATCAGAAGGAAGGAGAAGAGGACTTCTCTTATCAGTGGACTTGGGGAAGGACATGGGTGCAGAAGGGGGAGGGGGGTGGTATTGGGAGAGGAGGTGGGAGGGAGCTACAGGGGGGATACAAAGTGAATACACTTAATTAATAACAAGAAAAAGGAAAAAAAGATAAAGGAGCCTTATGCAACAACTCTTCGTCATGATTTAGCCTATTTGGATAATACATGCAGAATTGTTAGGTGACCTTCTAAAGTGGCAAGAAAACTTGAAACTGTGTATAAGGTACAAAATATACTTAGATATTAAGACAACTAATACAAACAATTTTGACATATCTATTGTAAATATATTAACAGATATTTGAAACAAATTCTATACAAATCATCCATCTTACTTCATCTGCTGTTTAATTTTATATTTATGCATATTTTACTGTATTATCTGGTAATTGTCTACATATGACCACAATATTGGCTTATATAAAATTAGGAATAGTATTAGTTTCATAGTGAGTATTTATAAAATATTATCTGTATAGTTTGTATTTTCCCTGTGGTACTGTGCTAAATATACAATTCTTTTCAAATTTTATTTATTTATTATTTATTACAATTTATTCACTTTGTATCCTGGCTCTGGCCCCCTCTCTCATCTCCCAATTCCTCACTTCCTCCCTCTTCTCCTTCTATGCCCCTCCCCTCATCCCCTCCTACTCTTCTATCTGACCCTAGCTTATCAGTACTTTAAAATCCTGCAGCTTATGTAACCCAAGCAAAGGTGAGGGATAAAAACATGTTTAAATATCCAATGCATGGAAGCAATGGAGTATCCAATCCTTGGATGGGAGCCTACCACAGATGTCCTCTAAAAGACTCCACTCAGAAGATGACCAAAGCAGATGCAGAGACTCAACAGCCAAACATTAGACAGAATACAGGGAGTCTTATAGAAGAACCTGGAGGGGATGTGAGCCCCACTATAAGACCAACAAAGCCAAAGAAATCTGGGCCAGGGGATACTGCAGAGACTGATGTATCAACCAAAGACCATGCATAGAAAGGACCTAGACCCCTTGTTTGGAGGTAGCCAATAGAGAGTTAAGTTTCCATGTGCATTGCCTGGTAAGCAGAGAAGAGACAGTCTCTGACATGCTAAGTTTTTTGCTCCTTGATCACTACTCCCTGGTGGGGTGACCCAGCCTGCCCACAGAGGAAGAGGATCCAGGCAGTCCTGATGGGACCTGATAGGTTCAGACAGTAGGGGAGGAGAATTTCTGCTATCAGTGGATTAGAAAAGAGAGATAGGGGAGGAAGAGGGAGGGAGTGTGGGACCTGGAGGAGATGAGGAAGGGGACTCATCTGGGATACAAAGTAAATAAATTATAAACAATAATAAAATAATTAAGAAAAATAAAAAAGAAATGCAGTATCAGAGAAACAAAAATATTCAGAACCTCAGAACCTCACATATTCCTTTTTTTTTTTTTTTTTTTTTTACCATATTACCGTAGAATCCAATTTCCATGATTATCTTTAAGGACAGGAAAATATGAGGAAGTAACAGATTCTGATAAGAAACACACTAGTTTTAATTTTCTACTCTAACCTGTTTCATCCCAATTTCAGATCTCAAAGATATCATCTGACTGAAGTTGAACACATGAAGAAATTTCACTGCGATTCAAACATATAAAGCCACAAGGTAAGCCGTGAAGCCTACCTGCAAGAGTTATTTGAAAATTAATACTCCATTTTTGACAAATCTTTATTAATGTTTGTTACCATAATTATCACACATGTCTGAAGCATAACCATTGTAATTCCAACTTTCATTAGAATCTGTATATGAAAAAATAGTATTCCACATGTTCTGAAACAGAAAAATCTAGAAAGGTGTTACTCTAACATCCATGCTCCAAACTAAGACAAATGTCATCAAAAAGAAAGAAGGTTCTGTGAGTCCAGGAGCTCGGCAAGGACCAAATATATCAGGGCATAGGAGTCTTTTATGAGACTGTCTCTCCAACCAAGGACCATGCATGGATATAACCTAGAACCCCTGCTTGAATGTAGCAAATGGTAGCTCAATATCCAAATGGGTACCCTAGTAAGGGGAACAGGGATTATTTTGGACATGAACACAATGGCTGGCTCTTCGGCCTCCCCGCCCCCGAGGGAGGAGCAGCCTTGCTAGGCCAAAGAAGAGGACATTGCAGCCATTCCTGAAGAGACCTGATAAGCTATGGACAGATGGAAGGGGAGGAGGTCCTCCCCTATCAGTGAACTTGGAAAGGGGCAGGGAGGAGATGAGGGAGGGATGGGAAGAGTGGGAGGAAATGAGGAAGGGAACTACTGCTGAGATGCAAAGTACATAACGTATGATTAATATAAAATTATAATGTTAAAAAAAAGAAAGAAAGAAAGAAAGAAAGAAAGAAAGAAAGAAGGAAGGAAGGAAGGAATGAAGGAAGAAAGGAAGGAAAGACCTAAAACAACCAAATACACATACTGTAAATTTGCCTGTTGGTGACAGAGTTAAATTAATACTCAATTAACAATGTCTATGACACCTGGAAGGTCACCTAGGGGAGTTCAGTTTGGCCATTCTTTACAGTCAGTGTATTACTTCTATGTTAAACTACTGCTATTCATTGCTAATGTTTGCATATTTTTGCCTGAATGTGAGTGTCAACACTGCTGTCTCACAATGCTCAGAGCAGTAAAAACAGTTTTGAAGGATAAAATTAGGAACTTTGAGCATTTGCTGCCTAAGGCTATGGCACAAAGCAGCCACCACACCACCTTGTCCAAAAACCACAAAAGAGTTTAAGGCCTCATTGTGGGAATAGGAAAAAAAAGCATTCAAACATGTTTGATTTTTAGTATTTCTGAGTACACAAAAGATAAAAAAATATTGAAATGCAACATTACCATATCTGAACCAATTGGTTTCTGTATTTCAAAGCCCCCTTCCCTTTTATAAGGGAAACAGTGGTGCAAATATCAAGGGAAATGAACATCACTGTTCTTTAAAAATCAGAACATTTTGAGACTCCGCAATTAAGTGTTTCTTCATTTAATTTAGAGATCCACAGGTACAGAGATGAAGACTATGAAATGGCTTGCTGTCAAATTTAATGGCATAGTTAATCCACCTCTTCCAGTAAGCAGTCCATGAAGCTTGCTTCTCTGCATGGCACTTGCATTTTTTTGTTAACCCATGGGGTTCATTGTGTTTCTTATCTGTAGTTTCAGTTTTTCATATAGTTTTCTGGAACCATAGATTCTTTAAATCAAGATTTCTTAAAGTGGATCCTGTGTAATAGTTCTCACACTGGAGCTATTTAGGGCTAACCCTTGAAACTGACTACAGTATCTGTCATCCCCAACCCACACAAACAGACACAAAATCTCTCTCTCTCTCTTTTTTTTTTTTTTACCAGTGCCTCTGTACTTTTGATTTCTCAGCTAGCCTCTATATGTAATAATGTGTTCATGAGGTGCTGGAAGAACCTCTAACAACCCAAAAAGTAGTGAAATTTAAGTAGAAGCTATCATATTTTTCAGTAAATTTCAAAAGTAAGAGTTAGCAACCACAAGAAAATATGTCAAGCTTGGCCATCTTTGTTCTGAGAAGTAATCTTATGACTATATTAAATCTCACCTGAAATAACTGATTGTATTTGGTAGTAGAAGCAGAATTGTTCTGAGTCATGGTGGAAAGTACACTAATGATTTCTATCTTCTCCCTCCAAAACAATGCTAAGATTACTAGAAGTAGAATTTGACCAATAATTTAGATAAAGACTCTAAGAATAAGAAGAAGACTAAGAATAAGCAGAAATGTAAACATTTGGAAAGGTTCTGATTACTTCAAATAAGTTCTTTCAGAAATTAGACTGCTTTGACCAATCATTATATGGTCAGTGATGTCCAAGAAAGGATTCGTGACCCTGAATCCCACTGGTGCAGGACCCATGTAGGAAAGGTGAAATTGACTTAGGGCTTGGGGAGAAATTTCTTGAGCTTTGCTTCTTGTTTTTAACACCCCATATTAAAAAAAAATAAAGGTTTAACATTTACTTCAGTTTTGGACTTTGTGCAATACTTAAATACTTGAAAAATTTATTGCTGAAAATTAATTATAATTTTCTCCAGAGTTATTTGAAAATGACTCTAAATGCATCAGACACTAAGGAAAATATTGTATCTTCCTTTTATTGACATCAATGAAGAACACTCTGTGTCCTTCTCCATGAAAAGTTTCCAAGTGTTGGTTTACAAAATAGAAGTCACTGACATACTTATTCTTATGGAACTATAAGAAAGAGGAAATAGGACATCTCAAATTGAAAGATGTTTATAAATATAGTGATTCCTTCAGAAAAAGATAATAAAAAGGGAAATGTACTGCTACCCCATAACTAAGCCTGAAATTCTTGACATAGAGAACCTTTCACTTGTGTACAAAAGGGATGATGTCATGCAAGAGTAGAAAGTGCAATACAGACCTCAGTATTCTGCCAATAGAGCATCTGCATAGAATCCAAAACTTATGGCTGAAATGTTCTAAGTGATGCTAATCTCTTGGCCTGCAGAGATGGCTCTGCTCTGAAGAGTAGTAGTTACTCTTTCAGTAGATTGGATTTCAGTTCCCAGGACCCATCTTTAACATCTGAAAACCAGCTGTAACTCCAGACCCAGAGGATCCAAAAACCTCCCCTGTCTCCTGAAGGTCCTTACAATATGCACAAATAGACACAGAAAAACACACATCCACATGACTAGACAATAAAATACAGACTTAAACAGATGTCATTCTTTCTATTATTTTTTATAATTATTTCAGTGAGGCAAGTTTCATTAACTTGTCTGTAGTAGTCATGTGTTTTATTCAATGACAAAGTATTTTTAAATCATATTGGACTCAGAATTAACATAGGATTAAACTGTTTTCTATAATAAAGAAGGTGATACATAGAAATAAGATAAGCTGACTATGGAAGGTTTATTTGACTAGAGAAATCTTGGAAGAAATCGATGAAATAGACATTTTTTGACTCCATAAACTGAAGGATATTCAGGTAGAAACAGGAAAAGAAAGTGTATCTCCATGAAAGAAGCCAAAGGATGGTCGTAAAGTATAATATCTTATTGCTTACATTCATTAAATCACATAGAAATGTTAGTTATTGTTGGAATGATAAAATATCACAGTATTCTCACAGTCAATTTTTAATGCACAGTTTATTACAATGACTACCTATATGTTACAAATAAATATTACATATTAGAGGTATGTACACATAGAAAAATATACATGCATATTTATAATTAATTTATTATTGATACCTATCTATAGGGCTTACAAGAACATCCACTCAAAATAGCAATATTGTACTGCTGCCTTCATTGTCTTATTTGTAAGGCAAAATCTCCGAATGGTGAGTCACACTTAGTGAGTGACATTCTCAGGCTCTTGTTATCAAGGAAAGTTTTCTGGAGTTCTGTCTTTGGGTGCTTAGAGCCCCGATATTCATATTTCCGTTTACAGGTGGTATAGCCTGAGCTCCTCAGCCATAGTGTCAAAATAATGAGACAGAAAACTTGTAAAGCAGACAGTTCAGTGTTTGTACCCAAACCTGGCACTACAGCTTTGTATGTGTCACAGGAAGAACATGTCTATGGAAGGATGTGATGTGACAGGAACACTCTACCTGCTTATCCATTCCACTTTCAAAGAAAAAAAGATCCAAGGCCATTCTACTGAACGGAAGTAATTTGAGAATATTCTAATATTAACTCTATAGAAATGTCCATTAATTAAATAGCCAATACAGCTTTAAATTAATAGTTAGTCTTTAATGAAACTTTTCATAAAATACTTTAGCTAATAATACAAATCACAAAAGCAAACTAATTTAATGTTTCAGATTCTTATTTTCACGAAATACATTTTTCAAATGAATTATATTTAAAATATGTAAGGTGGTTCAGAGGTGGTTAGTTTTTTTTTTTATTAAATAAGAGCACACAACATTTTTCTTTAATTAAACAGCTAAGCTTTCAGTGGCAAGTTTATGTAATTCCTAAACTCTTTCATGGAAGTGCAATGGGCTTTGTAGTCTTTTTTTCTTGCCTTTGTAATATAGGAGAAAAATCTATAGACTAACCTTCTATATCTCGTTTATGTGTTTGTGTTCTACACCCTATCTCTTTCATTTCATTATTTACTTCCAACAAACCATTCTATCCTCTCAAACATTTATAGCAGAGAGCAAAACTTAGTGACACTAAATCTTTATCGGGGCTACTTTCAAAATATGTTTAGATCTTCCCAAATAGATGATGAAAATGAGCAAGCTACGTACTCAATCTACATATGCTTGCTAGTACTCTTCCAGGATTTGCCATTTTAAATCTGGATTATATTCAAAGTACTGTAATTTCTTCCTTGGCATTTACCTTGCCATGTCTAACATTAAAATGTAAAACTTCACACTTGATAGCTTTTCTACAGTTTATAACACTGCAATGAACACCATTTTAAATATTTTCCCTCATTCTCTGCACCACACTTTACTGCATCTTTAATCAACTAAGAGACAACCTTCTGCATATAACGTTGAGAGACTTTCTTGATTAGGTTAATTGACATGAAATACTACCATAAATGAAATTTAGTTGGTTTATAAGAGTACATCAGGCTATAGAGTCAGATTGCGACTACTAAACCATCCTTCTCACAGACTGAACTAATTCTCAGCTTATCCACTGTGAAGAGGGACCTTGCTGTACCACAAGACCATATTCAATGAGATGATATGTAATGAATTCCCCCTTTTTGAACTATTTGTTTAGTTATTTTTATTTTTAACTTATTTTTATTCACTTTATATGCTTGTTGTAGCCTCACCCCTCCTCTCGTCCCAGGCTTTCCCTACCTTTCCCTCCTCTCCTTTTCCACAGAGAAGGGGAACTCCCTTTCCCTACTACCCTAGCCCATCAAGTAGCATCAGAGTTGAGCATGTCCACATCCCCTGTAGCCTGGCAAGGCAGTCCCACCAGGAATAAGTGATCGAAAAGCTGTCAAGTGAGTCTCTGTCATGTGTATTCCCACTTCCTTTAGTAGAGGTCCAGTTCACGCATGGTCCTTGGTTGTTGTTTCAGCCTCAGCAAGCCCCTCTAGGCCCTGGTTCCTCAGCTCTGTTTGTTTTAATGTGGAGCTCCTGTCGCCTCCAGTCATTTCCTCTTTCCTTGCACTTTCCACAAGGTTCCCTATATTTGGATGTGAGTCTCAGCATTTGTTCTGGGCACTGCTGGGTAGAGCCTCTCAAAGGACAACTCTGTCAGGTTCCTGTCAGCAGTCTTAGCAGATTATCATTCCTAGTGTCAGGGGCTAGAACTCTCAGATAGGGTGGGTCTTTGGTTGGTATAGGCATTGTCTGAGCATTCCCTCAACCTCTGTTCTATCTTCTCTGTCTTTTACCCTGAACATCTTTTAGGCAGGGTAAATTTTGGATTGAAGTTTTCATGAGTGGGTTGATGTTCCCTTCCCTCTGCTGGGAGTCTAGTCTAGTTAGCACGTGATCTTTTCGGTCTCTATGGGCTCTGCTACTAGTAGTCTCTGGTGATCCCCTTCTTATCCGCATAGGAGCACACCCTGACTTAGGTCTCCAGCTTGTCACAGAGATACCCCAACCCTCACTGTCTTTTTTTCTCTACAGGCCTTTTTTCCTCTTGCCCCAGCTCTGCCCCGGTCTGATCCACCCTGTTAAATCTCTGCAACCCTTTTCCTAACTTTGTTCCTTCTTTTCAGCCACTACCTCTGTCTATTCAGTCTCCTCTTCCAAAAGAGATCCAAGCACCATTCCTTGAATCCCTATTTACTTATCTTCTTTGGGTCTGTGACTTGTAGATGCTTATTAAGTACCATATGGTTAAATAGCACTTTATAAGTGACCACATACCATGTGTGTGTTTCTGGATTTGTGTTTTCTCACTCAGGATGATCTTATTCAGTTTCATCAATTTGCCCGAAAAATTCATGAAATTTTCGTTTTTAATTGCTGAGTTATATTCCTTTGTGTAAATGTATCACAGTTTCTTCATCCACTCTTCAGCTGAAGGATACATCTAGGTTGTTTCCAGATTCTGACTACTGTGAATAAAGCAGTTATGAACATAGTTGTGCAAGTAACCTTGGTATATAGTGGAGCATCTTTTAGTTGTATACCCAAAAACTGGGTTTTGAAGTTAAACTATTCCAAATTTTCTGAAAAAGTGCCAGAATAATTTCCAAATTTGTTGTACAAGTTTATACTCTCATTGGCAATGAAGGAATGTTCCTCTTCCTCTATACCCTTGACAGTATTTGCTTTCTCTTGCGACTTCGATATTATCCATTCTGACCCCTGTGAGATGGAATCTTAGAGTCGTTTAGATTTGCATTTCCCTGATGACCTAGGATGTTAAACATTTCTTTTTTTAATTTTAATATTATTATTTTATATTAATCACAGGTTATATAGTTTGTATCCCAGCCTTAGACCCCTCCTGCATTCCCTCCTTATCCCATCCTTCCCTCCCTCATCTCCTCCCTGCCCCTTTCCAAGTCCACTGATAGGGGAGGGCCTCCTCCCCTTCCATCTAACTCTAGCTTATCAGGTCTCTTTAGGAATGGCTGCAATGTCCTCTTCTGTGACCTAGCAAGGCTTCCCCTCCCTCGGGGGTGGGGAGGTCGAAGAGCCAGCCATTGAGTTCATGTCCAAAATAGTCCCTGTTCCCCTTACTAATGTACCCACTTGGGTATTGAGCTACCATTTGCTACATACAAGCAGGAGTTCTAGGTTATACCCATACTTGGTCCTTGGTTGGAGAGACAGTCTCATAAAAGACCCCTATGCCCTGATATATTTGGTCCTTGCAGAGCACCTGTTCTCTCCAGGTCATACTAACACCCACTTCTTTCATATGATTCCCTGCACTCTGCCAAAGGGTTGGTTATGTTTCTTAATATTTGCTCTGATACCCTGCTAGGTAGAGACTTTCCGAGGCCCTCTGTGTTAGGCTCTTGTTCCT
>CM053744.1:82996408-83023613 GCA_028658305.1 Pachyuromys duprasi | reverse complement strand
TGGGTGAGCGAATGTCCTTTTTGTGTACTTGAGCATCTTTTGGATATATGCCTAAGAGTGGTATAGTTGGATCTTGAGGAAGTGCTATTCCTAATTGTCTGATAAAGCACCAAATTGATTTCCAGAGTTGTTGTACAAGTTTACATTCCCACCAGCAGTGGAGGAGGGTTCCCATTTCTCCACAACCTCTCCAGCATGTGTTTTCACTCAAGGTTTTGATCTTATCCATTCTGAAGGGTGTAAGGTAAAATCTCACAGTCGTTTTGATTTGCATTTTCCTGATGACAAGGATATTGAGCAATTATTTAAGTGTTTCTCTGCCATTCGATATTCTCCTAACAATAACTCTTAGTTTAGCTCTGTACCCCAATATCAATTGGATTACTTGATTTGTTGCTATTTAACTTCTTGAGTTCTTTATATATTCTGGCTATTAGCCCTCTGTCAGATACAGGCTTGGTGAAGATCATGTCCCAATCTGTAGGCAGTCCTTTTGCTCTGATGACAGTGTCCTTTGCTTTACAGAAGCATTTTAGTTTCATGAGGTCCCATTTGTGGAGTGTTGCTCTTAGAGCCTGTGATGTTGGTGTTTTGTTCAGGAAGTTCTCTCCTGTGCCAATGAGTTTAAGGCTCTTCCCCACTTTTTCTTCTAACAGTTTTAGTGTGTTAGGTTTTATGTTGAGGTCTTAAATCCAGTTGGGCTTTAGTTTTGTGAAGGGTGATAAGTATGGATTTATTCGCATTTTTCTACATATAGATATCCAGTTAAACCAGCACCATTTGTTGAAGATACTGTCTTTTTTCCATTGTATGTTTTTGGCATCTTTGTGAAATATCAGGTTGCATAAGTATGTGGGTTTATTTCAGGGTCTTTTATTCAATTCCATTGATCCACCAGTTCTTTTCTATGCTAGTATCATACAGTTTTTATTACTACTGCTCTGTAGTTCAGCTTTAGATCAGGGATGGAAATACCTCCAGAGGATCTTTTATTGTAGAGGATTGTTTTGGCAATTCTGGGTTTTTTGTTATTCCATATGAAGTTGAGAATTTTTCTTTGACGGTCTGTAAAGAATTGTCTTGGTATTTTGTTGGGAATTGCATTGAATCTGTAGATTGCTTTTGGTAAGATGGCCATTTTTACCATGTTAACCCTGCCAAGCCGTGAGCATGAGAAATCTTTCCATTTTCTCATATCTTCTTCTAATTCTTTCTTCAGAGATTGGAATTCTTTTCATATAAGTCTTTCACTGTTTTCTTAGGGCCATTTTGCCGAAGGTGTTTATCAGCTTTAGGACCTCTCTGGTAGAATTTTTGGGGTCACTCAGGTATAGTATCATGTCATCTGCAAATAGTGATATTTTGACTTGTTCCTTTCCAATTTGTATCCCCTTGATCTCCTTCAATTATCTTATTGCTCTAGCTAGGACTTCAAGAACTATATTGAAGAGATACGGAGAGAGTGGGTAACTTTGCCTTGTGTCTAATTTCAGTGGGATTGATTTAAGTTTCTCTCCATTTATTTTGATGTTGGCTATAGGCTTGCTGTATATTGTCTTTTCTGTGTTCATGTATGTGCTTGTATCCATATTCTCTCCAATATTTTAAACATAAATGGATTTTGGATTTTGTCAAATGCTTTTCAGCATCTAAGGAGATAATCACGAGGTTTTTTTTTTTTTCCTTTCAGTTTGTTTATATGGTGGATCACATTGATGGATTTCCGTATATTGAACCGCCCCTGCATACCTGGGATGAAGCTTATTTTGTCATAGTGGATGACAGCTTAATAAGAGATAGATTTTTAAAAAGTATTATTATAGTTATAAGGATATGGAAAAAGTCTAAATTATTAGAATGGCTAATTTTTTAAATAAGGTAAGTGGTAACTGGTCCAGGGATATTTAGATATACTAAAATTAATATACATAAAAATAAAATGACTGCAAATGTCCCTGCTGTTCCTAGTATAAACTATATTGAAGATATCAATAAGCTATGTATAGCCACATTAGGAATGCTATTAATTTTACTAAGAGTTGTCCTCCAGTATCACATGAGATACAGACATACCTCCCCCTTCCCAGAATTTCAAAATGTAAGATTAATATGCTTTCTGCTGAGTAATATTATTTTTTCTCTGCTTTAAATTACTTATTATTATTCTATAAAGAATTTCTGGAATAAAGTTCAACTTCTACCTATTGCCTGCCTTAGGACATGTAATGCTCTAATTTCCCAGGCAAGACTTTGCCAAAAAAAAAAAACCAAGATATGTTTTCACGTTATTATCTTCTAAGTACTTTCAACTAACAATTAATTACTTCATGAAAAATAAAAGCACAGTGAGTTGAGATGTAACAACTTAGGCTAAAATGTAAATATAAGTAAAGTAGAGCCAGACTTTTTATCAGAGGAAAAATTTAAAACTTTGGATGTTATGCATCTTGCATTACATAATTCTGTTACTGAGCATTTGAATGTGATTAGCTTTATAAATCCATACATTTGACTTCAGGATAACATTTCAAAGAGATCTTGATTCTCCCACGTAAGGGCACAGTTTAATTCTACTACAGGAAAACAACAACAATAACAACAAAACCCCAAAACACTCTAAGTAGGCGTTGCTATTTTAAGGTCACTGACATTGGTAAAGTTTAGGCAATTTCTTTTTATTTTATTGAATCTTAGAAGCATCTGCTCCATTGTCCATCTTCTGCCTTGAAAGAGTGTTTCAATATCTCTAAAACATTTCATCTCTTCAGATTAGTTGTTTTTATAGCCTCCTGTTGTTATATTTGTGTTTGCTTTTCATTCACGGAATAGTCCTACCTACTTAACTGAGCTAAGTGATGGCTAAAAAAATTAATATTAGAAATATTTTTTAAATTTCCCATAAGGCAACTTTTGGCTTCTTTACATAATGAGGAGAAAACATAAGGTTTCAGGGAAACAGTAACATCCTTGGTAAAGCTGTGCAGGACACATTCCGTTTACATCAAAGCCTTATGCCCTGTTTTAGCAGCTGGAGAGTTTGTTTACATTTATTCCACAGAGCCGAGAAGAGTCTTACCATGGTAAAAGCTTTCCATTTTCCAAATTAGTTGCCAGGGTCAAATTAGACATTTAGCTATGAAATGCAAGTGTGGAAGATTTGTTCTCTGATGCAGAGGAAGTTTGTATCTCAATGTCTCCTTTTTGATGTCTGCAACAGTACGGGTTTTAAAATAAAACTGAAGAGATGCTTGCCTGACAAAGAAACAAGACTAAGAATCAGATTCACCTCTGAAAGCAACCTACTGAAGTGCTTATTCTGTGTTTTGAGTGGAGCTGTGTGCCTCTGCTTCCAGTAACTCCTTGTAGAATGACCTTCATGGCAGAATTTCAGGGGTGTTGAGAACATCACTCTGGTACTATAATCATTAAATTCTCCCTCTGGAGGGCACTTCATTTGAAGGATATTCAAGTGTAGGACAGACTTTCTATTCCTAATGACTTTGAAGTTGCAGCTTTATATTTTCGGGTAAGATAAAATAGAGTCAGGGAGAAGTAAACAAGAGTTTACTATGCAGGAAGGCTCCGACTTTGCTCAAGGCTATTTCCTTCTGAGAGGTTAATACTAGAAGACAGAAATCCATCTTATGTAATATGGTGATAGGACTAATTTATATTTTTAACATATGCATGTTCTACAATTACTTGACTGGACAGGTTCTTAAAAGTCCCACAGGCTGTAAATAGGGTGAAATGAAATCTAACATGCAATTCACCATATCCTTGCACTTGACTATATTACTTGATAATATTACTTTGGAAGGTACCCAGGAGCTTTGGTTATACCAAGCATAATGCACCGACTCTTCAATATTTTCCAAAACTTCAGAAAATTTTACTCTAAGTTTTTCTGCATTATTTTTTTTGTACGGTACTGATGATTTGACCCAGGGTCTTTTGCATCCTGAACAACTGCTCTATCACTGACCAGTACCACAGACTTCTCTCTCTTCCATTAGTTTATAACAGATCATACATGGCTAAAAGATCTGAGAACTTGCCTATCAAATTGCTATTTTATCCTCTCTTATCTGTCTTCTGCTTTCACTTTGAGATTTCATCCTACAAGGTACAGGATTCCTGTCACTTTAAACATTTATACTATTAAGTCTTTTTAATATAATAATAACAATGATGCTCTCTGGCTTGAACACAAAACTCTTCCCAATGGCTGTTGGTTGTTATGCATGTGCTTCTTCTCTTATTATCCAAACTAATACAGTATGTAAGATATTTTGAATCCCCTTCAACATACAAAGTTTATGGGGGAAAAAACTGAAGATACTCAATAAGATTTAAAGGAAATTTTTCGGTTTTATTCAGGAATAGTTTGGCAAAGTCCCATAGGGAGCTTAAATTTGGTGTTATGTGTATTTTATAGGCAAGGACCTCAAGATTTGTATGCTTTCCTCCTAACAAAAGAATTAAGGTTTGTGTGTTAATCTATGTGACTGTAAAATGGAAGGCTTTATTCACTTGGCTTTGCATCTCACAAAATAAAATATAGATGAAATATGTTGTACTATTTAGATTATTTATGAAAAATTTATTGTAATGTTTTATCTTTACTGTCAACCTCACTGCCTTTGAAGTCACTGAGAGCTAAATCTTCGTGCTTCATCATAGGGCATTTCCAGAGACACTAAAAGGGGAGAGAAGATGTAGACTGGCCACTGAGAATAATAAAAAAAGGGGGACAGAACAAAAACCTGGTGAAACATCCATGTTTACTTCCATGGGCTTTTCATTCCTACAGAAGTGGCCAAGCTTTCATTACCACAGCTGGAAGGTGCCCGGCTACTGCCCCCTCCCACCTTGACAAACTGCACCGTAAAATCCTGACAAAGTGATTCCTTCCCCTTGAATTGCTTTCAGTCAGGCTTTCTGTCACAGCAACAAGCAAAGTAGCTAATATGGCTACAGTCGTGTCCTCCATCGCTCATTCTGTCTAAAATGCCCTGAGTAGAAGTTGGACAATCCAAACCATATTAGAAAGATTAGAATATATGAACTGCAAAAATAAACCATCAATTGCTCCTGAGATTGAATTATATCAGCTGAAGATTTGATCTCATTTTTCATAATAAAATGGGTTGTTATAATACCAGAATAAAAATAAATGAGAAAAATCAATTTGATGGCCATTCAGAGATATAATCTCTGTCCCTTTGAAGTATATTTTTAGTGTATTTTGCACTTGCAATTGCTGTATTTTCTGACAATTATCTTTCTTTTTGCATCATTGGAATAAGCCATATTTCTTTCTGTTGCCATGACATAAATTTCCTAAGTGAGCAATTGGGTTGACTTGCTGGTTTTACTTTTCTGCTAAATGATGCCAACTGGTAAATTACATACACTGAGGCTGCAGCAAAAAAGCCTTGTGTCTTCATCTCTAGCTGAAATATAAAGTGATATATTGTTCCAAAAATGTCTAAAGCATAGTGCTTAGAGGATACATAGCTCTCTGAAGCTAAGCATTTGAGCTTTCATCAAATGTTTTTTATTTGTGCAATTAATATCTTTGAAAAATAGAAGATGACATGAACAATATCTTGTCCACTGATAATGGTATAGCTTCTGAAGACTGTCAGTGTAAAAGTTCAATGACTTAAATCATTCCATTTTTTAAATTAACTGATGACCCCATAGTTTCAAATACATATGCAAGGAACTATAACTCAGCTGACATTTTGTAAACCAGAAATTCATTTAATTGGCAAGAATGTGATTTTCATGCATTACATATTACTTCAATAAATCACATCATAGCTTAAAATGATGTACCCAAAACGTTAGATGAAGTTTAAATGCATTCATCAAAATTCAATAAAAATTAAAATTGTTATTTATAAATTTAAACAGTTAAATAGTTTTTCATTCAACAGTCTTTGAAAGTAGAATATTATCTCTTTTCATAATGGAATAACCCTTCTTCTTGTATCATAATATATCATTTAGTTTAAAGACAGAACTGGAGTAGAGGCTGGTCTTTTTACATCTTCAGTATATCTACTACACACCAGTTACCAGATTTATAATATAGAAAAACATATTGTTCATATTTCAGCTACAGCTTTAAGACCTTAATAACTTTATGAACACACTCTCTATCTGTTCTTAATAATCCACTTCTAAGACAATCCAGTTGAAACTATGACCCCAAAGTGGAAGTTGAATAATAAGAAACTATAATCAGGAAATATTTTAAGAGAATGATACAGTGTCAAATATATTAATAAATATATGTATACATATATTACTTTAAAAAGTACATGAACTCTCATATCTTGGTTGAATGAAATCTTTGAATATGAAGTCAAGTATATGAAGAATTACATTAGGATGCAAACAAACACTCTCTTTCTTTCCCTATATCTCTTAAAAGATGGCAGAAGCATTATATATGGAAATGCTTAGATCCCTAAATTATTAATTCTTTCTGACTTAGTTCCTAAGAGTACCACTATTCTATTTCAGTTGCTTGGGTTTTTTTAGCAATTATGTCTCTGATTAATATTCAATAAACCTACTGAAAATGATCATTGTTGTTATTGTTTTCACTTCATAACTGGACAATTGTATTATATCTTCAATAATCTTATTTTAATATTTTTTAATTTCTTTATGAAGGCACTTAGTGCTATGAATTTTCGTCTGTGCACTGCTTTCATTGTGTCCCATAAATTAGGGTATGCTGTACCTTCATTTTCATTGAATTCTAGGAAGCCTTTAATTTCTTTCTTTATTTCTTCCTTAACCTACCTGTCATTGAGTAGAAAGTTGTTCAGTTCCATGTTCATTTAGGCTTTTTTTCTAATTCCATTGTTGTTGAGGTCCAGCTTTAGTCCATTGTAGTCAGATAGAATACAGGGTATTATTTCAATCTTCTTGTATCTGTTGAGGCTTGCTTTCTGATCAACTATATAGTTTATTTTGGAGAAGGTTTCCTGAGGTGCTGAAAAGGTATACTCTTTTGGGTTTGGGTGAAATGTTCTGTAGACATCTATTAGGTCCATTTGAACTACGGCCTCTGTAAGTGCCGTTATTGCCCTGTTTGCCTTCTGTCTAGATGATCTGTCCCTTGGTGAGAGTGGGGTGTTGAAGTCTCCCACTATTAAGGTGTTGGGATGGATGTGTGATTTAAGCTTTAATAATATTTCATTTACGAATGTAGGCACTCCTGTATTTGCGGCATAGATGTTCAGAATTGTGATATCCTGTTGGTGGATTTTTCCTTTGGTAAGAATGTAGTGCCCCTCCTCATCTTTTTTGATTAATTTTGGTTGAAAGTCTCTTTTATTAGATATTAGAATAGCTACCCTCACTTGTTTTCTGAGTCCATTTGCTTGAAAAACAGTTTTCCAGGTTTTTACTCTGAGGTAGTGTTTATCTTTGTTGCAGAGGTGGGTTTCTTGGATGCAGCAGAATGTTGGCTCCTGTTTCCACACCCATTCTGTTAGTCTATGTCTTTTTATTGGAGAGTTGAGTCCATTGATATTCATAGATAATAGTGACTGATGAACATTAGTTCCTTTCATTGATGATAATCCTTGGATTATTGCTTTAAAAATTAAAATAATTTTTATAATTTATTCACTTTACATACAGATGTTAGCAGCCTATCTCATTTCTTCCTGGTCCCACCCTCCCTCTCTCTTTGCTCCTATTTCTAAGACAGGGGGAGCCCTCCTCTCCTACCATCTGACCACAGCCTATTAAGTAACAGTGGAGCTGCTTTGCATCTTCTTCCTTTGTGGCCTGGCAATGCCAACCCCCACCAGGGGAAAGTGATCAAAGAGAAGGCAACAGAATCCATGTCAGAGGCAGACCCTGTTCCCCTTACTAGGATACCTATATGGAGACTGAGCTGGACATAGGCTACATCTGAGCAAGTGGCCTAGGTTTTCTTCATGCATAATCCTTGATTGGTACGTCACTCCCTGCCAACCAACCTTGGCCCAGATTTGTGGCCTCTGTAGGTCTTCTTATGGAGCTCCTGTCTACTCTACGTCCTTCTCTTCCTCCAGTCAATCCTAAGAAACCCTGTGTTATCACCAAAGTTTGGCTGTGAGTCTTAGCATCTGCTTATGTCTCCTTGTGGGTGGAATCTTTCAGAGGACATTTATAGTAGGCTTCCATCCTGTTTCCTCTCTGCAACTGCTTCAAGTGTGTATTCTATTACCCTTTTGAATGAGAATTAAACATCTTCCCTAAGTTCCTCCTATTATTTAGCTCTTTAGGTCTGTGGATAGTAGTATGCTTATTATGTATTATATGTCTAATATCCACTTATAAGTGAGTATATTCCATGTGTGTATTACCGGTTCTTGGTTATTTCACTCAGGATGATCTTTTCTACTTCATCCTTTTGTCTGCAAATTTTATAATTTCCTTGTTTTTAATTGCTGAGTAGTACTCCATTGTATAAACACATCACAAATCCTGTAATTATTCTTTTTTATTTCATTAATTAATTTTATTAATTACAGTATATTCATTTTATATCCCAGCTGTAGACTCCTCTGTCATCACCTCCTAATCCAGCCTCCATTCCTCATTTCCTCCCATGCCCCTCACCAAGTTCACTCATAGGAGAGGTCCTCCTCCCCTTCCCTGTGACCCTAGCCTATCAGGTCTCATCAGGACTGGTTGCATTGTCTTCCTCTGTGGTCTGGTAAGGCTGCTACCCACTCATGGGGAGATGATCAAAGCACCAGCAACTGAGTTAATGTCAGAGAGAATGTCTCTTCCCATTACTAGGAAACCCACTTGGATACTGAACTGCCATGGACTACATCTGTGCAAGGGTTCTAGGTTATCTCCATACATGGCCCTTGGTTAGAGTATCAGTAGCATAAATGACCCTGTGACCAAAATTTTTGGAGCTTTGTGGAGCTCCTGACTCCTCTGGGTCTTCCTATCTCCCCTTTCTTTTATAAGATTCCGTGCATTGCATCTGCCCAAAGTTTGGTTATAAGTCTCAGAATCTGCCTTGATACCCTGTTGGGTGTGGTCTTTCAGGGATCCTCTGTGATAGGCTCCTGTCCTATTCCTTCTTTTCTACCTCTTTTGATGTCCATCCTTCTTGCCTTTCTGAATGAGGACTGATCATCTGATTCAGGGTCCTCCTTCTTGCTTAGCTTCTTCAGGTGTACAGACTTTAGTTTGTTTATCCTATCTTATAGGTCTAATACCCACTTATAAGTGAGTATATACCATGTGTGTCTTTCTGCTTCTTGGATACCTCACTCAGTGCGATCTTTTCTAGCTTCCACTATCTGCCTGCAAATTTCATGATTTTCTTGTTTTTAATTGCTGAGTAGTATTTCATTGTATAAATGTACCACAATTTCTGTATCCATTCCTCAGATGAGATATCTCTGAGTTGTTTCCAGATTCTGGCTATTGCAAATAGAGCTGCTAAGAACATGGTTGAGCAAATGTCTTTGTTACACAGTTGAGCATATTTTGGTTATATGCCTAGGAGTGGTATAAATGGATCTTGAGGTAGCATTATTTCTAATTGTGTGAGAAAGCTCCAGATAGATTTCCAAAGTGGCTGTACAAGTTTACATCCCCACCAGCAATGGAGGAAGGATAAAGTTTCTCAACAACCTCTCCAGCATGTGTTGTTGCTGGATACACTATTCTGTTTCTATGCCAGTAACATACAGTTATTATTATTATTGCTCCAGCATTTGTTGTTACTTAAAGTTTACATTAAATGCAAGAAGGAGGTATATCAAAGAACCTGGAAATATAATAAAAATAATTAGGTAATTTCTGTGAAAATTAGAGTAAAATGCTTAGAGAAATAGCAATAGAAGTGAAGGAGGAAATGGCAGGGATCTATTATGATTATGTGATGCAAACAAAATAAAAGCAACTATTTTGCAGGAGAGATTATAAACTAAGGGCATGATTTGGGGTGATAGTGCAAGCCCAGATCATAGAGGGAAATCTATGTTAGAAACTGGCCAGCTATCTAGCGGTTGGAAAAACTTGTGTGAGAGCCAAATGCAGTTAAACATCTGGAACTCATGAATATTCATGTGGTGGCTCATGTTGTTAGCTTTACAATGGTCAGGTTTGATTTCTGCATAAAGACGTGAGTTTCACTTTGGTAAATTTCTGTAAGAAATGAATAAAAGTATTCATAATTAAAGACTTGTAAGAAAATTAAAGGATCTGCTATGTGCACTGTATATGGTCAAATAACTAATGTAAAATTTCAATGTGACCTTTTTAGTAAAGAAGCTTAATTCAAACTGACAAAATGAAGATAAGAAAACAGAAACAAACAAATGAACAAAAATGAGACCCAAAGACACACATTCACGGTTACACTGAAAAGCAGAAAAGTGAATGCAGAAGATATGACCTTGAGTGTAATCCTCTTTTGACTTTATTAGCTGACTTTTGTGTTCACTGATTTTGTATCCGTGGTATAAGAGGCATGTAACGATGAACTTCTTGGTCATTTCGTGAAGTTAAAAGTTTAGAAAGGAAACAAGGAACTCATGAAATTTGCAGGCAAATGGTGGGAACTAGAAAATCATACTTAGTGAGGTATCCAAGAAGCAGAAAGACACACATTGTATATAGTCACTTATAAGTAGACATTAGACATATAATATAGGAAAAACATACTAAAATCTGTCCAACTAAAGGAGCTAAGCAAGAAGTGTCAGATGATAAATCCTCATTCAGAAAGGCAAACAGGATAGATAGTGGAAGAGTGAGGAAACAGGGAAAAGGTCAGGAGCCTGCCACACAAGACCTCTGAAAGACTCTACACAGCAGGGTATCAAAGAAGATGCTGAGACTCATAGCCAAATTCTGGGCAGATTGCAGGGAATCTTATGAAAGAAGGGGAAGGTAGGAAAACCTGGAGGAGAGAGTTGTTTCACAAGGAGAACAACAGAACCAAAATATCTTGACACAGCGTTGTTTTCTGAGATGCTCTAACCAAGGACCATTCATGGAAAGGACATAGCCCCTGCACAGATGTAGCCCATGGTAGCTCAGTGTCCAAGTGGGTTCCCTAGTAAGGGGAACAGGGACTGTCTCTGACATGAACTCAGTGTCTAGCTCTTAGATCACCTAGGCCTGAGGGGGGAGCAGCCTTACCAGGCCACAGAGGAAGACAATGCAGCCAATCCTGATGAGGCCTAACAGTCTAGGTTCAGATAGAAGGGGAAGAGGACCTCCCCTATCAGTGGACTGGGGGAGGGCCATGGGATGAGAAGAGGGATGGATGGTGGTGTTTGGGAGGGCATGAGGTAGAAGGCTACAACTGGGATACAAAGTGAATAAATTGTAATCAATTAAAGAATAAATAAAAAGGAAAAAAGACAAAAATAACAAAGGTTAGGAAGGAGTTATATATATATACATATATATATTTAATTAGGAAAACTTCATGAGGGTCAATGACAAAATGATCATTAATTATCGATCTATAGTTATGCTTCATTCAAATCCCATAAAAGTTTGGTAAGAATTACAAGATTTTAAGATATATAACACACACACACACACACAAAGATATATAACACATTTCTGCTTTATGGAAAATTTCTATGCATTTATTGTAAAGGTAGTAAAGAAAACAATAGAACCAAAATATTATAGCTCATAAGTTGCAAACTGTAGTTTTATCAATATTCAATCTAGAAAACCAGATGTGAATAGGTGCTCTTTGGGAATTTTTGAGTCCTTCTCAATGAGAACATCTTTATACTTGAAGGTGTAGTGAGGATATAGTGATGGCTGGATAAATCATTTAGGTATATTCCAAAGCATTGTATGGTTAGACATATAAAATAAAAAGTATCAGAAAAACATATTAAAAATACATCCTACTATCCTCATAAATTTCTTTCTATATCCTTGGTGTTGTGATTTTCTACTATTCAATTTCCACACACTCATCTTTTTTCCCTTCTTTTTAAAAATATGGCATGTTCAAGTCATGTGTTTAGCTTTGTTCCATATTATAAGGAGTAAGTTTAGCTCTTGTGAATTTACAACAATGGGGATTATTTAATATTTTGTGATACAGAAATTATGTAGTACAATCTTTGAACTTAATTTTTTTCAGTTTTTGCTTTCACATAAAAAACATTCAGAATTACCAAAACACATTATTGCTTTGTGGGAGAGAAGTAATATAACTGTAGTCACTTCCAGTAAACTTTATTCAAAAGATTTTGAATTAGCAGATATTTTAATTCCACCTTCCATTTGATGACTGTTTAGTCCATGGTAGCTAACCTTCATCAGAGTATATCAAAGTCAGGAACAAATTAATTCCTATTATAAAAACTTTATTTTATTATCCTCATACTTTCACAATATCATAAAATAATATTTGGGAACAGAGACAAAAATTGGGACGCTTAAGCTTTAGTCCCTAGGACAGCAATAAACGTTTATAATTACAGATAAAAAATCATTAATATTTTATTTCTAGAAGACCTTACATTTTGAGAATAACCTTGATAGAAGACTTATAACTACTAAATAAATTATAGTTACTGATTTGGCCATAAATAGTTTTTATACTTATTTATTGACATGATTTAATATAATAAGATCATTTTATTCAAATAAACTTCTGCATTATGTTTTTAAAAATTAAGAAAAGCAAGAATATCAAATTATATAAGTAACTTTAAATCTGGAAGGAATGGAAGCATGTTAATGTACCTAAAAAATAAATATGTTTCCCACACAGTTTACTGACACTTACAGGAGAGTGTAGTGTCACATATTCGTACGTTAGGAGTAACAGATTCTTCCAGACTTCCATCTGTTATAAAACGAAGAATGTCAAATTTAAGACATTCATTGTAAGACCTAATTTTAATATGAAATTTGATTCTATTTTACTTGTAAAGTTATGATTTTTTTTTCTGTCACAGTATAAGTCATGGTAGCCTGCGCCTGTAATCCCAGCATGTAGAGTAAAGAGGTTCACAGGTTAGAAGTTAATGCTGACTTCAAAGCAAGATAATTTCAAAAGTGATTTTCCCCTTTCATAATTAGCAGTTGTAAGAAGAAATTCTAAATATTTCTCACAAATTTTCTACTTTGAACATCAGTGAAGAAAATGAGACTAGGAGACAAGGTTAAGCATTTTAATATGATCAACATATTTTGTGATAGGAGCATTGATATCATGAGAGAAACATGGCCACTTATGTAAAAAGTTGTGTACAAAGTATATAACCTGTGATTAACATAAAAATAAATTACTTAAAAAAAGAAATACATCAGACTTTTCAACAGAAACTATGAAAGCCAGAAGGGCCTGGGCAGATGTCATGCAGACTCTTAAGAGACTACAGATGCCAACCCGGACTATCATACACAGCAAAGCTTTCAATCAACATAGATGGAGAAAATAAAATATTCCTTGACAAAACTAAACTTAAACAATATCTGCGCAGGTACCAAGCCCTACAGAAGACACTAGAAGGAAAATTCCAATCCAACAAAATCAACTACAACCAAGAAAACACAGGAGGTAGATAACTTCACAACAAAATTTGGAAAAAAAAAAAAAAAACAAGCATAGAAAACCAGTAATACCACCAACTCCAGGGAAATGCAAATTAAAATGACCCTGAGATTTCACCTTACACCCATCACAATGGCAAAGATTAAAAACTCAAGTGACAATACATGCTGGAGAGGATGGGGAGAAAGGACAACCCTCCTCCTTTGCTGGTGGGAATATAAACTTGTACAACCATTTTGGAAATCAATCTGGTGCTTTCTCTGACAATTAGGAATAGTACTTCCTCAAGATCCAGCTATACCACTCCTACGCATGTATCCAAAATATGCTCAACTATACAAGGACAAGTTGCTCAACCATGTTTGTATCAACTTTGTTCATAATAGCCAGAATTTGTAAAGAATCCAGATGTTCCCCAATCGAAGAATGGATACAGAAATTGTGTTACATTTACACAATGGAATACTACTCAGCAATTGAAAACAAGGAAATCATGGACTTTTCAGGCAAATGGTGGGAACTAGAAATGATCATCCTGAGTGAGCTATCTGAGAAGTAGAAAGACACACATGGTATATAATCACTTATAAGTGGATATTAGACATATAATATAGGATAAACATACTAGAATCTATACACCTAATGAAGCTAAGCAAGAAGGAGGATGCTGGGTTAGATGATTAATCCTCACTCAGAAAGGCAAAGAGCATGGGTATCAGAAGAGGAAGGAAAGAGGGAACAAGACAGGAGCCTACTACAGACGGCCTCTGAAAGACTGCATCCAGCAGGGTGTCAGAGCACATGCTGAGACTCATAACCAAACTTTGGGCAGAGCAAAGAGAATCTTATGAAAGAAGGGGTAGATGAAAAACTTGTAGGGCTCAGGAATTCCACAAGAAGAGCAACAGAACCAGAAGATCTGGGCACAGGGGTCTCTGCAGAGACTGACACTTCAAACAAGGACCATGTATGGAGATAACCTAGAACTCCTGCACAGATGTAGCCCATAGTAGCTCAGTGCACCAGGGGGTTCCCTCATAATGGGAATAGGGGTTGTCTCTGACGTGATCTCAGTGGCTGAACTATTTATCAGCTCCACCTGATGGGGAAGCAGCCTTACCAGGCCACAGTGGAAGACAATGCAGCCAGTCCTGATGAGACCTCATAGGCTAGGGGCAGATTCAAGGGGAGGAGGACTGCCTCTAAGGAAGGGAAGGTCTAAGGAGGAAAAGCAGAAGGGAAAGTGGGATTGGGAAGAGATGAGGTAGGGGGCTACAGCTGGGATGCAAAGTGTATCCTAGTGTAATAAATTGTAATTAATAAAAAATTTAAAAGAAATGAAAAACAATTATCCTTAAATATATCATTTATAATCTTGAAATATTGACTTATGATAATTTCTCAAGTTGTAATAATGTGGCTTTTGTCTTATTTGTTAGAGCATGGACGTTTATGAGTGAAAAATTTGCATACAAAAAGATTAAATAGTACTCTACTAAATAGAGCATATTTTAAGTGAAATGCTTATTTAGTCATCCACACAGAAATCACGTATTTTAAGGCTTTTCCTGTGAGAAAAATTTCCATTTAAGTTCTTCTATACTCTGAATTCTTACAAGTTTGATTATTGTTTTTATAAGTTATATTAAGATTCTCAGTTACTGTCTTGAAATATAGGATTTGTAAATGATCTTAATATCTTGTAGATGGACACTATTACCTCACTTCAATAAGAACACATTTCTTTTTCAATATCATTTTCTCCAATTGGTGTTTGTTTTAATAGGTTTATCTTCCTGGGCTACATCTTCTCTTTTCCTCTGATTTTTAGTCACCATGATGGAAAACAGTTTTTTTCCTTTTATTTATTTTTTAATTTATCATTATTATTATCATTTATTACAATTTATTCAATTTGCAACTGAGCTGTGCCCCCCTCCCTCATTTCCTCTCAATCCTACCCTTCCTCCCTCTTCTTCCCCTATGCCACTCCCCTATTCTATTCATAGGAGAGGCCTTGCTGCCTTTCTGTTTGACCCTAACCTATCTGGTCCCATCAGGACTGGTTGTCTTGTCTTTCTCTGTGGTCTGGCAAGGTTGTACCCCCTAGGGGAAGGTGATCAGAGAGCTTGTCCCTGATTTCATGCTAGAGAAAGGCCCTGCTCCCCTTATTAGGGAAGCTGGAGAGATCAGGGTATAGGACAGGAGCCTGACACAAAGAGCTCCTGAAGGACTCTATGAATCAAAGTAACAAAGCAGAGGCAGAGATTCCTAGCCAAACTTTGGGCAGAATGCAGGGAACCTTATGTAAGAAGGGGAAGATAGAAAGACCTGGAGGGGCAGGAGTTCTACAAGGAGAGCAACGGAACCAAAACAACAACAACAACAAAAACAAAACTGAGCCCTGATGGCCTGATGGCACTGAAGAGATTGATACAATGCATAGGGAGGACCTAAAACCCCAGCTCAGATGTAGTCCACTTTTTTTCTTTCATCAAAGAATAGATTTGTTTTCATACATTATATTTTAATTATAGTTTCCTTCACCACTACTACCCCAGTTTCCCTTCATTTTTCCTCCCCTCTTGACTCAATCCCTTTCTGTCTCCAATTAGAAAAATGGCATTTAATGAATAATAATAATATTCAATAAGTTAAAACAAACAAACAGCAACAACAAAAATTCTAATAGGACCAAACAAACAATCACCAGGAACCGCCCCCGCCTCCCCAAAAAACACATCATGCAAGAGGAACAGATAGACACAGAGCCCAGTAGTTCATACATTCAGGCATCTTTTAAAATCATAAAATGGAAGCCACTTTATATAAATAAATAACGTGGAGTGTAAAAAAAAAATGAGAGATGGAAGGAAGGAGGAAAGGACGGAAGAAGCAGAAGAAGAAAGGGAGAAAAGAAACAAAGGAAGGAGGGAAAAGAGGAAGGAAGGAAGTAAAAGAGAAAGGAAGAAAAGAAGTAAGGAAGTATTTATGGGACATTATGAGACAAAGAACCTCCAAAGATGCCATTCAATTTGTTTTCTGTGGGCCATCTACTCCTGGGAATAGAGCCTGCCTTTAGGAGTAGTTTGTTTCTCTAGTGAGACCCTCTTGGAGAGAGATTGAAAGTAATTAGCAATTGGACATAGTATCTGGGTTAGGGATGGGGATGTAGGTCCATTTCATCCAGCCCTACAGCCCCAAAATGTACAAATCATTGTGCATACTGGCAGAGACTCAGTGATTTCATATGTATATCGATTCTACAGTGTTTAAAAGGCCTCATTTTGTGAATGATTTGTATCCTTCTGGATTTTATATTCTTTCTGCTTCTTCTTCTGAAGGGTTTCTTGAGCCTGGAGAGGAAGAATTTGATGTGGCAACATTGCTTACGACTGAATAGAGGGTTACAAGGTCTCTTGATCTCTGCATATTGACTGACTGTGGATCTCTGTATTTGTTTCCATCTGCTGAAGTAGAAAGCTTTTCTGAGAATGGATGAGTAAGGCAGTGATCTATCGGTATAGAATAATGCCAGTAAGGTGCATTTTATTGCTTTGTTCTTTTAGTAGAGTAGTAGTATCTTAGTTGGGTGTTCTATTGCTGTAGTGAAACATTATGAGAAAAAGCAATATGGTACCTGGAGGAAGAAGCGAATGAAGAGGCCATGAAGAGGTGCAGCTTACTGAATTGTTCCCCTAAGGCTTTCTCAGCCTTCTTTCTTAAAGGACCCAGGACCAACAGCTCCACCCACAATGGAGAGGGACATTCCCAGGCATTCACTAATCCACAAGGAGAACAACAGAACCAAAATATCTGGGCACAAGGGTCTTTTCTGAGACTGATATTCCAACCAAGGACCATTCATGGATATATCCTAGAATCCCTGCTCAGATGTAGCCCATGGCAGCTCAGTATCCAAGCGGGTTTCCTAGTAAGGGGAATAGAACTGTCTCTGACATGAACTCAATGGCTAGCTCTTTGATCTCCTCTCCCTGATTGGGAGCAACCATGCCAGGCCATAGAGGAAGACAATGCAGCCAGTTCTGATGAGACCTGATAAGCTAGGGTCAGATGGAAAGGGAGGAGGTCCTCCCCTATTCATGGACTTGGAGAGGAGCATGGGAGGAGATGAGGAAGGGAGGATAGGATTGGAAGGGAATGATGGAGGGGGCTACAGCCGGGTTACAAAATGAATATAAACTGTAATTAATATAAAAATTTAAAAAATAATTAAAAATAAATAAATAGAAAATTCCTTAGAGCTGAATCTTGTGAAGGCAAATTCTCACTTGCAGCTCTCTCCTCTCTGAGAGCTCTAGCTTGTGTCAAGGCAACATAAAACTAGACAGTACAAGTAGTGTGTATATTTAACCTGTGTTCATAATCTAACTAGTCTCTGGGATTTGGTCATCCAAACAGTGTCAGGTATGGATTCTATCTTGTGGAGCAGGACTAAAGTGAAGCCAAACATTGGTTAATTACTCCCTCATATTTTGTGCCACCATTGCACTACAATGTCTTTTAGGTGGGACACCATTGTAGATCAAGTGTTTGTATCTAAGTAGGTCCTTAGGATTCTTCTTTGGTAACATCAAGAGTACTTGCCATTACCAAGAACGCCAGCACTTAATGGTGGAGACACCATGTTGGTACCAGCTGTACTTCTCCAGGTTCAATGAGTTGTGTATGTGTTGTCTTCAGTAACTGGACCTTACCACCATTTTGTGGAGAGCAACCGCTAGCCTTGGAAACATGATAGGTTATTTGACAGCTACCAACAACTTTGAAAGCTCTTTGCCAACAACTCAAGTGGATATAATGGGTTTTCTACACTGAAAGCTTTGTTTAGTTAAAAGTCTAATCCAGTCAGGGCTTTGGGCTTTGTCACCACCAGTATTTAGTGATTTCCTTTAAATAGTCTTCATGTATGGATATATTTTATGAAGCTTCTACTGTAGCTACTGTAGCTTCTACTCTAGCTTTGGAGACGACCCCTGCAAAAGCCCTTGATTTTAGGTGTCTTTCCCTGCATCTTCTCCCTCCTTCAAAATACCGTCCCTCTCCTCACTTGGTCCTCTTGTTCCAAATATCCCCAAATATACAATTATAACTATTTTATTTTTCTTTCCTGGGAGATACATATGTTCCCACTAGTTCTTACTCTATACCCATCTTATATGCTTTATAGATTTTGGCTTATTTACCATTGACTTAACAGTTAATACTCACATATAAGTGAATACATGTAATATTTTTTCTTTGTGCATCTGGGTTACTTCACACAGTAATACTTGATTGTGTAAATGTATCACAATTTCTTCATCCATTCCTCTATTGAGGGACATCTTGTTTGTTCCCAGTTTTTGGCTATTTTAAATAGAGCAGCAATAAACATGGTTGAACAAGGTCTCTACGATATGATGAAGATGAAGTGTCCTTTGAATATATGCCCAAGAGTGGTAAAGTTGAATCCTGAGGTAGATTAATCCCCATCTCAATACAAAGCTGCCACACTGATTTTTATAATGGCTTTAAAAACTCATACTCCCTTTGCTCGAGTGTTCCCTTTGCTCTATATCCTTGTTAGAATGAGCTGTTAACTGTTTTAATGATCTTAGCCATTCTGATGGGTGTAAGATGAAATCTTAAAAAGTTTTGATTTATTTTTGCCTGATGACTACAGATGTCGAATTTATTTATGTGTTCTCAATCATTTGAGTTTTCTCTTTTGAGAATTCTGTTTACATCAGTACCACATTTTTTTTAATTGGGTTATTTACATTCTTGATATCAAGTTTTTGAGTTCTTTATGAATTTTGTATATTAGCCCTCTATCTGAAATAAAAATATTTTCAGATAATGTAGCCTGCTTCTATGTCTGAATGATCGTGTCCTTTGCTATGAAGATTTTCAGTTTCAAGAGGTCTCATTTATTAATTTTTGATATCATTACCCATTATAATTGTTTATTTGCTAGGAACATGACTTACTCTGACAATTTCAAGTCTATATTCAGCTTTCTCTACTATCACATTTAGTGTATCTATTTTGTTTATTGTTTGTTTGGTTTTTGTTTTGTTTTGTTTTGGAGGGAGATGTTGTTAATGTCTATGATTTGTTTGAATTAAGTTTCGTATAGGGTGATAAGCATTAATCTGTTTGCATTCTTTTACATGCAAATATCCAATGTGACCTGTACCATTTGGAGAAGATGATATCTTTGTTCCAGTGTCTAGTTTTGGCTTCTTCATTAAAAACAAAAAAAAAATACAAAAAACAAAACAAAAAACAAAAACAGGAGTCCATAGGTGTATAGACTTTTTGTCATTGTCTTAAAATTTTATTCCTGTGACCAATGTTTCAGTTTTTTGTGCCAGTATCATGCCTATTTTTCCATTTATACCTCTGAAGTATAATTTCAGTTCTGGGATAGTAATACCTCCAGCAATTCTTTACTGTTCAGGATAGTTTTAGCTATACTGGATATTTTGTGTTGCCAAATGCATCTGAAAATTGTTCTTTCAAAATCTGTTTAGAATTGTGCTTGATTTTGGTGTGGATTTCATTGAGTCTTTAGATTATTTTTGGCAGGCTGATCATTTTTTTATAATACTGATTTTATAATTATTAATTTTATATCTCATTTGTTGAACAGCCTAAAACTTAAAAAATTACCATATTTAATTTTTATAATTCTTATTATTGAAAAATGTAATCCAAATATAATCCAAATAAAAAGTCCTAAATATTAAGATGAATTAATTGTAGCATAAATACAGATTAATAAATAATTAACACACAATGTTTCAACCTTATTTTTCCAATCTTAACTTTTATATCCTTGGAGCTGTAACTTTTATTTCCAGACTGCAAGACTAATGTATTTTAAAAGCACAGAAACCATTAATTCCAAGTGTGATTGGTTTTTAAGCAGGATTTACCTGTAGGACTTTTGTAATGAGCTGAGTTAGACTCTAAGCTTTCCCTAAATAATTGCCTACCCTTTGTGGTTTTCCTCTGCATGAAACACTTAGGAGTTACCAAGCTGCTTGTTTATTTTAATTTTTTGTAGACTATGATACGGGAGAGAATGGATCCCATCAAGGTATATGAGAAAATTTATAAAACATCTTCACCTTTGGATTTAAATGTACAAAACACCACATTGCCTTAAATCATAACTTAAAGTAAATTGTGAAGTAAGAAATCTACACTCTATTTTATACAAAGTAAATCTTATTTTTTTCTTATTTTCCACCTTCTGACTGGAAATGCATAACAACACTGTATATGTTATACTCAAAATTATAAATCACATACAAAATCTGCATTTTTCTCTATATGTAATAGGCCATAAATAGTTTGTCATCAAACATTTTGATAATATTTATTATCTTGTATAGCAGCTTTCACTAAAGAGGATGATTCTGATATTCTAAGTCTATAAAATTCCTCTATCAATAAACTATCCCTCCCTCTGTTGTATTGAAGGACCTTTAAAATGAAGGCAATTAATGACTTATGCTGAACATAGAGGGTTTTTAGCAGGTTGTATTTCCCTGTGATTATATTTTAAACAATGTGAAACACCTTGCACTCATTAAAGAGTTATTTTGCTTGCAATTATTGACAGGAAAAAGTATAAAGGTTGACTCTCCCAGGAGGGCTGCTTAATGAAACAGAAAACTTCTATGTGGAACCTGCACAGCTAAGCAAGTTGAAAATTAACTTAGCATCAAGGTTTTAACATTGTTGTATATCGGAGTATGTCTATGGAAATGCAAACGTTTGTTCATCTATATGGTTCTGTAATATCAAGAAGATTGTATGTCAGATCTCACTGGTTGCACAGATAACAATGGGTATATGATTTCCCAATGATAGAAGGGTGGGGACAAGGAATAATTAGAGATGCACTCTCTTCTAATACAGTAGTTGTAGGATCCACAGAGATCATAAATAACAATACAGATTACAAACAAGAGCGTTTGAATATCAACTACAACATTTTACCAAGTGGACTAAAAAATAAAACTAACAGTATTATAATAAGAAAACAGAAGTCAAGAATATTTAGGTGATTAGGGAGCCAAGTGACTGTCTTTGAATATAATGAGATTAAAATTTACTTTGAAGACAGTCCAGTTGCTGCCTAAAGACACCAAAGCAATGATGAACTGTTATACAGATGTTTATATCACAACCTACTGTTTCTCTGAAGACAAATGTGTATTGTTTCAGTGTGTGTGTTTAAACACATTTTATCTTTTTTTATTTATGAGAGCTAACAGTCACTTCCATCAGAAACGTTAAAAGCCAGAAGGGCCTGGAAAAATATCTTACCGACAGTAAGGGACCACAGATGTCAGCCCTGACTACTATATCCAACAAACTTTTAATCACCCTAGAAGGAGAAAACAAGATATTTCACAACAAAAACAAATTTAAACAGTTCATATCCACAAATCCAGCTCTACAGAAGATACTAGAAAAAAAAAAAGAAAAAAAAAAAAAAA
The DNA here is from genome assembly GCA_028658305.1 of Pachyuromys duprasi. Taxonomy (NCBI): domain Eukaryota; kingdom Metazoa; phylum Chordata; class Mammalia; order Rodentia; family Muridae; genus Pachyuromys; species Pachyuromys duprasi. Next base: position 83,001,509 of record CM053744.1, on the reverse strand, counting down.
CAACTCCAATCCAAGGAGGCCAACTACACCCAGGTAAACACAGGAAATAAATAACACCACATAAGCAAAACCAAAATAAGTGAATTCAATAAATACTCTACCACCACCTCCATCAAAATAACAGGAAGTAACAACAATATCAATGACATCAACTCCTTAATAAAAAGACGTAGGTTAACAGAATGGATATAAAATTATATCCATCATTATGTTGCATACAAAAAACATACCTCAGAAATAAATACAGTTATTACCGCAGAGTAAAGGGTTAGAAGGTTTTCCAAGCAAACGGACTCAAGATGCAAGCTAAAGTAGCCATTCTAGTATCTAATAAAATAGACTTTCAAACAAATTTAATCAAAAAAGACAGAGAAGTACACTTTATACTCATCAAAGGGAAAATCCATCAAGAGGACATCACAGTTCTGAACATCTATGCCCCAAATGCAAGTTTACCCTCATTTGTAAATGAAAGCTTAATTCGTACATCAAACACCACACATTAATAGTGGGAGATTTCAACACCCCACTCTTTCCAGTGGACAGATTATCAAGACAGGAACTATATGGGGAAATAAGGAAAGTAACAGATGTAATGAATCAAATTTATCTAATAGATACCTACAAAACAATTCACCCAAACATAAAAGAATATACCTGCTTCTCCGCACCCCAAGGAACCTTCTTCAGAACTGACCATATACTTGAAGCCTCAGGATATAAAAGAAGATTGAAATAACTCTCTCCATCTTATCAGACTGCCATGGATTGAAGTTGGAACTCAACTATAATAGACTCATAACCAAACTTTGGACAAAGTGCAGGGAATCAGAAGAAAGAAGTCCTGGAGAGGACAGGAGCTCCACAAGGACCAAATATATCTGGGCACAGGGATCTTGTTTGAGACTGATTCTCCAACCAAGGACCATGTATGGATATAACCTAGAACCCCTGCTCAGACGTAGCCCATGGCAGCTCAGTATCCAAGTGGGTACCCTAGTAAGGGGAACAGGGACTATTTCTGATATGAAGTCAATGGCTGGCTCTTTGACCTCCCCACCCACCGTGGGAGCAACAACAAAGCTAGGCCACAGAAGAGGACGTTGCAGCCAGTAGGAGACCTGATAAGCTAGGGTCAGATGGAAGGGGAGGAGGACCTCCCCTATCAGTGGACTTAGAGAGGAGCAGGGAGGACATGAGGGAGGGAGGGTGGGTTTGGGAGGGAATGAGGGAGGGGGCTATGGTTGGGATAAAAAGTAAATAACCTGTGACTAATATAAAAAATAAAAATAATTTAAAAAAGAAATAATGGAAAATATTTTCTGTATCCATTCTTCAGTTAAGGGACATTAAGGTTGTTTCCAGTTTCTGGCTATTACAAATAAAGCCTCTATGAACATAGTTGAGAAAAAGGCCTTGTACGGTGCAGCATTTTTCAGATATATGTCCAGGAGTGATATAGCTGGGTCTTGAAATAGACCTATTCCAAATTTTCTTTAAAAACACCAGATTAGTTTCAGAGAGGTTGTAAAACTTTGTACTCCCACCAACAATGGAGGAGTGCTCCCATTTTTCCACACCCTCAACAGCATGTGTTGTCATTTGGGTTTTTGAAGGTAGCCATTCTGACTGGTATAAGACAGAATCTTAAAGTCATTTTGATTTGCAATTTTCTGATGGCTAAGGACATTGAGCATTTCTTTAAGTCCTTCTCAGCCATGCAAGATTCCTCTGTTGTGCATTATCAGTTTAGATGTGTACCCTATTTTTAATTGGATTACTTGATTTGTTGACATTTAATTGCAGCAAGTGGATATAACTAGAAAAGATCATCATGAGTGAGGTAACTCAGACCCAGGAAGATGCACATGGTATATACTCACTTATAAGCAGATATTAGACCTATTGTACAGGATAACTATACTACAATCCACAGACCCAAAGAAGCTAAATGACAAGGAGGGTCCAAGGGAGGGTTCTGGAATGTCATTCAGAATGGGAAATAGAATAGACAGCAGAAGTGGAGAAAGAAAGGGAACTGGACAGGGATGGAATGGGGAGGGAAACAAGGCTAGGAATCAGATAAGGGGAGATCAGTGGAGGGAAGCGAGAGGGATAGGAAAAAGAAGAGAAACTGAGGTGGATATCTCTTTGACAAGCTAGAAGCCTGAAACATGGTAGGCTCCTGGGATTGCATGGGTGTGGCTTTACATGACACTCTTAATGGGAGGTGAGGGGGTGGACATGAAAACTGAAGTGAACACCTCCCAGCCAGGTAAGACTAGTGAAAGGAGGGAAACAAACAACCCACCAACAAAACCTGTAATCCAAAAATCACCTTGCCTGTAAGAAGTTCAGAGATAACCACGGAACAAAATTTGAGGAAAAGACAAACAATAATTGGCCCAACCTGAGACCCACCCCATGGTAGAGATCCAGCTCCTGACAATAATAATGATACTTTGCTATGCTTGCAGAAGGGAGTCTAATGACAATAGTCAGGAAGGCTCCAGTTAGCAGAGGATCAGAACACGTGCTGGGACTGTCAGCCAAGCATGGTGCAGAGGGGAGTCCTGTGTAGGTGTTGGGGGAAAGATGGAAGGACCTGGAGGATACAGAAACCTCATAAGAAGACCAACAGAGAGAACTAACCCAGTCCCATGGGAGCTTTCAGAGACCAGACATCAACTAAGGAACATGCATGATCTAGACCTAGTCCTTCTGCACACATGTAGCACATGAGCTATTTGGTCTTCATGTGGGTTGCCTAGTGAGGCTGCCAATTGCCTGCTTTTGGACGACTTCCCCCTGCCAGGGCTGCCTTACCTATATTCAGGGGATGAAGATATGCTCAGTCCTGATGTTAGTTGATGTGCGGGGAAGGTTGATGTGCAGGGAAATGGATCTCTCTTTTTCTGGTAGCAAAGGGTGAGAAGAAGGGGGTACTTGGAGTAGATGAGGGAAGGGGCACCTTGGGATGTAAAATAAAAAAGAAAGTAAAAAGAAATTAAAAAAAAAGAAATAACAGCTCTCTCATTCTCCTCTCTTACCTTCATCTCTTGCTCTCTCTACCTCACTTTCTTTCCTGGGGCCCTCCCACCATGTCTCTCTCTCTCCTTTTCCTCTCTCTATCTCTTCACCTCCATCCTACAAATCTCTTTCATATAATAAAGAAAAGTAATAACAGAAAAACTTCAAACTCATGGAAACTGAACAACTCCCTACTCATGCACCACACGCTCAAGGAAGAAATAAAGAGAGAAATTAAAGATTTTCTAGTATTCAATGAAAATGAAGGCACAACATACCCAAACTTATGGAACACAATAAAAGCAGTGCTCAGAGGAAAGTTCATAGCACTAAAGGCCTTCATAAAGAAATTGGAGGTCTCTTCAGGACTGGCTGCAATGTCCTCTTCTGTGGCCTAGCAAGGCTGCTCCTCCCTCGGGGTGGGGGGTGCAGGGGAGTCCTGATAAGCTAGAGTTAGATGGAAGGGGAGGAGGTCCTCCCCTATCAGTGGATTTAGAAAGGAGCAGGGAGGAGATTAGAGAGGGATGGGGGAAGGAAGCAATGCGGGAGGGGGCTAAGGCTGAGATACAAAGTACATAACCTGTGATTAATATAAAACAAAAATGTTAATAAAACAAACAAACAAACAAACAAAAAGATAAATGTTAAAAAAAAAAGAAATTGGGGAGTTCCCATACTAGTAACTTAGCTGCACACCTGAAAAAGAAGCAAGCAGACAAACCTAAGAGGAGTAGACAACAGGAAATAATCAAATTAAGAACTGAAATCAATAAATTAGAAACAAAGAGAATGATACAAAGAATCAATGAAACCAAGATCTGGTTCCCTGAGAAAATCAACAAGATAGACAAACCCTTAGACAAACTAACTAAAAGGCAAAAGGAGAGCATTGAAATTAACAACATCAGAGAAGAAAAGGAGGACATATTAGCAGACACTGAGGAAATCCAAGATCATAGGTCTTACTTCAAAAGCCTATATTCTACAAAAATCTAAAGTAAATGGACGATTGCCTGAATAGATTTCACTTTTCAAAGCTAAATCAATTCAGGTAAAGTGTTTAAACAGTCTTATAACCCTAAGGAAATTGAAACAGTCATCAAAATCTCTCTGCCCCTCCCCCCCATGGCCCAAGTCTAGATGGTTTTAATTCAGGATTCTACCAGATATTCAAAGAGGAGCTAATACCAATGCTCCTCAAATTATTCCACAAAATAGAAACTGAAGGAACATTGTCAAATTCTTTCCATGAAGACACAGTCACCCTGATACCTAAAGCACACGCTCAGAAAAGAAAGAGAATTTCAGACAATATCACTCAATGAACATTGATGAAAAAATACTCAATAAAATACTGACAAAGTGAATCCAAAATAAACAAACAAACAAACAAATCCAAGCAGATCAAAGACCACAATATAACACCAGATACATTAAATGAATTAGAAAACAAAGAGGAGAAAAACTTACAACACATTGGCACAGGGAACAACTTCCTGAAGAGACCACCAGCAGGTCAAGCTCTAAAATCAACCATTAATACATGGGACCTTTTGAAACTGAAAAGCTTCTGTAAGGCAAAAGGCACTGTCAGATCCAACAAGATCAGGCATGTTCAGGGTGGCACTGGCAAATGGTGGGATATAGAAAAGATCATCCTGAGTGAGGTATCCCAGAAGCAGAAAGACACACATGGTATATATTGACTTACAAGTGGATATTAGACATACAGTATAGGATAAACATACTAAAATCTGTACACCTGAAAAAGCTAAGCTAAGCAGGAGGGTGGGGAAGATGCTCTATCCTCACTCAGAAAGGCAAATGGGTTGGACATCAGAAGAGGGTGAAAACAGGGAACAGGTCAGAAGTCAACCACAAAGGGCCTCTGAAAGACTCTACCCAATATGATATCACAGCAAATGCTGAGACTCATAGCTAAACTATGGGTACAATGCAGGGAATCTTATGAAAGAAGGGGAAGACAGAAAGTCCTGAAAGGGACAGTAAGTCCACAAGGAGAGCAACAGAACCAAGAAATCTGGGCTCAGGGGTCGTTTCTGAGACTGAT
>CM053744.1:82975222-82996308 GCA_028658305.1 Pachyuromys duprasi | reverse complement strand
TACAATGCAGGGAATCTTATTAAAGAAGGGGAAGACAGAAAGTCCTGAAAGGGACAGTAAGTCCACAAGGAGAGCAACAGAACCAAGAAATCTGGGCTCAGGGGTCGTTTCTGAGACTGATACTCCATCCAAGGATCATGCATGGAGATAAGCTATAACCCTTGCACAGATGTAGCCCATGGCAGCTCAGTCTCCAAGTTGGTACCGTAGTAAAGGAAACAGAGACTATCTCTGACATGACTTCAGTTGCTGGCTCTTTGATCAACTCCCCCTGATGGGGGAGCAGCCTTGCCAGGCCACAGAGGAAGACAATGCAGCCAGTCCTGATGAGACCTGATAGGTTAGGGTCAGATGGAAGGGGAGGAGGACTTCCCATATCAGTGGACTGGGGAAGGGACATGGGAGGAGAATGGGAGGTATGATGGGAGGGGAGGAGGGAGGGAGCTACAGCTAAGATACTAAATGAACTGTAATTAATATAAAATTTCAAAATAAAAAATAAAATAAAAAACACAAAAAACCCAAAGAAATCATTTTTTGTAGCAATTAGTTCATGTTAAATGGAAAAATATTTGCCTACAGCTGAAATTTACAGAAGCATGTTCTTAATTGAAGATCCCTTCCCTCAGGTAATTCTAGGCTGTTTCAAGTTAACAGGAAGTTAACCAACACATGCAGAGCTAAGCCTGACCACTTATTCTTGATTCTTAAAATGAGAATTTAAATTTTTTTCATATTAAATTTATCAGCTATTGAAAATTCAATAAAACTTATACAGATGATATTTTTTGGTAATCCAATTTGCAAATATTTGAATGTGAGATAACAGCTCTCAGCTGAATGAGTTCCCACATGAAAATGTTCTGTAAGAAAGCCATACAGGATAAGGAAGACCTTGATGCCTCAACTATTCACAAAGAACTAGAAGCAACAAAGGAATTCTGGGAAGGAAGAAATGATCTTTGCCATGGAACAGCACAGCAATTGGTCATCTAATACCAAATGGTAACTCCTGCAACCAAAAAAATGTAAATTAACATTATATATACAGATCAAATAGGTTTTATTTAAAAATTTATTTATATACATAAACCTATATGAATGTAACAACAGTTAAAGAAGAAAGAGGTCATATATTCAAAAGAGTGCAAAAAGTTAGGAGGAAAGATTTGAAGAAAAGAAAGGGAATGAGGAAATGATAGAATAATATCATAAATTGTAATAAATAAATAAAAGACAGAGAAGGGAAAAAAGCTTTCATGGGATTTAATTGATCAGTCTGATTCCTTTAAAAAAATAAACTTGGAATGTATATACACAGGATACTCTTTTAAACCATGTTTATGTATAGTCTTAGGAGACTCAATCTCAACATATACATCTTTTGTATGTCATATTTAGAGTATATCTGATTCTCTGATAAAAGATATATTTTGACAAATCAGTCTTAAAGAACATATGAGCAAAGAGTGAATCATGAGTTTGACATTGCAAACAATCGAGAAATATCAGACTCCTTAAATGTCAGAATCAGCATGGATTCATTGAACTTCAACAAGGAATGGACTTTAAGAATCATAAGACAAAAGAAAAACGAAGCACCTTATTGCCTACAGGTAGACCTTTTTGTGTTGATGCGTATTGTTGGCTGGTGTTCAGTCATTATTAATGGGTTGAATCTCAGTGCTTACTACAAATATAAAATTTTAATAGGCACATGTACATAAGTCAGTTTGTAGCAAGGCACTTAAGTGTGCTTATCATCTTTCAAATTTACAGCCCTTATTTATTTGATAGTACAATGAAAGACAGACTAAAAATATATGACAGTTTTTATTAGATGGAAAGGAACTTAGTATATGTGCTTTCCTTCAGGTTTCTTTTTCCACTCATCAATAATAAAAATTTGTTTGGAATAAAATCATTGATTTCTATGAGTTCCTTGTGATAATTGTTCTTTTTAGCACTGTAAGTAGTAAGAAACCATCAACAAGTAGGTTATAGCAGAAGAGATGATACTCAAAATAACAAATAAGAACGATTCATATTTTGAAATGGTTACAATAGAAAATATATGCACTTAAGTCATCAACCCAGAAATTTTTGCTGACAAATATAAAGGGGAAATAAAAATATTTCTATAATGAGAAGATTGAATATTTTAAAGATACTGCTCCTTACTTAGTTATTTAAAGATTAATACACTTCCAATAAAGTCCCTATTGACTATTTATTTTAACTTGAAATAACAATTAGTGCGTGCAAAGAGAAAAGTCAGAAGAAGAATATGTTAAAAACAAATATGTAAAACTCATTAATCTGGCTGAACTGTCACATTTGAATGCAGTTTTCAATGTGTTCAATGTGGTCACCAAAGAATTCACTCACAAGTTAGTACAGGTACTTGCCTTGAAGATAAACTAATGAGATCAAAGAAGAAAACTGTTGCTTGCGAGATCTAAGTACAATTGGAAAGATAACTTCAAGGCCCTGACATGTTACTCATTTGGTAGAGGGCTTAACTAGTAAGCAGGAAGTTCTGAGTTTGATCCCTAGTTTTCCATAAACTGAATGCCTCAGGAAGCAGACATAGAATTATCAGAAGTTCAAGGTCATCCTTGGCTGCATGGTAAGTTAGAGGTCAGCATGGGTAGGAAAAATAGTTTAGATGTATTCATTGAGAGAAAAATAAGTACGAAAAACAAACATTCATTTCTAAGGACAATTTTACAGATTTTTCATTCTTGTCTACCAAGATTGATTATTACATCATTGATTTCTTAGCCTACCAGTTCAATGTAGTAAAAATTCAAATACACCAACAAAGGGATCAACTATTCTAAAACACTCATTCTTGAAGATCTAAAATGTGATTTATTTTGCACCAAAGAACATATGGTGGCTTTGCATGTGTTAAGCACAGATATCTTTTTTTTGTCTTCCTATTAAAATATTCCGATACTTAAGGAAGCTGAGGTTATTCTTCTAAAAAAATGTTTTCACTAATGTGTGTTCAGTGGTTACCAATTGAAGCCTGTGTCTTCTTCCCTTTCTCAGGACTGGGGCACTTCTATGGCTTGAACCAGTAAAGTGTGAAAACCTTAATTTGTAGATAAAGTTGTACTCTATTAAACAGTTGAAGTAAAACAAACAAAGAAAACCCACTCTATGACACTGGTAGTAATTGCTCCATAAATATATTATCCTTAATGTTAGACATAAATATTGTCACTGCATTTTTCACATTAATCAGCCTTCCAACTTCACTTCAGTTGAAATCCTATGGATTTCTGGTTGTTAGAATTCATTATTCTCTTAAACAAGTCAACAGATTAACTCACTAAACAGAATAACACTCAATGAAAAAAATTGCATATGACCATATATGACTAGATATGAAAGGAAGTACTTATTAACCATATTGCAAGTGCTGACTTTAATACATTGAGAAATTGTCCACTATGGTGGCTCACCAGGAAATCTACTTGTCTCCAAGCCTCAGAAACTGAATGGACCTAAATTCTATCCCCTAGCCTCGTGTTTTGGAAGTAGAGGACCACTTTTCATAAGCTGTACCTTGATCTAACACTCAGTCTGTGCCAAATGTCTCCTATTCCCTAATGAATGAAGAAATAAATAACTGTAGACAGCTTTTCATTTAATTGAGAACCAATCTGAAAAAATTATCTGAACATTTCTCAATGAAACACCAGATCTGTGCTTTGAGCACTCAGAACTTTGCCTTGACAATTTGCTTGACTTTCTTTCCTTCAAATTTGTACTTAACATCTTGGGCAGGTTCAGGAGACCAAGTCATGAGCGTTAAATGTCAAAGTTCAACTTGTCTTTTTTTTCTGAGTCTTTCAGTTTGGATTGATAAAATAGACAGTGAAAAAGGTAATATAGACAAGAGCAGTGAGGTCTAAGTGCACTTGCTATCCAAGCCTGATTACTTGAGTTTGAGCCCAGAAATCAACATAAAAGCATGTTGTAACCTGTGTAATCTCAACATACTTTTATAAGAGAGAAGGGAGGAGTAAGCAGCAGAATGTCCAAGAGCTGACAGGCCAGCTAACTTAATAATTCAGTAACAAAACACTGCTAAACAAGTTAGAAAGGCAAAGAATTAAACCCGATGATTGTCCTCTGCCTCTTAGTCTCTTTGCCATCAGCCGTGGCATCTACTTGGACATACTTATACATATAAATAAGCATATATATATATATATATATATATATATATATATATATAAACCCACCTTACACTCATACACATATTAAAAAACAAATTAAGAGTAAAAACATAAATATGTAGTTGCAAAACAAGACAAAAACAAAAGTTAAGACAAATATGATGCCAGTAATCAGACGAAGAGGTGCACATAACTGTGTTCTTCCTGAAGATAGAATGCTATCTATGATGCAATATTAGTGATGTATCTATGAGAATATGTAGAGTATACTTTTTTGGGGGGAATATAGGTAGAATGGGAGAAATATTATCAATATTTTGAGTGTCTTTTTAAATACTATTCAGATATCTTGAATGTTTTGATAACTAGATGAATGAGACAAAGACATTCTCCCAGAAAACCAGGAGATACTGTTGTTATCGGCTCATTTATCATCTGAAGTTCTTATAAACAGCCAAAGCAGAAAATCTATTTCTCTCTTGTGAGAACCACATTCTTTTTTCTGCTGTCTTGCTTTCGGCGGAAGTCTCTACAAATTCATTTGAAAAATTGGTTTGTCAGTATTACACTTCAGTTCTGTGGGCTGCTGCGATAAACAGACAGGTAATTTGCCCAGGGAAATGGTGGGTTGTGTGGTAGTGTCTGCAAGACTAACAACTAATTGAGGAAGCTGTAAGTCATTCAACACAGAACTCCCTGTTGCAGGTCAGCATTAGCACTCGGTGAAATAGGAAAAATTGAGCAGAATTTGCTAGTATTGTTATTCTGAACAGAACGACTTTCACAATCTTTACATACCACCTTAGATAAAGTTCTCTGGGGAATGTCCAGAGCTGAAGACTTAGATGTCCAACATTTAGTAAGAAGTTCCATTCTTACGCACATATATGTGGACTCCAGGGATAAAGGACTCAACACAGAGAAAAGTAGAACTCAGAAGGTCTGACATGGAAACTTCAGAGGTACTGGATTTAGGACGTCTTTTGAAAGTTTTTTTTTTCCTTGAGAAAGTTTCCAAGCTTTCTTATATAGTACAGACCAGTTTATGATATAGGCAACTTCTGAAATGGACGTGTGCTCACAGGAGTTTATCTAAGGCTTATTAGCAGCTTTCATGGGTAAAAACTGTGAAATGAGAATATCTAAAGTACAGGAAGGATGTCTTTAATACAGTTGTGCATTAACTTCAGGTCATATAAGCGACTCAGGTGTATTTAATTCGTAAGGGAGTTCTGTAAACATCCACTCTGATATTCCATGCAGTCTCTAATCCTTCATAAACCTACAAGACAAAGCATAATGGGAACAATTAACCCACACAACATCAACTATTCTAACATTCTCTTAACAATTGTTTAGCATTTGTGGTTGCTAAGTTGCTTCTCTGATTATATATGCCAGAATTAAAGTCCTAAAGCCCAGGATTCATGATCAGTAGTCCCTGTTAGCTTATTATTATTACTCACATTCCCTCAAAATGAGACAGTATCAACAGAGAAAACAGAATGCTTTCTCTGTTACAATTGCGTAACAAGAGCTGACCTGTTATGACAATGAGATGGTTAAATATTTTCATCAATTTGACTGAGATCATGTATATGCATATATAAGTACACATATGTATGTGTATTATATTCATGCTATATATAAATATATAATTACATATATATGTATATGGGAAAATATTGAGTACATCTGTTAGGTAATCTGTGATATTAACCTTTGATCATTGACTAGGTCATGGAAGTCCCATATTTGCCTTCACAAACCAGAGCTTCCCTCTTCTAATACATGAGTGCCCTGACAGAATAATGAAGAAAAGAAAATTACAAATATGTTCTTTTACCTGAGTGGGTTCTTTCATTAAACACTGGTGCTTCTTTTAGACTCTCAAATCTGTGGGACTTATAACTGTGCCACAATCACTTCATTGTAAAAGGACTTTTATTCACCTTATTCAATTGTTTCAGGGCCACACTGCCTCTGTCTGCTAACCTAGGCATAATCTTGAAGCTTCTAGCCTCTGTACCATCTAACCTAGGCCTAGAATGTTTTCAGCCTCTGAGGCTTACTGTTTAAGAAGCTCACTCTTTCTTGTTCTTTCTGAGCTCACAGCTGGCTGGTTCATCTCAGCTGTTCTGGATGAAACTCCTCTCCTAACTAACTTATTCAGCCCGGCTCTTTCAGCCCCTGAATTGCTCTGCTTGTCCTCAAGCTAACTCCAGCAATCTTTTCTAATCCTCTGGCTCTGCTCATTCTCACCTGAGTCTAGCCTGTTCTCTTTCTGAAACCTTTCTCTCTATTGCTTTCCCAGTAAAACTGCCTCTTCTCTTTCTCTACATTGCTTCTTAAGAAGCTTCCTTCTTGTCTCTATTCTTGTGTGCATTTGGATGTATCCTATTCTGTCAAACCTTTCTCTGATTTGTGAGTTTCATTTTCTGCCACTCAATTAGACATCACTTTCCTGCTAAAAACCACCTTTATCTTCATTGTTTGGTATTAAAGGCATGTACCATCACGTCTGGACCTCTAAGCTTTTCTCAACCTGAAACTTCAGGGTGACCTTGAATTCAGGTCGCCTCTGCCTCCTGGATTAAAGGCATGTTTGTATTCCAGCCACATCACACAAACCTAGTAGGTCTTTGGATGTGATTTCTTGCCAGAACAGCCATGTTCTAAATTAAAATTCCTCTACATTTTATAATTGCATACTTTCTCCATTCCTTCAAGCTTGGACAGAAATTCCTCAGTGTTTAAGCCTTCAGATGAAGAATTATCTCACCTGCAATCTAAGGTCTCCAGCCTTGCAGACATAATTTTCAGAGACTTTCCAACCTCCATAACCATGTGAAAGAATTCATAATTTAAATATGGTTAATCTTGTTTATCAACTATCAATTTACCTATCAACACACACACATACACACATGTACATAATCATTTTTCATACATCTATCTGTATTTTTATCATTCATTTGTCACTTTTCAATTTACTTCATCTTTTTGGTTCAGTTTCTTTGCAGAGTCCTTCATAATATAAAGACTACTTTGCTTTCTTGATTTGGGCGAACTAATGCTAATTGAAAGTTTAGCAGAGCTTTTGTTGGTCATGGTGGAGAGACAGTCTGCAATTGGAAAAGGAATTTCTAAATCAGCGGTTCTCAACCTTCCTAATGCTGTGACCTTTTAGTAGAGTTCCGCATGTTGTGGTGACAACCCAGCCATAAAATTTCTCTGTTGCCAATTCATAAATATAATTTTGCTACTGTTATGTAAATATTTGATATTCAAGATATCTGATATGTGATATCTGATTGTGACTCCCAAAAGGGTCACAATCTACAGTTTGAGAAGCACTGCTCTGAATATTCAGAGAAAAGAATAATGGCATTACAGAGTATAAATACCTCAACTATATTACTAAGTATCAGGGTAAGAGAGGATATTCCTCATCTATTACTTGGTTCCTATTTGCTAGACAAATCCACTATTGCATCATCAATAGTTTATGGCAATTCTGCATTGTAGACTAGAGTGAACCACGCTTTTGAAAATACCAGTAAACAAATTTGGTAAATAGGAAGCCATGAAATGAACAAGTACTGGCTGTTATACTAAAAGATTACATGGCAGGAGATTAAACAAAAGAAATTAATTTTCTGTCAGTGCTGGAGGCTGAGGGTCCATAATCTTGTGTCTTTAAACTCACTTTTCTGTTAAGTTTCACTTGCCTTTACGATTGTAATGGCTACTCCTCTTTGAATATATGTCTCTTGTATCCCCATATTCTAGTTTCTTTTTCATAAGGAGACCAATCAAAGTGCCAGGTGTAGGGGTTCAAGCCTGTGTTTCCAGAAGGCTGAAAGTAGTACTTAGAAGATCATGAGTTCCAGATCAGTTTGGATACATAGCAAAATTTTGTATCAAAGTAAGTAAATAAAGTAATCATAAATATTTTGTTTTTCCAAAGGACACTAGTCAGATTGGATTAGGTTGCACACTAATGGCTTCTTTTTATTTCATCAAATCTTTTAAGTTTCATTTTCCAAGATACTCAGATTTTGAAATGCAAGAGTTCGAGATTTCAAAAAATATTTGTAGCTAGTTTTCTGAAGAAAGACACTATCCTTATAGCCATCATATGAGATTGAATGTTTTCTAGCAGGAAAAAGATTCTCCACAAGGAGAAAGAATATTAGCAGATCTAACTGCATTAATTGCTTGAATGGACACAAAGGCATGAAATTCAGATAATTTTTTTACAATGACAAATTACTTAAAATAATAATAATAATAATAATAATAATAATAATTTATTCATATTGTATCCCAGTTGCAGCCCCCTCCCTCATCTCCTTGAGGTCACACCCTACCTCCCTCTTCTTCCCCATCCCTCTTCCCGAGTGCACTGATAGGGGAAGTCCTCCTCCCTTACTGTCTGACTCTAGCCTATCAGGTCCCATCAGGACTGCCTGGACCCTCTTCTTCTGTGTGTTGGCTAGGTAGCCCCACCAGGTAGAAGTGATCAAGGAGCAGGCAACCAAGTTCATGTCAGAGACTGTCTCTTTTCCACTTACTAGGGAACCCACATAGAGACTGAACTGTCTAAGGGCTACATCTGAGCAGGGGGTCTAGGTACTCTCTATGGATGCTCTTCAGTTGATGCATTATTCTCTGCAGTCCCTGCTGAGACCTGTTGTTTTTCTCTTTGTTGGTAAAAGACTACCCTGCTGTGGATTGAAGCAGATGCAGAGATTCACAGCCAAACTTTGAACAAAGTGAAGGTAGTCTTATGGAATAAGGGGGCATAAAGGGACCTAGAGGGAACGGGAGCCACACAAGGAGAAAAAAATTACTTTTAATGTCTAATTTAGTCTGCAGAGTTAGTGTCAGAAACTTTTACTTAGAAGTTAGTAAGACTTGGGGAGAACAAGAGCTCCACAAAGACCAAACTGAGCAGGGCACAGGGGTCTTATATGAGATAGTTTCTCCAACCAAGGGCCATGTATGGATATGGCCTAGAACCCCCACTTTGTGGCCTATGGCAGCTCCGTGTCCAACTGAAGACCCTAGTAAGGGGAAGAGGGACTGTTTCAGTCATGAACTCAATGGCTGGCTCTTTGACCCTCCCCCATACATGCCAGGAAGTAACAGCCTGGCTAGATCCCAGGGGAGGACATGGCAGCCAGCCCTGAGGAAACAAGATGAACTGGGGTCCGATGGAAGGGGAGGAGATCCTCCCCAGTTGGTGGACTTGGAGGGGGCTGGGAGGAGATGAGGGAGGGATGGGAAGAGTGGGAGGGAATGAGGGAGAGAGCTATGCCTGGGATGCAAAGTACCTAACCTGTAATTGATATAAAAATAAATAAATAACTTTAAAGAAAAAAAGAAAACTGTACTGTAGGGATTGTCTTTCTTAAACCAAAAAATTATGTGAGAGTTACAATAAGTGTCAATATGTTTATTTCCTTATTACATTTGGAAAATCCCCATGAACTGAAACACTGTTAAGTTCTAACTAGAGAATCCTCCATTAATTTCCTGCTTCTTGTATTTTTCCAATTTCTATTAAAGAAAATGAAAATACATTAATTCCATGGTTACTGTCATGTTAAGTTTTGGGACAAAAAAGCTTGAAATATCTTGACATACTCTATTCATTGTAGAATGAGTAATTAAATATATATATTATGGTTACTATAATAATGAAAATTTATTTTGTGAAATTCTATTGTTCTTTCTGATAATAAATTTTATATCACTTAATGTTTTCCAGTTTTTTAAATATCACAAAGTCAAATGTATTATCTTTATCAGTATAAGTACAACTCCTTCATCATTTATTCTTGTTTACTTTAAATATTTTATAGAACTTACTGATCTCTCCATCTCTCTGTGTGTATGTGAGAGAGAGAGCATGTACTAATCAGTGTATGTATGAAAGCCAGAAGACAACATGTAAAAGTCAGTTATCTCCTTACACCATAGTAGTTACCAGAAATCTAAACTCTGATTACAAGAATTGGCAGCCAGCAACTTTACGCGCTGAGTGACCTGACCCCTCTTTTTTTGTGTGTGTGTGACAAATCATTTCGAATAGTAGTATTATCAAAGTCCTTGTCCACTTTGACTCTAAAGCTGTTGACTTAGTGATTTTCATAACCCTATACAGCTTATATTTTGGCAACTGCCACTTTAATTTCAGCATCATCAGTTATGAAAATTATGATTTCTTCTTAACAATTAAGTACTCCCAGTTAGATCAAATGGTTTGACTTTCTGTATATAATCAATGCTAGCAGAAACCTCAGGTTTGTAGCAACATCTCTCACGATAAATTATGCTTTAGAAATCCTACAATATTGAGTTTCTTAGTGATATATGGATCTCATCACCAATATTGCATTTTTTGTCACTGTAGAAAAGTCAGATATTTATACACCTCTTATGAAAAATATATGCTGCTAGTGGGTTTTCTGATGTCACTGAGTATAGTCAACTACTGCTCGATATTTCTGAGATGTCTATTCAGAAAGTAGCATAGGAGTTCACGATTTCTACTTAATATCTATGCTTCTAGTAGTGAGGCTTATATTGTAGGAGGAAACAAATCAAATGTTTGTTTATTAGGTTTTAAATCTCATGTTACTAGAGAAAAGCCACATCTATACACTCTTTCATGTGTTTGCTACTGTGCCTCATTCCACTGTCTTTAGCCACCTTTTACAGTCCCTGTAGAGCTTGGCTATATCTTACAGCTTTGGAAGATCGGCGATTTCTCATTTATTCTTTTGATGTAACATTTTCTAATCTACATTAGATTATAATATTTCTGAGTTCTTTATTCTATTTGTATAAACCATGGGAATAAAATAATTGTCTTTCCAAATACAGGCTTTCATAGCCTTCAATCACTGGATAAGGCTAACCTTAAGCATTAGACTGCATTTTATTGATCTTGGCACATTCAGAAAGATATGTGTGTGACTGTGTGATTGTGTGTGTGTTGTATGTGTGTGTGTGTTGTATGTGCATGTGTTCATTTCTGTGTGTAACTATGGACAGGAGGTGCCATGGTGTTCTTGTGGTAGTTGCATGGCAATACCTGAATGTTTGTCTTAGCTTTTCCTGTTCTTTGATACAGGACTTCAAATTATTTATTGCTACTGTACGCAAGGATAGTTAGCTCATTAGTTTCCAACAAGTCTCTTGTTCCCACATTCCAGCTCAATGTAGGAACACTGAAGCTTGAAACACACACTACTGTATCCAGTTTTATATGGTTCTAAGGACTGAACTTAGGCCTTCATGCATTAAAGGCATATACTCTACCCACTGAGGCATATTCCCATCCCTGACTCCATTATCTCCATCTCCATCATAGATCATTGATACATATTTGTTGTAAACTGACTTTAGAATCTTGCTACTCTATTGAACACATGGAACATTTTCTGGGATATATATAACATTTGAGCTGTAAAGCTACTCATAAAGTTTTGAGAAAAGTAAAATCATGCTGAGCATATTGTCTAAACACATTTATATAAAGTTTGAATTAGCAACAGAAGGTAAATTGGAAAATTCACAAGTATGTGGAAATTAAACAACATTCTCTTAAACAAGTATAGAAGAAATTCAAAACCTAAACAAAACAGATTTGGAAAAAAATGAAATAGAAATGGTCTATGCTAAAGATTATGGGATGTTGCAAAAGCAATCCTAAAAAAGATGTTTGTGTTGAGAAATGCTTGTATTCAAAAATAATGATCTTAAGTACACATCTTCCTCTCACATCTCAAAATAAGAAAGAGCTAAGCCTAATGTTAGCCAACAAATAAAAAGACAGCAGGAAGAAATGTGATAGGGACACAAATAGAAAATAAATTTAAAAATTAACTTACTTTTTTGACAAGGCAATATTGCTAATGCTAACATGTTATTTAGTTCGATGTCAGCTTAATGCAACTAGATTAATACAAGAAGAAGCCTCAATTAAAAAAATACAAACCAGAATGGCTTGGTAGGTATACTTGTTTTTTTTTTTTTTTGGTTTTTGTTTGTTTGTATGTTTAACTATTGATGAACAGAGAAGGACCCAGTATCTGTGGAAGGTATCACACCTGGGAAGGTAGTATTGAAGTGTATAAGAAAGCAAATTTAGCAAGCCATTGGGGATTAGGCCAATAAGCAGCACTCTTCCATGTCCTCTATATCAGGACCCTGGTTTGATTTTCAGCTCTGACTTCTCCCAGTGATGCACTGTGATATAGAGTTATTAGATTAAATAAGCCCTGTAAGCTCTTTCATCCCCAAGTTACTTTTGGTCTAGTATTGGACACAGTGCTTTATCATAATAGCAACCCAAAATAAGACAGCTAGTCACCTGAATTAAAAAGAAAGAAAGGAAAAGGAAAAGGAAAAAAGTAAAAAAAAAATAGTATTGTGACATTAATATAATCAGCCATGAAAGAGAACATTATAACTGATGCCAAAGGAAGAAAACTAACTAATCAAATATTTTAATTATTCTTATACAATTAGATAATCCATAAAAAGACAATTTATAGCTCTACAATCCACTGAAGCTAGTTACTGAAGAAATATAAAGCCAAATATACTACTAAATTGTAAAGGAAATGAATCAATAATAAAATCGTCCAATCTTATGTTGTCTAGCTATGTTGCTTCTATGAAACATTAAAAAAAGATTAAATTCAAGTGATGCCTCTTTAAAAAATTTATAAATGTTTTAGACCAACAGTTCTCAACATGTAGGCTACAACCACTTGTCAAATAACCTTTTAACAGAGATCACCTAAGATCATTGGAAAACACAGATATTTACATTACAGTCCAAAACAGTAGCAAAATTACAGTTTTGAAGTAATATAGAAAATTGTTTTATGGTTGAGAGTCACCACAAATTCAGGAACTATATTAAAGAATAACATTAGGGAGGTTGAGAAACTCTGCTCTAGACAACTTGAATGCCAAGACCAAGGCTTTAAAATCTTCAGCATCATCTTTCCTAGGGTCCTCCTTGTTGTTTAACTTCTTTAGGACTATAGATGTTAGCATGTTTATCCTACCTTATATGGCTAGTATTCACTTATAAGGGAGTATATACCATGTGTGTCTTTCTGCTTTTGGGTTACCTCACTCAGGACGATCTTTTCTAGTTCCATCCATTTTTCTGCAAATTTCATGATTTCCTTGTTTTTAATTGCTGAATACTATTCCACTGTGTGACAGCTCACCTGATAGGGTAGAAGATATTCATTTATATACTATATTTATTTTATATATTAAATATATATATATATTACTTTGATTAAGAGGATTAATCCTTTTTCAGAAGGGCAAACAGGACAGACATGGGAAGTAGGAGAAGACAGGAAACAGGACAGTAGCTTACTACAAAGGGCCTCTAAAGATCCTACCAATCAGAGTATCAAAGCAGAAGCTCAAACTGATAGCCAAACTTTGGGCAGAGTGCAGGGAATCTTATGGAAGAAGGGGAAGATAGAAAGACCCAGAGAGGACAAGAACTCCTCAAGGAGACCAACAGAACCAAAAAATCTGAGCTCAGGGGGTCCTGCACAGACTGATGACTCAACAAAATACCATGCATGAAGAGGACCTAGACCCCCCTGCACAGACGTAGCAGATAGGCAGCTCAGTCTTCATGTGGGTGACCTAGTAAGGGGAGCAGGTCTGTAACATGGACTCTGTTGCCTGCTCTTTGGTCATTTCCCCCTAGTGGGGGGTCCCATTGCTAAGCCCCAGGGGAAGAAAATGCAGGCAATCTTGATGAGACTTGATAGGCTAGGGACAGATGGTAGGAGAGGAGGGCTCCCTCTTTCTGAGAAATGGGGGAGGGCAATAGGGGTGGAGAGGAGAAAGAGGGGTGGGGAAGAGGAAGGGAGTGTGGGAAAAGGAAGAGACAAGGGAAGGGCCTACAATCGGGGTGTCAAGTGAATAAATTATAAAAAAAATAAGTTAAATTAAAATAAACAAAATGTCTTTGGTATCCAGTGAAGACAAATATTTAGATCTAATTATCTACGAACAAAAGATTATCTTAGCTCACTGGCGTTACTCATGAATTTCAACATTCAAAGAAAGCAAAATAGAACATATCACCATTTTTCCACAAAGTTAAAATTGACCCAGGACTCACATATTGAATTTTGGTCCTGTTTCCACAGAGAATGCAGCTGGTTACGATGGACACACTTACCTTCAAAGGCTGCTTAGACAATTTTACCTTTCACTTTCTTTTTAATCTACTTAGAAACAGCAAAATGTATTAGAAGCATTTCTTACCACTGGCCTCCTACTGAATGAAAACACTGTGTCCAGCTTTCACAACAATCCAGTTTGTTTTGGCTGTAACTATTTTTTTTTTCTTCAGTCCATGCAACTTCTTTGCCAGTTACAATTCTCACAGCATCACAATTACTTTGTGGTACTTGCTTCCTACTGAAATAGTCTTGTCAGTTGTCCAACTCTGGATCCAGCTACAAAACTCAGTTTTGGTGTTTTAAAATCACTATTTTATGTTTCATAGGAAACTTAGAAAATGAAATTTGAATAAATAACAGAAGTGGTAATAAATAATCTTTGAAGGAAGATGGGTATAATACTGGCTTATCATTGCTGTAGAAAATCTCCACAACTTTCCTGCCCCCAAAAACAATGTATTTTTTTCTGTTCTATATGTGAAAATTTATGGAGAGAAAAAAGTCCTAAATATGATTTAAAAAGAGACTAAGCCTACTGAAGCTAAGTTGCTTCAGAACACTGGAAAACAAAAAATACTTTTTCTTTTTTGCTAACTTAGAAACTACTTTATTCCTGGGTCTTGTTCTCTTTGTCAGTATTATTATTATTTTACAATGTATTCACTTTGTATCCTGGTTGTAGCCCCCTCCCTGATCTCCTCCCATTCCGCCCTCCTACTCTTTAACTATCCCTCTTCTAGTCCACTGATGGGGAATTCCTTCTTGCCTACTCTCTGACACTGGCCTATCAGGTCTCATCAGGACAGTCTGGATTGCCAGTCTTAACCTCAAAGATAAACTGCACAAGTTTGCCCTTCCTCTGTGATAGTATTGCTCTCTATACCTATAATCTCCCTGTGTCCTTTATCAGGTTCTTTATGATCTCAGTAAGTTAAACCTTACCATAGCTAATAGGCAATTTGGCAACGTATGATTAACACATAAATTACAAGTCCTACAGATCTAACAATGGACATCTTTAATGGCCCAACGTTCAGTTTCACAATGTCATAAAACCTTGTACTTGTTTTTCTTCAAATATAAGATCTGAGGTTATTGCTAGTTTCTATGACATTTCTAACACTCATGGATATTCCTGAAAAGGAGGCTGGTTTTATGACAACAAAAAGGTTCCTATCTAGTTGAGATATTAATAAATCACAGGTGTTATTTTAATGATACATAATTATGTACTCATGTACCATTTAGATATAAACATTACAGTTTCTGAAATGGTACTTTGAATTTTTCTTTTCAGAGTATAGATCAATACAACCTTTTATTTTTATTTTCTGAATGAAAATAATGAAGCAAACCTAACTAAAAATGAAAGTTAAAGGGTGTAAAGGAAAACTTAGATTGCATATTTCTTTGTGCCTTTTAAAAATATTATTGTTGTTGTTGTTGTTGTTGTTACAATTTATTTACTTTGTATCTTGGCTATAGCCCCCTTCCTCATTTCCTCCCCAGTCACATTTTCCCTCTTTCTTCTCCCCCTAAGTCCCTACTCTAGTCCACTGATAAGGAGGTTCTTCTTCCCTACCATCTGACTCTAGCCTACCAGGTCTCATCAGGACTATCTGGATCCTCTTTCATTGTGGCCTAGTAAGGCTGCCTTCCCAGAGAGGTGAACAAAGAGCAGACAACCAAGTTCATGCCAAAGACAGTTCTTGCTTCCCTTTCTAGGGAACTCCCTATGGAGACTGAGCTGCCCATTTCTTTATTTGTATACTGAATTGATTGGACAACCACACAGCTCTATTTGGGTTCGATTTCAGTTTTAATTTATTATAACTACTGCACTTACAAAATATTGTGAAAGCATATTCAAAGATGTAGAAAGTTAATTTTAAGGGGTTTCTGAAGTATTAACAGTTTTCCATAGTCAGCCTCTGTTCACAGCCATTAAGAGATGAGATAAGAAATTCTCCATGTTGTGTGACCCATGAAAGGCCACATTATAGTCCTATTGTGCTCCAGTGATATAAGCAAAATCTACTTCCTGCTGAGAGCTACACAGTGAAGTGGACAATTTCACAGATGCCTCCAATATTGCTCTTAAAATGAGAAAGACAAAGACATTTAATGAACTTTCATAACTGTGTTCAAAGATTTAACTATTGATCCCTAAATTTCTAGTTTGCACAAATTAGAAGGATGTGCGTTTTCCTGACACTGGTTAAGATTGTGACCAAACTTAATATTAAAAGTCATGTCAGAGAATAGCAAAAGCTTTTATCCTTAGAGCAGTGACTAACAGAATATCTAAACTCTACACACAAGGAAATTGTTATATAAATTTCAAATATAAATATAATATAAATATAAATGAACATGAAATATATGTTCATTTTACATTTATTTATTTATTTAATCACTTTAAACCCCCCATCCCTTCACTCCTCCTATTCCTACCCTTAAATCCCCTCTCCTACTCAGAGAAGGGGAGGGCCCAACACACCATGGTACTTCAAGTTCCACTGAGTCCTGACAAGGCAGCCCAGCTTGGGGAAAGAGATCCAAAGGTAAGCAACACAGTGAGAGACAGCCACTACTCCCATTTTCAGGAGACCCACATGTTGACCAAGCTGCACATCTGCTACATATGTCTAGGGAGTCTAGGTCCAGCCTATACATGCTCTTTGGTTAGTGATTTAGTCTCCATGAGCCCTCATGGGCCAAGGTTAGTTTACTCTGTAGGTCTTCTTGTGCTATTTTTGAACCCCTAAATCTCCCTCTATACTTCTTCCCTCTCTTTCACAAAACTCTACAAGCCCATCCTACTGTTTGGCTGTGGGTCTCTGCATTTGTTGTTATCAGCTGCTGGATGAAGCCTCTTAGAAGATAGTAATGCTGGTCTCCTCTCTGCAAACAATAACAGAATATCATTAATAGTGACATGGTGTAGGTTTCAGGTGGGCCAGTCATTGGATGGTCATTCCTTTAATCTCTGACCCAGCATTTATTCTGAAATCCAAAATTAGTACATATCTAATTACCATATTTATATTTTTCATGAATGATGATGGTATTGATTTTATAATATAAACAAAAATCTTAATGTAACTGTATACATGACTCAATAGAAAATCTTTAAGACAAAGATCAAAATTCAAACAATAAATTTAACAAAATTTAAACCAGTAAAGACAATATCTACTTTTTCAAATTAATATAGATATGTATAGTAGAGAATACATATTCTAATTTATTGTTATAAAATTTCTAACTAAACTTTCATTTATTATTAACTAGATAATTAAGGTATAGAATGATCTTAAAATAATATAGGGTATGGTTTGTGTTCAGTGGTTGGGTCCCAACTGGTGGAATGTGAGAACGGATTCCTTAATATTGCCCTCCTACCTCTCTACACATGCTCTGTGGCAGCATCTTCAACTCATCCAATAAACAAACGCATATAAAAAAAAGTTTCAGAACGAAAATAATGATTCTGTAATAACGCAATCAAGTTCTAGCAATTTAATCAGAGAGAATCAATTATATAACAGATATTGCATTGACTGTACAGGATTAATTTTACTATTGGCTTATTATTCTAAAGGAAAGAAGGTCCAATATATTGGAAGGCCCACATCTTTATAGATCCTTGTTGCAATGGTACTCAATGCAGGTATGCAGTTAAAAAATAAAATATAAAATAATAAAACATTAGATATATGAGAGAGTACAGCTCTAAACTAGCTTTCAGAGCCAACTTGCATCTGTGATTTCATAGCCACTTGTATTGGTGTAATAGATACATTTATGAGTACAAGTTCTTATGACTTAGTCATCTCATAAAGATATCATTTGTCAACACAGTCACATCATAAATGAAGATTCTAACCTGCGGACACATTGTAAGCTCAGAATTTGCTTCTGAGTGTACATCAACCCCACTTCCTTTTACTGATTTAGTAAGGATTATCTGTTCTACAGTGATAAGTCCAAAAATTTTGTGTTATCGAGTAAAATAATTTATTTATGGAGTGATTGCAGCCAACTGACAAATAAGCTATCTCTAATAGTCATTGGAGCTATGATGGAAAACTATTACAACATGTCAGTAATATGATAAAATGTGACATAGATAAACAAGCATTATTGTACTAATTTCTTAATTAAATATATTCAGACATGTGTAAAAATATTTAAATGTTTCGATTCATGAGAGTTAAAATACAAAATTAGCATAAAACTGATCAAAGCATTGTACTTTATTCAATATACTGTAATACTTTAGCAGAAAATTTATTTAATATAAGCATCTATAAAATGTTTGTATTAAGAATGCTTTCCTTAGATCTATTTCACCTTCCGTAAATTCAGGTTGAAATATATCTGCTTTATTATTTAATGATTTGAGAACTAGGAAAGTAACTGTAGATTCAGTGAGCATGAGAGTCAGAGAATGGAGCTAGTAGTCCTGTGGGATATTTTCAATCGATGCTGCTATTAGTCCTATTGCTCTTCTTATGTGAGAGAATGGAACTACAACATTCATATCTCTAGTAAAGAGAATTTATTTTAGATACTGGACCACAATTATTTAAACTATTATAATATGTTTTATCTGTAAATTAGATCAAAATATTACATTATTTAATAATCTTTTGAAAAACTATTTTAAACTTCCTTGAGTCTTGTAGTTTTTCAGTTATGATACTCTAAATTGAAGGCTTATCTAGGAAAACATTCTAACTCTTTTACTGCACTTAAAATACCTCAACATTTTGAGGGAGATTATTTTCTACTCTGTGATAATTGTAATATGACTAAGCTCAGAGAAATATGTTAATAGTAAAATATACATTAGTCCTGAATGGGAAAAAGTTTCGTTTCATAATTTAACCATTTTACTCATGTTAACCAAAATGAATAATCTTTATTTTTAAAAACTTGCAATGAAACTACAAAAGAAAATTACAAGTTAAAAATGAAAATAAATGAGGCTAGTTTATTTTAGCTTATAAAGAGTATTAACAGTTAAATCTGACTAACATTTTTTATTAATTTTAATTTTTTAATATTAATCACAGATTATATACTTTGTATCCATGCTGTATCCTGCTCCCTCATTCCCTCGCAAATCCCAACCTCCCTCTCTCATCTCCTCCCTGTCCCTTTCCAAGTCCATGGCTAAGAGAGGTCCTCCTCCCCTTCATTTGATCCTATCTTATCAGGTATCTTCAGGACTGGCTGCAAGGTCCTCCTCTGTGGCCTAGCAAGGCTGTTCCTCCCTCAGGGGGCAGGGAGAGGTAAAGGAGCCAGTCATTGAGTTCATGTCAGAAGTAATTCTTGTTTCCCTTAGTAGAAAAACCCACTTGGATACTGAGCTACCATGGGCTACATTCAAGCAGGAGTTATAGGTTATTTCCATACATGGTCCTTGGTTGAAGAAACAGTCTCATAGAGGACCTCCATGCCCTGATATATTTTGTCCTTGTGGAACTCCTGTAATCTCCCGGGCATACTAACTTCCCCTTTTATCATATGATTCCCTGCATTCTACCAAAGATTTGGTTATGAGTCTCAGCATCTGCTTTGATATGCTGCTAGCTAAAGTCTTTCAGAGGCCCTTGTGGCATACTCTTGTCCTGTTTCTTGTTTTCTCCTACTTCCTATGTTCATCCCATTTGTCTTTCTAAGTGAGGATTGATCATCTTACCCAGGGTCCTCTTTCTTGCTTATCTTCTTAAGGTGCACATATTTTAGTATTTTTATCCTGTGCTGGAGAGGTTGTGGAGAATTGGGAACCCTCCTCTATTGCTGGTGGGAATGTAAACTTGTACAACCACTTTGGAAATCACTCTGGCGCTTTCTCACACAATTGGGAACAGTGATTCCTCAAGATCCAACTATACCACTCCTGGACATATATCCAAAGGAAGCCCAAGTACACAACAAGGACATTTCCTCAACCATGTTTATAGCAGCTTTATTCATAATAATGAGAACTGGAAACAACCCAGATGTCCATCAATGGAGAAATGGACACAGAAATTGTGGTACTTTTACATAATAGAATTCTACTCAGCAATTAAAAACAAAGACATCAAGAAATTTGCAGGCAAATGGTGGGATCTAGAAAAGATCATCCTCATTTATATAGTCCTGACCAACATTTTTTAAAAACATTATATTATTGTATATTATATCATTATGTTATTTTAAATTATTTATTATATTATTCCTCATCAGATACGTTTACGATATTCGTAAGAATCTTGAGACAAAATAGGGAATAAATTCATTATTCCTCAAATATTCTGAAGAAATTAAGCAATCACAAATTAAGCAAAAAGAAAGATTTATGTTAGAGGATTTATTGCAACTGGAACTTTAATATGTATTTATGAAAATACATATTTGGGAAATTGTTCATATTATTTTCTGTTTGTGACAAGAAAGTAAATAAACCAAAACATTACATTAAAGAATGTTACTTCAAATGGGTGGGTGGTGATAAAGGTTGAATAAACATACTGAGCACTTAAAACTAAAAACGTTTTTGTAAGAGGCAAATTCAGCAAAGGAGGTAATTATACAAAATTATGTATGAACAGAGGATAATCAAGAGAATATCATTCTATAATGTGAAATG
>CM053744.1:82949815-82974722 GCA_028658305.1 Pachyuromys duprasi | reverse complement strand
CAGCTACGAACATAGTTGAGCAAATGTCCTTGTTGTGTACTTGAGTATCCTTTGGATATATGCCTAAGAGTGCTATAGCTGGGTCTTGAGGAATCACTATTCCTAATTGTCTAAGAAAGCGCCAGATTGATTTCCAGAGTGGTTGTACAAGTTTGCATTCCCACCAACAATGGAGGAGGGTTCCTCTTTCTCCACAACCTCTCCAGCATGCGTTGTCACTAGAGTTTTTGATCCAGGGGAGGACATTGCAGCCAGCCCTGAGGTGAGAGGATGAGCTGGCATTGGATGGAAGGGAAGGAGGTCCTCCCCCTTTGGTGGACTTGAACGGGGTGGGGAGGAGGGAGATGAGGGAGGGAGTGGGAGAGTGGGAGGGAATAAGGGAGGAGGCTATGCCTGGGATGCAAAGTACCTAACCTGTGATTGATATAAAAATAAATAAATTATAAAAAAAATAAAAAAAATAAGTGAGGAACATACTGTATTTCTTTCTGGGTCTGTGTTATCTCAATGATCTTTCTTATTTCCATCCATTTGCCTGCAAATTTCATGATTTCCTTGTTTTTCATAGCTGAGATATATTCCATTGTGTAAATGACCAACAGTTTCTTTATCCATTCTCTGGTTGAGAGACATCTTTCTTGTCTCCAGTTTCTGGGTATTACGAATAAAGATGTTATGAGAATGGTCAAGCAAATGTGCTTTGACTTTTAAGCTTTCTATTTCCATCCGTCCCACAGTCTAATGAGGAGGAGGATAAAATTCTCAAAAGGAAAGTTAATGATACTCTAATTTTAGAAAATGTTTGAAAAATATTTTTCTACATAGTAATTTAAATACATTTTACTACTTTATGCTGTCTATACATTACTTTTCTAAGTGATGAGAAATATGACTCTTTGTTTTGAATTAACAATAGATACCAAAACTCTCTGAAAACATTACCATCATTAAATAAACTCCACTGGTGGACTTTGAGGAGAAGAGATAAATAGAGGCCAACCACAGTGAAGATTTGGCTTTTTGCATCCACATCACTGCACTGATGTTTGTGTTTTGAAACTTGACTTTGAAGAGAGAAATATTCCAGTAAACTTCTCAGAGCAATCCAACTGAGTCTTGTGGCTTTTGCTGACTTGTTTCACTATTAAAGTATGAAAAAATAATTAGCTTTGCGACAATTTAGGGAATGAATAAGAGTATCAAAGATACAAAAATATATCGAAATAGCATTTATTCATAAAGTTTATGAATTAAACATAAAGGAATATGGCATGAAGTAAACCATCTGTGAGATATATTGTTGATTTTTCTTTAGTATTTCTAAATATTCAATCATACAACTTGTATGACTCACAGAAAGTAATATGTATTTCAGAGAATAAGTATGAAATGAGGGTGTCAATGTGTGCTGAGTTATGAAAAATTAAGACATAATCCCAAGAGTGCTTAAGCAACTCTCTCATGTATTTTATTCCTGAATAGAGTTCTCATTTATGCACTTTGTCAACATTCAATTATGAGAATTATCTTTTTAATGTCTACCTCCTAAATTCAAAATCAAAGAATAGATATATATTTACCTAAAAGTGTAAACATCAATTTAACAATTTCCACTCTTCAATTTACTTAAAACATAGGTTTTTCCTATGGAATATTTCTATTCAAAATAAATACCTTGTGAATTTTTGTGATTATTCACCACCTGGTGACCTGACCAAGCATTTTTGGATCACACAAAAAGACTAAATCAGTGAATGACAAGGAAGGGCCGAAACACTGAAGATGTAACAGAAGCATATTTTATATTCCCTTATGAGTAGAAAAAAATTGTAACCACTAGAGCTTAGCAGAAGTCATAGAAGAAATCAAACTTAAACTTTTAAATAGGAAATTGCATCACAGAATTGATTTAAAATAGGTCTGAGCTCTTCTATCCTGGAGGCAAGAAACGTGTGTTCTGGATTAAAAGCATTTTTCTATATCCAACTTCAAAGTCTCGACTTTTCATAACAAAAAGTAACTTTTTGGTTAAATATTCAGGTTTGTCCTACGTTTCAAAATTATTAAGATGTTATTCATAGGACGGTTTGTAATTTTTAATGAATCCACTGCCCTCTTTTTTGCCTCGGTGATTTCTGATAAATGTAAATCCCTGCTGAGGTTAAGAAAAAGGAACAATTTAGGAGACTTTCTGACAGATAATTGATACAGTGGCTACAGCCAAGATTCCTAAATAAATGAAAGTGTCCAAAACCATTCAATGGAAAAAAGACTACATCTTCAATAAATGGTGCTGGTCCAACTGGATGTCTACATACAGAAAAATGAAAATAGATCCATACTTATCACCCTGCACAAAACTAAAGTTCAAATGGATCAAAGACCTCAACACAAAAACAGACACAATAAGTCTGTTAGAAGAAAAAGTGGGGAAGATCCTTGAACTCATGGGCACAGGTGACTACTTCCTGAACAGAACAGCAACAGCACAGGTCCTAAAAGCAACAATCAATAAATGGGACCTCATGAAATTGAAAAGCTTCTGTAAAGCAAAGGACACTCTTGTCAGAACAAAATGACAGCCTACAGACTGGAAAAGTATTTTCACCCACCCTATATCTGACCAAGGGCTTATATCCAGAATATATAAAGAACTAAAGAAGTTAAAAAGAAATAAATAAAGGAATCCAATTAAAAATGGGAGCAAGCTGCAGAGTGGCTCATCTGAACAAGGAGTCTAGGTTCTCTCCAGGCAGTCCTTTTAGGACTTGTATTCATTTATTAAATAATTTATTTAATTATTTTTATTTTTATTAATTATAGTTTATTCATTTTGTATCCCAGCTATGGACCCTTCCCTCATCCCCTCCCAATTCTGCCCTCACTCCCTCTTCCCCATCTGTGCCCCTCCCCCAGTCCACTGATAAGGAAGGTCCTCCTCCCCTTCCCTCTGATCCTAGTCTATCAGGTCTCATCAGGACTGGCTGCATTGTCTTCCTCTGTGGCTTAGTAAGGCTGCTCCCACCTCAGGGGGAGGTGATCAAGAGCAGGCCAATCAGTTCATGTCAGAGACAGTCCCTGTCTCCATTACTATGGAGGCCATTTGGACACTGAACTGCCATGGGCTGCCCCTGTGCAGGGGTTCCAGGCCATCTCCATGAGTGGTCTTTGGCAGGAATATCAGTCTCAGAAAAGACACCTGTGTCCAGACTTTTTGGATCTGTTGCTCTTCTTGTGGAGTTCCTGTCCTCTCCAGGTCTTACTATCTCTTACTTCTTTCATAGGATTCTGTATACTCTGCCCAAAGTTTGGCTATGAGTCTCAGCATCTGCCTCTATATCCTGCAGGTTAGAGCCTTTCAGAGGCCCTCTGTGGTAGGCTCCTGTCCTGTTCCCTGTTTTCTCCCTCCTCTAATGTCCATCCTCTTTGCCTTTCTGAATGGGGATTGAACATCTTAGCTAGAGTCCTCCTTTTTTATTATCCTTGGTCAGCATATCATCTCTGCAGGGCCCCCTAGGCTCAGTATTTTTTGGCTCTATTGGTCTCCTTTTGGAGCTCCTGTCCCCTACAGATCAAAGATTTACCTGTAAAATTAATTCATAGGAAGCTCATATGAAAAAAAAATTTAAATTTTAATCCTAATGATTACAACCACAAATTGTCTATGCAAAGGCAATAGTTACATTGCCTAACTATCAAGTCTGACATTGTACTGTCTAGGCTTTTTCATCCTATTTACTTATTTGTTTGTTTGTTTGTTTGTTTCAATTTATTCACTTTGTATCCCTGTTCTAGCCTCCTCCTTCATCTCATCTTAGTCCCACCTACCCTCCCTATTCTCCCCCTATGCTCTTTCTGTGGCCTAGCAAGGCTCTACCTCCCAGGGGGAGGTGATCAAATAGCCAGCCACTGTTCCTGTTACTGCAATTATTAAAATAAACAATACATTTCTAAACATTCCAAGAACTGGCGATGTGGCCTGGTGAATAAGAGTGAGGACCAAGTTTCAGTTCCCCATGCTTATGTGGTGGTTCCCAACCAGGTGTAACTCTAGTTCCTGAGGACTGGTTTTCCTCTCTATTCTCTGCCAACTTCTCTATGCCTTCATGCTTAGAAACTCAGAGAGGAAGATGATGCATCCAGCCCTGATGAGACATGATAGGATAGGAAAAGACAGAAGGGGAGGAGGACCTCCCCTATCAAACGAATAGGAAAAGGGCAAATGGGGGAGAAAAGATAGAATGAGTGGATCTAGGAGGAGATGAGAGAGGGGTCTACAGCTGGGATACAAAGTGAATAAATTGTAATAAATAAATAAATAAATGCAAAGGAAAAAGAAAAAAGAAACTTACACATAAACAATAAACTAATATTTTCAATCCAAAATTTTTCACAGATCAATATATGAATGTGTCTGGTTTTGTAAATTACAGGTCATTCTTATAAATAAGACACTAATTCAATAACTTATTAGCCCATTTCTGCAAATTCTCAAGACACAGCTTCAGAATTTGAATATCGTTTCACTTATGAAAAAAAACAGCAAGATATAAAACACGAGGAAACTGCTGTGAAGAAAAGAATGAATTTTGTATGATTTCTGAGCAGTAAGTACCTTAAAATTAGAACATACTGTGTTTTCATGTCCAAATCTAAAAGTTTTTATATTTTTTAAAAAACTGTGAGAATTTGTTAACTTTCTGGTGTTCAAAGTTTATCTTAAAACAAAAACAAAAACAAACAAGAAAAATAACAACAACAAAACAGGATCCGGTACTGTCACCATCTATTGGTGTATTTAAAGTCAAAAGAAGAATCAAAATAAATGAATATATGAAGATCAATTACAGTTCCCTCACTATGTCTCAAAACCTTATCTTCTGTTATATAACTTTAATTTACTTTTCTGTGTTATTCAAAGCAGATTAAAATAAGAAAACACATATATTTTATTATTCATCAGCCTATGTTGTGACTTTTGATAAGCAAACAGTCAGTGTGAGGAATATAATTGTATTAGATATTATAAT
The DNA here is from genome assembly GCA_028658305.1 of Pachyuromys duprasi. Taxonomy (NCBI): domain Eukaryota; kingdom Metazoa; phylum Chordata; class Mammalia; order Rodentia; family Muridae; genus Pachyuromys; species Pachyuromys duprasi. The sequence goes on along the minus strand of CM053744.1, from coordinate 82,969,692 downwards.
TTGTTTACACATTTATAATCTATTTGAAAGAAATTTGGTGAAGACAACACTGAGGTAACTTCATTTTGATAAGGAAAAAAATAAACAGTGTAAACATCTCAGTTGTCAGATCCCTATGCACTATTATATATGTTCATGGTCCAATCATTGTTGCTGCTTAATTTTACAAATTAACATCCCTGCCCATGTGACCTTTTGAGAGTTCCTATAAAAACTTGGTAGTGGTTCTAAATCTTGTTGACAATGTCTTCTGTTCCCTTCCAGCAGGCAGGCAGTTGAAGTTCAAATATAATTGTAAAGAAAGGCAATTCCCAGTTTCTTTCATAGTCTCTAAAGCTCAGTATAGTCATTTGCAACAATACTGAGTGTGGGACTAGCTACCCTAAAACATCACTGAGAGTGCAGAGTCGATTTGACAACCACAACTTTAGTAGAAACCTCAGAAAATTAGTTTTATGTTTAACTCACAGTCACCTTGACTTTTGAATTGTGCCAGAGGTTGTTTGGTATTGAAGATGGAGTTGCTTTTATGAGATGAGAAAAGATCACATTTAAATAACCAGAGGAAAAAAATGAAGACAAATGTATGAAGTATAGAAAGGTTTATCTCAAGAATGAATGTGACATACGATTATAAACATTCAGAGAATTTCATTCTGCTACCATTTCAGAAAAATACAAATTATAACTTTTAGCACAGATTTGTTTATAAAGGAGTATAGTCTCCCTCTCCCTCTCTCTCTGCATGTGTCTGTCTGTGTGCATGTGCACACATGTGCATGAGAGAAAAAGAGGGGGAGAGAATAGCTAAGTTGTGGGTTTGCAATTAATAGGTTGCACATTGGTGATAAAGGTCATGGCATGGGCAAAAGCCCTGGGTTAGATGCACAAAACATGAAGAACCAAGGGTATAAAAATTAGACACAGGCACTTTCCCTGTTCCAAATATGCCATACAATAAAAACACATTTTGCGCTTTAAAAGTAAAATCTAAATGATACCAAGCAATGAACTTTCTGCACATTCTGTATGACATTCTTAATATTTGGATATCATATGTGTAGTATATTTTTTCCTCTCATTTTGAAATGTTTCCTGAGTAAACATGTCACTGTCTATCACTGAATTATCTATCAGGAACTATTAACTTTTGAAAATCTACTTTTTAAATTTTATTTTTATATTAATTACAGTTTATTCACTTTGTATCCTAGCTGTAGCCCTAACCCTCCTACCCCCCTCATCTCCTCCCATGTCCCTCTCCAAGTTCAGTGATAGGGCAGGTCCTCCTCCCCTTCCATCAGACCCTAGCCTATCAGGTCTCATCAGGACTGGCTGAATTGTCTTCCTCTGTGGCCTGACAAGGCTGCTCCTCCCTCAGTAAGAGGTGATCAAAGAGCCAGCCACTGAGTTCATGTCAGAGATCTTCCCTGTTCTCCTTACTAGGATACCCACTTGGAGACTGAGGTGCTATGGGCTACATCTGAGCAGGGGTTTTAGGTTATCTCCATGCATGGTCCTTGGTTGGGGCATCATTCTCAGAAAAGACTCCTGTGCCCAGATTTTTTTGTTCTCTTGCTCACCTTGTGGAGCTTCTGTTTCCTCCAGTTCATTCCCTTCTTTCATAAGATTCTCTACAATCTGCCCAAAGTTTGGTTATGAGTCTCAGTGTCTGGTTTGATACACTACTGGGTAGAGTCTTTCAAAGGCCCTCTGTGGTAGGCTCCTGTCCTGTTTCCTGTTTTCTCCATCTTCCAATGACCCTCCTCCATTGCTGTTTGGAATGTAAACTTGTACAACCACTTTGGGAATCAATCTGGTGCTTTCTCAGACAATTAGTAATAGCGTTTCCTCAAGATCCAGCTATACACTCCTAGTCATATATCCAAAACATGCTCAAATACACAACAAGTACAATTTTCCAACCATGTTCATAGCAACTTTATTACTAATAGTCAGAACCTGGAAACAACCCAGATGTCCCTCAATGGAGAAATGGATACAGAAATTGTGGTACATTTACACAATGGAATACCACTCAGCAATTAAAAACAAGGAAATCATGAAATTTGTGGGCATATGGTGGGATCTAGAAAGGATCATACTGAGTGAGGTATCTCAGAAGGAGAAAGACACACAGTATATACTCACTTATAAGTGGATATTAAACATATAATATAGGAAAATCTACTATTAACTAAGAGCATTTCATTTTTAAATTATCCATTAAAATGTCTTGACTTAAGTGAGCCTGGAACACCTACAGTTATGCATCTTGTTACATGTATGCTTATTCTCTCTATTTCAACACTAAATTCTAGCATAGTACAGGTGATCCATAATGCTAGCAAATTAAAGTTCTAAGAACATATGTATGGCAAACATAAAATAAATAACTGATTTGTATCATTTGTTTCATATTTCATTTTCAGACCAACCTGATAGCCAGGGACTCAGCAGAAATTGCTTTAATATCCCATATTATAACTAGAATGTTCTTGAGCCCATTCACATTCATTAAATTTATGAAAAATGACAAGATATTGTGAACTGTTATGCCCGAAAATGTTGATATCATGACATAACATAGATACAAGTACAATGAATCTGTAAAATCATGGCATCTTTGAGTGAGCTATCATTTGCTTTGGATTTTGTAGATCTGTATATTCAATAAATTATATATTTTAAATTGTATCTCTTTCCCAATTTTAAACTTGCTTTACATATTTTCATATAAAGAATGAGAGAAGAAGAGTCTCAGCTCTCATCTTTATAATCTGGCTTTCTTTACTACGTCTGCCTTGCTGGATTTTAATATTCTAACCCATTGAACCATGTTTAACCTTAAGCATATTAAATAACTAAAAGCATATAACTTTAGAGAAAGCACTTATGTTGAAAAATTGGCAAATTCCTAATTTCACTGTATGTCTGGGCAAAAAATATTCTGCATCATGTGGAAAATTCTGGCATTATTTACCGGAATTTTGTGAACTATATCAAGAGATCAGCATTGGCAAACAGATAGCTGGAACCATTTGCCTTTGCTAAATAAGACTGTAATCTGGAGAGCACATAAACAAATAGATGTAGCAGGTGTGAGACAGGCTTACAACTGGATGACTGCCAACTGATCAGCTCCACCAAGATTTTACTATCTAACCAGAAACACATTTTGTTGATATTGAGACTTCTTCCCTCTAGATTAACTTCTGCCAACTGGATACAGTTCAATGCACATAATGGCCATAACTATACAGAAGCAAGCGACTGATTGGCAATATAAACTATTCTTCACCAAAGATTTTTCTCTGCACACAATCCAAGATTATGAGACAACCAAGAAACCTCAGTTATTACTCCAGCTGTTTATGCAAGACAAATTAGAAATACATTTTTGTGCCTTCTTCACAGCAAATGTGTCTTTACAACTGAAATGGAAATCAGAGAAAGAAAATGTAACGGCCTTACTTGTGTGGACTAAGAAATTTACAAAATTAGCTTTAGCAAAAGTAATAGATCTTATAATAAATGATGTAATGTGGGAGGGACAGACTAATGATCCAAAATAATTTGGGGATTGATTTTCTAATTCTTAGACAGTTTACAGAATTTTTTAGAAGAGCAGAGATAAGATGGGAGAGAACAAGAGGCATTAGCTAAAGAATATTAATAAAATTAAACAATACTTTTCTCATGTATAGTATTTGTTAGGTTAAAGAAAGAAATGGTCATATTTAAAAGTAACTGTGTTGTCAAAATTTAAGAAAAATTTGCTCACTAAAAGTATACGGTTGATTCAGTTCTGTGCGATGTATACAATCTTGAAAACAATCCTGTATATTTAACAAATATTTTTCCCGAATCTAATAGAATAGATTTTTCCCTTATGCAATACATCCCCACCACTGTTCTCTCCCCTCCACTTCCCTTTCCTCTCTCTTTCCAGCTTTCCCTCTATTCCCTTCTCCCCCAAATCCAATCATCATCTGTTTTCTCTTCACAAAAGAGCAATTCTCCAAGATACTACAGTCAAACAGGACAAAAAAATAATTCAAGTCAAATTCTCCCATATGAATAGGAATTTTAATCCAACAACATGGACACTTTGGCAAGGGATCATATCCAAATATCTAGGTCTGTGAGATCTGGCTGGAATACAGACCTGCCCTTCATACACAGTTTTAATCCCTCTGGCTGGAATACAGACACACCATTAGTACTCACCTTTAATCTCAAACAATGACATCCATTTGAGGGAAAGACAAAATGATGAACCAGAAAAGGATCTGACAGAATGAGTCAGAGATAGTTTCTGCCCAACTCTCAGGAGAACAGATTGGAAAGGAAAGATGCTTCAGAACAATGCAAAGAGAAAAGAAAGTTCACAGAGATAGTAGACTTCAGGTATGAAATAAAATTTGGTTCAGTTCAGTTGAGTGGGATTGAGTTAGTGCAGTTCAGTTTGTGAAGTTAAGCAGCAGATTTTCCCAGCATAGATATTTAGTGAAGAAGCAGAGAGAAGCCTGTATGAATCACTCAGCTTGGAGAGGAGTTCTAAGTCTGAACAGCAGATTTGAGCCACCCAGCCAGAGTTCAGAAAGAACTAGAAAGGGTGAGTTTACTCAGTAGTAATCTGAGGCTGAAAACATTCTAGGAGTAGGTCAGCATATGGAGGCTGGAAGCTGATGCCTTCAATATACACGGTTGCGGAAGATTAGATTGTAGGGAGGTTAGAAGCTTCCAGGTCTAGGCCTTGGGACAGTTATATAGAAACACTCTGAGATCAACTCAAGCTTGGGTTTGGATCTTAACTCGTCCTCTCTTCTGAAGAAGTAAAAATATTCATACCCATATTTTGTCTGGACAAGGCAACCTAATAAGAGGAAACGAGTTCCAAAAACACAGAAATGAGTCAGAGAAATACCCACTGTTAGTCGTTCCATGGAAAGGGATTGTACTGAGAGTTTTCAGAGAGCAACCTTCTGTCCTAGAATCAGCTTGATTGCTTTAGGGATTATCATGGGGCCCTCTGTCCCAACAACTCAACTGAGTGCAATGTAGTCTCATTGCTGGAAGCTTTTTCTGGCTACAAAAGATGTCCAGTTCAGACTCCACCCCCTCTGTTATTCGAAGTCTTCACTAAGGTCACACTCACACATTCTAGGATGTTATTACTGCACTAAGTTTATACACCACCTCCACAATTCCCCAGTTTTTGCTCTCTCCCCCCTAACCCTCTCCCTTCATCCCTTTCCTTCACTTAATCCCTCCTGCTCCCATCACCATCAGTCCCCCAGTTTACCTGCAGAATCTGTTCTATTTCCTCCTCTCAGAGAGTTCCATACTGTCCCTTGAATACTCTGCTTACTTACCTCTCTGGGTCTACAGATTGTAGCATAATTTTCACTTGCTTAACAGCTAATAACCACTCAGATGTGATTGCTTGTGTTTCTGGTTCTTGGTTCACCCATTCAGGATTATATTTTCTTGTTTAACTCATTTACCTGAATATTGCATGATGCATTTTTTTGATGGCTGAGTAATACTCCATTCTGTAAATGTACCATTTTTAATCCATTCTTCAAATGAGGAATATATATGTTATTTCTAGTTTCTGACAATTATGAGTAAAACTTCAGTGTGTGTGTGTGTGTGTGTGTGTGTGTGTGTCTGCATGTGCATATGTGGGCAGGTGCCAACAGACACCAGAAATCATCAGCTCAGACCCCTTCATGTTTTTGGTGTGTTTCATTATTTTTGTTTTGTTTTTGTTCTGATACAGAGTTTATTCTTAGCACAGACCTGAGGCTTGAGAATTGTTTTCCTGTTTGCTTTTTAAATTTTATTATTATCATCATTTATTACAATTTATTCAATTTGTATCCTCCCTCATCTCCTACCAATCCCACTTTCCTTCCTTCTTCTTCCCTATGCCACTCCCCTAGTCCACTGATAGAGGAGGTCCTCCTCCCCTTCTATCTGACCCTAGCCTGTTAGGTCTCATCAAGACTGATTGCATTGTCTTCCTCAGTGGCCTGGTAAGGCTGCTTCCCTCTCCCCTCAGGGGGAGGTGATCAGAGAGCCTGTCACTGAGTTTATGCAGGAGAAAGCCCCTGTTCCCCTTATTAGGGAGACTGAGTCTATGAGCTACATCTGAACCTAGATTTTAGGTCCTCTTTATGCATTATCCTTGGATGGGGTATCAGTCTCTGCATGGACCTAGGGCTCAGTTTTTGGCTCTGTTTGGTCTCTTTTTGGAACTCCTGTCCCCTCCAGGTTTTTCTGTCTCCCCCTTCTTTGATAAAATCCCATGCCCTCTGCCCAAAGTTTGGCTATAAGTCACTGCTTTGATACCTCAATCAGTAGAGTCTTTTAGAGGCTGTCTGTCCTGTTCTCTATCTTCTCCTGCTTCTGATGTCTATGGCATTTGCCCTTCTGAATCAGGATTGAGCACCTTCCCTAGGGTCTTCCTAGTTGTTTAGCTTCTTTAAGAGTATAGATTTTAGTATACTATATTATATGGCTAATATCCACTGATGAGTGAGTATATACCATGTCTGTCTTTCTGCTTCTTGGTTACCTCACTCAAGATGATCTTTTCCAGTTCCCACCATTTGCCTGCAAGTTTCATGATTTCCTTGTTTCTAATAGCTGAGTAGTATTCAGTTAGTATTCAGTTGTATAAATGTACCACGATTTCTGTATCCATTCCTTCATTGATGGACATCTAAGTTGTTTCCAGATTCTGGCTATTGTGAATAGAATAGAGCTGCTATGAACATGGTTGAGCCAATGTCCTCCTTGTATAGTTGAGCATATTTTGGATATATGCCTAGGAGTATATAGCTAGATCTTGAGGTAGCACTATTCTCAATTATGTGAGAAAGTGCCATATTGATTTCCAAAATGGTTGCACAGGTTTACATTCCCACCAGCAATAGAGGAAGATTCCCCTTTCTTCATGTCCTCTCCAGTATGTGTTGTCACTTGAGTTTTTGATCTTAGCCATTCTAATGGGTGTAAGGTGAAATCTCAGGGAGGTGTGTTTCATTATTTTTAATTATTGGCAAAACTAAATATTCCTCAATTATATTAGTCTTTCATGGTGAGATAACTTAATTTCCTTTGATATTTTTATTGTTTTTATTCAAGGTAAATATTTAATATGTACACTGACCTGACATTTGTATTTCTTTATGGAAACATACAAGATTCTGAAAAGGAGAAGTCTTTTTTTCTGTTTTTACTAACATTGATTATATATGCCCTAGAATGTTATTTAGACCTTAGGAAAAGTATAGTATCATTTTAGTTCTAATTGTGAATGCTTAATTTAAATTTTTATAAATCATACCTGGCCTGGATGAGTCCGTATATTTAAAAAAACTAATTTTTAAGACAAATGTTGTGTGTTGATTTGTTACATGTGGCTCCTTGTCATCTAATGGAATTTACTTATTGTCACACATAGCTTACTTTTGTATATATGTTTGATAGGATATTACAGAGAACTAGAGTTGACATGAAATACAGTAGTGGTGGTTTTATTGTTTGTAAGTAGAAGGAGGCTTACAGTATTACAGAATTTGTCAGTTTTATATTCTACAAAGGAAATGTCCCAGAAGTATGTAGTCATAAAACAAAGGGAAAACTCAAGAAGCATGTATATCCTGGAAAGCTGTCAATCAGACAGAGTCCTCTTACTTGAGAGATGGTCAACTCTTAGTATGTAGAATTGGATGGATAAAACAAAGTTATTGAATCTATTAACTAAAGTGCTAATTCTGTCTTTAAAAACTGTCTCAAAAATACACACAATAAAATTTAATGCAAGTGTGTGAACACCCCTTTTTACAATAAAATTAAAATATAAAATTTTTATTACTAAGGCAAAGAAGGTAAACAAAAAAGAAATATGTTCAATTAAATTAATTAAACTGTCAGTTTACCTGTGAATTCAGAAACTCAAGCTCTCTTAGTTGACTAGGCTCATCACTTCCTCTGTAATGATCTTGCCTCAGCGTTCTGAGTCCAGAGTTACAAGCATGTGTCACAAATACCTAGCTAAGAAAAACCTCATCCATGAGTAGATAATATCTCTTGTTCATAAATTGTAGATGCTTATCCCTGAATTTTCTACACCTTGATATGAACTGTGTTTAACTATATGGGAAACATTGTCTAAAGCATTATAAATCTGAAGAATTTGTACCTTAATAACCCAACCATGTAAAATTTTTGAGGTTGGTTAAAGCAACAATTAGTAGTATCCTAGATTATGTCTGCTTGTGGAATACCTTGTAGATAACTTTTACTGTGTCTATCTGTAAAGAAAACAACAGGGTAGATGGAGTGTCCAGATAATGGCCTGATACAATTTGCATGGTATAGGGCAAACTGCAATAATGGAGCTATTGGCATGGTGCATTGAAACAACTTGCATGACATAGGGACATAGGAAAGGCCACTCATGGACCACTTGGAAAGTTCTTTAGTGCATTCTGCATTAAGCTAAGTCTGTCCATAAGACATTTTTCAAATCACAACTACAGTACAGCACATCTTCCTTGAAATAATTTTCATTACAAAAAAAAAAAAAAAACAACCAAACAACAACAACAAAACCTTCAAACTTTTCAGACTAAACAATAAAACACAATGTTTTCTTCAGTTACCTACTGAAAGGTAATGGGAACAGCTATTAACTCTCCTTATCATATTCTTCAGTAATCTCTGTGGGACTGACTTTCCTTTTATTTTATTTTTTTCTTTTTCTTTGTTCCTTGTGATTCTCATCTCACCTCAGGCGCCACCAGCTTATGATTTCCTTCAAGCTTCTATTGTAGTTTGCATTACTGTCTGATTATTTTGTTAATATCTTAATCTAAGTCACTACATTTAGAAATCATAAAAGGGAGAGCTGGAACATAGAGGGACAATTAAGATTTTTATGAAAGAATAGTTTCAAAATCAGCCATTCCTCAACTTTTCTTTGTTATTTTTCTTTTAATGTTCACATAGAAAATTATCACAAAGCTCTCTTGATTCAAAATGCTACATAAGAGTAACATTGGCTAAATTCTTAAAGATTTGGAGCTTTTAAAAAATGTTTGCAGTTTTTTAACATGTGTACATGCATATGTGTCTGTACATAGAGATTTGCTTGCCAGTAAAAGTGCTTGCAGACACCTTAGGTGTTAAATTCTTGGATTGGGATCTGCAAGATGAAGTCTTGGGATCTTTTGGAAGAGCAGTATTTACTCTCAATCACTGAGTCATCCTCCCTTTCTGCTTTCTTAAAAGTTTAAAATCACAGGTTTTAAAAACAAGTTTTGAGCTATTGAATCCCTTTAATGTTAAGAAAATGGTAGTGTGTCTGCAAACAAATATGTGTGATGATTTTGTTTAACTATCATATTTTCTTCTGTGGAGGTTGAGCTCTTTCTTCAGATGAATGAATGAACACACACTTTGACTTATTTTTTATTATAAGTTTTATTTTTTATATTAATCACAGGTTATTTACTTTGTATCCCAACTATAGCCCCCTTCTTCATTCCCTCCCAATCCCACCTTCCCTCCCTCATCTCCTCCCTGGCCCTTTCCAGATGGATAGGTGAGGTCCTCCTCCATTTCCATTTGACCCTAGTTTATCAGGTATTTTCAGGACTGGCTGCAAAGTCCCCCTTTGTGGCCTAGGAAGTCTGCTCCTCCCTTCAGGGGATGGGGCAGGTTAAAGAGCCAGCCATTCAGTTCATGTCAGAAATAGTCCCTGTTCCTCTTAATAGTGTACCCACTTGGATACTGAGCTACCATGGGCTACATCCGGGCAGGGGTTCTAGGTTATATGCATACATGGTCCTTGGTTGGAGAAACAGTTGCATAGAAGACCCCTGTGTCCTAATATATTTGGTCCTTGTAGAGCTCCTGTCCTTTCCAAATCATACTAACTCTCTCTTCTTTCATATGATTCCCTGCACTCTGCCCAAGGTTTGGTTATGAGTCTCAGCATCTCCTTTGATACATTGCTAGGTAGAGTTTTTCAGAGGCCCTCTGTGGAAGGTTCCTGTCCTATTACTTGTTTTGTCCTACTTCCAATGTCCATTCCATTTGTCTTTCTAAATGAGGATTGATCATCTTACTCCAGGTCCTCTTTCTTGTTTATCTTCTTTGGGTGTACACATTTTAGTTGTTTATCCAATCTTATAGGTCTAGTACCCACTTATAAGTGAGTATATGCTGTCTTTTATTCCAGTGAATGGTTTTGGAAACTTTAATTTATTTAGGAATCTTGACTATAGCCACTGGATCAATTAATCGTCAGAAAGTGTGTGTCTTTCTGCTCCTGGGTTACCTCACTAAGAATGATACTTTCTAGCTCCCACCATTTGCCTACAAATTTCATGATTTCCTTGTTTTTAATTGCTGAGTAGTATTCCATTGTGTAAAAATACCACAATTTCTGTATCCATTCCTCAGTTGATGGGCATCTGGATTGTTTCCAGGTTCTGACTATTACAAATAAAGCTGCTACAAACATGGTCTTATATAAGACTGTTTCTTTAACCAAGGACCATGTGTGGATATAACCTAGAATCTCCTTTTGCCTGTAGCCCATGGTAGCTCAGTATCCAAGTGGGTACCTTAGTAAGGGAAATAGGGACTATTTCTGACATGAACTCAATGGCGGGCTCTTTGACCTCCCACCCTGCAAGGGAGGAGCAGCCCTCCTAGGCACAGAGGAGATTTTGCAGCCAGTCCTGAAGATAACTCATAGACCAGGGTCAGATGAAAGGGGAGGAGATCCTCCCCTATCAGTAGATGTGGAAAGGGGCAGGGAGTAGATGAGGGAGGGAATGAGGGAGCAGGATTCACCTGGGATACAGAGTTAATAAAATGTAACTAATAATAAAAAAAATTAAAAAGTCATCATATGTTAAATTATATTATATATAATTAAATTATACATATATAAATTTTGACATCTGTCATCACAAAGTTGAAATAACTATGAACATCTAATAACTTTAATTATACTATGTTAAGCTCTTTCATGACAAAAACAGTTTAAAAAAGTCACACAGAAACCATGATCAAAATGTAAATATCTTTCTTAAATTTAATTCTGTGTTTCATTTTAAGTTTTAATTTTCACTGCTGAAAAATGAATCCAGAGTCTTCCTACATACTAAGCAATTACTACATCTCTACGTTACATTCCCATGTTCTAAATTTACTGTTTTTTGTTTGTAAATAAAGTCTACATAAATTTAAAATATCTTAATTGTAAGACTTCACGTGCTTTGAACTAGAGGACTTGTGAGTCCTTCAGCTGCCAATATGAGTAAGAAGAGCTGCATTTGAGCATGAGATGAGAGAAGAGTTATGAATATTGCCTAGAGATAGTGTGCTCTTAGAGAACGCTGCTGTCATCTGACTTCAGAAGAACTCTTCATTATAAAATGAAACAGTGCATATTGTTGTAATGTAAATACAGTATTGTAATTTTTGGATATACATATTATAAAACTATTACTGTGAAAAGGCTGTCGTATCCTTCAGTTCACATAATTAACTACCTTATGCTTGCCTGCTGAGAGTATTTAAGCCTTTCTTTATCAAGCAGGTAGAAATGCATACCACATTGGGCATACATTAAACTTTCATTTTTTAAAAAAAGTTTTCTTTCTTTAATTGAAAAATAGATTTTCTTATATAATATATCTTGATTACAGTTTCCCCTCCTACCCCAGTTCCTCTCTACACCACTTTTCATCCAGAACCACTCCTTTTCTGTTTCTCATTAGAGAAGAACATGCTTCCTCAGAGGAATAACAACCAAACATGACAAAATAAATTACATTGAGATAAAAAAAAAATTACATCAAAATTAGTGACCCAAACACAGAACAGCAAAGGCAGAAGAGAAGGCTTTCTTACACCGGCTGCAGGATACCCACTTATACATATGCTCATGAATCCCATAAAAACACTAAACTGAAGGCTGAAATATATGCAGAGGACCTGGTCCTGACCTGTGTAGGCCCTGTGCTCATTGCTTCAGCCTCACATGAGCTTTGCTCAGTTGATTTAGGGGTCTTTGTCCTCCATTCCCTTTGGCTTTTACACTCTTTCTGCCTTAGCTGATACTTATATCCTATTGAGAGCTATGCTTTCCAATCTCTCTCTCTCTTAAAAATGTCTGTTATGTGTTGCTGTATTACACCTATGTGCACCAAGAATAAGAGTCAGTGATGATGGCTGACTAAGGCACCAATCAATGTGTATAGCTGGATATCAGTAGGAATACCCCCTTTCATTTTTTTTAACCAGTAGTATGTGGTTATGTGTAGTAGTAGTTTGGGTCATGTTATATAAATACGGTTTTGTTGTACTCCCAAATGTGAGCTGTGGGAATACACAACTTTTAACAGCCTCATGAGAGAGCACATGGTCTCTGCCAGATCAAAACATCGTGCCACAGACTCTGAGAAGGTATAAATAGGAGCTGAGTGAGATAGGGAGAGAGAGAGAGAGAGAGAGAGAGAGAGAGAGAGAGAGAGAGAGAGAGAGAGAGAGAGCTTCCAGAAGCTCCTAGAGAGAACTTTTCTGAGAATTCTTCAAGAAGGTTGTTTTTGTTGCTTCTGGTCTTCTTGTTCCATTTGCTATTGTTGGCTTGCTGTTTTTCTGGATTGATGTTTGTTGGACTGTAGGATATTCTCATGATGAATACTGGAATCACTCCCAAGGAACTACATCTAAACATGTCTACATCCCCTGTCTTTACTAACCTTTGTCTCCTACCAAGGGTTTGGGGGTTGGAAAGGGTGGACTTGGAAAGGGGCAGGGAGGAGATGAGGGAGGGATGGTAGGATTGGGAGGGAATGAGGGAGGAGGCTACAGCTGGGACACAAAGTACATAACCTGTGATTAATATAAATAAATAAATAAATAAACCACAAATAAAGTAGATTTTTCAAAAATCAAAGACTACAGTTAAGCTTTACATCTCTTGAATTGAGCCTTATGTAAAATAAGACATTGGTTGACTACTCACACAGGCTTTGTGCCCCCATTGCTCAAGTATTGGGTACTTTCGCCCTCTATATATACTTTTTCTTTTATAAAGTGAATGCTGTTGCAATGTATATGTCAAGCATATTTAATTTACTAATTCATGTATTTGGGTGTACAATTCAAACATTCTTGAACCACATGGTAGTGGTATTTTAGATACTATTTGGAATATCATTGGGGTTTTTACTACAATGACAGTGCCTACTTAAATTCCTATGACCCATGATGTGAATTTTCTCTTCTCCATGTCCTTACCAGTTATTCCTTTCTCTTTTTCTGTTCAACCAAACCTTCGTGAATAATTACAAAGTGCTCCATCATTGTGCCTCTGATTATGTCAACGAACAGCTATAACAAACACAATTTCACATTCCTGTGAGTCATGTTTGCTTCTTTTCGACAAATACCATTTTATAATTTTGTTTGTTTAATAAGGTTATATTTTGCTATCACACTATATGTACTTTGCTTTATTAAGTATTAGACAAATAGATTTTGATTCACAGTTATATTTTCTTATTCTGCAGGTTGTCTTTTCATTCTACTCATTAAATCTTTGTTCAATAGCTATTTAACTTAATTTTAATTTTGCTTGTGTTTACTTGGGGCTGGTATTATATTTAAAACACATTAGGAGAATGCATGTGACTAGAATTTTAATATTTTCTGCTGGTGATTTCATATTATTTCTTATGTTTACTCTTTTGCATATTTTGAGTTGAGTTTTATGTAAGGTGAAAAATACAAATGCATTTATCTCTCCCTCTATCCCCTGTAATTATCCAGTATGTCATATGCAAGTTCTGAGGTTATCTCTGGACTATCTTTTCATCCCCATACCCTATACATTCTTTTGTGTATACACTAATTTTATGACTGCTGTCCTTTTGAATAGTTTAAATCCAGCATGCTACATTCACCACTGTACTTACTCAGTTGTGGTTTTGTAATGACTTCTATTATTTGGGCTATATTTTGATTACACGAATTTTAAGATTGCTTCTTGTGGAGAAACATGCTCTTGTAAATTTAATAAAGGCTACATCAAATCTAATAATGCACATATTATGAACATTTTTACAACACAAGAAAGAGGTATCTTCTTATTTAGGGTTATCTTCTTCATTATCTATTCTTTAGTGAATTATTTTCCTCTCAGTACAAAACTGTAATCTCATGTGTTAGATTCATTCCTATTCATGCACTCTTTATTGTGACATTTATTAACAATGTAAAAAGAGGCCAGGAATCGAAAAGAAAGCAAGAAGAGGATTGTGAAAGGGATTAGATGAAGAAAAGGGAAAATAAAGTTATAATCTCAAAAATAAATAAAATATGTAATCAAAATATATTAAGAATTTTCAATCTTAATGTATAGAAACACAACTTACGCTCTGCACTGAATTGTTCCTTAGCTATAGAGGACTCTGGGTTTTCTGTGCCCACAATCAGGTTTGTATTTAGCTCATTCTCATTTGAGGCTGCTTTTTACTTAAAATGACTCATGACTTGTGTTTATTGGTTTTTTTTTTGTTTGCTTGTGTGTGTGCATGTGAACAAACCAGTGTGAGTGTGTTTTGTGTGTCTAATGATAGTGGGATAGACTCCTGCATGAAAACATATATACGTGTAACAACAATCAGACTGAGCAGGTTGTATTCAGAAATAAAAATGTATAAACATAGAAATATTTTAATTTAATGGCAATTAATGTAAAAGACAGCCTTTAATTTGAAAGAGAGCAAATATACGGGAGAATTTAAAGACAAGAAAGTGAAGATAGGTTTTATTTATATTATAATCTCAAAGAGCAAAAGAAATAATTTTAAATATTAAGGACCAGGATTCACCAGACATTGAATTTGAGAGGAATGTGCTTAGGTATGAACTATATTTCTGGTTTACAAAAACAATATAAAGCTTTTTGGGAAAGGCAGGGTTCATTTTATTTCCAATGGGTCATAAGCCATCCAGTTTTCACATGAATGCCAATATCTCATACATATTTATCCACGGATTGTGTGTGTGTGATCAGAGCACATGGAGTTGCACAAGGTACTAGCAATACAATATCAAATGAGGTGACTGCTAAATAGGGTTTAAGCAAATTTTGTGACTTCAGGAAAGTTGCCGAAGCTGCTGCTAAGAAAGATAATTTCTAGCAACAGGTGACCTTTTAAAATAATCTTCTATTTAGCACCTGATAATCACTGAGACCCCAAAAAGGTCTCAAGAAATACATATAACAAGCGAAAGGAAATGGTCATCCAATGAAATTTAAGTAATGAAATGAATACCAGGTATTTTTGTTACATTTATAATTGAATAAAAACTCCCTTAAACTATTCAAATGGAAGTTTCAGTGCTGTTTTTTTTTTTTTTTTTTTTTTTTATCTTGGACAAATCATATAGGTTAACTTACCTCTTTTGAAGTGTTACCTATAAATGGTACACATTTATAGATTTCAGGTTATAGAGAGACTTAGAGAAAAAGGGCTTGGGTGAACTGCATGGAGAGAAGAAAGCTCACTGAGTACAAGGATTAAATCATCTCTGCTATAGAACTTTAGATGCAATGTGAAGAGTTGCCATAGAATTTTCTTCTCATGAGGGACTGCAACCTTGAGTGGTCAGCTAAAATTAACGCTTTCTCCCTTAAGTTGCTTCCACTGGGTATTTTATCACAGAAACAAGAAAAGTAACTAAGACATCATATATTAAGTTGTATACTGATATTAGACTATACAACAGATATAAATGAAATAGGGATGTATACAACACGTAAGATGCTTTAAGATTATATATATATATATATATATATATATATATATATATATATATATATGTACTTAGAAAAGAATTCATGAAGTACCTATCTTTTATTTTACTTATATGGTTTAGTTGTCTCTTTTTTACTTATTGGTACCAACTTTCCAGCAGAAGAAACTCTAATAATATAATGCTTTATAGCTAAGACATAATTAAGGCTGTTGAAACCAATTCAGATCCAACTTGTCTTTTTGTCATTCATTTTCCACCCTCACTCTTCTTAGATGCTTTTATTTGATTGTGTATTTATAGAATAGTAGACAAGGTGCAAAATACAGAACTCAGGAGAATTATTTTTTTTTCTAAAATGATTGATCATACCGGAACTATTGCACTTTATTTCCAAAGTCCACCTATCCTACTGAGCTAGTATCTCCTAAAGTAGATAATGGTCTAGGTAAAGATCCCTCCTCCTCAAATTGACCACAGATATTTGTATTATTCCTCTTGACAAATGGCATCAAAAAAAGCTTCTATTGCTCATGTCAATTGAAAGTGTTATATTCCTATCATAGACTGAGCTATTAGTCACATTTCATGCAACCATTAAAATAGCTAATACAAACTAATTCGAATGATCAAAAATATATCTTTACAGGTGATCTTCAAAAGGAACAAATGTGTATACTTGCGTTTTTCTGTCTCAAAGAAAATGGGTTTTAAAAGCTGTTTGCTTTTACTGTACTGCTTTCCTCATTGATTATTGTTTTTATTAAACAATCCAGTAGAGGTCTTCTCATTTATAAAGGTTATCTGACCGCTAATGTAGAACACTTAACATTTGCTGAATGTGTTAATAACCATTATCACTGACACAGCATTTCCTTGAGCTGTAAAATAAAGACATAGAGAAACTGATTAGTCACCATGACAGAATGGACATTTGATAATTACTTTTCTTTGCATATAATTAAAAAATCAATTAGATGGATGCATAAAGATCAATATTATTTAGTTTAGGAAAACAAAGAAATAGAGTGCAATTCTGCCAGTCATTGCCTCCTAAATATCTTTGAGTGTGTAAGTATAGGACAGGGGGCTTAGAAAACGATGTAATAAAAGGTCATCACCAGCTGCATGGATTGCCTTTTGCTTCCTTTCAGATGCTCGATGCTATCAAACCAAATACACAGTGAAAAGGTGTGATATTTTATAAATAAATTTTAAAAATTGCTTTTTGACAATAAACAAAGAAAGGGAATATTTCATTGTGCCCTTCTCTTTTCTCGTGCTTATAATTTAATATTAAGTTTTCCCTGGTTTTATGGTTGTTTGCAAAATGCCAAGCCTAGCAGTTGATATTATGTTTGAGACCTAAGAATGGCACACAGAAGGATATAAAGTGTGTTTTAAAGCTCTTGAATCAGACAAATTATATATATATATATATATATATATATATATATATTATGTTTGAGGAGCTCAATAGAATAATTTACAGCTATTATAGGATACGTTTTTGAAAGATCGCTCATAAAACATTACACACATTTTTACCTTTAGGACTAGAATTAAATAAATAATAAGAAAGATACTTGTTTGATATTTAGTATCCTAGGCTTATCATTCAAGATTTTTTTTTCTTTCTTTCTTTATTTTTTTTCCAGGTTTGTTGTTTACTTTTTATTTTGGGAGATAGTCATAGTTTAAACCAAGATGTGAAAATGAACAATATGTGCTACACTTGTTAGCTTTTTAGGTTTTTTTAAATTAATTACAGTTTATGTACTTTTTATCCCAGCTGTAGCCTCTTCCCTCATTCACTCCCAATCTGCCTGCCCTTCCTCATCTTCTCCTTCCCCCGGTCCAAGTCCACCAATAGAGGATGTACTCCTCCCCTTCCATCTGACCTAACCTATCAGGTCTCATCAGGACTGGCTACAATGTTCTCCTCTGTAGCCTACCAAGGCTGCTCCCCCCTCAGGGAGAGGTGATCAAAGAGCCAGCCACTGAGTTCATGTCAGAGACAGTCCCTGTTTCCCTTACTAGGGTACCCACTTTTAGACGGAGCTGCTACGGGCTACATCTGAGCAGGGATTCTAGGTTATCTTCATGCATGGTCCTTGATTGGCATATCAGTCTCAGAAAGTTTTAAAGGCAAAACCAACTTTGATCTTTATAGTATTGTAACAATAATAAAAATAAGTGAAAATATTTATAAATGGTAAATAGAAACCTGCTTTTAGTTTTGATATTGTTTCACTTATCTGTAATAATCCCTCTTGTTTTACTTAAAAATATTTTTTATTTAAAATTTTTTCTTTTCTTGCATAGTGGCACATGTCATTAATCTCAGTGCTTGCGAAGGAGAGACAGGAAAAAGCTCTCTGAATTTGAGGTCAGCCTTGTCTATATAGTGAGTCCCAGAAAAGCCAGAAATACATAGAGAGATTCTGTCTCAAAGAACAATGACAAATAATAATAATAATAATAATAATAACGATAATATTTTTTTTAGAACAACATCAATCAGTTCTAACCACTATGGCTCCTTATATATACTGTCTTGTTACAAAGACTAACAGAGCTCTGATATGTACTTTTATATAACACTTAATATCAATTAAATTTCTATTTGTTCTACTGATTGTTGCATTGATGTCTTACTCCTCAGAGAAAGAGAAAGTATCTTGTAAAAAGGACTGAGTCTATTTCTGTTTACTATTCCCTTTGCATTGCAATTTTTTTTTACTGGTCTCACTAATTCAATTGGGCAGTTAAATAATAAAAAAAGAGCTTCATACACGACTGCATGTGGAATCATATTACATTCAAATCTAGAGAAATTTATACCAGATGCACTGGAAGCAACAGAAAAATGGAGTCATATTCTACAGAATCCCCAGATGCGACTTTAGTCATCCGGTTTTCCATCCATTTCCAGAGTAACACTATTTTACAGACTGGACCTTTTCTCTCCTAAAATATTCGTAGATTATATAACCTCTTACTTTCACTCATGCATTCAAGTAGAGTTATTTACTTCTTATTTTTGGTGGCACATTATCCCTGATTCTCCAAAGTTGAAGTAAGTAGAGCTGTAAGAAGTAGCCCATTTGGACATATTCATTTGGCTCACACACAAAGTGAAATCTATGTCAAATATTAAGTATCCGTAGGTGTGTATGTGTTTATTTCTGGGTCTTCTGTTTGATTCCATTGTCTGTTTCTATGCCAGTACTATACCACTTTTATTACTGCTGCATTACTGCAATTTGAGATCAGGAATGGAGATACCTCCAGGAGCTCTGTAATTATACAGGATTGTTTTAGCAATTCTGTTTTTTGTTTGTTTGTTTGTTTTTCCATGTAAAATTGAGAATTGTTCTCTCAAGTTCTGTAAAGATTTATGTGGGGAGATCCAAGATGGCTGCCACTAGAGGACACTGTGTCTGAGGAGTAGGACAGCAGAAACAACACAGCGACCAGGAGACTGAACTTTGGGACCTAAAACGCCAGCATTCGTGATTGCCAGGTGAGCAGAACTCCCACGGTGAGAAAATCAAGTGGGAAAACCCTAGGAACACCCAGTTATTCCCCGGAAAAATCTCCGGGTGACCAGCGGCACACAGCTCTGATCTGAACGAGCAGCCATAGCACCCTCCATAATAGATTGGCAGTTTGAGGAGGAACAGGGTACCGTTTTCACCTAACTGCACCCTGCGAGTGCACACTGCACCCGGGCTCTGCTTCAACCCACAGGTGTGCAACGGGCACACACCAATCGCCAGAACCACCCCAGTCTGAGAAAGGTTGGGGACCATTTTGACCAGTCTGCATTCTGCAAGCACGCGCCGCAAGCTTCTGCCAGCAAAACCTCAGTTCCTGTGCCAGTCCATGGGCAAGTCTGGGAGGGACCTAAGTTGTGCCTCAACCCATGGGTGCGCTGTGGGCATGCACGGATCGCAGGAGCCACCCCAGACTGAGAAAGTCCAGGGACCATCTTGACCAGACCGCACACTGAG
>CM053744.1:82925713-82949315 GCA_028658305.1 Pachyuromys duprasi | reverse complement strand
GACATTGCAGCCAGCCCTGAGCAGACAGGATGTGCTGGGGTAGGATGGAAGGGGAGGAGGTCCTCCCCTGTTGGTGGACTTGGAGGGGGCGGGGAGGAGATGAGGGAGGGTTGGGGAGGATGGGAGGGAATGAGGAAGGGGGCTATGCCTGGGATGCAAAGTACCTAACCTGTGATTGATATAAAAATAAATAAATTACATTAAAAAAAGATTTATGTGGGTATTTTGATGGGAATTGCATGTTATCTGTAGATTGCTTTTGGCGGAATGGCCATTTTCATTATGTGAATTCTACTTATCCAAGAGCATGGGAGATCTTTCCATCTTCTGATATCTTCTTTATTTCTTTCTTCAGAAACTTAAAATTTTCTTCATACAGGTCTTTCACTTGCTTGATTAGAGTCACACCAATGTACTTTAGGTTATTTGAGGGTAAACAGTAAAATCTATAGTCCTAAACAAGCTAAACATGAAAGTCCCTACAGAAGATGCTTAATCTTCATTCAGAAGGGCAAACAGGATAGACCTTAGAAGCTGGAGACGACAGAGAACAGGATCCTACCACAGAGGTCCTCTGAAAGATTCTATCCAACAGGGTACTGAAGCAGATGATGAGACTCATATCCTAAATTTGGGCAGAGTGCAGGCAATCCTATGAAAGAAGGAGGAGATAGAAAGATCTGGAGGGGACAGGAGCTCCAGGGCAGGAGCCAAAATTCCTGGGCCCCAGGGGCCCTGCAGAGACTGATATCCAAACCAAAGACCATGCAAAGAGAGGACCTAGATCTTTTGCTCAGATGTAGCCCTTAGGCAGCTCAGCTTCCAAGTGGGTTCCTTAGGAAGGGGGCGAGGATATTTCTGACATGAAGTGAGTGGTTGGCTTTTTGGTCACCTCCCCCTGAGGGATGCAGCCTTGCCAGGCCACAGAGGAAAATGGTACAGCCAGTCCTGGTGAGACCTGATAGGCTAGGGTCAGGTAGAAGGGGAAGAGGTCCTCCCTTCTCAGTGGACTAGGGGAGAAGCATAGGGAGAAAAGAGGGAAGTTAGGTCGTACAGAGAGGAGAAGAGGGAGGGTCTACAGCTGGGATACAAAGTAAATAAATTATAATAAGTAATATATAAATAATTATTTTTAAAAATCTAATTCCTGAGCCCCATCTTAGAGATTCTGGGATCTGACACTGCTGTAAAATCTGTGTCTTTAATTTACATTCTTATTTATTATCATATATGTCCTCACAAGACAGTATCTTGAGAACATTTTTATTAGAAGACCCTAAGAGCTTGCTTTACTAACTATTGTAATCTTAGAGTGAGAAACATTTTTGCACTGATCAATTTCCCTATCATCACCAATTCAGAATATCTACACAATTCACAAACATACTGTACATAAAGAATAGTAAAGAAAAAGCAGAGGGTAGGAGCTAGAAGAGTGTGTCATGCTTCATTCTGACAGAATAAAATTGTAATTTGCAGACATACTTATCTATCTAGGTCTTTAAAAGGAGCACAGGTATTTACCTCCACAAAACTTCAATATCAGACACAGATCATAACCTTTGTGAGATGCCCTTGCGGATATAGAAGTATAAGAGCACATTTCCTCATTGTTCAGGAGGAAAGGCATTACTTAGAAATTTCACTGATACTAATATGGATGTACAGGGAAGCTCTTAAACAATCTTCTGTATCTCTAATCTGTGTATATAGCTGATTAACATACCAATAAAACCATGCTGCAGGTAGTAAATAATATTTAGTTATGTTATAAAAGGTATCACATGAAATTACATGTATCAGTTTATTATTGTTAGAATTTATATAAGTAAATGTTTCCTTATATTATTTATTTCATCTGAATACCAAGATTTGTGGTTATTTCTAACCTTTCTCAATAATTAATATATAAGTTCTTTTGGCACTGTTCATAAATTAAAAGTAAACAATAATATTTAATTACTGACAGAAAATAAAATTAAAACCACAGAATACATCTCAGTAGTGTCCTCAATGATTACCCCACCATTCTCCTGTGAATAGTAGCAAATCTATGGTCACAAAGGTATTTCTCCTTAAGCTCACCGGGTTTCACACACACACAAACAAAAGACATGACTCTGAATAACCTGAAAGACCTGAAAGGAGGGAATAGTAAATTGGTATCAGGACAATAAAAGAGTTAGGCATGAACATCCATTTGGAGGTTTTAATTTCTATATTCTTAATGTTATTTTTAATGTATTTATGTTCCCACTTTATGTCTTTTGTTTGGCAGAATATGTTTAAATGATAGTTTTTCTAAATGAAGTAGTTATAAAGAAAACTATTAATCAAGAGTAATAAACATGTGGGATCATCTGCCTTAAAGAGAAAATAGGTAGAAAGAAATAGTGATATATTTAACATCAGAATTTAATTAAAAAAAATAAAAAGAAAGGATAAATAGGTAGTATAAAGACAAGAGAAAATAAGATGTCTGGTGGGGGAAAATGACAGGAAGGTAATGAAACAGTGTAATAAGAAAGGAACAGAAAGCTTTTGTTACTCCAAAGCAGAAAACCTGCTTGTGTTCTTAAATGTTACTGTGTTTCTCTTCCTTTGGCCATTGCAATGTTTTTATTTTATCAATATAAATGTTTATCTACAAGTATAAAAGATTTCAGCAAGTCCTGTGAACTCTGAGAGTAATTTATCTACCTCTAAATCAATCCAAGGAAGCATGTAAATTTGACATTGATTTCAGAAGTAAAGTCAGTTTTTTGATTCATCTCCTAACTCTGCCATATGTCAACATGGTGAGACTGGTCAGTAAAATATTTAAATATTATATTTTGTGTTATTAGTAGGTTAAATATAAAACAGACCCATTTCATTCCCTGCCTCAATTTTTAGCATTTAAAAAATCATCTGGACAATAAAAACATAATGTTGACTATGAGCCGGAAACAGACATAGCACTAAGGTTTACATCATTTGAAACAGGCATGCAGTCTTCAGAATACTTGTCACTCTGTATCTTGATGTCTACTGAATGCCTTTTAGGATCTTTAAAATTCATATTGAAGATTCTATATGTCATATGTAGCTATAAGAAATTTGATAGCTTTTTAAGGAGTATCCTCCTAATAGGATATGACTTTATTTCACTAAATAAGATATTGTATATGATTTAAACCAAGCCATATGTGGTTTAATTTAACTATTCTATCAATATATGAATTCAGCTAATATATAGAGAAGGAACTCTTGTTTCTTACCAAAAAAAAAAAAAAAAGTTAAGGAAAAACAAATCAAGTGATTATACCGAGGCAGAAGATTCCCTTCTCACTAACCACCCTGGGGAAAACATTGACATTTTAAGCTGTATTTGGACAAAGGACCCCATGGTTATTGTACATTTAAGAGATAAGCCTAAAAATAAGGGTACTCAGCAACTAATTCTGTTTCTGTTGATAATAGTGAGATTGAAGGTTTCAAGTTTGTTTCTATGGAGACTTGCTGTTACTAAGACTCACACATCTGATTTGAGATCCGTTGTTATCATATAAAGGAAACAAGCTTTGGTCTCAAAATATGGGCTTATGTTTACTCTCAAGGAAAGTGTATTTTATATGTTTATATAGAAGCATTAAATCTCAGATAGCTATGTTAATTATATACTAGTTTACCTGCATTGATTGCTTTCAACTGAACTTGTGCAGAGAAGTTACATTTAATCAAAACTAAAAGCCATGATTGATTCAATCAACCTGCTCTGTCTGTATGGGGTACTTTGAATCAAAGTGGGATTTCCAAATTTAATTAAATCCAACAGTTTTGGCTACTTTAAGTTTTGTGTTTACATAGTGCTCTACCTGTGGTCTTGATTCGTTTCCTCCTTCTTTATTGAATTTACTGCTTTTAATTTGTTTAGCCTCACTTAAGTCTGGATAGAAAACATGTTTCAGTGTTTGTGTATAATCTATAAAGCATTATTAAAATGGCTTAAGCTACAGTTCTATAAATGATACAGCAGATTTCATGTCTTTCAAATGAGTTTCTAACCCACGTTAAGAATCTGCCTCAAAACTTGCAGGATATCATTTATATATATATATATATATATATATATATATATATATATATTTGTGACTATCATGTTGAAAGCTAAGTATTGTTCTTTTTATCTGAGTCTAAGCCACTACTAAATTCTGCCATATGCAAATGTAATTTTTCTGGTCTGAAAGTAGATATTGTAAGCTTACCATTACCAATGAGGAAATTGAGGCTTAAAGTGCCTGTATAAATATAACCAGTTGAGTCTGTATAATGTTGATAATGTTTTTTGTATAGATGTATTCGGACAATCATTTGGCGACCAAGAGCCAATCGGTGTGTTCTTGCAGGGGAAGAATAACTGTCCTCTTTGTTCAGGGTTAGGGGTCTCTTAAACTTTTCCCCATCCACTTTGGCATGAGCATTAGTGTTGTTTTTGTTCAGTTGGCACAATAACAATGAGTAAAAAAAAAAGAAAGAAAGTCAAGAATTTGAAGGCAAATGAGGGTAGTGGGGTAGGGAGCATTCAGAGCCTCTGGAGTAAGGGAATGTAAGGGGAAAATTTTCAAATTCAAATGACAATTTCAATACTATACAAAGGGCTAATATCCAGAATATATACAGAAGTGAAGAAGTTAAACACCAAAAAAAAAAAAAAAAACTAATCCAATTTAAAAAATGGAGTACAGAGCTAAACAGAGATTTCTTAATAGCGGAATATTGGATGACAGAGAAACACTTAAAAGAATCCTCAACATCCTTAGTCATCTGGGAAATGCACATTAAAATGACCCTGAGATTTCACCTTACACCCATAAGAATGGCTAAGATCAAAAACTCAAGTGACAACACCTAATGGAGAGGAATAGGAGAAAGAGGAACCCTCCTCCACTGCAACTGGGAATGTATAACCACTTTGGCAATCAGTCTGGTGCTTCCTCAGAAAATTAGGAATAGTGCTACCTCAAGATCCAGCTCTACCACTCCTGGGCATAAACCCAAAGGATGCCTCACCATTCAATAAGGACATTTGCCCAACAATGTTCATAGCAGGTCTGTTTATAATAGCCAGAATCTGGAAGCAATCTAGATGTCTCTCACCAGAAGCATAGATACAGAAATGGTGGTACATTTATACAATGGAATACTACTGAGCAATTAAAAACAAGGAAATCATGAAATGTGCAGGCAAATGGATGGAATTAGAAAAGATCATCCTGAATGAGGTATCCCAGAAACAGAAAGACACACATACTCACACACATAAGTAGTATATACTCACTTATAAGTGGATATTAGCCATAATATAGGATAAACATCCTAAAATCTATGGTCCTAAAGAAGCTAAACAAAAAGGAGACCCAGGGAAGAGGCTTAATCCTCATTCCGAAGGACAAAAAGGACAGACAGCAGAAGCATGAAAAGACAAGGAACAGATCAGGAGCCTTCCACAAAGGACATATGAAAGACTTTATCCACCAAGGTATCTAAATAGATACTGAGTCTCAAGGTCAAACTTTGGGCAGAGTGTCAAAAGAAGAGGAAGATAAAAAGACCTCGAGGAGACACGAACTCCACAAAGAGAACAACAGAACCAAAATACCTGGGCTCAGGGGACCCTGCAGAGACTGATACTCCAACTAAGGACCATGCATGGAGAGGACCTAAATCTCCTATTCAAAAGAAGCCCATTGGCTGCTCAATTTCCAAGTGGGTAACCTAGTAAGGGGTACAGGGGCTGTCTCTGACAAGAACTCAGTACTTGTCTTTTGATCACTTCCCCTTGGCCTTGCCAGACCAGAGAGGAAGATAATACATCCAAGCCTGATGAGTCCTGATAAGTAAGGGTCAGATAGAAGGGGAGGAGGTTCTCCTCTATTGGGAGGAGAAGAGGGAGGGAGAGTGGGACTGTGGGGAAGATGGGATACAAAGTGAATAAATTATTGAATAAATACATAAATAAAGTTAAATTTAAAAAGAGATAACAGTAAATGACATCTACTATTAAAAGTTAGGTCATAAAAGTAAACATGAAAATAACAACAAAGTCTTTCTATATTTACTATAATTACAGATTTTATGTTATGACTACTTTAAAAGCCTTATTATTTCAATGTTTAGCTTGGTGTGGTGGCATATATATTTAATCCCATCACCTGGATGAAAGAGCCATGTGGATCTCTGAGTTTGAGGCCAGCCTGGCCTAATAAGGAAGTGCCAAAGCAACCAGGAATACTTAGAGAAACACTGTTTCAGAAGTCCAAAATATATAAATTATGTATGCTAAATATTGTTACTAAATATATGTAGATGATCCTTTGATATCTTGCCTCATAATATTATTTAGGTTATTGGTAAGCCTATCAATGTTTCCATCAAGGAGAAATGTAATGACAATATCTTAAGTTCAATGGTCATTGAATTCTAGGAATAAGTGGATATAAATTGATAAATAGGTACTTTTTAATGGATCCATTTAAGTATTCAAATAAAAACTTTTGTTACATTGACTTGAACTATTTTGGAATATTACTAACAGACTATTCAACCTTATAATGGTGTTTTCATCTTTAATTTTTAATATTCTGCATTTTATTTTTAAAGAATGGATATTTGGGGGTTCATTTGTTTTTTTTAATTTAATGAATTACAGTTTATTCACTTTGTGTCTCAGCTGTAGCACCCTCCCTAATCCCTTTCCAAACTCAGCCTTTCTCCCACATCTCTTCACATTCCCTTCCCCAAGTCCACTGATAGGGGAGGTCCTCCTCCCCTTCCCTCTGAACCTAGCCTATCAAGTCTCATCAGGACTGGCTGCATTGTCTTCCTCTGTAGCCTGTTAAGCTGCTCCCCTAACAGGGGATGGGTATCAAACAGCCAGCCACTGAGTTCATGTCAGGGACAGTTCCTGTTCCCATTACTAAGGTACGTACTTGAAGACTGAGCTGCCATGGTCTATATCTGTGTAGGGGTTCTAGGTTATCTCCATGCATGGTCCTTGGTTAGAGTATCAGTCTCAGAGAAGACCACTGTGTGAAGACTTTTTGGATCTGTTGCTCTCCTTGTGGAGCTCCTGCCCCTTACAGGTCTTCCTATCTCCCCCTTCTTTTATAAGATTCCCTGCACTGTGCCCAAAATTTGGCTATGAGTCTCAGCATCTGCTTTGATACCTTGCAGGGTAGTTTTTCAAGAGCCATCTGTGGTAGACTCCTGTCTTGTTGCCTGTTTTCTCCCTCTTCAAATGCCCATTCTGTTTGCCTTCCTGAGTGAGGATTGATCATCTTCCCCACGGTCCTCTTTCTTGCTTAGCTTTTCAGGTGTACAGGTTTCAGTGTGTTTATCCTATACGTCTAATATGTACTTATAAGTGAGTATATACCATGTGGTGTCTTTCTGCTTCTGGGATATCTAACTCAGGATGATCTTTTCTTCCACCATTTACCTGCAAATATCATGATTTTCTTGTTTTAAATTGCTGAGTAGTATTCCATTGTGTAAATGTATCACAATTTCTGTATCCATTCCAAAGGCGACAGACATCTGGGTGTGCTTCCAGATTCTGGCTATAATAAATAAAGCTGTTACAAACACAGTTGAGCAAATGTCCTTGTTGTATACTTGAACATGTTTGGGATATATGCCTAGGAGTACTATAGCAGGGTATTGAGGAAGCACTATTCCTCCTTGTTTGAGAGACCACCAGACTGATTTCCAAAGTGGTTGTACAAGTTTACTTTCCCACCAACAATGGAGGAGGGTTCTACTTTCTTCACATCCTGTCCAGCATGTGTTCTTACTTGAGATTTTATTCTAGCCATTCTGATTGTTGTCAGTGAAATCTCAGGGTCATTTTGATTGGCATTTCCCTGATGATTTGGGATGTTGAGCATTTCTTTAAGTGCTTCTCTGCCATTCAATATTCCTCTATTGAGAACTCTCCGTTTAGCTCTGTACCCCGTTTTTTCAGTTAGATTACTTGATTTGTTGCTGTTTAACTTTTTGAGTTCTTTATATAGTCAAGATATTAGCACTCAAAATCCTTAACATAAAACCAGACACACTAAACTTCTTAGAAGAAAAAGTGAGGAAGAGCCTTGAGCTTATCGGCACAGGAGACAACTTCCTGACCAGAACACCAACAGCACATACTCTAAGATCAACAATCAATAAACGGGACCTCTTGAAACTGAAAAGCTTCTATAAAGCAAAGGACAATGTAATCAAAAAAAAAAAAAAAGGACAGCTTACAGTCTGGGAAAAGATCTTCACCAACCCTATACCTGAGAAAGGGTTAATATCCAGATGTGTATATTTGTATTGAGTTATTTTTTTTTATGCTTGTTCAGTGAAGACGCCTCCTCAAACTTAAGGCATCAGATCCACCTGAAGATAGAATTAAAAGAAATTGTGAGCCATTCAAGTTGAGTCTTGCGAACCAAAATTGAATCCTCTGTAAGAACACTATGCACAAATGTCCTTATTTTTGTAGCAGCTTTGTTCATAATACCCAGAAGCTGGAAACAACCCAGATACCCCTCAACTGAGGAGTGGGTACAGAAATTGTGGTTCATCTACACAATGGAATATTACTCAGCAATAAAAAAAACAAGGATATCATGAAATTTCCAGGTAAATGGTAGGAACTGGAAAGGATCATCCTGAGTGAGCTATTCCAGAATCAGAAAGACACACACGGTATATACTCACTCGTATAGGATAAACCTACTAAAATCTGTACACCTAAAGAAACTAATGAAAAGGGAGGACTCTGGCTAAACTGCTCAATCCCCAGCCTTAAAAGCAAAACAGTTGGACATCAGAAGAAGAAAACAGGAAACAAGCTAGGCGCCTGTCAGAGAGGGCCCCTGAAAGGCTCTGCCCTGTGGACTATCAAAGCAGATGCTGAGACTTATGGCCAACTGTTGAGCAGAATGCATGGAATCTTATGAAAGATGTGAGAAACAGTAAGATAGGAAGAAAACAGGAGCTCCACAAGGAGAGCAACAAAACCGAAAAGTCTTAGCACAGGGGTCCTTCCTGAGACTGATACTCCAACCAAGTACCATGCATGGAGAAAACCTAGAACCCCTGCACAGATGTAGCCCATGGCAGTTCAGTGTCCAAGTGGGTTCCATAGTAATGGGAACAAGGACTGCCTCTGACATGAACTGAGTGGCCTGCTCTTTGATCACCTCACCCTGATGGGGGAGCAGCTTTACCAAGACACAGAGGAAGACAAAGCAACCACTCTTGATGAGAGCTGATAGACTAGGATCAGAAGGAAGGAGAGGAAGACCTCCCCTATCAGTGGACTTGGGGAGGGTCATGTGTGGAAAAGGGGAAGGGAAGGTAGGATTGGGAAAGGAGGAGGGAGGGGTTTATGGGGGGGCCACAAAGTGAATAAAATGTAATTAAAAAAAAAGAACAGTATACACCATTAATTACTGAGTCATTTTCCCAGCTCTCATATATCTTATATTTAGACAGTACATTGTTTAGTTGCTTTAATTTTGGAGATTTTAAGAAAAAAAAACTTGAAAATCTTGTTAAAAGTTATATAAAATTATTGTTCAAAATATTACTTATTGTCATAGAAAAGTATTTTATATAGAAGCTAAAAAGTATGATAGCTTCATTGTACTCATATATTAGTTTCATAGCTATTCACGATCCTCAAAGCTTTGTCTCTCACTATAGACATATAGACATATAGAAGTTTATTGCTTCAACATTGAACAGACATGAATTGTAGGAATATATATGCATATAAACAAATATATATATATATATATCTTAAAACATTTAAGAAGGAAGAGAATATGGGTAGATGCAAACACTAATACTTGGGCTTGCAAATGTAGCAGAGGGCTAAATGGTGGAGACTTCCATAGACTGATGCAAAATTTAGACCTATTTGATATAATTTCTTTGTCATGTGTTTATAGGTTGTCTATAGTAAAAAGGAATATTCCCGTCCATATTTTAAAGTGAATGTGAGTGTGAGTTATAAAGTTGTAAGGGAAGAAACTGAGAACCTTGTTAATTAGATATACAAGAAAGGCCAAATGTGTAGATATGTCAATGGTCAATGAGTTAACTTAAATATATTATGAACCAGAAAAATCAGTGGTTCTCAGACATTAGCTTTAGTATAGACACAAACAGTCTGTACTGATTATGGAAACATAGATTTAAATCCAATCAAACCAAGCTTAAGAGGTTAAAAACTGAAGTTTCAGAAGACGGTTCAACTGATAAAATGCTTGTTCCACATAGAAATGAGGACTGGAGTTCGGTCCACAGTTCTTGTGAGACTCATAACAGTGGGAGTGCAGGTTTCTCTGATTCTTTTACCTGCTCTTAAGACCCTTTTATTTATACCTGGTTGCCTTATCCTGCCTTGATATGGTTTGTGCCTAGTCTTATGGTAACTAGTTATGCCATGTTTAGTCCATATCCTAGAGAGGACTGCTCTTTTTGAAGGGAAATGTAGGAGGAGTAGATCTTGGGGAAAGGAGAGACATGAAGGGAGTAGAAAACTATAGTTAGGATGCAGTATATGATGGAATAATTATAATGATAATGATGAAGTAAGTTTCTTGGCTACTTATGGTCACAACGCACAGGAGGCCTGGATGAGATCCTTGGAGCAAGCTGATTATCAATGCTGGTGGAAATCCAAGTGCTCTGCATTTAACAAAATCCATTGATTCAACAAGTACATTTGCAAGCAATTTAGAAGCCATTGGGTGCAGGCAGATGAACACGTACCCTTACTGTGGTGTGACCTTTTTTACTTTAACATGGTTACAAGCACAACAGCAAAAAAGAAAATTTGGAATTATTTTTTGAAACCCCAGGACAATTTTGTTGGAGGAGAAAGAAAGAAAAAAAAAAGGAAAGAAAGAAACAGATAAGAAGAAACAAAAAGTCGTAATAGGTATACTGTGTATCTCACCAGTTGCCCACAGGTGGGGAACAAAGGAGAGAAAGAAAACAACCACTTGAATTACTTGCCTGGTAGTCTGACACACAGCAGCAGGCAGCCACATGGCAGGCAGAGATGAAGCTTAAAAGAAATATTAAGGAAGCCCAAAAGATCAGTCAAAGCATAATTCTGAGAAGCATCTGAAAAAGAAATATGAAAAAAGATAAAGTTGCAACTTTCAGAGTTTCAGATTATACCTGGTGAAACATCATGGGTGCTCATATGTAGAGACTGAATTAATGGGCAAGAGGGTAAAGGGCCAGAAAATAATGATTTTTATAATAGTGTTTAAGATAAGTCTTTCACAACTAAATAAGTAGAATCATGTGCAACATGATGTTACAGTAGAGGACAGGATGCAAAAGCAATGATAATATAAGAAAAAATGATCAGAAATAATTTTTTTACACCACTTAATGTATAGACACTATCACTGTGTTGCAAAAAAAGAGAATTATTCTTGTTTATGTTGATGTTGGCTTAAACATACTATGTGACTAATTAGCTAAAGAAGAGCCCATATAATTATGTGAGGTTAGTGATAGTTGGTGATGATAGATGGTTGCCACTGGTTCATCTTCTTATACTGTATGTTCACTGTTGTTTTATGGTATTATCTTGCATATGCAAACGTGTCTATTATAAAACAGTAATGCCATATCATATCAGCAATCTATTCTGTGTTGGTTTTCTGGCTTTGTTGCTACATTTTCTCTACTGTTTGCCTTAATCACATGTTATTTTGTTTATAATGAGCTTTCCTATCATATAGCTAGAGTTTAGGTGTATGGTAGGTTGCAGCTCCTGAGTTTATTGAAAACACTACAGTATTATTAGGGAAATGAAGACTAATAATACGTTTCCAAGAATAAGTCTGTAGCAATATATGAATATATATTACATGGAAAATAATGCATGGTTCTAGAACATACAAGAGTTGTCTCCTAAGCTGCCAGATTTGTGCAGCATGACAATTGTGCATATATTTCCAAGAATATTACATGTGGAGAATAATAGATTTTTGCCATTTGTAATTTTTTAACTACAGATTTCCTATAGAGATAGTTCTCTCCTGTGCCAATGATTTAAAGCATATCTCCTACCTTCTCTATTGAATTCATGGTATCAGGTCTTATGTTAAAATCCTTGCTCCATTTTGTAGCTGAATTTTTAAATTAATATAATTTAATTTTATTATTTTACATGTAGCTATCCATTTTGAAGTTTTACCAGTGCTATTTGTTGAATATGCTCTCTGTACAGCAAAGAATACTAATATTGTACTAAAAAGTCAGCCTACACCGTGCAAGTAAGTCTTCAGTGTTTATACATCTGACAGAACGTGGGTATCCAGAATACACAAATAACTAAAACAAAACTAAACCTTATAAAATAAACAATTATAACTGGCACACAGAACTAAATAGGAAATTCTCAAAAGATGTTTAACATCTTTAGACATCAGGGACCCTCGGGAAGAGGCTTAATCCTCACTCAGAAGGGCAAACAGAACAGACATTAGAAGTAGGAGAAAACAGGAAACAGAACAGGAATATTCCAAGGAGGGTCATTGAAAGACTCTACCCAGCAGGAAATGGAAGCAGATGCTTAGACTCAGCCAAACTTTTGACGTGGTAAAGGAAATCTTGTGGAAGAAGGGGAAGACAGAAAGGCCTGGAGGAAACAGTAGCTCCACAAGGACAGCAACAGAGCTAGAAAGTCAGAGAGTTGTAAACTTTAATGTACAAAGAAAGGTGATGAATATATTAAATCAAAGGCAAAGACAATATGCTGTATATCATCTACATTTTGTTCTCTATGCAGGACTGCAGTGATTAAATGGTGTTTGCCTACATTTCTGTGGCTGGAACTTTTCCACCCAGTCTACGAGTTCAAATACTGACTTACAATAAATAAATGAATAAAAATAAACCTTCAAAAGACACACAGAGAAACACTGTTATTTTAGAATCTGGGAATTCTTTTTTTTAATTTAAATTTATTTTTTATAATGTGTTCACTTTATATCCCAACTGTAACCCCTCCCTCCTCTCCTCCTGGGCCCATCTTTCCTCTCTCCCCCTAACCCTCCTCTTATTCTCAGAATGGGGAAGCAGAGAATTCTCAACAGAGGAATATTGAATGGCAGAGAAGCACTTAAAGACATGCTCGGTGTCCTTAATAATCAAGGAAATGCAAATAAAAATGACCCCAGGATTCCACTTTACACCCATCAAAATGGCCAAGATCAAAAACTCAAGGGACAAAATATGCTGGAAAGGTTGTGTAGAAAGAAGAACCCTCCCCCATTGCTAGTGGGAATGTAAACTTGTACAACCACTTTGGAAATCAATCTGGCACTTTTTCAGAAAATTAGGAATCATGCTACTTCAAGACCCAGCTATACCACTCCAAGGCATATACCCAAACGATGTCTCACCATTCATTAAGAACATTTGCTCACTTGTGTTCATAGCAGTTTTATTTGTAATAGCCAAAATCTGGAAACAACCTAGATGGAAGAATGGATATAGAAATTGTGGTACATTTCCACAATGGAATACTACTCAGCAATTAAAAACAAGGAAATCAGGACATTTGAAGGCAAATGATGGGGACTAGAAAAGATCACTCTGAGTGAGGTAACCCAGAAACAAAAAGACACATATGGTATATACTCACTTATAAGTGGATATGAGCCATAAGATATAGGATAAACATACTAAAATCTATAGTCCTAAACAACAAGAACCCTAAGGAAGAGGCTTAATCCTCCTTCAGAAGGGAGAACTGGGAATTCTTTTGTCTCCTCAAGTTTTATACACTAATTGGATTTGGATACCCTTAAGTGCATACAGTTTTGCCTCCCTGATTGGTTCGATCCTAATTTTTGAATCTTTCATTCAATAGTTTTGTTGTTGTTATTGCTGCTCCTGCTGTTCTTGTTTCAGTGTTTGTTAGTTTTACTGTTTACTACAGAAACAGCACATACTACGCATTCTTCTAGTCAAACAGGGTCAATCTAAATGCCTTAGAAAATTAAGAGAAAAAAATAACAGTAAACATTTTGGAAAGGGAAGATGATGGAATCTGTGGAAAATGTTAAAACTTAGCAAACCAAGAGGAAAGTGGAAAAAAAGTTAACATGGTAAAGGTGTAGATACAAGGGGAAATTTACGTAATTTAGAAGAGGGAACAAAGAATATGAAATGCATTAGACAGTGTGTATTTTATTCATTAAAGAAGATTTTTATCTATATTGTAGAGTGTGAATAGCTAGAAGTATATTTAATTGTTTAAATGTGAAAACTATGAGGATACCTGGGCTGCTAATGTTTTGTCTCTGAACCTCAGAAAGTAAAAGGCAAGGAACTTTCAAACACTAAGCAACTTGGATATCTTCTGTCTGTGTTATAATTAAACTGCATTGCTATTTAATAATAAATATGTTTTAATAATAAGAATATACATAATACATATAGGAAGGGTATATTGCATAAGAGTAGTGCTATATATTACATATTATTAAGGAGCTTACATAGATCCTGCTTTGGGTTTAATTAAGACACAGGGTGACATCTCTTTATTTTAAAGCTGTTGACCTTTTGCTGGGGGAGTCTCTTGTAACTTAACCTACCTCCTCTATGTGTCTCCCACTGCCTACTTTCCACATACATCTGTCTCTTTCTGCTTTCTTCTCTGCAACTTTATGCATTTCCCTGTACCTTTCCATGCTCAGATATTCTCCTGGTTTTTCTCTTTTATTTAATTAAATTTTTATTTTTTACATTAATTACAGTTTATTCACTTTGTATCCCAGCTGTAGCCCCCTCACTCATTCCCTCCCAATCCTGCCCTTCCTTCCTTATCTCCTCCCATGCCCCTCTCCAAGTCCAATGATAGGGGAGGACCTCTTCCCCTTCTATCTGACCCTAGCTTATCAGGTCTCATAAGACCTGGCTGTATTGTCCTCCTCTGTGGCCTGGCAAGGCAGCTTTTCCTTCCAGGGCAGATGGTCAAAGAGCTAGCCACTGAGTTCATGTCAGAGACAATCCCTGTTCCCCTTCCTAGGGTACCCACTTGGATACTGAGCTACCATGGTCTACATCTGAGCAGAAGTTCTAGGTTATACCCATGGATGGTCCTTTGTTGAAGTATCAGTCTCAAAAAAAAGACCCCTGTGCCAAGATATTTTGGCAAGAACTATCCTTGTTCTTCTTGCACTTGGCACGGGCCACCAGCCTTTTAGTCTGCAAAAATCCATGATCCAGTCTGAACTATAAAGCAGTAGGACAAACTTGGAGCCATCTCTTTGGGTTGCCCTTTGGTATTGATGGATGTGTGATCTATACCACCTTGCTTTTGTTGTTGTTGTTTTGTAATTTTTTTTAATTTTATTTTTTTCTTTTTTACATTAATTAGTTTATTCACTTTGTATCCCAACTGTAGCCCCTTCACTTATTCCCTACCAATCCCACCTTTCCTCCCTCATCTTTTCCCATGCCCCTCCCCAAGTCCACTGATAGGAGAGATCCTCCTCCCTTTCCATCTGACCCTAGCCTATCTGGTCTCATCTGGACTGGTTGCATTGTCTCCCTCTGTGGCTTGGTGAGGCTGCTCCCCCCTCAACCACCTTGCATTTTAACATGATAACCTCAGAGAATCATCTCAGTAGGTGAGGAAGATCAAACATTTAGATACAGAAAACTGAAAACGGGCTACATAGGGAACAATAGCAGAGACTCTGTCAACACTCAGCTCTGCAGTGCCACAGGGAAATACAGTGGCACACCTTTATCCATTGTAGGGGAAGGTCACCCCGACAACTTAGGTAGTTAAATGCATAACGATATGTAAAGAGTTACATATGACTATGTTTATACATACATGTTATAAAATAAAAAGAAAATGAGGCACTTAGTGTGTGAAATAGTTAAAAAGGACAGTGAGTGATCGGACGTAGGAATTTTTTTAGTTCTGTTTGAAGGGCAAGGATTCATGTTTTCCAGTGTTATAAAAAATATATATCAGTGCCATTGATAAACTTGATGCTCTGGGGCATTTTTCTGTCTTGTTTGTATTGACCAGGACCCTGTACATTACTATAAACATACAAAGTACACACATTTTCTTTCTGTTAATTTTAAATTGCTTACTGAAAACTCAGCTGCTATGATCTAACTTAATCTTGTGGTACAACAGAAAAAATAAAGTTTTTCTCCTTTACACTTTATTCTCCCCACAGAAACATTGATTTTATATTGCTATAAAGAGACCATGCCATCTGGGGGCTGGCTGATTTTATCTCATGCTAAAATCCAGAGCCACCCCACAGTGACATTTCTTCTTTACTTCGACCCAGTCTTCATTTTTTTTCTCAAAACCATAAAAATCAAAAGCAACACTGACATTGCCCTTCTTTGTGCTTTCCCACTTGCTGTCTTTGTGCTGTCCATACAGTGACCTTGGCATTCAAAAAGGAGTAAAACACTTTGAGAAAACTTTGCTGCTGATATAGCTTAATATGTTTTTAGTTCACTGCATTGTATCTGGAATCAAGTTAATTGAAAGTCTCCACAGGATTACTCTTTTATGTATATTGAATTAAATTAAATGGTCCATTCTGATAATCAGAATAAGCACACTTTGTTTTCAGAAGTTTGCAAGTGTACATTGCTGATTGTCAATAACCATAACTGCATACACACACACAGACAAAAGCAAAACCAAACCAACCTCCTCCCCCCAAAAACCCCAAGTATTTAAGGGTTTTATATTAAGCTTGATTATTTACATTCTCATTTGTTTCATGCTCTTTCAACTGTGAGAGAAAGAAATTAGTAAGCCTTAATTGGGTCATTTAAAGTATCAAGTAAAATATAGTCACCCAAAGGTAGTCCGAAAATCTATTAAAATATTAATTCTGTTTTCAAGGAGAAAAGAATTTGGAGATTTGTTTAATTACATAGCAATTAATCTTGAAGAAGCTCTCATTAAACAGGTACTCCCCCAAGTGTTGGAGACATGGAAACAACAGTAGAAATGTTTAGAGCTGTAGTTCAGTTGTCATATCATTCACTAATTGATTTGAACTGTAAAGTGCCTGCACTTAGCAAGGACAAACAAACAAACAAACAAAAAAAGGTAGCAACAGAAAAAAAGACAAAGTACTACTTAATATCAATTCAGTCCTATTTAAGTTCAAGACAGTATTTTAATCTATTCATGTTTTAATTATTTTCCTGTAGGGGCAATAAAAGCATTGATACAGACCAGCTGAAGTGGTAAACAACTGCAGGTTAGAGCACTATTGATGGTATGAAAGAATGATATAGTGAAATTTTCTATGAATTGCTTACTGTTTAAACTATATCCATATGATTTGATTACAACTTCAAG
The DNA here is from genome assembly GCA_028658305.1 of Pachyuromys duprasi. Lineage (NCBI taxonomy): Eukaryota > Metazoa > Chordata > Mammalia > Rodentia > Muridae > Pachyuromys > Pachyuromys duprasi. Next base: position 82,931,890 of record CM053744.1, on the reverse strand, counting down.
TTTTAATATCTATGCCTATCTCATAAAGTGGTCACTGTATCCCTCTAAGGAAAATTACAATAACAAGTAATATGGAAATGTCTAAGAGAAGCAGATCAATATACATACAATGGTAATGTTTGATTTAAAACCAAATCTCTATCTCTTCCAACAAGTGTTCAAATTCATACCAATATACTCTTATGGAAGAAACATAAAATTTCAAAATAAAATACATAAAGAAGAGACAAAGATAGGAATGGAAGAAGAAAGAATGTTGATATCCTTAGGGGAAATGAGATAAACGCAAAGATTTTAGGAGACAGAGAATTAGGGGAAGTGAAGACAATAGGTATGTAAACAAAATCTGTGGTCACTTTTCCCTAAACATAGCTTCAGATCCTAAATTATGGCTAAAAATTGAACATCCATGAGAAATACACTATGCCTTAGTCAGAGTGCTGTTTATTGTTGTGAAGAGATTCCATGGCCATGGTAACTCTAGGAAAATATTTAATTGGAGGAATATTCCCTTTGCTCCATATCCTTGCCAGCATGTCCTGTCACTTGAGTTTTTTTATCTCAAACATTCTGACCAATGTAAGATGGAATTTTAAAGTCATTTTGATTTGTAGTTCCCTGATGACAAAAGGCATTAAACATTTCTTTAAGCTCTTCTTAACCATTCTCAACCATTCTCTGTTGAGAATTCTGTATTTAGTTCTGTACTCCATTTTTAATTGGGCTATTTAGTTGTTGATTTTTAATTTCTTGAGTTCTTTGTAAGTTTTAGAGATTAGCCCTCTGTTGGATGTATGACTGGTGAAGATCTTTTCCTAGTACATAGGCTGCCATTTCTGCCTTACAGAAGATTTTCAGTTTAATGAGGTCCCATTTGTTAGTGGTTGAGTTTTGAGCATAAGCTCTTAGTGATCTCTTCAGGAAGTTGCCTCCTGTACCAAAGAATTCAATGTTTTCTCCCACTGTCTCTTCTATTAGATTTAATGTATCTGTTTTTTTTTATGAAGTCTTTGATGCACATGAACATGGTATTTGTGAAGCATGATAAATATAAATGTATTTGCATTCTTCTACATGTAGATATCCCCACCACCATTTGTTGAAGATGCTTTCTTTTACACATTGTGTGGTTTTGGCTTCATTGTCAAAAATTGGGTGTCCAGAGGTATGGGTATATTTCTGGGTCATTGATCAGTTCCACTGATCTTCCTGTCTGTTTTTATGCCAATAGTATGTTGTTTTTATTACAGTTGTTCTGTAGTACAGCTTGAAATCAGGGATGACAATACCGCCAGAAGTTATTTTACTTTAAATAATTGTTTTTAACTATCTTTTTTTTCATATAAAGATTGTTCTTTCAAGGTCTGTAAAGAAATGTTTTGGAATTTTGATGGAAATTGCATTGAATCTGTAGATTGCTTTTGTTAAGATCGCCTCTTTTATTATGTTAATACTACTGATCCATGAGCATGGGAGATTGTTCTATCTTCTGATTTCTTCAATTTCATTTTTCAAGGACTTAAGGTTATTCTCACACAAGTTTTCCACTTGATCGGTTAGAGTGGGAGTGCAAACTTTTACAATCTGGAAATCAATCTGTTGCTTTCTCAGAAAACTGGAAATAGTTCTACCTCAAAACCCAGCTATACAACACCTGGGCATTTATTAAATGATGATTCACCACACCACAAGGACACCTACTCAACTGTTTATAGCAGCTTTATTCATAATAGACAAAACTGGAAACAACCAATATGTCCCTCAACCAAAGAATCAATTATAAAGGTGAGGTACATTTATACACTGGAATGCAACTCTGATATTATAAACAAAGAAATCATAAAAATTGCAGGCAAACAGATGGAACTATAAGGATGGAAAATTTTAACTTGGCACTAACCATGGGAACTAACCATAGGAACTGAGACTTGTGAGCTTTAATCATTACCAAACCTGGATCTGATACAATACCAAACCCGGATCTGATACAAAACGTTTCTAAGAGACACCCTTCTGTAGCTATGGATACAATCTCTAACTGTCCCCTAGTCAGCACACCTGAGCACAGCCAATCACAGACTGCCCCCGTTAGAAAAGTCCCTTACCCCTAGACCCCCTCCTGTTTTGTGGTTTTTGCCTTTATAAACTCTGTGATTCCACTGCTGGGCGCTCTGTACCACCCCCTTGCATGGGAGCTGTGTGCGGAGCCCCTGCATGCTGGCTACTAATTAAACCTCTTGCTGATTGCATCAAGTTCTTGACTTTGTGGGTTATTGAGGTCTGGTGTCTATCCCAAGGAATGGAGGGTCTCCCCACCTCGGGAGTCCAACAGAACTAGAAAATATTGTCCTGAGTAAGGTAACTCAGATCCAGAAAGACATGCATTGTATTTACTCAGTACAACAATCCACACACTCAAAGAACCTAAGAAACAAGGATGGCCCAAGGGAGTTATCTTGAATTTGCCTCAGAACGGGAAACAAAATAGACATTAAAAATAGATGAAGAGAGAGAACAGGGTGGGAAAGGGTGTGGAGAGAGAATAGAATATTGGTATCAGGTCAGGGGAGAGCAGGAGGTTGTGAAAGGAGTAAGCTAACCTTACAGATTCCATTTTAAGTTTTAGGCCCTATGTTAAGCTAAGTTCTCTCAGTCCTTTTCCAGAAAGCAGAAGAACACAGGTGTTGACGAGGAAGCTGGCAAATTAAGACAGACCCATCAGGGGGCGGGGAGGAGATGAGGGAGGGATGGGAAGAGTGAGAAGGAATGAGGGAGGGGGCTATGCCTAGGATGCAAAGTACCTAACCTGTATTTGATATAAAAATAAATAAATCACATTAAAATAAAAAAAGACAGACCCATGGACTCACCGGGTTGTATAAGAGTGACGAGGCCTGTGACCAGACCTGTGCTTGCAAGATATCGTTGCCTGGCAACCAATCCAGATGGCCCCAGTCCTCCACCCAGATATCCCTTGGCTTGTGACCAGAGTCACATAGCCCGGCTTCTCAGAAAAAACACAAGAAGTGCTAATTCTTCCCCCACCCTTAGCAACAGCCAAATCAGCATGTAACAGGACATGCCAGGCTATGGTCATGATCAGATATCTTACAGATGGCCCGACCTGGACTGACCTGTTTTGGCACCTAAAATAGACCAATCATTTTAACAGCCAACTTCCCTATAGACCCTTTTACCCAAAACTGTAATGCTAAGGCATGTAACTCCATGCTTGCAGTTTCTCCCTATAAAAACCCAAATCTTTTGTTCCTCGGGGCTGACTCTTGTTTGAATGTGGGACAGCCCCAACACGTGTTGGCTTAAATAAACTTCTTGAGGTTTGTATCATTCTGGCCTCCGAGTCTCCTTCATGCATTTTCCCAGTATTTGGGTCCCAAATTGGTCATAACATTTGGGAGGTGAGGAGCTGGAAGAGGGAAGGGAGTGGGAGACATCTCTGAGACAAGCTGGAGACCCTGGATGGGTTAGGTTCCTGGGAGGATAGGATGTGACTCTAGCTGAGACTCCCAGCAGCAGATGATTTGCAAAAGGAAGTCCTCATCTCCTATAGCCAGGCAGGACTTGCAGAAGAAGGAGGGGGATACCAACTGATTTACAAAATCTTCCTCCTAAAATAAACCCTGCCTACAATATTCTCAGAGATATACATGAAGCCAAGATTGAGGGAAGGGCCAAACAATGACTGGCCAAACTTGAGAACCACCCAATGGGAGAGAGTCAATCCCTGACATTATTAATGATACTCTGCTGTGCTTGCAGACAGGAGCCTAGCATGAGTGTCTTCTGAGTGGCTCTACCCAGCAGTGGTTCAAAACTGGTGCAGAGAGGCACTGCCAAACATTAGGCAGAGCTCCTGGAGTCTTGTAGAAGAGTTACAGGAAGGACAGAGGGACTGAGAGGGGACTAGAACTCCACAAGAAAACAAACAGAGTCAACTAACCTAGACCCATGGGCCTCACAGAGAATGACTCAAAAACCAAAGAGCATGCATAGAATGGACCTAGGTCCCCTACAAATATGTAGCTGATGGGCAACTTGGCATTCTTGAGTGTCCCTTAGAAATTAGAATGGGGATTATCTCTGACATTGACTCTGTTGCCTGGTTTTGGATCACTTTCCCCTAGTGGTGCTGACTGGTTGGGCTCCAGGGGAAAAGGATGTGCTCATTCTTGATGCAAATTGATGTCAGGAGGCAGGTGGGTTCGGGGTGGGAAGAGGGTTATTTTTCTGAAGGGGAGGATGAAAAGGGGAAGTGGATGTGATGGTAGTGCCAGGAGAAGAGAGGAGGGTTCTATAGAGATGTAAAGTGAATAATAAATAAAAAATTAAAAAGACACTTAATTGAGGCTTGTTTATATTTAGAGATTAACAAATTATTGTTATGGACATACCTCAAGCAGGCAGACCAGGTGTTGGGAGAGGTAGCTGACCATTCTACATCCAGATCAGCAGTCAACAGAGAATGAGAGAGAAAGAGAGGGGTTTACCTAGTGACACACTTCTTCCAACACCCCAACAAGACCACACTTACTCCAAGAGGGCCACACTCCTAATGCCACTCCCTAAACTCCCCAAACACCCTAAGCATTTAAATGCAAGAGCCTGTAGAGACCATTCTTATTCAAACCACCATATTTTAGGATCTAATCTATATTCTCACATTCTAAATTTTAATACTTGTTTTCATTTCTACAGCACATGAAATACCATGCAAAGAATAAAAAAATCTCATAAGGATAGAGAGATATGTACGATATCTAATAGGGAATGAAATAATTGTAGAATTTGCTTTGCTGTTTATACTCTACCATGAGTAGTGGTTCAACCAAGCAAAACAGGTTAACACCCTGAAATCAGGGTATACTGTGATTTCAGCAGAGGAGTTTGTTGAGCATAACAAAACCTGGGAAGTATTTGAAAATGAGTGGATTTTTTTTATGTTTTACAAGTATTATTGCCTCAAAAATCCTCATGTACAAACTGAACAAAGTTTGCATTTCTTGTAGTGATAAGACACACAATATGACTAATGAGGAGAAAAAATGAAATGAGATTTCAAACATCTCACTAAAACACTAAGAATATTCAGCATATTCTTAGAGACATGCCTAATAAAGACAATCACTTTTTAGGGCTTTAAATGAGAGACAAAGACATAAAAATTCCTGGGTTATTGTTTTAAAATTTAGCCTTAATGTCCTGAGAGGAATAACTAGCCTTACTGCATTCTTTCCCTCCCACTAATTATACAGTTGCTAGGAAACTGGCCCATCAGACCAGGCCAGAACTGTTTGTAGTGGAAAGATCATTTCAAAAGTAAATTTCCCAGAGTGGTTGTACAAGTTTGCATTCCCACCAACAATGGAGGAGGGTTCTTCTTTCTCCACAATCTCTCCAGCATGCATTGTCACTAGAGTTTTTGATCTTAGCTATTCTGGTGGGTGTAAGGTAAAATCTCAGAGTTGTTTTGATTTGCATCTCCCTGATGGCTAAGGACTTTGAGCATTTCTTTAAGTGTTTTTCTGCCATTCTATAATTCTCTGCAGTCAGTTCTCTTTTTAGCCCCATACCCCATTTTTTTAATTGGATTATTTGGTTTCTTGCTTTTTAACTTCTTGAGTTCTTTATATATACTGGATATTAGCCCTCTGTCAGTAGTAGGATTGGTAATGATCCTTTCCCAATCTGTAGGCTGTCGTTTCCTTCAGATGACAGTGTCCTTAGCTTTACAGAAGCTTTTCAGCTTCATGAGGTCCTACTTATTGATTGTTGATCTTAGAGCCTGTGCTGTTGGTGTTCTATTCAGAAGTAGTCTCCTGTGCCAATAAGTTCTAGGGTCTTCCCCACTTTTTCTTCTAACTGGTTTAGTGTGTCTGGTTTTATGTTGAGAAATCAATTTGGCGCTATCTTAGACAATTAGAAATAGTGATTCCTCAGGACACAGCTATACCACTCTTAGGCATATATCCAAAAGATGCTCAAGTACACAACAAGGACATTTGCTCAACTATATTTGTAGCTGCCTTATTTGTAATAGCCAGAACCTGGAAACAACCCACATGTCCCTCAGTTGAGGAATGGATACAGAAATTGTGGTACTTTCACACAACAGAATACTACTCAGCAATAAAAAAGAAGGAAATCATGAAATTCACA
>CM053744.1:82905305-82925213 GCA_028658305.1 Pachyuromys duprasi | reverse complement strand
ACTGAAGACCCTAGTAAGGGAAACAGGGACTGTTTCAGTCTTGAATTTGATGGCTGACTCTTCGACCCTCCCCCATACATGCCAGGGAGTAACAACCTGGCTAGATCCCAGGGGAGGGCATTGCAGCCAGCCCTGAGGAGACAAGATGATCTGGGGTCAGATGGAAGGGGAGGAGGTCCTCCCCCATTGGTGGACTTGGAGGGGGAGGGGAAGGAGTTGAGGGAGAGTTGGGGAGGAGTTGAGGGAGGGTTGGGGACGGTGGGAGGGAATGAGAGAGGGGGCTATGCATGGGATGCAAAAAACCTAACCTGTGATTGATATAAAAATAAATAAATTTATAAAAAAAAAGTAAATTGCCCATACTCAGTAATGTAATGGCAAAGTATATAAGACCTCACTTGTATTTTTTCCCTTGAAAAACTCTGTACCCCTAGAACTCAGGGCCACATTCCTCTCCTGTTTCCACAGGAAGTTTGTGTACCATGTTTGAATGCATTTACAATTTAAAAACCTCCTGTATTTACACTGGAGTCTATTTATTCCTGGTCTTTTGGTGTTCGTGAACTGGGCATAATATAAAAAACTAGAATGAGGAGCTAGCAGTGAATACATATATTTGTACCTGTATTTCCACAGGCTAAAGAATGTTTAAATGACTTTTAGTGTAACCAATGTCTTCCCTAGAGTTCTGTCTGTACTGTACAGCTTTTCTAAGTATACACCCATAATTCTGCATAGCAAGAGGCTGTGTCATAGACCACAGTTCCACTGATGACTTAGATATGACTTATATATCTTTGTTGTGGTGTGAGAATGTGTTCCCAAGCCCAAGTTTTACCTCAGTAGTTTTCAATATTAGTTAATATATTTTATTTAGAGAAAACTTATTACAGACATGTCAAAATAAAGAGTCACAAAACAGACCCTTTATACCTAAATTAAGCTTTCACATTAAGCCTGCTTTAAACAGGATATTTGTCATTATGTTAACAAAAATTCAAAATTATTAGAGAAGTGAAAAAAAACAATAGAATACATCTTAATATTGTCTTTGAAATCTGTGTGCATAAGTTTTGGAAGTTAGAATTCTATGCAAAGGTATGCATATATACATATCCATACAAACTTTAGTTGCTTTTAAAATTAAAGTGTTATTTTTCTAACAATCTGACAACCCATATAAATTCAAAACTGTTTTTATGGTGCTTTTCCATTATTTTGTTTGTTGCTTGCTAATTACTTTTCTTGCCCAATTTCATTTGCAGTTTGAATGAGTAAACTGTTACTTTCCGCCCGCGGGCTGCTAGACGAATAGTCAATATGTAGCGGTAATAAAATCATAAATTTCTTTGAACAGGCAATTTCCAACTTATACATCCACAGAGGGTTTCTTCAATTTCTACTGTTAGAGAAACAACTTTATGCAACCTACAAAGTTTTATGCTCATTTATGAAGTTCGGATTCATGGATCTAAAGTCAAATGATTGGTTGTTACATTAAACGATTGCAAAGAATGAATTGCATAAAAACGAAGTAGAACACCTTCATGCTTTTCAATTAATATGTACCCCAATATCAGTTATAGAGTGATTTGGAGTTTGAGCAACTGTGTAAATTACAATTAAAGATTATTTAGAGAAAATGTGTTTTATTTGTGATTTAAAGTATTCAGTGACATTTCTTTCTTAATTCTCCAACTTTACTACTGGATATGTACATTTCAAGGGCAATGTACATCACAAGGATATGTCTGCCATAAGGTTATGTCATACACACACAAAAACTATGGAAAATTCATTAACAAAATTATATATATATATATATATATATATATACACACACAATCAATTTGCCTTAAATAAAAGAAAGGCAATACTTTCTTTTTTTTTTCTCCTGGGCTTTTTTTTTAATTTATTTATTTTTATCTCAATCACAGATTAGGTACTTTGAATCCCAGGCCTAACCCCCTCCCCCATTCCCTCCTACCCTCCCACTCCCTCCCTCATCTCCCTCTTCCCCGCCCAAATGCAGTTAACTTTTTAACTATTACTGGATAATCTAGTTGTAACATAAACACATGTATTTTATATCTTTTCATATGTAATCCTTTTAAATTAAATGAAAATTTCAGAAAGCTAAATTATCTGATGTAACGTCCAATACAGGCGCATTCTGCCATTAGGTAATTTCACATATTGGCTTTTATATTCATTGTTGGCTGATACTCCTTTTCTGTGAATTCTTTCATAAGGAAAACATGAAGGTGATCATGATCTGGACATTCTTCTTATTCAACAGGTCAGAAATATTTTATAAGCTCTACTGAGACTCCCTACTGGGTCTTCTTTTAAGTACCATTAAAGTGCATGGGAGTTTAGCATTTTTATTCACAAGAGAGGAAAGGAAAAAAAGAGCAGCCAGACCTTATTAGAATGGGAAGATGTTTATAGAGTAGGGTCATACTCTTGAGGTCATTGTTCTAGAAAACTTTTGGGTAATTAGGATAAAATTTGCATAGGGACATTTGAGATGCTCATTTGAGAGACACAGTTTAAGGTCATTTGCAGATTTTTACTGTGATGAGCATCATGAGGGTGATGAAGGAGCTATAGAATTACAAAAGAAGAAATAAAGAAAAGCAAAATAGTTCTTTCTATATTTCCAAAGCATTGTGAAATAGAAAAATATAGAAGCATAAATTCGAAAAGGGAAGACAAAAGGAAATGACTGTAGAAAACTATTTCCTGAGAGACAGATATGTCAGAAGCAAAAAATTAAAGCATAATGTGTAAACTGAACTTAATTCTGGAGATGTTATGTAGGAATTTGTAAAGATTATTAGTGTGTGGTTATTTAGAAATCGTGTATAAATACAAATTCAAAGAAAAATAAAATAGAAATATGGATTTCAGTGTAAAATCCACAGTTATTAATATTATTAAAAACTTAACCAGAATTTAAAGCAATAATTTTATTCTAACCAATTTGATTTAAACAGATGTACTTCAAAACACAATGAACCATAAATATTTGTTAAAAAATAAAGTTTTCTTGGAGCATGTGCTGCCATGGGCTACATCTTTGCAAGGGTTCTAGGTTATCTCCATGAATGATCCTGGGTTAGAATACCAATCTCAGAAAAGACCCCTGAGCCTAGATTTTTGGTTCTGTTGAATCTTCATGAGTTGACATCATAAAATTTAGAGTAACTTTATTTCTCTGTCAATCGATATTCCTTTATTGAGAATTCTCTGTTTAGCTCTGCATCCCATTTTTTAATTGGATTACTTGATGTGTTGCTTTTTAACTTCTTGTGTTCTTTTTATATTCTGGCTGTTAGCCTTCTGTTAAACATAGGCTTAGTGAAGATACTTTCCCAGTCTGTAGGCTGTCTTTTGTTCTGATGACACTGTCTTTTGCTTTGCAGAAGCTTTTCAGTTTCATGAGGTCCCATTAATTGATTGTTGAGCTAAGAGACTATGCTTTGTGTTCAGGAAGTTATCTCCTCTGCCAATGAGTTCAAGGCTCTTCCCCATTTTGTCTTCTAACAGGTTTAGTGTGTCTGTTTTTATGTTGAGGTCTTTGATCCACTTACACTTCAATTTCATGCAGGGTGATAAAATGGATCTATTTGCATGTTTCTACATGTAGACATCCAGTTAGACCAGCACCATTTGTTGAATATCTTATTTTTCCATTGTATTGTTTTGGCTTCTTTGTCACAAAACAAGTATCCACACATGTGTGGATTCATTTCTGGATCTTCTATTTGATGCCCTTGATCCACCAGTCTGTTTCTATATCAGTACCATTCAGTTTGTATTACTGTTGCTCTATAGTGAAGCTTGAGATAAAGGATAGAGAATACCTCTAGAAGATCCGATATTGAACAGAACTGTTTTAAGAATTCTGTTTTGTTGTTGTTTTTTTTCCATATGAAATTAAGAATTGTTTTTTTCCATGTTCTGTAAAAATTGTGTTGGTATTTTAATTGGAATTGCATTGAAGCTGTAGATTACTTTTGGTAAGAAGATGATTTTCACTATGTTAATCCTACTGATCCATGAGCATGACTCTATTCTTCACAGGCAGAAGCTTGAAACAACCTAGATATCCCTCAATGGAGGATACAGAATGGATACAGGAATTGTAGTAGATTTACACAATGGAATACTACTCAGCTATTAAAACAAAGGAAATCATGAAATTTGCTGGCAAATGGTGGGAACTGGAAAAGAACATCTTGATTGAGATAACTCAGAAGCAGAAAGACAAGCATGACATAAACTCAGTCATAAGTAAATATTAGCCATATAATATGGGATAAACACACTAAAATCCATACTCCTAAAGAAGCTAAACAACAAGGAAGACCCTAGGGAAAATACTCAATCCTCATTCAGAAGGACAGATGTGATAGACATTGGAATCAGGAGAAGGTAGGGAACAGGACAGGAGCCTTCCACAGAGGAACTCTGAAAGAATCTATCTGGCAAAGTATCTAAGCAGAGGCTGAGACTCACAGCCAAACTTTGGGCAGAATTCAGGGAATCTTATGAAAGATGGAGGAGATAGAATGACTTGGAGGGGACAAGAATTAAAAAATGAGACCAACAGAGCCAAAAAATAAAACAAAAACAAAACCCCTAAGCCCTGGGGGTCCTGCAGAGTCTGATAGCCCAATCAAGGACAATGCATGGAGAGGACCTAAAACCCCAGCTCAGATGTAGCCCAATGACTCAGTATCCAATGGGTCCCTAGTAAGGGGAGCAGGGTTTTCTCTGGTATGAACTCAGTGACAGTCTCTTTCATCACCTCCTCCTAGAGGGTGCAGCTTTGCCTGACCACAGAGGAAGGCAATGCAAACAGTCCTAATGAGTCTAGGGTCAAATACTAGGAGAGGAAGACCTTCCCTGTCAGTGGACTATGGGAGGGGCATAGGGAGAAAAGAGGGTAGGAAGATGGGATAGGGAGGAAATGAGGGAGGGGACCACAGCCAGAATACAAATTGAATAAACTGTAATAAATGATAAAAATAAAAATGAAAAAATAATTAGAGTATCTTATGTTGTACAGGGTATTTAACCAGCCTGGAGCCTTTCAGGTCCTGAGAGAGTCTTAAATCACCACTTGGGACATATAGTCATAGTCTGTGCCATGTGTGAGATATACATCCTGCCCTCCCTCTCTTCTCCCTCTTTCTTCTCTCTGCCTGTCCCTTTGATTTTCTGTCTGTCTTCTTCCCTACTCTGCATTCTCCTCTCTTTTCTAAGCTCTCCCACTGTCTCAGTTTCACTTATTCCCATAATAAACCTCTTTGTAACCACAGCCTGTTCCCCAGTGTCTGATTTAGATTATAACAATAATGACTTGCTACCAGATACTGAGGAGAATAGGACAAAAGGAATTCTTACGTTTTTTGGCACAGCAGGTTGCATAACATTTATGTTATTGTATCACATTATTCCTAATATAACCTTTCCATTATACAATTGAAACTATATCTCATATCCACGGCTTAAAATTTTTATAATTGCAGTGCTACTTAAAGGTTCTCGTTCTGTCTCCCTCATCTGTCTCTGCACTACCCTATCTCTATCTCTTTTTGTCTCTGTCTCATTCGTTGTGTCTGTCTGTTTCTATCTTCTGTCTCTGTCTCTCTGTTTCTGTCTCTCTACCTCCTGTCTGTCTGTCACTGTCTGTTGATCTTCTCTTCCCTTAAGGCTGTTGGCCTTCAGAGGTGGGGCACAGGGCTGCCAGGGGGAGCAGAGGCAGGGCACCGAAGTCTTTAAGCAGGAGGAATGACATCCAGCACCAGCTGCAGGGAGGCAGATCAACTTTATTCTAGGGGTGAGGGTAATATATAGGAAAAGGGAAGGAGCCAAGAGGTAGCCTGATAGATGCTCACAATGGACCTTATTTGCAGGGATATACTATCTAATTATCATCAGCAGGGGGAGAGCATTCTGGAGAAAATTGTGTCAGAGGCTGCTTCTAGGATAGGCCAGGCATCTAGCTCAGGGATATGCTCCATTAAAGACAGACAGATAATAGGAAGCCCCTTGCAGGAGGGAGTCCTACATCTTTTGTGGAACTCAGGGAGTTGTCCATTCATGGAGAGTGCAACTATCAGCAGCAAGGCCCTCCAACAGCTGTCTTTTTCTTTGTCTCTGTCTGTCTTCCTCTTTTTTTTTTTTGTCTCTGTATCTCTGTTTTTCTTTCCTCTGACTCTGTATCTCTTAGTCTCTGTCGCTCTCTGTCTCTGTCTGTGTCTCTGTCTCTTTCTCTGTCTCTGTCTTGCCAGGGTCATTCCCTTTTGATTTTGAGACAGGCTATCGTTATAGACCAGAACTATCAGGAAGCTCCCTATGTTTGCAGCTTTTTTTCTTGTCTATAATAATGCTGTCTCAGCTTTTGTTAAGCTACAATAAACCAAACTGAAAAAGTAGAGCCAGAAATCCTGTTTTGCAATAATTTTAATAAATAAAGACGATTTTTATTTAATTGTAATAAAAAACACCCCTTACTTCATAAAAAGTGGGTATGCTAGTTTAATGATTTAGTCTCTAAGAAATTATTGAGAAGCAATTTTACTTGAGACTTAATTATGCATGACAGTAAATTGTTAAGTGAAAAAAGAAAACTATCTAAAACTTGCTCAGGCTAAGGACTGAAATTAAAGTAGTTGTATTTCACTATTTTGTTAGTATAGTTATTTGATAGTCTGGCTTAATTTTATGGCTAGAAAAATTAAATATTTTCAGATTTCAATTCTTGGTTGACTTAACTAATTATTAATCTTAGTGACTGTTAATCCAATGTTTTGTATTCTTTAATATTCAAGTATTCAGTGTGTTATATAAAGATCAGTGGTAAAATGGATGTACCTTTATATCTCAATATAAGGATATGTGTTAATTAAAACATACACACAGATACACAGTACATTAGATATAATATATATATAATATAAACACGTTATATATAATATATTATATTTATATAAAAATTTTAACATACCATTCTACTATTTAGTATTTGTCAATGGGCTTTTAAAAATCAATATATATTATACTTTTACAGTGACAGTATATTGGAGATATGAAATACTGTGTGTGTGTGTGATATCTTATAATCTATAATTGTTTATAGGACTCCCGTGAATTCCATCTCTCAAGATTTGAGAACTGAATGTCTCCTCAAGAATAATTCACAACTAGTCAATATTTTACTGATGTAATAACCTGACCATGATCCCTGAGTCAGTTTGTGATGTAAAAATAATTAATTTCATTCAGTTCACATTAGAGATGATGGATAACATCATTCATCAAGGCATTGGAAAGTATTTTCAGAAATTTTATTTCAAAGCATTAACTCCTTGACTACCTTACGGTAGACAGATTTGTAGGGTCAGTATTCTATAAAAAGATTTACAGTCTTTCTGCAGTGCTGCCTACATAATATCTAGCCTTGTAGGCATTTTAACAATGTTTTTATTTATGGTATAACTATAATATTTGAAATGTACTTTATCTGCTTAGGAAATTCAGTCTAAGATCAACAAATGGTTTCCAAAGTTACAAAAGAATGGTTTGATAATGGTAGAAGTTACATTTTTTATTTATTTGAAAGTGGGCTTATCAGAATGATTAATCTTTATAACCCAATAGGTAATCAAATAGAGCATAAACCCTCTATTTCTACCCTTGTGGACTAGCTTCCTTTATACACACATAGACATAAATGTAAACACACACACACGTAGATTGAGGAGTGACTACATGTCATGGTTAGATTTGTACTACATGTCTGTCTTTTGACAAAAAGAATCTTGTAATTATTCAGATAACTCAGAAGTTTCTATCTGGTGTTGAATATCAAATAAATCAGTTTTCAGTCTCTGTTGAATTCCCAAGGATGTAGGTTCTAGCACCAGTGAAGAACAGATCAGAAACAGGATAAATGAATGTACCAGTGAAAAGGAGAACAAGCAGGCCAAAAACAAATACTTCCTTCTTCCAAATCTTTTTATGTAGTGTAGCACCAGAAGATGTGGCCCAGACTTAGGATAGGTCTTTGACCACACATATTCCAGTCAAGAAAATCCCTTACAGATACTCTTGATGTCTTTCATTTTGTTGATGAGTGTAATATTTTAATTGATTTTCTTATCTTAAATCTTCTTGCCTGAATACGTAAATTTCAGGTGTTCAAAGTAGATAATTCTTTCAATTTGCTGTTGAATTCAACTTTTTCGTATTTTAATGGGAATTTTGCCTCAGTGTCTACTAAGGATATTTTTCTTCAATTATTCATTTAATAGGAATATATTTGTTTTCTTTAATATTAGTAAAATAATGACACAGTTCTCATCGAACCCATTATGGGACATTTTATATCTGTGACAGAGTTTGAAAAAAATTGCCATTCATTTTTCTTTAAGGTTTGCTGTAAGTCTCCAGTGAAGGCACCTGGTTTCAGCTTTTCTTTTATGGAAGGTTATTTTTTATTTTTATTTTTTTGCTTTGTTTTGTTTTGTGTCAAATACTCCATCCCCTTTCAGACTGTCTAATTTATGTGCATAGTTGATCACATTGCCCATATCAGTCTTCGTTCTTTCTGTGAAATCTCTTGTAACTTTTATTCCATTTTGTTTTGTTTTGTTTTCCCCCTCTTTGGTAAGAGAGCAACTTAGGTCTTCTACATTGTGGGCCAGCCCACAACCCTAACTTATGTAGTGTCTATATGTATATTTTCTTCCTAAAATTCATTGCAGTCTTTTTCCTTAGTATAGCTGAGGATCTTTGAATTTGTTCGCTTTGTCAAAATGTAAGCCTGTTTTTTTTTCATTCTGTATTGCATTATCTCTGATCCAGTCTGTTTCCTTTCCTTAACTGACTGGAGTCAGTTTGGCTCCCTTTCATTGATTTTTCTGCAGCACTATAATCTTCTCACTTGCATTTCTTCTGGCTTTGCTAGCACTCCTTTTCATTGTGTAGGATTGTGTTTTCTACATCTTCAGATACTTTCTAAACATCATTGTGAACTCTTCTCTGAAGGACTCTATTTTTTAAGTATTAATGTTTATACAGATTTCATTATTTCCATTTCCGTTATCATTTTCAGTTTCAACTGTGTTGTAACTTCAATGTTTTTACGTATGTTATACATGTGATATGACATATTTGTATACATGTTCACATATAAGGATATGTTTTCTGCTGTTGGTAGGTCTACTATTCTGTATATTTCTGTGATACCTGATTCACCCTGATCATTGTTGCTTTTTTGTTTGTTTGTGAGTGGGTTTCACTCTGCAACAAGGTATTCTCTGGCTCTGTATCTGAAACTCAGATCAACTGCAACCTCATAGCAATTCCTCTGTTGTAGTCTACTGAGTGTTGGGTTATAAGCATGATTTTTCACATCAAATTACTTTTCTTATCAGTATTATGAGTTTTGTGACAAATAAAAACAAGCAGTGTCTCTAAAAATCTTTAGTTGCTATTTTTCCCCTGAGTTCTGCTTACATGTATATCACACATTTAGGTATATTTTGAAACCTAAATAATTATTATATCTTCCTGGAAATGTGACTTCTTTTCATTATTTGTTCAATATTTCTTTCATCTGATTTATTCATGAGTTCTACACTCTTTCAGTTTGTATTTGAATGGATTATGTTTCTTTTTCCTTTAAGTTTTAGGTAATTTATATTTTGAAAATAGCCTTGCTAGGCCACAGAGGTGGACATTGCAGCCAGTCCTGAAGAAACCTGATAAGCTAGGGTCAGATGGAAAGGGAGGAGAACTTCCCCTATCAGTGGACTTGGAAAGGGGCAGGGAGGAAAGAAGGAAGGGAGGGTAGGATTGGGAGGGAATGAGGGAGAAGGCTACAGCTGGGATACAAAGTTAATAAAATGTAACTAATATTTAAAACATAAAAAATAAATAAAAAAGAAAATAAAGTGGACCCAATTTAGACACATTAAATCTTGCTATGTTTTATTTTTGGCACTCATATTTTCAGTGTTGAATTTCTAAAGTTTACACTTAAAGTAATTTCTGGTTGGTTAAAAAATAATTTGTTATTTATTTTTCATCTTTTTTTGTCTCAAATCAATCTTAACCATCTTTTGTGTTTTAAGAAACTACTTTTTAAAAAGTTTTAAAAGAACTAAATAAAAAACTTTTAAAATAAATTTTTAACTCCCCTTGAAGATTCATATCTCTATACTTTTCTCATTTTCAAGCTTTCATATTTATGGACTTATTTATCATGATCATTGCACTTCCATAAACTTTCATAAAACTATAACAATGCATTATGATGGGTAACAACTTGTTCACAATATAAATATAACCATTCTATTTCCAATTAAATTATTCATGACATAAATTGCATTCTTCTATATTGATTACTATGAATTTGAATCTTTAAAAGCACTGCTTAAAACATTATATATTTCACTATACATTATATTATCACTTGTATTATGAAATTATTTCATGTGTCACTTTTTCTTTTATTGGGGATTTTGTATTTCATAACATATGCTATTCATTGGCCTTTTATATCAGCTTTGACTTCTCTCAGTATTTCTATTGATTTTGAACTTCTGATCTTCCCCTTCCCCAATAAACCTGAATTTTCCATTGTTTATGTTCAATGATCTCATGTTTGTTTTGTGACCCACAGAGTTCAACCAGAACCATCTGTGTGATTTGCTGATTATAAACCCTTACATAATCTTGGGGTTGTGAGAACAAGTTATTCTTGAACATTCAGCCCTACACCAGATCTTTTATCTGCCGTTTAGTCTGAAGGAATATCTTAGAGGAGGGTAAGATAAAACCAAGGGCCAGAAGAGAGGGTGTTCTAGGAAATCCTGTCATATGGATGTGATATAATCATTACAGCTATGACTGCACAGCAGTGACAGTCACTTTGGTTTAATACTTCCATATGAAACTACCAGTTTCCAATAGGCAGGTTTTTCCTCCTTAAGTTTTAAAGATGGCTTTATTTGATGGCTTGGAATGTGTCATTCCACACTGGCTGCAAAGATTCCAAACTGAGTCTGAGTTACTAACCTAATAAAAGTTGAATCATGTATGAAAGCCAGTTGTATAATGTCCTTTCAATAATCTCTTACATTATATAACATTTTCAATTTCCCTGTGGTATTTTAGAGTAGTTATTTTTAGATTTATCCTTAATACTATCTGGCCTTTATTTTGTAAATGAATTATAAATGTCATAATTTCAAATTACAATTACAATAAAGTGACATAAGCATAACTGATTTGTAATAAAATGTGCATACAATCCCAAATGTTAATACGTAAGGATAAAAACCAAAATATTTAATGCAAAATTGCTAGTAGAATATTACAACTGAATGTTACTGAAATCGTTCAAGAGAATCATAAGATTCATTACTGCTGGCTCCATTTATGATACTTTTGTTTCTCTATTATTAATATTCATACTTCTCTTAAACAAATAAATAAGGTTGTGTACTGCCTATCTAAATCAGAACTCTATCTCTAATTCAGAGTAAATAACAACTTTGAGCAACCATAAAATGTGACTAAAGGCCTTTCTCACTAGAAGACTATAGGAAAGACACTGACTCACTCATAAAATGTCATGATTGGTGAAATGAGTTAGTTGAAATTGCTTTACATTAAATAAACAAAAGGAACTATTATATATAAATTAGATCACAGTTTATAGTTTAGACAGATATTGTAATCAACAGTGACGGCAATTGAATAGATTAGGTGCACCCAGAGGTGCTGTTTATTAATTTATCTTAACAAATAATGATGTTGTGTCAAGGTAAATTATGTTCCTTCATATGTTGCAGGGTAATTTTTCTTTGAAATTTCAATCAAGCTGATGCTCATTCAATTATACATCTTTAAAATGCAAAATTATTTAGCTCAATATTACTGCTTATTAGGACAATGTCATTTGGGATGATCTTAAGGGATGCTTTGAAATATAATATTACATAATTCTTAATCACCCAAGAAATAAAATCAAATACTATTGGACCTATGTCATATTTTGAAAGATTTACAAAAAATTATTCAGTTTAAAAACCTTTATACATAATAGCTATCTATTTTAATTGTTTAGTGTCAAGTAATGTATAAAATAAATAAAACAAACACTGAAATTGTAAAGGTATTTCTGTTGATAATGATGAAAAAGATACCAGAGATTTAAGAAGTATCTTTAAAATATAAATTAAAGAACTCAATAGTCTTGCCCATTTCATTGTACACAAAATAATACATGTAAATAGGAATCAGCCACAAAATCTCCAAACACATTTGTCAGTTTTTGTTACTTTTCCTAAATTTCTCAGAATACCTCCTTCTATGTTTTTAAATGTATAATGACTTTTATGATGCAAAGTTACTCTACTTCTTCTTAGCAAGTTCTCTTAATTGTCTCTTTTTCCTAGATCACTTCATTTTATTTTCTAATAGCAGAATATTAAAGCTATTATTTATTTTGATTTCTATAACAGAATATTAAGGTTAATATTAAGCCTGCTTCACAAATACATATTTGTGTATAGATATGTATGTATAGATATGTATATACTATAAACATATTTTAATATAATGTTTCATAAAAATATTCACATTGTGAATTTAAATGTATGACCTAATAAAATTGCACCATATTATACACAAATACATATGCACATAAAAACCAAATTTTAATTTCTTTCTCTTTTCTGATGCCTTACTATCATCATATGAATATGTCTATGTGAAAATGATTATTGATATGAATTGTAAATATGTATGGGTTTGTATTTAATAAATAATGTGACTTTATTAGAGTTTTGAAAATGCATTGAAAATGCAGATCAATCTTTTATTTAAAACAGATGTGGGAGTTTTAAACAAATCTAGCCAGAGGATTACACTGACATTAATACAAATAACACATACATATTTACATGAATTTGATGATTCAATAGTCTATTCTTAAACATGAGTACCTTGATTTCACAAACATTCTTGACTTGATACTTCTTGTTAACTTGTAAGCTAAAACTTTACATCTGTTCTCAAAGAAAGTAAACAACTTAAGACAGTTTACATAGTCCAATGAAAATTTCTTTGGCTAGAAGAAAAACTCCAATCTAACGAAAGCAACTATACCCGAGAAAACACAGGATGTAGATAACCTCACAACAAAAATATTAAAAGAAAACAAGAATAGAAACACAGTAACACCAGGGACTCCACAATAAAATGAACTGTATTCATAGGTCACTATTATCTATCAACATCAATGGACTCAACTGTCCTATAAAAAGACACAGACTAAGAGAATTGTTGCAGAAAGAGGATTCAACATTGTGTAGCATCTAATAAGTATACTTCTGCAACAAAGATAACACTACTTCAGAGTAAAGGCCTACAAACAGACCCAGAAAACATGCTTGGGTAGCTATCCTAATATGGATTAAAATAGACTTTCAATCAAAATTAATCAAAAAAGATGAAGAGGGGCATTTTATTCTCATCAAACAAAAAATCCACCAGGAGGAAATCAGAATTATGAACATCTTTGCCCCAAATACAAGAGCACCTGCATTTTTAAATATTAAAGCTGAAATCACACATCTACCCAATACCTTAATATTGGGAGACTTCAACACTCCACTCTCACAAAGGGACAGATCATCTAGACAGAAGCAAAATAAGGAAATAATGGCACTCACAGAGTTCCTAAGTCAAATGGACCAAATAGATGTCTACAGAACTTTTCAACCAAACTCAAAAGAGTCTACCTTATTTTCAGTGCCTCACAGAACCTTCTCAAAAATTGACCATATAATCAGGTACAAAGCAAGCTTCAGATATCCTATCAGACCACCATGGCCTAAAACTAGACCTCAACAACAGAAACAACAAAAAGCCTACATACACATGGAAACTAAATAACTCCCTACTTAATGACACTTGGTCAGGGAAGAAATGAATATATATATATAAAGTCTTCCTAAAATTCAACGAATATGAAGACACAATTTACCCAAACTTATGGGACATAATGAAAGTAGTGCTAAGAGGAAAGTTCATAGCACTAAGTGCCTCCAGAAAAAAATTGGAGACAGCTCATACAAGCAACTCAAAGGCATGCCTAAATATCCTAGGGGGAAAAAAAAAGGAGACATACCCAAGAGGAGCAGACCATTGGAAATAATCAAACACAGAGATGAAATCCATGAATTAGAAACAACAACAACAAAATTCAAAGAATCAATGAGATTAAGAGCTGATTATTTGAGAAAATCAACAAGATAGACAAACCCTTAGCCAAACTAAATAAGAGGCAGAGAGAAACTACCCCAAATCAGCAAAGTCAGAACTGAAAAGGGGGACATAAAGAAAGACACTGAGGAAATCCCAACAATCATTAGGTCTTATTACAAAAGCCAATATGACACAAAATTTGAAAATCTAAATAAAATGGACAAATTTTTTGATAGATTCCATCTATCAAAATTAAGTCAAGACCAGGTAGAAAGACTGAATAGACCTATACCCCTCAAGGAAATAAAAGCAGTCATCAACAGTCTCTTTTCCAAAAAAAAAACCCTGGGCTAGAGGGATTCAGTGCAGAATTATTCCAGACATTCAAAGAAGTGCTAACTCTAATTCTCTTTAAACTATTCCACAAAATAGAAACAGAAGAAACATTACCAACCTCATTCTATGAAGCCATAGTCACCTTGATACCTAAACCACACAAAGACTGAACCAAACAAAGCAAAGTTCAAAAGTTTAGACCTACCTCTCTTAAGAACATTGATGCAAAAATACTCTATAAAATACTTGCAAACCCAGTTCAAGAACATATTAAAAATATCATCTATCATGACCAAGTAGACTTCATCCCAGGCATGTGGGGTGGTTCAATTTATGGAAATCCATTGATGTAATCCACTATATAATCAAACTGAAGGAGAAAAATTACATGATTATCTCCTTAGATGTTGAAAACGCACTTGAGAAAATCTAACACCCATTCATGTTTAAAGTCTTGGAGAGATCAGGAATACAAGTCACATACTTAAACAGAGTAAAGACAATATACAGCAAGCCTATATCCAACATCAAACTAAATGGAGAGAAACTTAAATCAATTCAAATGAAATAAAGGACAAGGCAGGGCTGGCCACTCCTTATCTCTTCAGTATAGGACTTGAAGTCCTAGCTAGAGCAATCAGACAACTAAAGAAGATCAAGGGGATACAAATTGGAAAGGAAGAAGTCAAAGTATCATTTTTTGCAAATGATATGATAGTATAAATGAGTAACACAAAAATTCAACTGGAGAACTCCTTCAGTTGATAAAGTGACTAGATACAAAATTAACTAAAAAAAAAAAAAAATCAGCAATCCTGTACACAAAAGACAAAAGGACTGAGAAAGAAATTAGGGAAACTATACTCTTTGCAATAGACACTGATAACATAAAGTAACTTTGTCTGACTCTAACCAAGCAAGTTAAAAACCTCTTTGAAAAAAAAATCTTCAAGTCTCTGAAGAAAGAAATTGAAGAAGATATCAGAAGATGGAAAGTTCTCCCGTGCTCATGGATCAGTACTATTAACATAGAGAAAAAGGCCATTCTGCCAAAAGCAATCTACACATTCAGTGCAATTCCCATCAAAATATAAACACAATTATTTGAAGACCTTGAAAGAAAAATTCTCAACTTCATATGGAAAAACAAAAACTCAGAATTTCCAAAAGGATCCTGTACAACAATAGATCTATAGGGCAATAGTAATAAAAACTGAAGGGTACTGGAATAGAAATACACTGGTGAATCAATGGAACAGAACAGAAGACCCAGGAATAAATACACACACCTCTGGTTGCTTGATTTTGGACAAAAACGCCAAAATCTTTCAATGGAAAAAAGACAGCATCTTCATCAAATGTTGCTGATCCAACTGGATATCTACAGGCATAAAAATGAAAATAGATCTATATTAATCACCCTGCACAAAACTAAAGTCCAAGTGGTTCAAAGATCTCAACATAAAACTAGACACACTAAATTGGTTAGAAAAAAATGGGGAAGAGCCTATTTGACACAGGAGACAGTTTCCTGAACAGAACATCAACAGCACAGGCTCTAAGATCAACAATCAATAAATGGGACATCATGAAACTGGAAAGGTTTTGTAAAGCAAAATACACTGTCATCAGAGCAAAACAGCAGCCTACAAACTGGGAAAGGATCTTCACCAACCCTTTGTCTGACAGAGGGCTAATATCCAGAATGTATAAAGAACTAAAGAAGTTAAAAAGCAACAAATCAAGCAATCCAATTAAAAAATGGGGTATGGAGCTAAACAGAAAATTATCTGTAGGGGATTATAGAATGGCAGAGAGACTTAAAGAGATGCTTGAAGTCCTTAGTCATCAGGGAGATGCAAATCAAAATGACCCTGAGATTTCACCTTACACCCATCAGAATGGCTAAGATCAAAACTTCAAGTGACAACCCATGCTGAAGAGATTATGAAGAAATGGGAACCCTCCTCCACTGCTGGTGGGAATGTAAAATTGTACAACCACTTTGAAAATCAATCTGGTGCTTTCTCAGACAATTAGGAATAGCGCTTCCTCAATATCCAGCTATACCATTCTTAGGCATATATCCAAAGGATGTTCAAGCACACAACAAGGACATTTGTTCAACTATGTTTATAGCAGCTTCATTCGTAATAGTCAGAACTTGGAAACAACCCAGATGTCACTCACCGGAGAAATGGATACAGAAATTGTAGTACTTTTATACAAGGGAATACTATTCAGCAATTAAAAACAAGGAAATCATGACTTTTCAGGCAAATGGTGGGATCTAGAAAAGATCATCCTGAGTGAGGTATCCCAGGAGCAGAAAGACACAGGATATATACTCACTTATAAATGTATAATAGACCTAAAAGATAGGATGATCATACTAAAATCTGTACACCTAAAGAAGCTAAACAAGAAGGAGGACACAGGGTAAGACAATCAATCCTCACTTAGAAAGACAAATGGGATGGACATTGGAAGTAGGAGGAAAAAAAGAAAGAGAACAGGAGCCTACCACAGAGGGCCTCTGAAAGACTCTACCTAGCAGTGTATCAAAGCAGATGCTGTGAATCTTAACCAAACCTTGGACAGAGTGCAGGGGATCGTATGAAAGAAGGGGGAGTTAGAAAGACCTGGAGAGGATAGGAGTTCCAATAAAACCAAATATATCTGGGCACAGAGGTTCTATGAGACTGGTTCTCCAACCAAGGACCATGCATGGATATAACATAGAACCCCTTCACAAAAGTAGCCCATGGCAGCTCAGTGTCCAAAAGCATGCCCCAATAATAGGAACAGAAACTTTCTCTGACATGAACTCAGTGGCTGACTCATTGACCTCTACCTACCCACCCATCCCAAGGGATGAGCAGCTTTGCTAGGCTACAGAGGAGGACATTGCAGCCAGTCCTAAGGAGACCTGCTAAAGCAGGGTCAGATGGAAGAGGAGGAGGGCCTCCCCTACCAGTGGACTTAGAGAGGGACAAGGTGGAGATGAGAGAGTTAGTGTGGGATAGGGAAGGAATAATTGAGGGGGCTACAGCTGGGATACAAAGTAAGTAACCTGTAATTAATATAAAAATAAAAAATAGTTAAAAAGAAGAGAGAAGTGACTTTTTTCCACAAAGTGTTAATTTCAATAAACTCACTAAATAGATTACCATTTATTTTCTGAATATAATTATTTTTATAATATATACAACCATACAAGCAATGTATATTGGTACTAAATATTTTCAGTGTTTCATGACATGCTTAAATCAAAATAAATTAGGACAGTTACCTAATGTTTAAAATTTCCTTCTAAATAAATATCTACATTATTGAATTCAAAAGCTATGAAAGTAATATATATTAATATAGAATATCAGGGATTAGTGCTTTTGCTCCGTGGTAGAACATTTTCTTTTCAAGCACAAGGTCCTGAGTTAAGTCCTCAGTTCTAAGACAAACTAATTTAGAAATAGGTAAATCTTGTAGTTCAAAGATAAGTGTAAGAAATACTGTTCATAAAGCTTTAGCATAAACAACTTTGGAGGTTCTGTTTCTACTATCACATACACATCTTAAATCTTTTTTTCGTAGACTCAATTATAGATCACTATAGGTTTTCAAGAAATATCAAGCAAAAAAACTGTTGATTTCATAAAAATACCAAGTAAAATGAGTGTCATTAAAGAAAAAATATTTGTGGTACCTTTTTCCATAAGCTATTATTATTGTTATTGTTTTTGACGTTGTTGTTATTTGGAGTGTAGGTGTAATAGAAAGGTAGGTACAATAGAAAGAAAAATTTTACAAAATTTTTGAAATAGCCCATGTTCATTTCACTGTCCATCTACCTGTCAGGGAAGCTGACTGGAGAAATGACTCATCATTTACTAATGTTTGCTGCTACTCTATAAGACTTTAGTTCAGTTCCAGACACCTGTCTGTAATGCTAACTGAAGATCCAACACTCTCTTCTTGTCCTCTACAGGTACCTGGAGACCTGTGGCACACACACACACACACACACACAGAGAGAGAGAGAGAGAGAGAGAGAGAGAGAGAGAGAGAGAGAGAGAGAGAGAGAGAGAGAGACCCAGAAGGAACAGACAGAGAGACAAAGGGAGACAGACAGAGAGACAGAGACAAAATAATAACAATAAATCTTAGAGGAGGGGGGAAGGTTTGCTGTGCTGTGTGACAGTATTTTTGACTGTTATCAGATGTGATGGCTACAGTCTTACTAGTCTTACTAGTCTTATTAAGCCAGATATTTTGTACTAACGTTACAGTGATAAAGTCAAGCTACTCTATTAGCAAATGACGGTTCATACTTAATTTCTAGTGATACACATTAAAATGAGTTAATATGATGCATAAATATTTTGTCAAATCTGGGTTGGACAAATTCTTATTCCTCTTACCTGCTTTCAGAAAGAACTTAGACTTGCCCAGTATTAGGAATAGAATGTGTTTAATATGATTTTGGATAAAACACTCTCAGAGAGATTTGCAGATTGCACAAAGAGATAATTAAAATCCCGCTTGCTTACTGCTTCTTATCCTAGAAAACACATAAGATTATTATCTTTTTCCATAATGGGTGTCATTAGGAAATATAAAAGTATTTTATATGTACTACAGTATTTTGTATATATGTGTATATCTATATGTGTATATGTATGTATATATGTGTGTTGTATGCACGTAGGTATAAAACACATCCTGCCTCTCATTAAGGTGACATTATTTCCATTACTGCTTACTCCATATTTTCAGAATCCTGAGATCAGATCATACATCAGAATAATGATTACAATAGATCCTTCCATCATGAAAAGGTTAGTGATTTTATTTATCCCTATTCACATTATTCCAACATCCAAAAACAAAACAAAACAAAAACTTTGATTTTTGGAAAAAACTCTGTTTCCAACAATGGTTAACAAAAACATATAGATTCCTATTATACATTTTATATTTCAGTGTGACTTCGTAAACCTTTTTTTTCCCCTAGTAACAGAGTGTAGAATGTTTCATGTGGCCAACTAGCATCTGCATCATCCACCATGTATCTCAGAATCTAATCTTTGAGTACCATTCCTTAACTCTCAGGGGGGGCAGCTATGAGGGGTGTTTTAATCGTTACCTTTAAAAATCTTAGCAATGTTGTTTGAGATGATCTCAAACTATAATTTTAGTTTCTTTAACATTTTCGACATTGCTCACCTTTAATCAACACAAACATGCCAAAACAAATGATATTTCCAGGACAATATC
>CM053744.1:82875667-82904805 GCA_028658305.1 Pachyuromys duprasi | reverse complement strand
AGGTGTCGGACTGAAGACCCTAGTGAGGGAAACAGGGACTGTTTCAGTCATGAACTTGATGGCTGACTCTTTGACCCTCCCCCATACAAGCCGGGGAGTGACAGCCTGGCTAGATTCCAGGGGAGGACATTGCAGCAAGCCCTGAGGTGACAGGATGAGCTGGCGTTGGATGGAAGGGAAGGAGGTCCTCCCCCTTTGGTGGCCCTGATGGGGCGGGGAGGAGGGAGATGAAGGAGGGAGAGGGAGGGTGGGAGTGAATGAAGGAGGGGGGGCTATGCCTGGGATGCAAAGTACCTAACCTGTGATTGACATAAAAATAAATAAATTTATAAAAAAAGAAATGTGATGTTTAGATTATAATGATGAAAGTGTCAAAACACAGCACGATGATGATACGAATAAAAAGTTGATTTTGTTTTTTAATGAAAATTAGATGTTTGAATCCTGTTAAAATGTGTCTAGGTTTAATAACTATTAAATGCATGCTCAGACTGAATGACCTAGCCAATTATTTATCCAAAAGTATCTATTAAGAGAATTTTAAATACTTAAGAATAGCTGTGGAAAATCTCATGAATATTTGGTTTTCAAATTAAATACAAGTAAACTTTAATTTTGTGTAGAGTCATTATTAGGTGATTTAGAGCTGCTGATGAATTATAAAATACTAAATTTCTAATAAGAACTGTAAGGAGGGAAATACTAAGACCTGGAGGGGACAGGAGCTCCCCAAGAGCAACAGAACCAAATAATCTGGGCACAGGGTTCTTTTCTAAGACTGATACTCTAACCAAGGACCATGCATGGAGATAACCTAGAACCCCTGCACAGATATAGCCCATGGTAGTACAGTGTCCAAGTGGGTTCCATAGTAATGGGAAAGGGGACTGTCTCTTTCATGTACTCATTGGCCTGCTCTTTGATCACCTACCCCTAAGATGGGGAGCAGCCTTATCAGGACACAGAGGAAAATAATGCAGCTACTCCTGATGATATCTGATAAACTAAGATCAGAAGGAAGGGGAAGAAGACTTCCCCTATCAGTGGACTTGGGGAAGGGAGTGGGTGGAGAAGGAGAAGGAGATTGGGAGGGGAGGAGGGAGGGAGCTAAAGGGGGGATACAAAGTGAATAAATTGTAGCTAATAAAACTAAATTAAAGAAAATAAAATAAATTTAAAAAAGAACTGTAAGGCATCACTCATAAGACACTGAAATGCGAGAAATAAACCTGAATTTTATAATCTTAGAGTAGTAGGTAAATATTTTTTGTATTTCTGTAATACAAAATGAATTATTATTTGAAACCGTGGTATTTCCAAGAGGTTTGGATACTTGCTAAAGAGGTTGTACATTGTATAGCTTTCAGTCCAAGTAAAATTTTGACCGGGAAATGTCAGCATCCATACGTCCAAATTTGATTAGGTCATGAATAGAAGTTTTGTGGTAAAATTAAATAGAGATAGGAACATCATAATATTCCACACTCGAAATAAAGTAAGCATTTTGGTTGTGAGAACATATAGAGGCTTGTAAGTATAAAAATAATCAAGATGAATCTAAGTTAAGATGAATATGTATACAAAGTTAATTTGACCATTACTTTTTTTCATTATTGTGGCAAAATAACAACAACAAAAAACAACTTATGAGGAAAAGGATCTGTTGCTTTTGTTGTTGTTGTTTTAATTGTACAGTTCTAAATTATTTAAGATCAACTTTCATTTCTTAAATAAAAAATACCACACTCAATAGCAGTAATATTGATTTAGAAAATCCCCTTGTGGTGAGAACACCTGACTGGGACTCTTAAAGTTTCATAACTCAGACAAACACAAGCAGAGATAGGATGGAACTGGGAAGAACAATATACTTAAAACCTGGCTTCCAGAAATCTTTTTCTGGAATTTTTAATGCTGTTTCCAAACTAAAGTTTTTCATATGAGTTTTTCTTGTTACACTCTAGAGGTCTATACATTTTGAGGAAAGGTGTGGAATCTTGTTCTAAAAAACTTTTCCTTCCTAATGTTCAAGTCCAGAGTCTGAGATTTCTTCTCCTCCTCTTCCTCCTCCTCCTGGTACTCCTCCTTCTCCCCCTCCGATTTTTTATGTTTTTAAATGTAATTTATTTATTTTTATATCAATCACAGGTTAGGTACTTTGCATCCCAGGCATAGCCCCCTCCCTCATTCTCGCCCACTCTCCCCATCTCTCCCTCATCTCCTCCCCACCCCCTCCAAGTCCACCACTGGGGAGGACCTCCTCCCCTTCCATCTGACCCCAGTTCATCTTGTCTCCTCAGGGCTGGCTGCAATGTCCTCCCCTGGGATCTAGCCAGGCTGTTACAACCTGGCGTGTATGGGGGAGGGTCAAAGAGCCAGCCATCAAGTTCATGATTGAAATAGTCCCTGTTCCCCTTACAAGGGTCTTCAGTTGGACACCGAGCTACCATGGGTCACATCTGAGCAGGGGCTCTAGGCCATATCATACATGGTCCTTGGTTGGAGAAACTGTCTTGTAAAAGACCCCTGTACCCTGCTAAATTTGGTCTTTGAGGAGCTCTTGTTCTCCAGGTATCCCCATCCCTGACCTCAAGGTGTACTACCAGAGCAATAGTAATAAAAACTGCATGGTATTGGCATAGAAACAGAATAGTGGATCAATGGAACTGAATAGAAGACCCAGAAATGAACCCACACACCTATGGAAACTTGATTTTTGACAAAGAAGCCAAACCATTCAATGGAAAAAAGACAGCATCTTCAACAAATGGTGCTGGTCCAACTAGATATCTGTATGCAGAAAAATGAAAATAGATCCATATTTATCACCTTGCACAAAGCTAAAGTCCAAGTGGATCAAATACCTCAATATTCTTTTATTTTTAATATGAGGGTTGTTTATTTGGGGTAGGGAAAGGGGTTAAGGCTAGAGCAGAAAGAGGAAAAATGAAGAGGAGCATGGTGGGGGTCCTTCAAGAAAGAAAAGTCAGAGGGGAGGGAAGGGGAAAGAAACTGAAGCAGAGGGAGTGGAAGACAGTTTATATCTGAAGTACCTGGCCCAGGTGATGACATAACTCCTGTCTTATATCAGGACTCTAAGGACCCCTGAGTGCAGGCCAGTTGAACTGCTTGAACAACATAACATTCCTCCCTTTTTGAATGAGGAGCTAGGGAGGGGTGGCAAGGGAGGAATGAGGATGTGGAACTGCTTCTTGTGCAAGGTAACTTATAGAATGTAAATGTAGGTTCATTGGAAGCAGTTCCTGGTCCCTCCATGCAAGGAGGTGAGAGAGAGAGGGAGAAGGAGAGAGAGGAGAGGGAGAGGGAGAGGGGAGAGGTGAGAGGGAGAGGGGAGAGGGAGAGAGGGAGAGAGGGAGAGGGAGAGAGGGAGAGAGAAAGAGAGGGAGAGGCACACAAGAATGTCTGGAATATGTGGTGAAAATGAGGGGAAGCCTGCCCCCGAAGGTTCAGGGCAGAGGGTGGGGTTTGCCAGTCATTTTGGGCAGCACATAAGGACTGAGGAATGCTGGGAGAACCTCTAGCTGTTTGTCCTGGGCCTGAAGCACACCATTCTAGCCTTATATTTTTTAATTTTTATTCTTTATTCTTGTGATAATAAATGTATTATAGGGAGAGAATTTTTTCTGCCTACTTCTTGTTGACATTTTTTCTGGAAAATATATTTTGATCATATTTCCAATCTTCCCACTCTTCCAAAAATATCTCAGTCTCTCTACATACCTAACTTTGTTCTCTCTCACAGTATCTTTCAAAGAAAAACAGGCAGACAACAACAAAAAACAAAGAAGCCTTATAGAAATAAAAGACTATTGAAAACCAAATCAAACAGACAAAAGATCAAAAACAACAAGATAAAAATAAAGAAAAATGAAACAAAAAATAGAAAAATATTATTGAACTCCTTTTCCATGGCACAAGTATTCCTGGTCTTGGAGTCTGCCTTCAATTGTAGTCATCCATTCTGAGTTCTCCTCAAAAGAGGCCCACCAGTGAAAACCAAGTGTTCAAAAATAGCAACTTGTAATTAGCTACCACTTATTTTCCAACCCTTAGTAGATACTATCATCAAGACATGGAATAAAAACAGAGGTTATTTTGCATTAATGTATGATCATTTTGGTTACTATTAGAGGAGTACAGTGATGAGAATTGATAGGTGACAACATGGAAACACAGACACACACGTATACATATATGTGTAGATTTCAATGAATTTAAATAAAGTACTGATAGATAAAAAGAAAAGTTAAATTAATAAGATATTGAGCCTTCTTTCAATTTAATCATTTTAAATTATATTTTAATAGTCAGATTCTTTTCAATAATGCTACTTTGTGTCTGATGAATAGGGCAAACATGTTTCTCATATATAATTTATACCCAATAAATTTTATTTAAGAACTGATAACAGACAAAAGAACCATAAAGGAAGTTTTTAATTAAAAAAATATTCAGACAATTCAACTCATATTTTTAGTGTCATCCCTTGAAAATCCAACCCAAAAGGAATAGCTATGTCTTCTCTTTATTAAACAATTCTTCTTGTAAACAGAACCAAAATGTAAGGTGAATAAACAGACTAGATTACTATAGCCAGCCATCTTTGAGAATAGATTAATGCAGAAATTTTCTGTTGATATTAATTTAGGTATAATTTAGAAAGCATTGTTGTGTTACATCATCCATCATTGGCAAGAAATACATAAAAAAATAAGCAATTAAAAACACATTTTTTATTTTATGTGAACTGTTGTTCCATTACCTAGAAGACTTGCTTAAAAAAAAAGGAGCTAGTTGTCAAAATAAAGCACTTTTTCTAGAGTACAACTATACTCGATAACCGCAGTCACAGAGTTCTGATTTTGCAATTTAAGGTTAATCCAGTGATTCTCTTGTGTGTCCTATCAGAGGATGAAGCAGTTGTGCTTTTTTTCTCACCACATTATCCATCAAAGATTTCACAAATGATGTCTCATTTAATTATCACAGGAAATACTAAAGGCAAAAATGTTGAACTTATTTTTAATTAATTTATATATTAAAATTTATTTAATTTGTACCCCAGGTGTGGCTCCCTCCTTCATCTCTTCCACCTCCCACCCACCATATGTCTTTTCCCCTATGCTCATTCTCTAGCCCTCTGATATTGGAGGACATCCTACCCTTCTATCTGACCCTAGTTTAGCAGGGTTCATCAAAGTTGGCTGATTCATCCTATGCTGCGGCTTGGCAAGGTTGCACCTCCCAAGGGGAGGAGATGAACCAGCTGGCCATTGGGTTCATGTCAGAGAAAGCCCATTCTCCCCTTTCTAGGGAAACCACTTGAAAACTAAGTAACCATTGGGCTTTCTCTGAGCAGGGAGTCTAGGTTCTCTCCATGCATAGTCCTTGGTTAGAGTATTGGTCTCTGTAGGCACCCCCAGCTCCAGGTATTTTGGCTCTGTGGTTCTCCTTGTAGAGTTCCTGTCCCCTCCAGGTATATCTATTCCCCTCTTCTTCCATAATGATTCTGGTACTCTGCCCAAAGTTTGGTTATGAATCTCAGTATCTCTTTTGACACCCTGGTGGGTAGAGTCTTTCAGAAGTCCTCTGTGGAAGGCTCATGTCCTGTTCCTTGTCTTCTCCTACTTCTAATGTCTATCCTGTTTGAATAAGGATTAAGCATCTTCCCTAGGTTCCTCCTTGTTGTTTAGCTTTTTTAGGACTATAGATTTTAGAATGTCTATTCTATAATATATGGCTAATATCTGCTTTTAGGTGAGTATATACTATGTTTGTCTTTCTGATTTTGGGTTACCTCAGGATGATCTTTTCTACTTCCCACCATTTGTCTGCAAATTTCATAATTTCCTTGTTTTATACAGCTGAATAGTAGTCCATTGTGTAAATGTATTACACTTTCTGTATCTATTTCTCCTTTGAGGGACATCTAGTTTTTTTCTAGGTTCTGGCTATTACAAATAAAGCTGCTTTGAAAATGGTAAAGCAAATATCTTTATGGAATAGTGGGACATCTTTTTAAGTATATGCCTAGGTGTTTTATAACTGGATCTTGAGGAAGCACTATTCCTAATTTTCTGAGAAAGCTCCAGGTTGATTTTCAAAGTGGTTGTCCAAAGTTACATTATCACCAGCAATGAAGGAGGGTTGCACTTTCTCCACATCCTCTCCAGTGTGCATCATCCTTTGAGTTTTTAATCTTAGCCATTCTGATGGGTGTGAGGTGGAATCTCAGGATCATTTTGATTTGCACTTCCTGAATGACTAAGGATGTTGAGCATTTCTTTCTTCTTTTAATTAATTAATTTTTATTGATTACAGTTTATTCACTTTGTATCCCAGCTATAATCCCCTCCCTCAGCTCTTCCCAGTGGTTGAGTATTTTCCTAAATGTTTCTCTGCCATTTGATATTCCTTTGCTGAGAATTCTCTGTTTAGCTCTGTACCCCATTTTTTAATTGGATTACTTGTTTTGTTGCTGTTTAACTTCTTGAGTTCTTTATTTATTCTGGATATTATCTGTCTGTCAGATGTAGAGTTGCTGAAGATCTTTTCCCAGTCTATAGGCTGTTGTTTTGTTCTGATGATAGTGTTCATTGCTTTATAGAAGATTTTCAGTTTCTTGAGGTCCCATTTATTAAATGAGTGAACTAATGTTAATGAAGATTTATTCCATCTCTAGCTGGTAATAATTAATTTTGGACTTGGAGGGTTCTTGTTTTCATGTCAGATTATATAAGTACATGAAAACATGCAACATTTAAGACAAAATTAAGGTATTTGTGTGTATACCTACAAATGTATCATTCTTGTTCCAATATTTAACTTTAAGGCTTATTAGCTCACATTGCCTCACATCTTGACTTGCTTATTCCCAATAATTCTAATAGCTTTTAAGTCACATATCTATTTCCTTTATCCTATATCCACTCCCTCTCTGTTTTCTTTTCAGAAAAGAGCAGGCTTCCAAGAGAGAATAGCCAAGGAAGACACAAGTTAACAGTAAGACAAGGCAAAAGCCCTCCTATTGAAACTAGACTAGGCAACCCAACAGGAAGAAAAGAGTCTAAGGGGCAGATAAAATAATTACAGAAAAACTTGCTCTCACTGTTAGGAGTGCCACAAAAACACTGAGCTAATAGACCCAACACAATCGAGGGACATGGCACAGACCCGTGCAGACCCCATCTTGTTTCTTCAGTCTTTGGGAGCTCATGTGAGCCCTCCTTAGTTGATTTGGTACATCATGTTCTCCTGGTGTCTTCCACTCCCTCCAGCTCCTACAATCTTTGGACAGAGAAAGGTGTTCACTGACCCAGCTACAAAACTGTTCACCTACAATCTATCTTGTAAGATGGGCAGGGCTAATTGATGGTTCAGAACTTGTGGACCTGGACAAACAATGTTTGTCTTAACATGAGGCCCATGCTGCAAAAGGGAGCCCATGTCCTACACTGCCAGTTTGACTCAGAACCTGACACTGGGTAGCCCAAAATCCTTGGGTAGGACCAAATGGAATGGGAAAAATGAATGAAATTATTTCTAATGATTTTAATAATTTTTTATACTTATAGTATAGTATCTTCTGTACTTTTCATTAAAGAGACTTCGCCCAGCAGCAGATGGGAGCAGATACAGAGACCCATAGCCAGATATTATTCAAAAGGACAGTCTTAATTGGACATCTCCATCAGGTCCCTCCCCTGGGAGACTGGGAGACCCTGATACAGAGAGGGAGTAAAGATTGTAGCAATAACATAATTCTTAATGACAAACCCCTCCATCTAGTTATTGATCTTCTCTTCGCTCAGTTTTCTGTCCACGTGAGTAAGCATATCGGGATTTACTCATCACTTTTATATGCTATACACATTTGGAGACCTTGATTCTTATTAAAATCTTAAATTAAAATTAAGGTCTCCTTTTTGATACAAATTGATCGTCCCATTCAAAAAAAAGTATTTAATCCGTGGATGACTTAGGTTTCATAACTTTTAAGGAACCTATTTTCCCCTCATCTTCTTCCTTGAATGTTTGCTTCTTTTCCTGGTTGGTATACCTTATTTCTCAAGATGCCATGATTGTGAGATATTCTTAACATAGAAGTATCAATCCTTTATATTGGAATTTTAAATATATTTGAGAAAGAAATGGTGTGTATTTGGGTGAAAGGGAAAACGTGGAGTGTCTTGAAGGAGTTCGGAGAGGAAAAAATTCAAAATATGTTGTGTGAAAGGAAATTCTTTATAAATGATGAGTAAATCAAATTAAAACTATTTGAAATGATTGAAAAAAACAAATGATATCACATATAAATAAAGTTATCTTTTGGTACTTCCTTTG
Organism: Pachyuromys duprasi; assembly: GCA_028658305.1. Lineage (NCBI taxonomy): Eukaryota > Metazoa > Chordata > Mammalia > Rodentia > Muridae > Pachyuromys > Pachyuromys duprasi. The sequence goes on along the minus strand of CM053744.1, from coordinate 82,896,441 downwards.
TTGTGAAAATAAAACCATCTATCACACAGATGTCAATAAAAAATAGAATTGGGTTAAGTAAAATTGATGTGTGTTTATTTCTGATTTTCTTCCTTGTGGTGGTTTTTAAAATTGAACTGCCAATTAAAAAATAAATAAATTGGAACACACTATGAAACACATGGTCCATAAACCCGATTCTGCCATTTGTATTCCAGTGCCTTGCTCAGCACTGTTGTTGGATGGCAGTCTGATTGATTGCTCTTTGAGAGACCTCACAATGCCCAGAGCACTGGGTCATACAACCAGAGATAAAGACAAATTCTGGAATCTAGTTACATCTGTGACCTTCGTTGCTAATGAATGCTGTAGGCTCATTAACTACAACTGGAGCATTTTAAAATTAATTGCTTTTAGTTTAATGAAGTTTTTTTTTCTTAGCTTGGAACAATAGCAAACACCTCAACAAACTTGTTAAGTACTGTTTATTACAGACAAAATGTGACCCTGAAGAGGTTTTGTTTTCCCTGTTTGTTTTTAAACTCAATGTCACGTATGCTATAGACTGACTATGTAAGGATTTATTTTAAGTTGACAGTAATTATTTATATATTATGAGTCATGCTGTATTTCCAACCATTTTCAATCAGAATGTCTCTGACATTTATCCCACACCTATCAGAGTGGCTAAGATCAAAACTCAAGTGACAACACATCCTGGAGAGGATGTGGAGAAAAGGGAACCCTCCACCATGGCTGGTGGGAATGTAAACTTGTACAACCACTTTGGAAATCAATCTGATCCTTTCTCAGAAAACTGGGAATAATGCTACCTCAAGACCCATCTATACCACTTATGGATATATATCTAAAAGATGCTCACCCATACAACTATGTTCATAGCAGTTTTATTTATAATAGCCAGAATCTGGAAACAACCCAGATGTCCCTCAATGGAGGAAAAGATGCTGACATTTTGGCACATTTACACAATGGAATAATACTCAGATATTAAAAACGAGGAATTCCTGAAATTTGCAGGCAAATGGATATAACTAGAAAAGATCATCCTGAGTGAGGTAACCTTGACCGATGCATCAACCTTGCACAGAGAGGATCTAGACCCATGCTCAGATGCAGTCCATAGACAACTCACTCTTCATATGGGTTCCCTAGTAAAGGAGTAAAGATAATCTCTGACATGAACTTGGTTGCCTTCTCCTTGATCGCTTCTCCCTGGTGGTGCTACCTAGCCAGCCTGAAGAGGAAGAGGATTCAGGCAGTCCTGATGGAACCTGATTAGCTAGGGTCATACAGCAGGGGAGGAGGACTTTTCCTATTAGTGGCCTTTGGGTGTCAGATAGGGAAGAAAGAATGAGGGAGATTAGAACTGGGAGCAGATGAGGGAGGGGGCTACAACTGGGATATAAAGTGAATAAATTATAAAAATAATAAAAATTAAAAGTAATAAAATATGCATACAAACACAAACAAATGTAATAAAAAAATCATGTTTGTTCAGTCAGAGTTCATACTGTCAACACAAAAACACATTACTAACATAAAAAGAAGTTGTAAGCTTATTCTGGAGTCAAATATAACCAAATATGGCCCAGAGTCCACAGATTTAGTGTACCCAAACTCTTAAGGGAATATATATTATTGATATGAGCATGGCCATATCAAGGACACCAGTGCATTAGGCCACAAGCAATTTCCAAGTAAATTTCCTTGGTTTTGATTTTGAAATTTCTAATTTCAAAATATCCCTAAGATTTTCTCTGGAACAAATAATGGACATTACAATTGATTCTTCTTTAGAAAAACCAGTGAATACAGAAACTGTAAACCATATCATTCTCACTCTGAAAGACTGTATCCTGTAGTTTTATCCCATACAGAGATTCTACTGAAATCAACTAGGCAGATTCCTCCTTCTTAGCACTGTATGTAAAAGTGCTGGTTTTGGGGTTGGTCTTGGTCCATCTCCATTAGAGACTGGACCGTCAGAAACCAGATTTTTTTCATGTGTGTCTGTCATTTCTTCATTCACTATTTCCCTATTCAGGTCACTCCTAAAACCATACAGGTGACAGAGTCATGCTACAGTAAGTAACACTTTCATGTTGTTTTACAGTAACAGAAAAATATTTTTAAATAAAGATATTTTTTAAAGAATTGGTGGGAAAACAGGTAGACAGAAATTTCTGTTGTAGGCTCCAGTTGCCATCTTGTGACATTCTTAATTTTTGAATTTGTGGAAACTGGTATTTTCTTAAAAACACATTGGAAACACAAGGATGTGAGGTCTGGGGTCAGACATAAATGCAGAAAATGAATGGCTTTCAAAGGAACGAAAAAGAACTGCATATATTCTGGCCCTTTAATTCTCTGTAGTCATGAAATTCTGTCATTAGGCCTTGTAGATTCTTTAACACAGGTGCAGATCTCTCTTTTAATTGCTTTATTTATATGTGTGCGGCTTGTCAGTCCACCATGGTTTCTAAATATAGCTGTAGCTAGTTGTTCTAGTACTGCTACATGATGTGGCTTAGAAATTATGTTGAAATACTTTTTTTTTCCCGTTCAGTTAAAGACTCTATTTTGGCAGTAGTATTATTTGTTTTTTTTAAATTTATTACTATTGTTATTATTATTTATAAATTATTCACTTTGTATACCAGCTTTTCCCCCCTCCCTCACCTCTTTCTGATCCCACCCTACCACCCTCTTCCTCTCCTACCCCTCGTGCAGAGTACACTGATAGGGGAGGTCCTCCTCCCCATCTGTCTGACCCTAGCTTATCAGGTCCCACAGGACTGGCTGAATCTCCTTCCTCTGTGGGCTTGCAAGGTCGCCCAACCAGGGAGAAGTTATCAAGGAACACACAACCCAGTTCGTGTCAGAGACTGTCTGTTCTTCTCTTACTCAGGAACCCACATGGACACTGAGCTGTCTATGGACTACATCTGAGCAAGGGGGTCTAGGTCCTCTCTATGCAGGGTCTTTGGTTGGTGCATCAGTCTCTGCAGTCCCCCCTTATCCCTGCTTTTTTGGTTTGTTGGTTGGTTTCTGGCTTTGTTGTTCTCGTTGTGTGGCTCCTACTCTTTTATATCCTGACCAGTGTTTTTCCTCCCTCTACTTGTCCCAGGTGACCCCCTCATCTCCCATCATTTTATTTTCCTGACATCCATTTCCCTTGCTCTATTTTCTCTCAGAAAGGAGCAGACTTCTAAGAAAGGACAGCCAAACAGGACAAAACAATATACAGAAAGACAAATTTATGAAGAAGATGCAAAGACCCAGAGCCAAACTTTGGGCGGAGAGCAGGGAGTCTTATGGAAGGAAGGGGAGATAAAAGGACGTGGAGGGGACAGAAGTATTATTTGAACTTTTGAGTTCTTTACATTTTTCTAGAAACAGAAAACAAAACAAAGATACATTTCAGGAAGCAAGGAATAAAAGAGATAACGAGTCCTTACTTGGTTATCATGGGAAGCTTCAGTCAAATTTTTAATTAATATTATATATTGCTATATATATATATATAAGTATAAATTAAATTATTAAACAATTTATAGAAAAATAAATCATTTAGTATCATCCCTCTAATGGAAATATTAAATTAGTTTTATTTGTGCCAGAAACCCTACAGTAAGTGTAGATGTTATAATAAAAAATAGTCATTTAAAACTGATCTCTCTTTTATAAATATTATTCACTTTACATCCTTGTTTTAGCCCCATCCCACCTTCCCTCCCAGTTGCACTCTTTCTCCTGTTCTCCTCCCCTCCCCCACCCCTTTTCTCAGAAAATGGGAACATCCTTCCCCATTCAACCTAGCTCATCAAGTTGCATCAAGACTGAGCCTTCTTCTTTTCCTGCAGCCTGGTGAGGCAGTCCCTGTAGGAGGAAGTGATCAAAAAGCTGGCAAGTGAGTTTGTGTTCATGTAGTCCCCACTTTCCTTACTAGAGGACCTACAGGAAGCCTGAGCTGCCCATCTGTTACAAAAGTAAGGATCGTAGGTCCAGTTCTTGCATGGTCCTTGGTTGATGCTTCAGCAAGACCCTTTGAGCCCGGTTTAGTTGGTTCTGTTGATTTTCTCCTGTCACCTCCATGTCCTTCACCCCCCCCCCACAAGACTCTCTAAGTATCTCCCAATGTTTGGCTATAAGTTTCAGCATCTGTTTTAAGGTGCAGATGGGGAGAGACTCTCAGAGGATAACTCTGTAAGGCTCATATCTGCAAGCTTAGCAAAGTATCCTTTATAGAGATAGGAGTTGACACTCTCCAATAGGGTGGGTCTTTGGTTGAGTCAGACATTGGTTGGGCATTTCTTCAATCTCTGCTCTATCAGCTCTATCTTTATCCCTGCACATCTTGTAGGCAGGGTAAATTGGGGTGGAAGATTTTGTGGGTGGGTTCGTGTTTTCCTCCCTCTTCTAGAAGACTAGTATGGTTAGAGGGTGTCCTCTTCAGTCTCTGTGATCTCTGCTGCAGAAAACTATAGAGCTATTAATTTAGTTGAGAGCTATAATATTCAGGATCCAACTCAAGGTCTCATAAGTACTCAAGAAGGAATCTATAAAAAGCCATATCCCAAGCGAATTACTAGTTTTGCTTTCTTCCTCCTGGTCCCAGTTTCTCTAATTCATGAGGATACCTGTAACTTTGCAACTGAGTTGCAAAGTTGTAAGCAAGATTACTACCCAGACTATTTGTTATCAATAATTGTTTCTAGAATTTGTTCAAAAGCATCTTGTTCTCACACTTAGCTTTAATACCAGGCACAATTGAAATAGGTTGATTTTATTTTCAAATTTTAGGTAAGATATTGAAACTGAACATAACAATTTATCATTCTTATTTTATATGATATAATTTATTATTTTATTTTATATTACTTACTTATTTTTTATTATTTATTACAATTTATGCACTTTGTATCATGGCTGTTGGTCCCTCCCTCATCTTCTCCTGGTTGTACCCTCTCTTCTCTTCATTTTATACCCCACTCCTATGTCTCTTCAATAGTCCACTGACAGGAGGGGTCCTCCTCTCCTACTATATCACCCTAGCATATCAGGGTCTCATCAGGACTATCTGGGTCCTCGTTCCTCATGATTTGCATACTCTATAGATGACTAAAACATGACAAGTTCTATAAAAATTCCAAAGATTGACAATTGAAGTAACATTAATGTGGTACATAAGAAATAAATATGTTACTTATAACTGTAAAATGCTGACTATCTGGCAGTAATTATATTATTAAAACACTATAAATTTTTTCTTATAAAATATAAGTTAAGAAAACATACAAAAGAAAAGATTAAAACTGATCATTCATTAAAAATATATTTATAAATGAAATGATTGTTTAATTTTATGTTAAGATTAACCTTCAGATATCCCAGAAGCAGAAAGACATATATGGTATATACTCACTTATAAGCAGATATTAGCCATATAATATAGGATAAATATACTAAAATCTATAGTCCTAAAGAAGCTAAACAACAAGGAGGACCCTAGGGAAGAGGCTGAAACCTCACTCAGAAGAGAAAACATGATAAACATCGGAAGTAAGAGAAGACAAGGAACAGGACAGGAGCCTTTCACAGGGGATCTTTGAAAGACTCTACCCATCAGGGTATGGAAAGAGATACTGAGACTCAAAACCAAACTTTAGGCAGAATGCAAGAAACCTTATGGAAAAGAGAGAGAGAAAAAGACCTGGAGGGGACAAGAACTGCACAAGGAGACCAACAGAATTAAAAACAAAAACAAACAGCAACAACAACAAAACTGGGCTTAGGGATGCCTGCAGAGACAGATACTTCAACCAGGGACCATCCATGGAGATGACCTGGACCTCCTGCTCAGTTTCCAAGTGGGTTCCCTAGGTAGGGGAGTAGGGACTGTCTCTGACACTAACTCAGTGGCTGGCTCTTTGATCAGCTCCCCTGGTGTATGCAGCCTTGCCAGGCCAAAAAGGAAGATGATGCAGCCAGTTCTGATGAGAGCTGATAGGCTAGGTTCAGATTGAGAAAGACCTCCCCTCTCAGTGGACTAGGAAAAGGGTATAGGAGGAGAAGAGGGAAGGTGAGTGGGACTGGGAGGAGATGGAGGGGGCTACAGCTGGCATGCAAAGTGAATAAGTTGAAAGAAAGTAAGAAAGAAAGAAAGAAAGAGAGAGAGAGAGAGAGATAAAGAAAGAAAGGAAAGAAAAGAAAGAAAACTGTAACATTGAATGGTAGACCATATGAAAAAATAAAATGTGTACTTTCTGATTTAAAAAGACCTCCGCTATCAGTGGGCTTGGGGAGGGGCATGTGTGGAGAAGGGGGAGGAAATGTTGGATTGGGAGGGGAGGAGTGTAGGGCTTATGGGGGATACAAAGTGAATAAAGTGTAATTAATAAAAATTAAAATAAAATATTAAAAAATAACACTCATAATATATACAAGTTTTGCTCAGGTTCATTTATTACATATCACTTATACACCTTATTGTGCTAGATTACAGATAAATGAATACCAAAGGTTCTTACCTTCTCTTCGGTACTTAACATACAAAGTTCTGTTTCATACTTATACCTTTATATCTGCTTTCGTGATACCAGAAAATATATAGACATTTATCTTCTTTTATTTATTCAAAATGGGCCTTCTTTTATTTATTAAAAATGAACTAAGCTGTAAACTGTGACTATCTGAATGAAAATGTTCTTTCCTCAATCATTGTCTGTGAAGATATATTAACCTTCATATTAATATACATCATGTCAGAAAGTAACATATTCAGTTGTTCATAAACTTATATTCCCTCTACTACTGCAAACATATTTGATCTTTCATCTCAGGGAATGTGTCTATTTATTTTTTATTTTTTCAAAGTGCATCTTTAAATAAAATAATACTGTAAATGATAATTTGGCCTCAGTACTTGGTGGGAAGAGAAGAAGCTAGGAAAGGGGGAGAGAAGAAATTATATTTGGGGAGAAGAATAGAAGATGAGAGGAAAAAGAGAGAACGATGGGAGAATGAGTGAGGGAAAAGAAGAGAACGATAGGCTATAGTAAATCCTGTCTTCTACCCTAAAGTGCTGACAGGCCATACTCTTACTCAGTAGTGTCACTGAGATGAATTCATCACATATCTAATAGTTCTATCTTACAAATATATCTGTAAATAATGGACAGCTTTGTAAATGCTGAAGCATCTACACAAACTTACATAAGTCACAGAATTTCCGCTTAGAATTTTCAACCAGAATTTGTTATCCTTTGATATTATTCAGAGGATTCGTTCTCTTTTTCAAGTCTATTCTTTCGTGGAAAGTATAGTGGCTTATTAAGGATACTTCAGACAGAACCCTACTATCAGAAACGTTGACTTAGTATATATAAAAGGCCTGGATATTTTAATAACATCAAAAATGGTCCCAAGAGTCTATCTGCATAGCTGGATTTTCCATCTCCGGCATCTTGCAAAACTTAATAAGATGCTAAGAGGCATTGATCTGCTAGATGCATAAGTCTCCAAAATATAACAATGAGGAAATGTTTTGTGAGTAAGTCATAAAAGATTATTCAACTATTTTACAATAGATTTACAGATGAGTCCTTACAGCAGTTCAGTTAACAGTGTGTTGACGTCATTGTTGGGAAAACAACATGAATTCAGTAAATTCCATACTTCACCATTTGTTTTCTGATCTTATCCTTGGGATAGAAACATGTGGGATGCTGCTTTCCAATACTTCTGGAAACCAGCAGCATGTAGCAAATTCCGATTCCATTCACACAAAAGAAGTGTGAACAACCAATACTGGACAGTTTATATGTTGCCACACTGTGATTCTCTGCAGGTTGAATATGTTAAATTCAGTTTCAAATGTTGAAATCTCCAAGATCAGTAAAGCATGTGATCCAACGTGCTTCTGTATTGATCCCTAAAATGCAATATAATTGATTATAATTACCAAATGTGGCTTCTGTACTTCTATCTATTCATTAAGTGAAAAAGACTGAGAATGAGTATTCTTAGGAAATGAAACAGGAACAAGAAAAGACGAGAAAATTACAAAAGACATTAGAGAGAAGATGGGAGTTAATGAACACTTCTACTTGACAGTCAAACATATTTCTTACTTTGCCTTCCAGTGAACTTACAGTTCCAAAATTGTGTTTAAAAAGACACTGAACTAATTTCTTTCTTGATAATAAAACCCTGCTGTGTTCCCTGTTAATTTATTTGATTCTTCCAGAATGAAGGCTAGGAGGCCCTGTCATTTAAATTTATTTCCATCTGCAAATCCTGTAATTTGAGAAAAGTACTTAAAACTTAGGAAAAACTCACTTGATCACCCACTTATTTCAATTTATCCCAAAGGAACAATCTTTTATGCTCATATTTATCTAACAATACTTAATATTACTCTCCTGAGAAACATTAAGAAAATTTGGCATAATGTATGCATTTTCATCCCCCCAAAGTGTCAGAGGATAGGTGTGAGTTCACTGAAAAATCTTTCACAGCCAAGTTGATGTGTTCTGCTTTATCTATAATGCAACCAAACACTCTATAATTGTATTATATAAAATTTGTATAGAATTAAAATTATACATCAAACGTACAAACATATAGATTAATTAAATTGAGCATTAGTGTTGTCTGATTTTTAAAGAAGGATCCAGGAAGAAGTATTTAGCCCTGTGTTCACTGTGTGAGATCTACCCACATTAAAGACAACAGTACCTTAATCCAAGGACCCACATGCTCTTCTTTTTTTAAAAAAAATGTATTTATTTTATTGTATTTTTAAAATAGTAGTTATAGTTTTAACTTTGTATCTCAGCTGTAACCTGCTCCCGCATTCTCTCCCAATCCCACCCTCCCTCTCTCATCTCCTCCCTGTCCTTTCCAAGTCCATAGACAGGGGAGGTGTTCTCCTCTTCCATCTAACTCTAGCTTATCAGGTTTCTTCAGGACTGGCTGCAATGTCCACCGCGTGGCCTAGCAAGGCTGTTCCTCCCTCAGGGATGGGTGTCAAAGAGCCAGCCATTTTTCATGTCAGAAATAATCCCTGTTCCCCTTATTAGGGTACCCACTCTGATACTGAGCTACCATGAATTACATTCGAGCAGGGGCTCTAGGTTATATCCATACATGGTCCTTGGTTGCAGATACAGCCTCATAAAAGACCCCTGTGCCAAGATATATTAGGTCCTTGTGGAGCTCCTGTCCTCCCTTCTTACCAGAGATCATCCACAAAGTCTAGGAATGTGCAGCCAAATGGCTATGCTCTAAGTGACCAACTCAAGTTGTAACATGTAACAAGCCAAAGAAAAAATCTAAATATTAATTTCTTTAATTTTAGATAAAATTTAAGATATTGTAATACCTTATTACATATTAGTAAAATACTATGATTTCACTTAACTTTAGAAAACAGTCCAATGAACAAAATACTGCTTAGTAGTAGTCAAATGGAGACACAACAATGTTAATTGATAAAGTAGGATTTCTAGAAGGCATTGGCTTGGAAGATCATATAAAAATAGAAGTTAAAGATCCTCTACTAGTTTATCTTCTTTAGGTGTATAGATTTCAGTATGTTTATCCTATGCCATGTGCTTCTTTCTGCTTTTGGGATACCTCACTTAGGATGATTTTTTTCCAGGTTCCACCATTTGCCTGAAAATTTCATGGTTTCTTTGTTTTTAATTGCTGAGTAGTATTCCATTGTGTAAAAGTACCATAATTTCTGTATCCATTCCTCGACTGAGGGACATCAGGGTTTTTTCTAGAGCAGCCTTGTTAGACCCCAGAAGAGGACATTGCAGCCAGCCCTGAAGAGACATGATAAGCTAGGGTCAGATGGAAGGGGAGGAGGTCCTCCCCTATCAGTGGACTTGGAAAGGGGCAGGGAGGAGATGAGGGAGGGATGGGGAGAGTGAGAGGGAATGAGGGAGGAGCTACGGCTGGGATACAAAGTACATAACCTGAGATTAATATAAAAATAAATAAATTTTTAAAAATCCTCTACTAGCACCAAGAAAAATGTGATGCAGAGATTTTTTCATATATAATTCAAATCAATGGTTATAATATATAATATATTTTATATAATAGTATAATATACAAAAACATAAATATGGAAACAAATAAATAGGATATTCTTTGTCTGGATTAAGACATTTGGCTAGTATTTGTTCTAAAGAAAAAGGGTAGAGAATATAATTAGTTGATATAACAGGTAGTAGAAATGTTAGGTACCTTAAATGAATCTCATCAGTCATGTTCAGGGGAATTCTTTTAAACAAGTAAGGCTCATTAATTACGATGCCATTGAATATAAATGAATAAGATAAATTAAAGGTGCTAAGGCAGTGAGGAAGTGGATACAAAGTAATCCATATAGGAAAAGTACAAGCCTTCTGTGTGTGTGTGTGTGTGTGTGTGTGTGTGTGTGTGTGTGTGTGTGTATGGTGTGTGTGTGTGTGTATGTGTGTTTGTGAAGAGTTAATTTAGAAAGGCTTTGTATTTGCAAGGATCAAAGAGAGTTATATGCAGAGAGAAAAATTGTGATTAAAGGTTAATAAGTTATATAAAGAGGAATTAAATTTGTTGTGATATAAAAGCATGTCCATGCAAAACTTTGATCTAAGCCTTAATTTTTAATTAAAATAGACTGATCCACCCTGATTTGATTTTATTGACAATTATGTTCAATATTATGTGGAAGTAAAAGGTATTGGACATGTTATTTGCACTCTAATTTTTAAGGGAGATTAATAAGAAAAATATATATGTAAATTATCACATTCATAAGTAGAACATATTTTAGTGGTTAGCAAGAAAGTATTTTAATGTCATAATTACTTACATTTAAAAAGCAAATTAACATTTAAGATATGTGGTGGTTTAATATGCTGGTTTCAAATTTGAGTGGACCACATTTTCAGTGTTAAGGACAAAGCATATGTCCATCCTATTTGCATTTATGAATGAGGATTGATCATCTTACCCAGGGTGCTCTTTCTTGCTTAGCTTCTTTAGGTGTACAGATTTTAGTGTGTTTATCCTATATTATATGTCTAATGTGAGTATATGCTATGTGTGTCTCTCTGCTTCTGGAAAACTTTATTCAGGATGATATTTTCTAGTTCCCACTATTTGCCTGTAAACTTCATGATTTTCCTGTTTTTAATTGCTGAGTAGTATTCTAGTAAATGTATCACAATTTCTGTATCCATTCCTCAGTTGTGGGACATCTGGGTTGTTTCCAGGTTCTGGCTATTATGAATAAAGCTGCTGGTTGAGCAAATGTTCTTGTTGTATAATTGAGCATGTTTTGGATATATGTGTAAGATATACTTGAGCATATTTTGGATATATTCTATATGGTATAGCTGGATCTTGAGGAAGCACTATTCCTAATTGTCTGAGAAAGTGCCAGATTGATTTCCAAAGTGGTTGTAAAAGTTTACATTCCCACCGGTAGTGGAGGAGGGTTCCCTTTTCTCTACATTCTCTCCAACATGTGTTGCCACTTGAGTTATTGATCTTAGCCATTCTGATGGGTGGAAGGTGGAATCTCAGGGTCATTTTGATTTGCATTTCCCTAATGACTAAGGACATTGAACACTTCTGTAAGTGTTTCTCTGCCTTTTGGTATTCCTCTATTGAGACTTCTCTGTTTAGCTCTGTACCCCATATTTTAATTAGATAACTTGATTTGTTGCTTTTTAACTTCTTCAGTTCTTTATATATTCTGGATATTATCCCTTTTTCAGATATAGGGTTGGGAAGATCCTTTCCCTGTCTACAGGCAGTCTTTTTGTTCTGATGACAATGTCCTTTGCATTACAGAAGCTTTTCATTTTGATGAGATCCCATTTATTGATGGTTGATCTTAAAGCCAGTGGTGTTGGTGTTCTGTTCAGGAAGTTGTCTCCTGTGCCAATGAGTTCCAGGATATTCCCCACTTTTAGTGTGTCTGGTTTTATGTTGAGGTTTTTGATCCGCTTCTTCTTTAGTTTTGTGCAGGGTGATGAATATGGATCTATTTGCAATCCAGATAGACCAGGGAGAAAACAGGAGAAAGGACAGTAGCCTACCACAAAGGGACTCTGAAAGACTCTACCCATCAGGGTATCAAAGCAGATGCTGATACTCATAGCCAAACTTTGGGCACTTTATAGGGAATCTTATGAAAGAAGGGGGAGATAGAAAGATCTTGCTCCACAAGGAGAGCAATAGAACCAAAAAATCTGGGCAGAGGGGTCTTTTCTGAGACTGATACTCCAACCAAGGACCATGCATGGAGATAACCTAGAACAGTGCACAGATGTAGCCCATGGCAGCTCAGTCTCCAAGTGGGTTCACTAGCAATGGGAACACGGAATGTGTCTGACATGAACTCAGTGGCTGGCTCTTTGGTCATCTTCTGCTGACGGGGGAGCAGCCTGACCAGGCTGCAGAGGAAGACAATACAGCCAGTCCTGATGAGACCTGATAGGCTAGGGTCAGATGGAAGGGAAGGGGGACTTCCCTTTTCAGTGAATTTGGGGAAAGGCATAGACAAAGATGCGAGAGACAGGGCAGTACTGGGAGGGGAAAAGGGAGAGGGGCTACAGCTGGGATACAATGGGAATACACTGTAATTAATAAAAATTAAATTAATTTAAAAAGTAAAAAGAATATTTAATTAATAGTTTTGTGTTTTGGGTATTGGTGTTTTGAATTCATGTATTTGAGGTTGTCAGATCATCTGGAAATGGAGTTACAGACAGTTGTTAGCTTCTGTCTGGATGCTGGGAATTGAACCCAGGTCCTCTGGAACAGCAGCCCATGCTTTTAACCACTGAGCCGCTACCACACATGTCCTTTAAAAGACTTAAACCAGCAGGGGATTGAGTCTGATGCAGAGACTCATAGTCAAACTTTCATCAGAGAGCAGGGAGTCCTATGGGAGAAGCAGGATATGGAAGGACCCAGAGGGGACAGGAGATCCGCAAGGAGACTAACAAAGACAAAAAAAGAAAGGAAGGAAGGGAGAAAAAAAAAGAAAGAAAGAAAGAAAGAAAGAAAGAAAGAAAGAAAGAAAGAAAGAAAGAAAGAAAGAAAGAAAGAAAGAAAGAGAAAAAGCTGGGTCCAGGGGGGACTGCAGAGACTGATGCATCAACCAAACACCATGCATAGAGAGGACCCAGAACCCTTGTTCATATGTAGCCCATAGACAGCTCAGTTGCTACAGGGGTTCCCTAGTAAGAAAAGAGACAGTCTCTGACATTAACTCGGTAACCTACTATTTGATAACTTCTCCCTGATGGGGCAACCTATCCAGCCCAGAGAGGAAGAGGATGCAGGTAGTCCTGATGAGACCTGATTGACTTGGGTCAGGTAGTAGGGGAAGAGGACTTACCCTATCAGTGGCCTAGAGGAGAAGGACAGGGGAGGAAGAGGGAGGAAGGGTAGAACCAGGAGGAGTTGAGGAAGAGGGCTACGATTGGGATAAAAAGGGAATAAATTGCAAAAACTTATAATACTAACAGATAAAACAAAGAATATCTAGTTGAAAAACATCTAATTTGCAAAAAGAAAATTATTTCACTCTGATGAAAAAAATTCTAGGGTAGAATTATCAGAGATGATAATGCATCAGTATTAGTATGACCCTGCATCTGGTGTGCAACCACACAGATGTCTGCTGATGTGTGGCCCATTCACTCTCCAGAGTCCCTTCACACAAAGGAGCAGGCATTTAGTCCCCATAGTAGTCCAGGGCTCTGAAGTATGATTAGGAATCCCACTTCTCTCCCATAGAAATCGAGACTTGGCAGGGGAGAGGCTTGCTTTGGTTTCCACAGTGTATCAGAAACCAAGGTCCAGCTGTCTTCCCAGCTCTTAGCATGACCCTGCAAATGGTGTATAATTTCAGCTACAGGGTGTTTGCCAGGATAACTCAAACACGAGTCTAAGTGGAAAAGTATTTTTTTTTTTTGCTATCACTCAACATCCTATTCTTTTCTGGGATCACAAGACAAAACCAAAAAGCAAAAGTTAATTGACTGCAGCTGTATATTCACAACTTAGTTCAACACAGATTATGATAAAGTGGAAGAGAGAATTCAAAATGTAGCCATAGTTCAATATTCAAGGGTCTATAATTAAGCATGAGTGTTTTTTATGGAATATTTGAAAATGGATGTCATGTACTGAAGACAGAAAACCCAGTTGACGTTTCTAATAGCTCTGGTTGATGGAAAAGGTTCGGTACCAAGAAAAGATAAATGTCGGGTCAAGATCACAACTGACAGAGAAAAATGAGTGCTTGAAAACAAGTACCTGAAACTCATAAAATTGAAAAAAATAATTAGATGTATTATGGTTAATAAGCAGTGACGATAATAAGCACTAATAAAATATGTAGAGAAAATTATGTGTGGGAAACAATATAACTCAAAAGAAAGAATAATGGAATCCTAAAATACTGGGGTGTTATTTGCTCTAATGGAGAACAATAGAATATCTGCATTCAACTGACTTTCTCAAACAATAATGACAGCTCAGGCTAGAGAACTTATCTAAAGAAAATAACTTTGGAAAAATTGAGAAACTAAGCAATGATGGAAAGTGACCCTGAGAAATGGAAATCAAATTGAAGCATGCCCATAGTTGTCCATGTTTATATCATGAAGCCTTACAGAATATGATAGAGAGAAGCTTACCCTTGCTAGTTTCCTGAGTCAAGAGGAGGGCCTGTCATCCATTGTCCTTGAGCATTGACTATCAGGGCTTGCATATGAAAAATTCTTCAAGGATTAAGAGAAACACTGATGCTTGGATATTAGGTGTATGGGCCACTGTATGTCTGCTGACATTCCTGGGCTCTGATGGCCTACTTCAGAGATTTCACTGTTCCCAAGATGGGAAGAAAGTTCAATACCAGTCTGACACTTTCAGGGATACTTTGCTGTAACTATAGAATTTAAAGTGCTTAAGTGCATTATTCCTGACCCACTGTTCCAAAGGAGTTGAAATCTTTTGTAACGGCAAATTATTGTCCTCAACCAGTTCCATAAAGCACAAATGTTTCAAAAAGAGAGGGAACACAGACAATGGGGTTGTGTGGTAAATAAATAAATACTGCTATACCAGTATGTATCAATCAACTGGCCTAGAGGAAGGCTTCACAGGCTTGCCTTACAGAAGAGTGATAAAACAAAAACAATGAAAACAAATAACAAATAAACAACAGACACACATACACAAAAACAGTGATTCCTGGCTTCATATATATTTTTAAATTTTATTTTTAATACTATAATAAAATTACATTTCTCTCTTCCTTTTTCTCCCTCCCATAGATTACTCACCACTCTCTTTTAAATTTATGACTTATGGCCACCTTTTCAGTAATTGTTATTGCTTTCATATATGGCCGTCTTAGTCCTAAGACTGTCACTTGTATGTGTTTTTAGGGCTGATCATTTGGTGTTGGTTTCTTGAAATACAGGGTGTGTGTTATAAATGTGCTATCGAGATTTTGGGAGACTATTGGCTGATGAACAAACTCTTATAAGCACACTGTAAAGTCACATACTTTAATGCTGTACACAGAGCTACAAAGATAAGGTAATTTAAGAATCTTTATCAGGACATATTTCACGTGTATGTAAAATAACCATGGCAACAAGCTCCCAAACCCCCAAAAGCTCAACAATGAGTGTTTATGCAGCCCAACTGACAACCAGCATGCATTCATTGATTGTGTGGGTTGTGCTTTTG
Source organism: Pachyuromys duprasi (assembly GCA_028658305.1). Lineage (NCBI taxonomy): Eukaryota > Metazoa > Chordata > Mammalia > Rodentia > Muridae > Pachyuromys > Pachyuromys duprasi. The sequence continues at coordinate 82,880,661 of CM053744.1, read as the reverse complement.
CGTCACATTACATATTCTACATCTTCGCCTAATTATATATGGCTACCCATTTGACCTTTTATCATCTACTGATGTTCGTGTTTCAGAGACAAAACTATCTTCATGGTTTTCTTTATTCTTTTCCTAAAATCCAAACTAAGCCTTTTGATTGTTTACATGTAAGGAAATTCATGTGTTTTTGTCATTTCTACCCTAGCCCACATGCTTATTGCTTCTCCTCCTCCTTGAAATATAAAGTCTTGGTTGATTAAAGCAACAACTATAGACATAATGTATTATTTGTATTGTATTTGGGTATTATATTTATTTTCTATATGGGTATCTTTTTTCATAATAAATGATTTAAATAAAAAAAAATTCAAAAATATGCTTTCAACACATGGGAGACTCCCTTGTTGCTGTTTCTTAAGTACAGTGTTGGGTAGAAAACAGGTGAGTAGATAGCAATATAGTTATCATACAAGGCAGTTCTAGATTATGAATAAAGAACAAGCCTGAGATATAAAAATGTCCACTGATGGTCTATGCAACTAAAACACATACATAACATAAATACATATATGCCTATATAAATCCATACATACAGTGAGTTATACACAAAAGAATAATGTATGAAAGGAAGTTAATGAACCTACCTAAGTAAATAACACCCTGAATGTTACACTATCAATTTTCAGTTCTTTCATTCACAACATTACATGTGGGGCCAGCATTTTGAACTTTTCATAAATAAACATAGACATTGCTTGATGAATGGGGAGCAGGGCTGTGTGAACACAGGTTTCATGGGTTGCATGTATCTACATCTAGTATTACTCATCCTCACACACAATGGGAATCATTAGCAAATGTAATAGCCTAGGTAAGTAATTCGTTGTGGAAGATGGGAGTTCTTTCCTCCTAAATGCATACAAAAAACATCAAATGTATGTTGCTGTTGTCTCAGTGTCCAAACTACACACAAGTACTAATGTCTTTTTTATCATTCCTACTGAACAACATAGTAAGGCATAAATCTCTCCTCATAAACCATAGGTCTCATGACATGAAGTTCTACCAGTCCTTGATTTCTTACGGAGACTATCTTGGTGGATCTAAAGCCTTAAATTCTACCCTACCTGACAAACCAACAGATCAAACTGTGTTATTCTACTGAGTTGGTTAACAGATACTGTGGAATCTGAGTGGCAGCTCTGTATTGGTGACAGTGATAAACAGGTCCACAGCTCAGTGTATACATAGAGCTGTGTTTCTGTGCATAGTGATAATAATGATCTGAGGCAGACAAGATAATGAAAGAGTTTGATCTTTTTAAATAGTCCAGCTTAAGTGAAAAAGTAAACAAAATTTAATAATTATATAATGAACATTAATTGTGACTGAGACAAGTATAAATAAGGTGTATTATTTTTTGTTCCATTACTCATAACAACTAAAGTTTTCCTTAAAAAATGTTTGTATTTTGAAGAGTATATGCTAGAAGGTATCTATTGCTAAAAGTATAATCTGGAGAATCATTTTTTATTCTCCAATACAACTTATAAATTTCACTACTACATCTAATCCTATAACCCCAGGCTACTAAAATAAACTAAATAACTGTGCAATCTGCAATTCCACATTTTCTCTTCCCCAATTCCAAAGACATCATTCATCTGAAAGTACTGAAAGATAATATACAGTGATTAAAGTTAGCCCACAATTAATAGACATTGGAGCCCGGTGAAGGAAGTCCCAGACTTTAGTCTATAGAATTATAATACTGGAAAATATTTTACATATTTCCTACTCTAAACGTATCCCTGACTAATCTATAAAAATGTTTACAAAGTGGACATTGATTTTTCTCTTATTGTTACCTGTATCACTCCCTCAACTTCTAACTCTATAGTATCTTAGACTTTGTACTCCCTATGTCCCTGTCTTCTTATAGCTTCACTATTGGAAGTACTTAAAGAAAAGTGAAACTGTCTTATTTTGCCACTGTACTTAAATGTTTTAAATAATTCTTGTTACAGAGTGATACTTCATATATATTACTGACAAAACAATTGGAATCATTTGTCCTTAATGAAGAAAATAATTGAAAAAAACAATAAATAAAATGAAAGTACTAATGAAAGCAAAAGAAATACTGTGTATTCATGCTTAAACTGTTTTTATAAAGAAAACCAATTAGATAAAGGTAAAATGATGTAGGTAGATGATTGAATAATATGTAATAAATAGAAAGATGACAAATCATATAGACAGATATGTTAATGATGAATAGTTTTATAGGTAGATGATAGATAACATAATAAAGGCAAATGGTAGACAAACAACAGACATATTATAGATGATAGGCAAGTATATATAGACAAATACTAGATAGGTATTGATAGTTAAATTGCATATGATTGTTTTCTAGACGATATAAAAAGATAGATGACAGAAAGATGAGCAATAACATAAGACACATAATGAACAGCTGTTGTAAATGTATATGAATACACAAAAACAAATAAAGGAAGGCAGTTCTAATTATTACCAATGATTATTAAAACACTATTCTTTTTCTTCTTTCCTCTCATGACTAATTCTAATTAGGATGGCTTGCAGAGCTGTATCTTTTATTCTACCCTTTGTTGGAACTTTGCTGTTATTAAATAGTTTCCCATCTTTGCAAGCTCAAAGTAACTTTTACTACGTTATTCTTAAATAAATCCCTAGTAAACTTAAGAACAGCATTCCTGGTCTTACTGTGACTTTGTCCTGTCTAGTCCACAAAATAGTATTCAGGCTTCCATGGACATAAGCCGTTCTTGTAGAAGAAACAGAAATTAGAAAGGCAATGATTATCAGAGATGCCCCTCAACTGAGGAATGGATGCAGAAATTGTGGAACATCTACACAATGGAATATTACTCAGCAATAAAAAACAAGGATATCATGAAATTTGCAGGTAAATGGTGGGAACTGGAAAGGATCATCCTGAGTGAGCTATCCCAGGAGCAGAAAGACACACATGGTATATACTTACTCATACAGACATATAAAATAGGATAAACTTACTAAAATCTGTATACTTAAACTAATCAAGAGGGAAGACTCTGGCTAAAATGCTCAATCCCCAGCCAGAAAGGCAAAGCAGATTGACATCAGAAGAAGAAAACAGGAAACAAGCTAGGAGCCTGTCACAGAGGGGCCCCTGAAAGGCTTTGCCCTGCGGACTGTCAAAGCAGATGCTGAGACTTATGGCCAACTGTTGGGCAGAGTGCATGGAATCTTATGAAAGATGTGGGAAATAGTAAGATTGGGAGAGGACAGGAGCTCCACAAGGAGAGCAACAGCACCAAAAAATCTGAGCACAAGGGTCTTTCCTGAGACTGATACTCCAAAAGCAAGTACCTTGCATGGAAAAAACCTAGAATCCCTGCACAGATATAGCCCTTGACAGTTCAGTGTCCAAGTAGGTTCCATAGTAACGGGAAAAGGGACTGCCTCTGACATGAAGTGATTGGCCTGCTCTTTGATCACCTCGCCCTGATGGGGAAGCAGCATTACCAGGCCACAGAGGAAGACAAAGCAACCACTCCTGAAGAGAGCTGATAGACTAGGATCAAAAGGAAGGAAAGGAAGATCTCCCCTACCAGTGGACTTGGGGAGGGGCATGTGTGGAGAAAGGAAAGGAAGGTAGAATTGGGAGGAGAGGAGGGAGGTGTTTATGGGGGAATACAAAGTGAATAAAATGTAATAAAAAGGCATATCAAAGAAAAATAGTGATTTGAAATTTTAAAATTGAGTCTTCATCTGTTTTATATTTAATGTCAAGTAAATTATATAACAGTATGGCTCTCCTTCTTAAGTACTGATCCTATAAAATAAAGAAACCACAAATGCCACTTTTTAAGAAGAATCCCAGTCATAGGTGCCTCCCTTCTCTTGTCCCAGTAGTCCCCTCCTTTTTCCTCTTTTCCTCAGAATATGAAAACCCACAACCTGACACCCCAGCTCATCTATTCATATGAGGACTGAGTTCATCTTCCTCCCCTGTGGCCTAGGAGGGTATTCCCATCAGCAGGAAGTGGTCAAAAAGCAGGCAACATGTTCATGTCAGAAATATCCCCCACTTCCCTAACTAGCGGGCCCACATGAAGCCTAAAATGCCCATCAACTACCTATAAGTAGAGGGACTAGGTCCAGACTCTGCATTGCGCTTGGTTGGAGGTTCAGACTCCATAGGCCCCTCTGGGCCCTGCGTGATTGGCTGTGATGGTCTTCTATGAAGCTTTAGTCACCTCTGCATCCTTTTATTTTTCTCTTTTCTATTCCAGTAGACACCACATGCTTTGCCCAATGTTTGGATGTGAGTCTCAGTATTTGTTTTCAGTCACTTCTGAGCAGAGGCTCTAAGAGGACAATTTTGGTAGGTTCTTGTCTGCAAGCATATCAGAATACCATTAATAGTTATAGGGGTGGGCTTTCTTAGATGGAGTGGGCCTTAGGGTTGGGTCTGGCATTGGTTGCACCTTCCCTCAAACTATGCTCTATCTGTTTTACCTTTGATAGTGCAGCTCTTGTAGGAAGGATAAGTTTTGGATAGAGGTTTGTGTAGGTACGTTGGCAATCTCCTTCATCCACTAGGAGTCTTACCTAGAGTCCCCTCATATTCAGCAGCCTATTCTGATTTAGGTTTGCAGCTTGTCACATAGTGCACACAACCATCATTTCTCTTTTCTCTGCAGGCCTTCTGTCCTTCTGTCCCTATTCTTCCCAGGTCTGATTTCCATCCTTATTTCTTTCTGCACTCCCTCTTCTACCTTGTTCCCACTCAACAACCACTGCCTCTGTCTATTCTATTTCTTCTTCTGAGTGAAATTTAGGCATCCTCCCTTGAGCCCTCCTTGTTAGTTATCTTTTGGTGCCTGTTCATTATAGTGTGTCTATCCTGTACTACATGACTAACCTCAGCTTATAAATGAGTATGTAATATGTTTGTCTATCTAGATTTA
>CM053744.1:82852000-82875167 GCA_028658305.1 Pachyuromys duprasi | reverse complement strand
AATTAAAATATCCATTAGTTTTTGGTGATTCTGGTGGTGCCATGGTGTCCTGTTTTTTGTTGGGTGAGTGCTTATGTCGTCCTTTAGTCATTACTTATATATAATCTTCTCTGTTTCTTCCTCAAGTCTGACCTTTGGACTGGAACCCTCTTACTCTGGTGTCTGTAGAATTCTTCAGGAAGATCAGTGGAGACCAGAGGTTTGAGAGTGTGTGTTGTTGCTTCAGTTGTTCCTGAGCAGGTTTCCTGGATACCCTGTGGTCTACAGACTGAGGCGGGGTCAGCAAGCAGGACTCTGAGGTCTGCAGCTGGTGCTGTGGGAATGGCACATGTTCAGTTGTGGACTCTCTGCACCTGGCCCAGATTTCTTCGATGGAAGTTGGAAGCCTGGCAGGCTGCACTCTGCTCCTTGAGTTGGGAAGCGCTATCTGCTTCCTCAGCAGGTACCCCCTAAGACAAGGCTGTGGGGAAATGCTGGAGATCTGTGTTTGGAATGTGCAGCCTGTGCTCCTTGCGAGTTGCTTTGTGCACTGTGGGCTGCCTCCTCTGCTTCACTGCTGTTAGGGGTACCTCTGATGCTGTTTTCCCCTGCTTCTTCTGCTGTAGGCTTGGCTATGTCTGCCACTGCTTCAGTCCCTTGGGAGGAAGTGCCAGGAATGGATTCCCCAAGAGAAGTCCACAGAGATGACCACAGTTGACCTGTGTCCTATTGGACTCAGATCAGGTTTTGTTCCCCATATCTCCGGGCTCCTGGTATGGTTGTTTTGGGTTCCACAGCCCCTCTATTCACCAATTTGGGGACGGGGAAACCCCGGGTCTGGTTTTCTAGGTCACACAGATCAGTCTGTGAAGCATAGGTGGTGCTCTAGCAGGTCTCTTAGCTGACCACGAGTGTCTGCCCATCTAGGGTACCTTTGCCAGGGAGATTCTGGGTACCCTAGTTCAGTCCCTGTTGCTTCCTTCCCAGTGGGGTTTTATCCTGACTGGGCACCACAGACTCTGATACTCTGGGGTACACAGTTCTTTTGTGACAGAGAGTTGGGCACACAGCACGTCTCTGTGTATCTCTGAGCTCTGGGGTGGAGGCTAGTTCAGAGATGGTGTGTGCGAGCCTGCCCTTCTGAGAGATCTTTTCCCTGGGAATGGTGGATGACCTAGGTCAGACCCATTTCCTTCCTTCCCTGTGGGTTTTTCTCTCAACTGGGACTCCAATAAACGGTGTTTTTTGTGCCCACCGTTCACCCTGGGAAGGAGATCAGGTCACACAGGCCTGTTATTCTGGTCTGGTGACCAGCTGCCTGTGCTACCTGGAATCTCTTCCGGGTTCTGGCTGGGTGTCCTGGGATTGGACCCAGCCGGTTCCTGCACCTTAGGGCTTCCTCTCACCTGGGAAACCGGAACGCTATTGTTTTAGGGCCCAGAGTTCAGTCCCTTGGTCACTGTAGTGAAAATGTTGTTCTGCAGCTCAGAAGCGGAGTCCTCCTGGAGCAGCCATCTTGCCCCCCACCCCCCATATTGTCTAGCTTTTCCATTAGATTCTTAATCATTTTATTCATAGATTATTGAGCTCTTTTGATAATTACATATTATAATAATTATTCCTATGTTATATCTGATTACTGTTTTTTACATGTGTGTCATCTCTCCAGTGTATATCTTAAAGCATATTTTAGTACTGTCAAGTTTTAAGTCCCAACTTGACACATCCGAAAACAGCATTGGTATTGAGTCTTAATGAGTCTATCACCTGGATTTTACAGGAGGAAGAAAAGCTAGATAAGAGGAAACAAGCAAGCAGACATCATGGTCCACTGGTTTATCTCTTCTCCTGACTGGAGGCATGGTATGATCAGCAGTTTTCAAGCACCTGTCTCTGTGCTATCCGTACACTGACAGACAGGAATTGTAAACTAAATTAAACTCTTTCTTTCCAACATTGCTTTAGGTTATGTCACATCAACAGAAATGAAAATAGAACGCTTTGTAACCTTGTAAAAGTCAGACATGATGCTCCTGGTGTAGGAACTTGAATTAGAATTTATTGTCCAATTTAACACTGTTTACCAGGAATTAGAGCATGTTTTACTATTTGATATAGTGGCAAGTGGCAGAGATTTTGGGTTCCTTCAGTGTCCTTATTTATGCTCTTTCTGACCTTTATTTTTCCCTAAGAACGTCTATATTCAATACAGTCTTTGCTTTGTTCCTCTTATAGACAACATTGATGTGATGGTGGAATAAGATGGGGATGAATTGCATGTTATAAACCCATAACTGAATCTCAATGTTGATGGTCTTTACTACCAGGTATGTTTTGCATCAATATTGTTGAATTGTTCTTTTATCTTTAGTGAAAAGGGGACACCAGTGGGTTGAACCTGAGAAATAATTCTGCCTGTGAGTCTTCCATAATTCTAATATTTCATTTTTAATTGATATGTAGGTTTCTCTCATGAAAACCATACATCAAATTTTGAACTTGAAGCATTTATTATTTCTGTGACAGTCTTCAGAAATAATTTTGTATGGATTTTGACATAAGGATGTGGTGGACTTCCTGAAGATGAATCTTTTCATAGAACACGATGTCTCAAACACTGGGTCTCAGAAGCTCTTAATCATAGTGCTATCCCAAAACTGGCCAAAAACAACCTGTTAAAATTAATGTCTATATGTTCTTATATGGTTACACATCTGGTGGTTTCTGACTAACTTAAAATACTGTTAGGAACAATTCCCAGAGTCTCCAGATTTAGAAATTGTAGTTTATACTATGATGGGGATTTTTTTGTTTGTTTGCTTTCTGTCCTGTTTTTTTTTTTAAATTCAGCATTTCTTTTTATGAAATAAGACTTTAAAGATCTTTATATATTGATCTCTTCATAACTTTCTTTTTATTTCATGTGAACACAGATTAAAGTGAATTTCATGCCAGAGGGATACGTAAGTGAGCAATGACCCTCAACAGCATGCATAAGGACCTAGACTTGATCCCAGGGACCCACATGAAAGAAGAGCTCCATCTCTAGCAGACTGGCTTCTAACTTCTATACTTACTCTCTTGCATGTGAGTAAAACATGCACACACATTACATGAATAAATATGGATAATGTAAAGGAACTTAAATCTGCAACATGGCTGGTCTGATCACAACCAAAGACCTTCTAAATATGTGTGATCCAACTGGAATTCAGACATGTCATACACCTTTAATCCCTTTGGCTGGAATGCAAACACAACTTCAGTACACAGCTTTAATCCCAAACAATGACGCTAAAGTTAGTTTGTAGAAGAAAGCACACACTTTTGAAAGTGATATATAATTGAAAAACAGACCATATGATGAATCAGAGAAAGATTTGATAGTATAAGATACTCCAAACCCTCATGAGAACAGGAAAGAAAAGAGAGGCTATTTAAGAGCACCAGAGGAAGAGTCAGGCAGTCAGTTGGGAGTCAGTTGACAGGCAAAGCAGTGGAGCTGAGTTCATGGGACCTTGGTAGCAGTTCAGCTTTTGGCACTCAGTGGCAGTTTTTATAGTGACAGGTTTACAGAAATAGTTGCAGAGAGATCAGTCTAGACACAGGTGAAGACAGAACAAGCCAGAGACTGAGAAGGAGCCAGAAGATTAGAACACGATGCTAAAATTAATTTGAGGCCAAGCAGAGTCATTCTCTCAGAAATGAGAGAAGCCTGTTTGAATCAGCTTAAAGAGAAGTTTGAGCTAGAACAACTGAATTCAAATAGCCTGCCAGATTACAGAAAGACCGAGAAAGTGTAAGCTTATTCAGCAGTAAACCTTGAAGACAGCAATCCCATTTGGCAAATAAAGCCTACTTTTACAAATAAATATGTGGAACTTCATAAATTTTATTTCTTAGTGGCATTTTAAAATATCCTCTTGGTATTAATGGCTTATACTTCAGAGTGATTAATACACTTTTACTGTTTTCTGTTGACTGCATTGTGTGCTACTTTCTCTGACTTGGTGCATTTCACTATTTAAAATATGCATTTATATAACACCATTTTGTTATATCTTAGATTTCAAGTAGTTTCTTCTAGAATATTACAGAATTGGTAGTTATAGCTCCCAGTTGCTTGCATTTTTATGATGTGAGGTTCTTGGTCATGGCATCTGACTTTAAAATGAATTTTATCTGGCTTGAAGAAGACAGACAGTTGGTTAAGATGGTAAGTGAAGAACATCCTCATCCTCTAAAACCACAATCTTGGGCCAGTTTTCCTTTATGATTGAAGGCCATTTTGCAGTTGATATTGCAAGATACGGAACTGTACAGCTTTGCTATAGACCACAAATTGTTTTTTGTTTCTGAGTCCTTAATTCAAGATTAACCAACACCTCATAAAAATGGCATTCATGTAGCTTCTGCATGCCTTGTTTCCTCATCCATTCATACTATTCATAACAATTCTCAGAGTCTTCATACATTTTTAAAAATGTAATGATATCTTTATATTCTCACACAGTGAGTAGTTTTAGGTTAAGATAGATATCTATTTTAAAATCAGAAATATTATTGTTTATATAGAAAGTGATTATTGGGTTATTTCTTGAAATAAATAAATAAAGCAATGCCTAAAATATTGAATGCCATATGTATAATTTTACTTGAATGATGAATTTATAAACAACAGTTTTCAAAATGTGATTATCAATAGAAAAAAACATTTTATTATGATAATTTTAAATTTTTATCCCAAACCTATGTCACGGATATCTATAAGCTTTTTAACAAAATCTGTCTCACTGAGGTGAGATCACTTAAAAGTCAGACATCATTGCTATATTTCCTCAGGCTTTTTGTGCTTTAAAAAAGTCATCTCACAGTTTTAAATTTTTTTCTAGGACATTATAATTTGATTTTCAAAGTTGTTATGCTTTCTTTATGTAAATTTCTCCTTGAAATTATAAATCTCAGAAACATTGGGAGCACATCACTAATGTACTCAGAAAAAAATGAGGAAAATGGATCCTCTCCACATAAGTGTTTATATATGACTTGTTTTCATATAACATGAAAGCCACATAATTTAGAGCAGTGTTCCTGTAAAAATATATGCCCAAAGAGGATGTCATTAGCTTTCATTTTCAGCAATGTGCATTATGCTGGTCACTGTGTGAATGACATAAGTAAGGCTATTATCAAAATGAGAGTTTATTGTTAGGATGTTGGGGCTTTTTTCTCTTCACTATTGTTTAATGAGAACATACAGCTGCTTTTGATAACAAAGTAAAAGTTTGTTTGATACAATGTTTAAAATTGAGACATAAACATAGTACTTTTGTTATAACTTTTGCATTCCATTATTTCAATATTATTTTAAATTAGGAAATGTTGTAACTCTCACTGAATTCTGTCATTCTCTTTATTTTTTCATTTATCTCAACTTTAATCCTTCCACCTGAACAGTTCTTCGTCTTCTATGCTCTATAATAATAATTTGCTTGTTATCAATTCACTGTAGATGAGATGATCAAAATTCCACACATCCTTTTCGTTTACATTAATTACAGTTTATTCACTTTGTATCCCAGCTGTAGCCCTTCCCTCATTCCCTCCCAATCCCACTCACCCTCCCTGGAGGGGACAGGAGATGCACAAGGAGAGAAACAACCCCAAAAATCCATGCATAGGGGTCTTTTCTGAGACTGATACTCCAACCACGGTCTATTCATGGATATAACCTACAACCCCTGCTCAGATGTAGCCCATGGCAGCTCAGTATCCAAGTGGGTGTCCTAGTAAGGGGAACAGGGACTGTCTCTGACATGAACTTAGTGACTGACTCTTGAATTGTCTCTCCCTGATGGGGAAGTATCCTTGCCAGGCCACAGAGGAGAATAATGCAGCCAGTCCTGATGAGACTTGATAAGCTAGGGTCAGATGGAAGGGGAGGAGGACCTCCCCTATCAGTGGACTTGGAGAGGGGCATGGGAGGAGATGAGGGAGGGAGGGTTGGATTGGAAGAAAATGAGGGAGGGGGCTACAGCTGGGATACAAAGTGAAAAAACTCTAATATAAAAATAATAATTTAATTTAAAATGATAATATTTTGAAACATCATGTAGATGGCTTTGGAGCTCATTCTGGAGGAAAGGTGTTTTGTTTGTTTGTTTTATTTTATTTTTCATGTGAAAATTAGGGACATGTGGCTGATCCCTATAATACAAAATGTCAGGTTTGATTTTATTCACCTGTAATCTAGCAGGGTGGATGCAGAGGCAGGGGGAATACTCATGGTTTGTTGGCCAATCAGCCTAACCAATCATTTAAATCCGCACTTACTGAGACATCTTCTTTCAAAAAAAAAATAATGAGATTGAAAATTGTTGAAGAAGATGATAGACATTGATATCCGAACTCCACACATATGCTCACATTCCACATCTAATTTCAATCATAAACATAAAGTTTCATGCTACATAACAAGTTTATATAATATTGTATATCAGATGAAACATAACTTATAATAAAATTTATAATATAACTATCAGTGACATATTTACATGAATGGCATTTTAATAAAAAGAAGCATTTACAAAGTAGCAGTAGTTTTGAGATAGCGCTGATGCTCTGAATGATGTGTTTAGCATCTTATACTATGCCTTCTTTCAGACATTGAGGTTTCAGTAGGATGCTAATTTGAATGGCTTTTCCTATAATTCCTGGCCTTGAAGTATAATTGGCAGTAAATTAAGTATCGTGAACTGAGACTTAAGGAGATTGAATATGCTGAGATTTTGCCAGGAGCATTGACATAAATTCTGAAAAATGTTCAAGTCCTCCAATTTCCCACCAATGTGCTTCTACTCCTCTCATAAAAGATTTGGGATTCTGGGTACCATACCAGTACAGGGCGATATCTTAAAGCAGTGACAGGGAAATGGAAAGGAAAGCTGTGAGGTCTTTAAGAAAATCCTGTAAGTGTAGAAATAACCTTAATTCTAGAAAATATCTAGCCTCACTCAGAACCTGTGTCTATGACTTTAGGAGACTACTGTCTATGAAAATGTGGAGAGCAAGCTTCAGATAAACTGGAATTCCTGATGACAGCCAAGTTCAGTTATAAGAAAGGAGTGACAGGAAGTGTTCTAGCAATGATTCAAGGATTAGGAATTAGATAAGGAGAGTAGGCTCAGCACTAGAAAAAACAGAAACCATAGTGATGGAGCATAAGCAGGAATCTGGCCAGACTCAGAAGCTTTTTCTTTATTAGGTCAGAAACTACAACTAGGGCCGGTAATATCTTGCACAAAGACATCTGACTATGGTGTAAACCCAGACGCTAATACAGTGGGCTGAGAACATAAGTAGGGAAGTTGTCTTTTTATCTCCCCTCACATATTTGGACCACCCACAACTCCTACACATACACCAATATGTAAATGTAATTAAAGTGCTCCTTTTTTTTCCAGAAGAAAACTCAGAAATGTTTAAACAATGACCTAAGCTCCAATCTTTAAAGAAAGAACTGAAGCTAATTTATCTTTTAGCAGAAGGTCCCCAAAGCTCCTTAGCTGTGATGTTGGACTGCCAGAAAGAAAGTCATGGCATATTTTCTATCAGTCTTTCTTTTTTTCTTCCTGCTGTTCTTTGGTAATGTCATCTTATGGGCTGACAAGTAACATTCATGTAGGGTTAGTGTAACTACTTTAGTTTTTCCATTTATTTTCTTTTTTATTTATTCTCTCACATATCACATTTCAAGCAGTTTTCCCTCTCTTCTATCCTCCACATCTCTCTCCGCCATACCCCCTCAATCCACTTATACTCCATTTCCCCTCAAAAAAACAAAAAACAAAACAGCAAGCCTCCTACGGATATCAACCAAACATTAGCATATCAAGCTTCAACGAAATTACAGAATGCTTCTTATATTAAGGCTGTAGAAGACAACTCAGTTGGAGGACAAAGGTCCCAAAAGCTTGCAAAAACATCAGAAATAGCCCCTGTTAAGAGTCCTCCCCACCCCATCTCCCCAAAATCCCACCAAGCTATATAACTATAACAAATAGGCAGAGTGCATAGGTTAGACCCATGCAAGTTCAGTGAATACTGGTTCAGTCACAGTGGGCCGCTATGTGTCTAGGTTGGTTGATTTCTGTGGGTTTTTTAAAATGGTTTTCTTGATCTTTCTGGCTCCTCCAACACTTTCTCACCACCACTGCTCAACAGGATTCCCTGAGCTCCACCTAATGTCTGACTGTGGGCCTTTGCACCTGTTTCTATCAGTTACTGGATGAAGCTTCTCTGATGATGGTTATGCTAGGCTCTTGTCTGTGAGTATAGCAAAATGTCATTAGGATTTATTTCCTTCACCTTTTCTCTTTTGGTCATTTGTGTGTGGTTTTACTCTAGGGCACTGGGCTAACCAGTCTCTATTTCCTGGTCCTCCATGAACTATGTTGGGGGTGGGTTCTTTGTGGTCATATAGATCTCAAGCTTGATCAGGCACTGGCTTGGCCACTCTCACAGTTTCTGTGTCACCTTTACCCCAAGACATTTTTCAGGTAAGACAAATTGTATGTCAAAGGTTTTGTGTTTGGATTGTTGCCCCAATCTATCCACTGGATGTCTTGTCTGGCTATTGAAGATAGCATGTATAGGCTCTGTATCACCCATTACTAGGAATCTTAGTTAGAATCACCCTTGTAGGTTCCTGGGAGTTTTCATTGCAAGAGGTTTCTGTCTTACCCTCTAAATATGGCCCCCATCTCCTCACTGTCCCACCCTCCCTCCTTCTCCCCCTTCCCATTCCACTAGTACATTGAAAGACGGTGACCTCCTTCCCTACCTTCTAACCCTAGTCTATCAAGTCTCATCAAAATATTATTTATAATAGTTGGGTTTTCTGATGAAAGTATCTCCAACCAAGGTATAGCACTTCTACATACAGGTTTAATATTTTCAAATAAATTTTTGCATAAAGATTCTATATTTACTATGTTACAAAGTATTAGAATATATATTTAATAAATGAAATTTTTTTAAAAATATGAGTTCTTAGGCATTTACTACATTTTAATAACTTAGTATTTGTCTGCCTATCTGTTTACTTTTGTGTGTTTAGAGTGATCCCACTCAAGTTCTTGGACACTTAACTTTGGTACTAAATATCTAGCTCTTACATTTGTTTCCTTAAAACAGGCATAGCAAATGTTTATCTCCAAATACATGTTTCTAAACCCAAGCTTAAAACCCAAGCTTAATCATTCATTTAAATGACTTTTATTTTGATACCCCATGCTTTTTGAAATTTAAAATTATCTAAGCATAAAAGTATTCATTCATATATGTAAGGAAGCCTAATGATTGCAAGAACTTTCAATAATGAAAAGCTCAGAGGCTCATTAATCAGTAATGAATTAGCAATCTCAGTTGTCATCATCAATCACCATAAACAGGAGAATGGGAGCATGAGACATTTAAGATTACTTATACTTAACACTCTCTCAACTTTGGATATTAACTTCAAGATGAGCATATCCTATGTTTGCACTGAAGTATAACACTAATTTGACTATGGAAGTTTATTACTTCTAAAACTTTAAATGTTAGGTGTTCATATTCTTAGTATTTGTGGTTTTAGTAATATGAACATATGCAGGAAATTATTATTCAATTACTGTCAAAGTCATCTGTACCTTTTTGAACATGTATTTGAGACATGTTTTTGCTTCTAACGCATTTCATCCTTCTAAAAAAAAAGCATAACTACAAATGTAACCTTATAATTAACATGAAATAGTTGAGAAATATAACTGAGATATGATATAAGAAAAATTATATTTTCCAGTAACATTTCCAAATTAAATTGGTGAGAAAATGAAAAAACAAAAAACATATATAACTAATGAATGTAAAATATAGAAAATTAGTTAATTACTTTTAGGCAAGTATATACTCATATATTTAATATATAAGTTATATATTATATTATATTATGTTACATAATATAATATATTATATTACATAATATATTATATATAATATGTAAGTATATATATATATATATATATACCTACATACAGTTTTCAAGATTAGATAAAATTAATGGTCAGAAGTTTAATCATAGGCCTATTACCTGTTTTAATTTAAAATGTGATTTATGGGGTTTGAGTTAAGGATTTTTTGATAAAACTTTGGCTATGGAATTTAAAGCAACCCTTTTAATAACCAAATTTTGATTGTTCATTAATTTTTTAAGAAAAATGTTATAGCTTGAAACGTGAGGTTCCCTAGCATAAGGAAAGAAGGCAGAAACTTCATGGAAAACATATGGTAGGTGACCCTGCAGATGAGATTAATATTTATAAACATAGAACAAGTCCACAATTATTGCAAGATTCAAGTACAGAAGGTTTTGCAGAGATGGTAATGCTACTTCCTTAACATCAACGAAGAAAAATCTCCATGATGTCATTCAATTGTTGCCCACATGTGGTCCATACGTGGGTCCAGAAAACCAAACATGGAACTAAAAATCATTATGTAAAGTTGGCTAAGCACAATCAAAAGATAAATTTCACATTTTCTCTCATATGAGGAATTTGTATTTAAGTGTGATTATGTATATTTATATCTATGACACAAAAGCAAATGAGAATGGTGATCAAAGTTGAAGAGACTTAAAATAGAATTAATAAGAGGAGATAAATGGATAAAAAGAAGCAATATCCCTCTTTCCATTTATGTGGAATCCATATTTAAATGTGTGTGTGTATGTCTGTGTGTGTGTAGCATGTGTAGGTAATATAGTTATACCACATGAAAATTTTGTATGACTTAGATATCAATATATGTACATATATGACATTAAAAAGAAGAATAATTATACCACTCCTAGGCATATATCCAAAGATACTCAAGGACACAACAAGGACATTTGCTCAACCATGTTGGTAGCAGCTTTATTAATAATAGCCAGAGCCTGGAAACAACCCAGACGTCCATCAACAAAGAAATGGATACAGAAATTGTGGTACTTTTACACAGTGGAATACTACTCAGCAATTAAATACAAGGAAATCATGAAAATTTCAGGCAAATGGTGGGATCTAGAAAAGATCATTCTGAGTAAGGTATCCCAGAAGCAAAAAGACACACATGGTATTTACTCACTTATACGTGGGTACTAGACCTATAAGATAGGATAAACATACTGAAATCTATACACCTAAAGAAGATAAACAAAAAGAGGTCCCTGGGTAAGGTGATCAACCCTCACTTAGAAAGAGAAATGGAATGGACATTGGAAATAGGAGAGAACAAGTAACAGGACAGGAGCCTACCATAGAGGGCCCTGAAAGTCTCTATCTAGCAGTGTATCAAAGGAGATACTGAGACTCATAACCAAACGTTCAGCAGAGTGCAGGGAATCATATGAAAGAAGAAGTTAGTATGACCTAGAGAGGACAGGAGCTCTACAAGGACCAAATATATCTGGAAACAGGGGTCTTTTATGAGACTATATCTCCAACCAAGGACCATGTATGGATAGAACCTAGAACTCCTGCTTGGATGTAACCCATGGTAGCTCAGTATCCAAGTGGGTACCCTAATAAGGGGAACAGGGACTGTTTCTGACATTAACTCAATGGCTGGCTCTTTGAGCTCTAGCCCCCTTAGGGAGGAGCAGCCCTGCTAGGCCACAGAGGAGGACATTGCAGCCAGTCCTGAAGATACCTGATAAGCTAGCGTCAGATGAAAGGGGAAGAGGTCCTCCCCTATCAGTGGACTTGGAAAGGGGTAGGGAGAAGATGAGGGAGGGAGGGTGGGATTGGGAGGGAATGAGGGAGCGGGATACAGCTGGGACACAAAGTTAATAAACTACAACTAATATTTAAAAAATAAAAATTAATTTAAACAAAAAGTATAATTATTTGGGGATATGAGGAAAGGAAGGGGAAATGGAGGGAAAATATGAGCAATGTATAATGATTTATTTGTTCGTAAGTGCCATAAAATGAAACCTATTTCTGGATGTGATAACAAAATATTTCATGGAAAACGTAGCTAAACTGGATGTGGTGGTTCCAATGCAAATGCCCTCTATAGGCCCACATGTATGAAATCTTTGTCAACAATTATTAGAACTGTCTGGGAAGGTTTAATGGTACAGTGTATCTTCAATTGTTGTGCCCTTATAGGTGAATGTGTGTCATTGAGAGTAGTCTTTCTGGTTTCAAAAGCCCATGCCAGAGCCTGTCTTTCTTTCATTCTGCCTTCTGCCTGAGTATCAGCATGTGATGTTCTCAGCTCCTTCTCTAACACCATAACACCGTGCTTGCCTTCATGTTTTGAAACTCCCTGCCATGATGGTTATTGGTCCAACAGTGTAAAACTTTAAGAAAAGTCTTTTTATAATGGTTGCCTTTTATATAATCTCCTTTTATAAATGGTTGTGGTACATTTTAACAGCAAGAAAACAGTAACTGAGACACTGACAATATTAATGACAATTTTTATTTGAGGAAAATATTATAAAATAAAATACATTTCTGAAAAGTAGACAACATTCAGAAAATATTTATCTAATAATATGAATTATATAGCCTATAAATAACTGTCTAAATCAATAAAGCATCACAGTTGAAAATGCAGTCTACTTTGATAGAGTCGTGTGTTATCAGTGGAGATGTTGAATTATCAATAAACATCATGAACATAATCTGACCATTCACACCATTGAAACATTTCACATAATCAACAGCTGTACCCATAAAGTCTTATCGACATGACTACCCAAATGTGAGCTGAGCAAGGATGACAAACAGGAACACTGACAAACTGGACAGAGAAAAGCCCATCAGGCATCAATCAAAAGAAGTAAAGGCAACTGAAGAAAGCTGGTCACAGGAGAAGTGGCCTTCCCTAGGGAAAAGCACAACCAAATGCTGTGCATTACCCAATGATCAGTGCTGCAAACATGCACGTAGACATTATTACTTCTACTGTGTCAGTTATATCTAGGAATGTTCATGTTTATGCATATACATGCACACAATAACAACGAAATCAGACCATAAATTTGAAAAAGAGTGAAGAGAAATTTGTGGTTGAAGTTATGAAAAAAATGGAGAAATGCTGTAATAAATTATCTAAAAATATAAAAAGGAAATTAAAAAAATGAATGAAATTTAAAAACAAACTTCACAATTAAATCTCATTCTATTTCCAATTAGAATGATATATTTTACACATCTATTTACTATATATATATTACTTAAATATGAATTGTTATTGAGCATGATTTTAAGGGTCAGAACTATTCTAAAGTCTGAAACGCTGTCAGTGGTGATAGAAATACTTCATTCAATTTGGAAAAATTATTCGATAGATTTTTATAAAGTAATACATTTTTCATATGCTTTATTGAAAGTATAAAGCTGTAAGAATAATTAAAGATCACCAGTCTGTTGAGGTTGAGTTGGATAAGGAAAAATGAAATCTATTTCAAAGTAGTAAGACACTCTGGCAGTAGTTTATAAAACAATTGCCTTGTATGCATGAGAATCCCTGAGGATCCACACAAAAAGTTTGGTTGTCATGGTACATAATAAAATTTCATTGCTGCGAAGTAGGAGACAAAAAGATCTTCAAGGAATACTTGCCAAGAAATGTTGTAATTTTTCTTTCAGACCAATGAGAAACTCCATCTCAGTACAAGCTGCTAGTGTCTGAGGTTGTCCTCTGGCTTCCAAAAGTACAAACACATAGATGTCATGTGTACTGGCACACACATGTGCATATGTACACACAAAGACACATATATACACACATATTAAACCGTTAAATCTCTACATTAAAGAGCTCTGACTCTGCTTGTATATTCATACATTATTCAGTGTTGTTGCATAATCATCAACATAATGGAATTAGAGGTTAAAACTTAAAGAAGGTGATTAATTAATGATATAGACCCCATATGGATAAGATTAGAGCCCTAGCAAATGGCTTCAGAAAATAGATTCATTCTTTTCTACTCCTCTAGTTCTGTCCGACCTAGTAACCATTTCCTCTGAAAAAACACATAGGGAAATAAGCATCAGCCTTCACCAGAATAGAGCTATTGGCTTAATCTTGCACATCTCAACCTCTAGAACTAGGAGAAAGAAATACTTTTGACTATGCTATTTTTACAGTTTTGTTTTAGAAGCACAAGTAGAATAAAAGATACACTTTAAAATCATAATGGTATTGCCACACTATATGATATGTTGATTGTATCCTCAGAAAATGAAGATGATGACAAAAATGTAAGGGACATAAATTACCTTAATTTATCTAACATAAAGTTTGGAGATAGATTATTTTTTTCTCTTTCAGTTTCCTTAAAAGAAACTGAATCAAAAAGGAAGAAAATGTCTTTCCCCAATTCCAATAAAGGTTTGTTGCAGTTATCCGTTTACCAGATTTCAATATTTGTGTCCTGGGTTTACTGACAAAACAGAATAAACTTTAAATAACAATCCTTGTTAAGCCCATTTCAGGTTTTTTTTTGTTTGTTTAAAATAAGGACTCTATTTGTTCGCACCAGCATATAATTTACCCATTCTTAGAAAAAATTGGTGTTTAATGAACCAACATATCTGTTCTGAGTTTAGCTGTTAGATTTTCTTTAAAGTTTTTGAAGCTTGACTTGATTATGTAAACATGCACACTCTATTCAATTTTCCAGTATCATTTGTTCATCCAAATGATGAGTGCACACAATCTTCAGTAACATAGCTTTTTTGAAACTTTAGAAAATACTGTAGATTATACATAATTGATTTCATATTATTGTGTCTTTTAATAGATGCATAAAATATTGCAAAAGAAGTCAGTTTTTAAATATGATAATATCTTAATGTAATTATCCATGTGTCTTTGTGTATATTATTGTTTGGGTAACCTGTATCACTTTGTTAGAAACTGAAATAATGTTTTAGAAATATTGATACTGTCCAACTTGGTGGTACTGTTCTATAATCCTAGTTTTACAGAAGCTGAGGGAAGATTACTACAAGTTCAGTTCTAGCCTGTGCTACATCATGAGAGTTGTGTCTCAAAAACTAATTTAAAATGCCAAAGGGTAAAAAAATAAAACAAGTATCAAAATCACCAACCAAAACTGTTCTGTTTCTTTGTTAGGAAAATATGTTTGGAATTTTAACTTGTGGTTAAAACTAAGTTTTCATTTCACATTCTGAACTTAGAGCAAACACAGTTTCAGTTCAAGAACTTATTTTCAGTATTTCTGCTTAAGTTCCAGTAGAGAATGTTATGGTGTTTCTTGCTTATTAATACAAAATCGTATCTAACCCTTGAATCATTTTATATCATGTACTTAAAATAATCTTATTCATAAATTAAAAACACATGGGCATTTATATGATAATTTATGATGTGATCTACTGATGAATATTGTATCTAATCAAGAACAACATGATTCCAGTCTTTCATCCTCCATGCCATGAGAAATATGGGGTAGAAGAAGCTCAGACTTGTCCCAGACACCTGTTCCCTTCCACTGTGATATAGCCATCACATCATCATCATCAGTGAAAGAAATCAATTTAATACAACCCATAAACTATACTCTAAAGGTGTGATTTATATTAGGCTTTATATAATCGCACTGATGACAAAATATTCTGTTATTGAAGGGACGTATCCTGAAATGTAACAACAAAACCATAAAAAAATCAAAGAGAAAGTTGAGTGGTAATAAATGTAATTATATTGAGTAACGCATTTAAAAAAGAATGTGCTATTTTGCTCATATTAAAATGAAATAACAGATTTATTACAGAAGCACTGTGGAACATCAAATACAAACTATATGTGGATGTGTACAGTATGTATAGTATGTGGATACCTACACCTTTAATGTATCTAAGATAAACTCCATGTATTTACAAAAATACTTAATTTTTCATGCTAGGATGTATTTTTGTCGTAGTTTATTCATCTTTATCTAACACAGATTAAAGATAAAATAAAAATAGAAAAATAAAGTATAATATTTTATTTAAATATTTTATAAAAGTTATGGGTATATATAAACTTGTATTTAATTATTTAATAGTTTTACATAATTGATCATATTCTAGTCTATGGAAATATTATAATATTCCATATTAATATTACTCTTTTGATATTTCACTGTAAAACAGTGCATTGACTTTGTTTCTCTTCTATTTTATTTCAGACATTGAGCTGCAACATATAATAGGGACATACTAACCTATGGTCTTGAGTATTAAATTAATGGAATTTTAAATAACATAATGTCTCCTAACATAGATAATAGGTCTAAACATATTTGAATATCAATGTTATCCATTACCCCATAAAAATGTCAGTATTTTCTACTCATTACTGTCTGCATGAATAATCTTTATTTGACACGAGTCATTGCCATCTAGATATTTTGTTCATTTTTATTCCTTAAATTATAACCATCTTTGCTACCATAATTTTCTTTCTCATTTTCTTTTTGTATGTTTTTGAAAAATCCCTTATCTTTTTATAAATATTGGTGAAACCTGCTGTTTTTCTTTCATTCTGAACTTTGACTATATTAAGTCTTTAAATAGATTTAAAGGCTCGGTTTGGTTTGGTTTTGTCCATAAGAGTTTCTGAGTCCATTTTCTTATAACAAATGCCCCACCTTCCCTGCATATTTAGAAAGTCTTATTTGGTGTTGGGTTTTACAAGTCACAGGAAACCAAGGCTACCTGGGTTTCCCCCTTATCTTCTAGGTATTTTTATATTATGTTATTTTATTTTCATTTTGCATGCATCTATTTGGAGCTTGTTTTTGAGGGAGAGAGGGTGGGACCGGGAAAGATGAAGGAGGTGGCTACAGCCAAGACACAAAGTGAACACATTTTAATAAATAATAACAATACAGAAAAAGATTACAAAGGCATATTATAGACAATATTAAAGACAATGAATCAATAATAATGTCCTTTCAAACACAAAGCTTACAGAGCCTTGTTACACTGTCAAATTCAGCCAATCACTGAAGAAAGAAATGATAGCAAACTCTGTGAAAGTTTTTCCTAGGAAATAGAAGCAGAAGGAGTTCTTAGGAGCAGCAAGTGAGGCAAGCATTGCCACAAAATATGAAACATGAGAATGAGAACATCAGTGCAATATCTCTTAGGAGCACAGATTAAAAAAAATAAAATAAAAATAAATCTCAGGAAGAAACTGGCAAATTGTGTCTAAGTAAGAAAATAAAATATTCAGTTGATATAGTATTTGTTAGCATTCCTGAAAACCTGGGGTTGATTAATTGCTCCATATAAACCAGCCATGTCATTTGCCTGTAACCTCAGCTCTTGGGAGGTAGAGGTAGGAACATTAGATGTTTAAGGATCAGTCTAGTCTACATCCAAAATTGGAGACCAGTCTGGGATACACAAGGTCAAGTCTCAAAAAAAAAAAAAAAGCATTCTAGGTATGCAAATCTGGTTGAATATCTAAAAATCAATGTAATCCATTACAACAACAAGTTAAAGAGTAAAAATAATAGGAGCAATTTAATAGATACAGTATAAAATATGACAAAAATAACCATTCATTGAGAGGAACACTCAGAAAATCAGAACAGGGAAAACTTTCCCATCTGGATGAAGAATATTTGTTAAAAGCATGAATCTAAAAACATACTTAATAGTGAAATCCAGATGCTGTTCTTCTCAGATCAGGGAAAAGACTGAGACATGAAAGCTCACCGGTCTACTCACCATGAGAAGAAAGGATTGCTTCCCCATCAGGTGACAGTCCTACATATGCAGAAAATGAACACAGACACCAGCTTTGGAGAGGAGTTTTGATCTAGTATAACTAAGCTGAACTAGAGTTCAGAAATAATTAGGAAGGCTTGAGATTGGTTCTTATCTAATTCCTTCACCAGAGGAAATTAAAACAGCATTCATATCTTGTGTCCAACGTGGATGGGAGGAAAATGCAACATGGTTAGAGAAGGAGAAAGCCCACCAAAGTTGCAGAAAACAGAGAACATCTGACAGAAAGACCTCAGAGGTCAAGGAGAAGCTTGACAGAAAGCTGCAGAGAAAATATTTACCTGGGATTTTCGTCACAGGATACATCATTTTTTTGGGGGGGGGGGCTTAGCTGAACTCCTAGAGAGATTCAGGAGTCTGCAGAGCCTCAAACCCAGAGCAAGGATCTGCTCCAGAGGACACACCACAAGTAATTTATCTTCTTCCCCCTTGTGGATCATGATCATTAAACTCAGATCAACAGGCTTGGTTAACAAGAAACGTTAATCATCCAGCTGTCTCAACCATTAAAATCACACATTTTCTAATTATTATTTTTATATTTATTACAATTTATTCACTTTGTATTCCAGCTGTAGTCCCTACCTCATTCCCTCTCAATCCCACCTTCCCTCCTCTCCTCCCATGCACCTCTCCAAGTCCACTCACAGGTGAAATTCTCTTCCCTTTACCTCTGATCCTAGCCTATCAATTCTCATCACAACTGGCTGCATTGTCTTTCTTTGTGGCCCAGCAAGGCTGCTCCCCCCTCAGGGTTAGAAGAAAAAGTAGAGAAGAGCCTAGAACTCATTAGCACAAGAGACAGAGAAGTTCATTCCTGAAGAGAATAACAACAGCATGGGCTCTAAGATCAACAATCAATAAATGTGACCTCATGAAACTGAAAAGCTTCTGTAAAGCAAAGGACACTGTCATCAGAACAAAATGACAGCCTACAAATTGAGAAAGCATCTTCATCAACCCTGTATCTCACAGAGGGCTAATATCCAGAATATATAAAGAACTCAAGAAGTTAAAAAGCAACAAATCAAGTAATCCAATTAAAAACTGGGTACAGAGCTAACCAGAGAATTCTGAATTAAGGAATGCCAAATTGCAGAGAACCCTTAAAGAAATGTTCAACTTCCTTAGTCATCAGGGAAATGCAACTCAAAACGATCCTGAAAATCACACATTTTTAAGATTGAACTAAAATGTTTTTATAAGAATGAAGATTAATATCGTTTCCATTCTTTTCTGAGATGCCTATTGTATTCTCCTGTTTTCTTCATTCGTTTAGTGAGTATCACCTGCAACTGAAAAACAAACATTACTTTTTCCCCAAGAAATAATGTAAAAATAAAAAAATCCCCAAACAATGAAGGTGTTTTCTTGAGAATCTTAAGAGCATATCTGCTCATTTTTTTAAAAAAATACATATTTCATTATCACAAATATTGCTATATAACTTTGCAAACACTGATTCCTTTATTGATGTCTATTAATGTCTTTTTGCAGCACTGATGTGAAATAGTATATGTTGATTTGGTGACTTGATAAATGCCCAGCTACTTTGTTTTTGCATGCATCGTTTTTAGTGTGCCATTTTATTAGTAGCTTCCATAGACAGAATAATGCAACAATATACAAAATCTGACAGATAATTCAAGGTTTTACTAGCACAAATCACTTGTCTTTTCCAAAAATTATTTTGGAATTCCTCTTTTTGAAAAAGTGAAAAATAGTTTTTCAGGTATCACTCAGTAGAGAAATTAATTCCTCCTGCCAGATTGGTCATACAGTCCCCATCATTTATGAATTTGGAGCTGACTTTCAAGAGACAAAGCAACCCATGTCGGATGTTTAAAGAGAAAGAGATCTTTTAATCCCAAAGTCAGATATACCATCCTGCAGAGAGAGAATGGCTCAGAAAGAAACCTGCTCCTATCAGGAAGCTTATACTGCTGGTGCACACAAGCTGCACTCTGAACAGCTAAAAGCACGGAGACCAGGGTTTATTATCAATGTCCCTCAGGTATGCAGATGCCCCAGCACAGAGTAAGACTAGGTGAAAGAAGGGGAACAAACAGAGAGATGGAAGAGTGACTTTGCTCAGAGCTATGTTTTCACCTTTACCATGGAGATTGTCACGTTATGTCTCCGCGGGAGAAACCAGGGATTTTTTTTTGAGAAAACAAACTAAGTTTTCTAAATGTAAAATACAAATTACCTAAACCTCACAGCGAGTTTATTAGAATTCAGAATTAATCATAGGCAATAAATCCTTTTATTTTCTTAAATGTCAGTTAAAAATCCCTATCATATCTCTGAACATAGCAATCTAGATTATTAAGTTAATTGTGGATTTCAATAAGCAAATCAGGTAAAAAAAATCAGTTTTTGCTATTTAGTAAGGATTTTTATAAATAAATTACCAATTTCCTGCCAGCACAAAGAAAGGCAAGACTATGGAATGGGTTTTAGAACTTGAAATTGTATGTTATTTTTATGCTTGTTTCAGCATGTATCTAGATATAGATCATCTCAATATGAGTAGTGAAGATTGAAATGTGGTGCATTTCACAGCTTAGCTGGAGGAAGGGAGAGCCGATGTTCGCTCTTTTCAGTACATGAGCAATAAACTATATATGCGAACCATAATATGAATACTGTTATGTGTGTGACAGTACTGAAGATGTTTGCAAGGAGCTTAGCATTTTAACAATTTTAATAGACTTCCTCATAGTTTTAAACAGCTAGAGATGCAACTAATAGGTGACAACTAGCAGAGGTTCTTCTCTTGAGTGAAAGTGCTGCTAATTAAATTCCAGAAAGAAAACATTTTCCTTCTAGCACCCTTAATCATCCATCTCTTTAACTATAAAATTATAGTTTCATGGTTTGACAAAAATATAGACAGGCACATGTATGTCCATGAGGCAACAATAGGCATATTTTTAGCAAGAAATTTAGCCAACCACATTAGATGCTTATAATTTGACTTTAATTTTTCTGTGAAATATGAATAGTTCAAGAGTTCAGCAGTACTGCAGAAATCCACAAGCTCTTTTGTCAGAAACTTGATTCTCATGTATATTAAATTCGTATGACATTATCGTGCTATTATACATTGCACTTTAAGAAACATCCATGCAAATAATGAGATTTGGGTTTATTTTTTTTTTCATATGCCAGGATCTAAAATATATATTGTATTCGTGTCAAATAAACGTCTTCGAGGAGGGTTCCAAAATGGAAGCAACCAATGTGTATCATATCTAAGGAGCAAAAGATCAGAGACTGCGAAACTGGTGAATAAACTTGCTGCTGGATCCAAAACACCTACATTGGTGCTTTCTGGACTGGAGGGGACATCCCATGAATTGAGGACTATAAGATCCAGGCTTCCCGTGGCCTTCCCTCCCTCTCCCCCTGTCCAGGAGTCATGAACTATGAGCCTTCTGCCCTTTCTGCATGCTCAAGAGAATGTAGGCCCATAGCTCCAAGAACCCTCCACTCCAGCAGCCAGATATTGGATCCCTCCCACTCTCTGGAAGGCAGCATCTAGATTCCTGGGCCAGGGTCCCAACCTCCAAAACACAGTTCTAATGGTCCCCCTGTGGAAACCAGGTAAACAATAAAACCATGGGGAATCCTGTGTCCAAAGTGGAAGAGAACAGATGAATCTGAGTCCAAGGAGTAGTGTGTGCTAGGCGTGTCAGGCACAGCTGAGCTGCCTTCTGGGACACCAGAACCACCACAGCTGCCACTGGAGGCACCTGTGCTCCCAAGGCTGCTGCCTGAAACATATGTGATGCTGCAGCTGCCATTTGGGGAGGTTGCCTCCCTACCTCCTGATATAGGAGAAAGTTGGTAAGAGCCTTGAACTCACTGGCACAGAAGACAAATTCCTGAAGAGGACACCAACAGCTTCAGCTATAAGATCTACAATTAATAAATGGGACCTCTTGAAACTGGAAAGCTATTGAAAAGCAAAGGACACTATCAACTGAATGAAACGGCAGTCTACAGATTAAGAAAATATCTTCAACAATCATACATCTGACAAAGAGCTGGTATACAGAATGCATAAAGAGCTCAAAAAATTAAACACCAACAAACCAAATAATCTAATTAAAACTGGGATCTATAGCTAAACAGAGAAGTCTCAATAGAATTTTGAATGACAGAAAAGCACTTAAAGAAATGCATGGGCTGGCTCTTTGATCACTTCTACCTGAGGGAGGAGCAACCTTACCAGTTCACAGAGGAAGACAATGAAGCCAGTCCTGATGAGAGCTGATAGACTAGGGTCAGATGAAATGGGAGGAAGACCATCATTGGACTGGCAAATGGGCATATGAGAAGAAGAGGGAGGGAGAGTGAAATTGGGAGGGGATAGAGGAAAGGGCTACAGCTGGGATAGAAAATGAATAAAATGTACTTAATAAAAATAAAAATGAAGAAATTAAAGCTTTAAAAAATTTAAAAAAGAAATGCTCAACATCCTTAGTCACCAGGGAAATGTAAATCAAAATGACTCTGAGATTTCTTTTTTTAAAATAAATTTATTTATTTTTATATCAATCACAGGTTAGGTTTTTTGCATCCCATGTGTAGCCCCCTCCCTCACTCCTTCCCACCCTCCCCAACCCTCCCTCATCTCCTCCCCGCCCCCTCCAAGTCCACCAACGGGGGAGGATCTCTTCCCCTTCCATCTGACCCCAGATCATCTTGTCTCCTCAGGGCTGGCTGCAATGTCCTCCCCTCCCCCCCCCCGGGATCTAGCCAGGCTATTACTCCCTGGTATGTATGGGGGAGGGTCGAAGACTCAGCCATCAAGCTCAAGACTGAAACAGCCCCTGTTTCCCTTACTAGGGTCTTCAGTTCACCAATGAGTTATCATGGGCAACATCAGAGCAGGGGTTCTAGGCCATATCCATACATGGTCCCTGGATGGAGAAACTGTCCCATATAAGACCCTTGTGCCCTTCTCAGTTTGATCCTTGTGGAGCTCTTGTTCTCCCCAAGTCTTACTAACTTCCCCATATTTATTATTACTTCCCGCCCTCTGCCAAGGGCTTAACCGAGAGTCTTAATATCTATTTTGATACATTGCTATACTGATTCTTTCAGAGGTACTCTTAGGTATGCTCCTGTCCTGTTGCTTGTTTTCTCCCCCATTCAATGTCCATCCCATTAGTCCATCCAAATGAGCATTGATCATACCAACCTGGGTCCTCCTTCTTGTACATCTTCCCTAGGTGTGTTGATTTCAGCATGACCTTCCTATTCTATAGGTCTATATAAGTGAGTATATACCATATGTTTCTTTCTGCTTTTGGAATACCTCACTT
>CM053744.1:82832119-82851500 GCA_028658305.1 Pachyuromys duprasi | reverse complement strand
TGAGAAAGAAATTAGGGAAACAATACTCTTCACAATAGCCACTAATAAAATAAAGTACCTTGAGATGACTCTAACCAAGCAAGTCAAAGATCTATATGAAAAACTTCAAATCTCTGAAGAAAGAAATTGAAGAAGATATTAGAAGATGGAAAGACCTCCCATGCTCATGGATTGGTAGGATTAACATATTGAAAATAATCACATTGCCAAAAACAATCTACAGATTCAATGCAATGCCCATCAAAATACCAACATAATTCTTCACAGACCTTGAAAGAAAAATTCTCAACTTCATATGGAGAAACAAAAAACCCAGAATTTTCAAAATGATCCTGTACAACAACGGATCATCTGGAGGTATCTCCATCCCTGACCTCAAGCTGTACTACAGAGCAATAATAATAAAAAACTGCATGGTATTGGCATAAAAAACAGAATAGTGGATCAATGGAACTGAATAGAAGACCCAGAAATGAACCCACAAACCTATGGAAGTGGTACCAAAGGAAGATGCGCTTTCAGATCAGGGCTGTGGAAAGCTGGTCACCCTGAAATTTTCCAGGGATTAACTGGGTGTCCCTAGGACTTTCCCACTTAATTTCCTCACCATAGGAATTCTGCTTACCTGGCAATCACAAAACCTGATGTTTTAGGTCCCAGATATTGCTGTCCTATTCCTCAGACACACTGTCCTCCCAGGGCCTCCATCTTGGATCCTCAGACACATAGATTTTTTTACTATGATCAATAAGGAGCGATGCTTCATGAAATTGTTTTTAAAATGTGTGGAAAATGACATAAGAGGTTTAGATAATCCTGACAGAATAAAATTTGTATTTAACCTTCCCAACTGTAGTTACTCACATCAAAATTGAGACAACACTGCTCTGGGATGTGGATGAAGTGATAAAAATCCTCAAGACAACTAGTGATCTTATTGTTTCTTTGAATCTATTGTTTTTCATCTTAAATAATGTACCCTAGACCACCTAGTTTTGAACCCATCCTAGATATCCCTGTGCATGAATTTTTCCACCTGACAATCATCAAGGGTATTGATTTAAATGTAGCGACTTAATTTGTCAATGTCCACATAACATTAACACCTTGAAATATGTTTGTCCAAAATAAATAAATCAATGAATGAATAAATAAAAGAATCAACCTCTGCTGGGCGTAGTGGTACTTGCCTTTAATCCCAGCTACTTGGAGGCAGACTTGGATCTCTAATAAATTTGAGGCCAGCGTGGTCTACATACAAAATTTTTGGACAGCCAGTGTTACATAGTGAGACTTTGTCATGAACAAAAAACTAAACATCACTCTGTTCATTTATTTCTAACATGGACTGATGTCTTCACCAAGATAATTGTTCAAAACAGAGATCTCTGTTCAATTGAATTGAAAACACTGTATATACTGTTCTAATTTCTGGAATGTAAGTTAGCTAATAGAAAAGTCCTGAGATAACCTCTTCTAAACCTACTACTTTTAGTTGACTAAGGTCAGCCTAGTTTGGGCATTATGATTTACAAAGAATTACTTTGTCTTGAATCACTTCATTTATCCTCACTATCAGTTTTCAATTACTCTCATTTACTGAATTCTCCATCATTATTTATGCTGCTGTAAATTAAACTACTCGTTTTGGGGGGTATCATATGTTTCAAAGTATTTTTAAAGTGAGCATTTTGTTAGAACAATACCTTTTAAGAAGAAAATATACCATAAAATATTGACACTTCCAATTTCCCAATCTGGAAGGCTCATCTTCAAGGTACCTTTCCTCTCTGTCATCTACTTCTTTCCCTTAATGTCCATTTTTCATTGACTCTATGTCAGCAATGTCTAGCGCCATGCTGAAGGCGGAAAGGGGCGGTAGGAGAACTACAACAGGATATTTTACTGTAATTCTCTTTTCCAATCAGTATTATAAAAGAAAGCACAGGCATCTTGGCTCTGACCATTACAAGGCATTTAATTACCACAATAGGTGACCATTAGTGCACATGGATATTGTTTCCTCTTCCAATGTAGGTGCAGCACTTACAGGAAAAATAATCTAACCATCTTTTTTTTTTTTTTTTGTGGTACTCTCACAGTCCAGTCATCAATAATGGTTTCTCATTTAACCATGTCAGTTGAGGGTATTAGTTGTGTTACTTTGTTACTTCATAAAAGAAAATTATATATGTGTGTGTGTGTCTTCATATTTTTCTTGTTTCATTTTCACAGCCTATTTATTCTAAAGATAATAAACAAGTTTTTAATAACTTTTTCTATACATTTATTTGGTGTTTATTAGGGTACAAATGAGGGGCATGACATTGTGTACATGTGGAAGTTTGAGGAAAACTAGGACTCCTTTTTGTCATTCTATGATGTGGGTCCCAGTTATTAAAGTCTATCTGTTCTGCTTGGTGGCAAGTAACACTACTCATGAACTATCTGTGTGCCCAGCAAGTTTTAAAAGGCCTTATTGGGAGGATATTTCTCTTTTCTCAGGTCTGTAAAATTTTTTTTTTTGCTATTTGGGGCCTCTGAAGTGTTCTTCCTGGATCAGCTGAAGTATTCTTTCATCTGTTGTTCAACAGTAGGGGTGCCATTTTTCAAAACACAAAGAACAAATCACTGTTAAACATCTTTTATGAATTAAAGTTTCTTTTCTATTTTCAGTTACAAGTACAAATATAAGTTTTACTTTAATTCAGAGCTCATTTCAGCAAATTCTAATTATTTTTTATAATTGCTGATCTTTCTGCTGGGTTGTGAGTACGTCTGTATTTCAATGGGTGTCTCTCCATTAACTCATGGTCCCAAAATATCTTTACTACTAATGCTGGAGTTTTGAGGGAGCAGGGTCAATCCCTGAGAATAAACAAACCAGAACTCTCAAGATTTCTATCCTGTGCCAAGTTTTTTTATTGCAAGCAATGGAACATAGAAAGTTTGGGCCGTCAAACATTTCTTCATAAAATAAGCAATCTCATTTAAGAA
The DNA here is from genome assembly GCA_028658305.1 of Pachyuromys duprasi. Taxonomy (NCBI): domain Eukaryota; kingdom Metazoa; phylum Chordata; class Mammalia; order Rodentia; family Muridae; genus Pachyuromys; species Pachyuromys duprasi. The sequence continues at coordinate 82,848,503 of CM053744.1, read as the reverse complement.
CATAGGCTTTTAAACTGAGCATATGAAAAATTGTGAAGTGGGAGTTATTAATGCAGAACCAAATTACTTCAGAGCGGGCAAAATAGTGGATGCTCATAATGGATTCTTCTAGTCATATGTCATCTAAAAAGCTCATATTTTCTAGAATTGAAGGGAAAGTGGGTTGGAGGAAAGACCAGGAAAGGATTTTTCATTTTTAATCCAGGATTAATTTCATTATATGGTGAGGGTGCATATTGAAGCACATAGTGGATATTGATTCATAACCCCATTTACAATGATATGGCACACATTTTTAAAAGCAATTTATTTTAGCTGCTCCCCAAAGCTGCTTGAAATCCTATTAAGAAAGGGCCCTCTGAAGAAATACATCTTAGTTGTTGTACAGGGTTTACAAATACAGGTATCTGAGTAATCCTGGCTTAACAACAAATGTTATCACTAATGCAATGCTATGCTGAGTAGTCATAAGCTTTTCTGACTCCAGTTATACACAAAACTGATATAAGGGTTCATACAATATATCTGTGCCTGGGATACTTGGCTAAAGCGAAAATTGGGCCTGCAAAGAAGAAATATTTTTTATCTAAAGTGATGCTTACTCACCCAGCAAATGTTTAGTACATGACCCTGCCAAGCCAGATGCAGCTTCAGGCTTTTAAGATAAAATCATGGCAGCGAGGGACATGGAAGACTGATATTAAATTATAACAACGAAGTCATGCTGTAAAGAAAAGCAATGATTCTTTGGAGGCATGAATAGATGCAGACATCATGTGGCCTGACAAAATTACAATTTGGCAGGCTTTTAAAGGAAAAGCTCACAGGGTGTATTCAAATTCCAAGGGAAAGACTGAAGAGAGTGTTAGAAACTGAGCATTTCTGGGAACTTAATAGCACCAATATAATTTTCTATCTCTGATTGAATGTATTTGACAACACAAGTTGATTTAGGGAACATCATCTCACGGCACCAGGACAAGTTTCAAAAAGAGTACACCTGGTAGTCAGGCTGATTCTTATTCTGACAAGGGAAACACTTTTTTCCTGTGGAAAAACCATCCGAATTAACAGGGAAATGATAAAGTGCTGAAAGAGGGGCTAAGCCCATCAAGATATATAAAAGGTACTATGATTCCTAGTTAGTGGTATTTTCTGGTAATTGATCAGACAACTTGAGCGGAACATAAAGTGAAGAGAAATGAAGCAGTATAAACTAATTATGAAGTAATGGCCAAAAACCTATTTATGATAATTAGAACATAGATATAGATATATAGATATACAGATATAGATGATATAGATACAGATAGAGATTAGATAGAGATGTAGATGATATAGATATAGATTGATTCCTAGATTTTTCCCCAGTGTTGTTTCTAGAACCAGACAAGGATTTCTCCTGCATGGGTATTGATGGAAAATTTTAGTCCTATGTATCTCCTTCTATCCACATGTATGCTTACTTTCATGGATTATACTTTTGCTTTTGTTTCTTGTATTTCCCTTCTTTATTGATGAGTTGTATTATTTGGAGAATTATCCGTAGGACAGTGATGTGAAAGCTGACATAGGCATATTGTCTCTACAGTGTCTCTGTCTCATGGCAGAAGTACTCCATATCTCTTGTCTCTGATACAGAGAATATTGGTTAACAAAAATCTCCCACCATAGTTGCTATATGTTGCATTCAGATTTCAGAGTCATCTTCAATATACAGTGTTGTATGTGGCCTGCAGACTGTGTCTGAACAATACTACGTTAGTGATAATTGTGACATTGTTTCTTTTCTTAACTTGCTTTCCTGTTCATTAGCAACTATAGATCAAGAGATTGTCTCCTTATAAATTTACTAACTAAGGTAGTTTTTTAAAATTTTATGGTAGTGTAGTCAGGAACAGGAAATATATTCTGTTTGAATCTTTTATTTGTTCATAGCTCCGGTTTAAATATATTAATGTTCAGCAATGGAATCAATTGGAAGTAATTAGATCATATGATTTGACTTCACGAATGGATTAATTCATGGATTCATAATTTATTGGGCTATTGATGATGCAGAAATTTTAGAAGGCGGGCCCTGATAACAAGAAGTGGATGCGATTGGTCTTGAAGTTTTCATTATCAACAGCCCCTTCTTCTCTGGTCCCTCTCTTCTTCTTTTTCTTTTTCTTCTTCTTTCTTCATATTATTATTATTCAATTTTCAAATTGTTTCCATTATTTTTGAGATTGTAATATAATTGCAATTCCAAGGCACTCCACTTTACAGAAAAAAATGATATAAAACCAAACCCAAAACCAAACCAACCAAACAAACAAGGAGGAGAGGCTAGCTTAATATGGTAAGTGTCAAACTTTTATAGAAAAATCCCAGTTTTAAATATAATCTAATGTGATGATTTTTCTGACTTCCTGACTGTGGTTGTTGCTGTTGTTTGTAAAATTATCTTTAATTTACTTGTCCATTTTTATGAATACAAAGTTTCATTATGCAACCCAAGCTGGTTTCAAACTCATGATCCCCCAGCTTAAGTTTCCCAAGGTCACAGTTAATGTCAGGCTTATTCCAAGTTTTAAATTGGCTTTTTTTTTTGTAGAAAAATATTAGTCGTCCAGAATAATACTGATGAGACATTCCCTACTGGTACAGAATTATTTCCAGGATAAATATAACCATGACTATCACTAAAGCTTCAAATCAGACTTAATTATTTATTGCTGCACATGTAACATTGCCAGATATTTGAGTGCTCGTCATTTTATGTCATTTTGTTAAAATATCATATCTTTGTTATTAGCCACAAGAGCTGATTTGAGGCTGATACTTGGATTGTCACCAATTCTCTTAAATGGAAGTCTTCAGGCTGCCCGTGCCATAGCTCACTGGACTTGGAACACATCAAAAGATGAGTAGTAAACTTTCTGTTCATCAAATGTCTATTTCTGTATAACATAAGGGTTCATTTTAACATATTCTTAACAGTACAGTGCACATTGTTCGCATCATTCACAGCATTCTGAAAGCCCATGAAAGTCCTGCTGTAACTGCTGAGGAAGGAGATTTCATAAAGAATTATGCTTAGCTCTCTGCATTAACATATCTGCCATCCTCAGGGGGAAAAATGTTAAGTGTGTTTAAGCCTCATCAGTGATTCGGTATTGCTCTTCCAAGATGATCCTTCTGAAGGAAAAGGAACACATACCTTATGATATACAAGCATCTGCCTTTGTTTCTCATACATCTAAATTTGTGCTCAGGGTATTTTAATTAAAACCTGGAAAACATTAGTGACTATTACTTTAATGATGTCACCTTACGGCATGTATGTGATCATTTTTGATGATTTGATTGGTTTTATAGAATGTGACATGATGTTTCTTTGATTTTTCACTTGATTCTTGTTTCAAAATAATTTGAACATGACACATTTTTTCCTAACACTTAGCTTAGCAAAGGTCAGCATTTATGTTTCGGTTGGATTTTAGCACAATGAAGCATTTCCAGGAGACAGTTTTGATTCACATACTTTTTTTCCTAAAACAGGCAATTCTTTGAAATCCTGTAACAATCAACTAGACTGGAAATAAAGTTTGATATGTTGTAATGGCTTTAGATGCTCAGTGAGTGAACATGAACTTCAAAGATGTTTTTCTACCAAGGGTTACATATATAAAGTGCAGAATATTGTTATAGTTTAATAGCTTTTAAAAAAAGACTAAGTCTTATGGGGAAAAAAGGAATATGATTAGAATTTCTATTTGGCACATTTTGTGAACTGAAGATAGTTGAATTCATATTTGTGATAAAATTTATATTTTCATGTGTAATAAGAATAAATAACAAATTGAAAGAAATAAGGGGAGCTTGAAGTTCTTGGCAACATCCAGGACCTGAGATGTGGAGACTGAAGCAGAATAATAGAAAAGGAAGCTCTTGCGCCTGCAATTCTTACAGAGCACACCCTACATCTCTCTACAGCTGCTTCATAATTTATGGCAATCTCAGTATTAATTCTAAAAGAAAAATTCATAATTTTGACTGAATTACATGTTCTACTTAAATTTCTACTTCTTGAATAAAACACCATGACCAAAAAGCAACTTGAGGGGGAAAGGATTTATTTTCCTTATAGGTTACAACCAAAATTGTGGGAACTAGAGGTGGGAAGTCAAACAGAAACCAGCAAGCAAAAACTGAAGCAGAAGACATGTAGGAATTCTACTTACTGGCTTGCAGAGCCTGAAAACTTTTATCTTTCAGGGCCACCTTCCCATGGGTGTCACTGCACTCAGTGGACTTGGCACTTCCATATCAATTGTTAATCGGGAAAATGCCTCACCGATTTGGCTATAAAACAAGATGATAGAAGTACTTCCGCGATTGAGATTCCTTCTTCCTAGATGACTCTAGTTTGTGTCATGTTGACAAGACATGAACTAGGATAGCAGGTAAGAACAAACTTCACATGGCATTTTATGTTCCTTAATAAGTCTACATTTTAAAAATTTCAAAAGGAAAATGACATAAAACACTTAAAAGACAAACAAATTATTTGATGGGTTTCAAATTGTATTGAAAAGGGAAAGTGATATGTCACCAGTAAGGAAAAGGCAAGTTAAAAAGAAAAATTAAATACAGAATTCTAGTAATATCTTCCTAATTGAGTATAACAGGTTACTAATTTTTTACAAGCCCCATTATAAATGTCTCTGTTTTATCAGCCAGTGTTCTTTAGAAGAACAGAGCTGACAGAATGAATATATAGTAAAAGAATTATTCATTAGATTTGCTAAAATCCAACAGGCTGAGCTATTTAACAAAAGCCATATGTATGGGGGAGGGGAACTGAAAACACAGGAGTTGATTTCTAAGACTGGATGCCTCACCAGTCCCAATCTGATGTTGAAGGTCTGGAGAGTTTCTGTGGAGCTGCTCATCATTAGTTAACACTGGGAGGGTGAAAGATGAAGACTGGGAATACCATGTTAGTGGAGAATGGCAGCAGAAGGTGCATTAACAAAATAGATGAACTCACCAGACAAGAACATGGGCTGGCAAGAATTGATTTCTCCCAGATTTTTTCGTAAGTGATCAACTAAAAACATGTGCTGTTCACTCTGGGAAAGATTCTTCTACCTTCAGTTTATTATTTCTGAGAACCTCTCACAGATGTTTACAGAGAACGTCATTTCTTAGTTGACTGCAGATTGAATAAATTTACAATCCCATCTAAAGATCACACAGTAGAAGCCAGATAAACAGGTTGACAAAATGCCAAGTCAGCACTAGCATGACACCAAAGAAACAGAATCTAACAGAATTAAACTGCATTTATGACAGGGTCAGTGTTCACTAAGAAACTGTAACAGTTTGTAAGGTATGGAACCAAGAACATTTACTTTAAATCGATGGGTTTACTTTAGCAGTATCCACCATCTACAGGACGATATGGCTCAGCTTCAAATTACCAACTCAAAACAACAAAAAAACTTAGTTTCATATACAACCCATACTTCTGATAAATCTTGATGTGTTTCATGTGAAACAAACCCCTATACATAAAAACAGAGAAAATAAGCCACAAAATACTTATAAATATGCAAATGTCTCCAACAGGCATCCATTTCAACCTATAATCCCTGAAAACTAAGATTAGATTTGTCACTTCCATGCGTGATCTTATACAAGTTTAATTTTATAGATAACCAAAATAACTGGAATCATATAATATTAATTATTTTTAATATTTCTGTAGATGTTTTTTTGCCATTTGGTAGGATGTTCTTCATGTCTATATAAGTCACACCAAGGACAGAATTGTTTTCAAATATTGAAAATGAAGCTGTCTATTCATGTGCCAATATAAACATGAGTTGTTTCTGTGTCTTTAATATTGGAAATTATGCCGAAGTGGTCATGGACATGTCACTCTGTCACCAAGTTCCTGACTTCAATAATTTTGAATACATAGTTGGATGGTGGTTGGGTCCTAGGTATCTTCTTTGCTGTGCTTTGCCTGAAAATATACGAAAATTATATCACACCTTATTAAAATGTTAAACTTCCTCATAATGTTACCATAAAATTTGAAATCAAAACTAAACAAAGGAATGAACTGGGAAGAGCTGTATTTCTTGGCTTTGAATAGTAATGATAGTGACATATATAAGGCAACAAATAGTTTATATTGTTTACATAGTTTGCTGTGAATGACAAATTTTTCTAAATATTTGTGTTCATAATTTTGCCTACGTGAATGTGTTCAAGAATCTACACTTGAACACCTGAAAGAGTCTGCCAATTAATAGTCCCCTGGGTGAAATTATGCCCAATATAGGTTGCAGGAAGTGAATTTGAGGCATGGGTAAATGGTACATTTACACAATGAAATAATACTGTGCTGTTTAAAACAGTGAAATAATGAAACTTTCTGGGAAATGAATGAAACTGGACAAAATTATCAGTGTGAGGTAACCAAGACCCAAAAAACAAACATAGCATGTACTTACTTATAAGTGGATAGCAAATAACTGTTAAATTGATGATAATCCTGATACAATCCATAGACCTAGAAAGGCTAAGTAATGGAGGACTCTCAGAGAAGAAACATAGGTCTTCTGGGATATAGATTTTGTGGGTGGACAAGTGGCCTTTGGGATTGGAATAGGAGGGTTCAGGAGAAAGGAAAAAAGCAGGAGGGTGATTATTTGGTTTGTTGATATCTAGATTTTACTTCTTTATATATTTTAGCTATTAACCCAAAACCAGAATCACTTAGCACATCTGATGAACAATTTATTTTCAGCAGTAATTACAAAATGGTACTTGAACATGTACCAGGACACATGCATGTGGGCAGTGTTCCTCCATTGTCTCAGTCTCCTGATTTGAGTTTCTGCCTTGATGGGCGATAACCTGTAACATAAAATTAACAGCTTCCTCACAAGTTTGACACTGGCCATTGCATTTGCCACAGCAACGGAAAACAACCTGAACAAAATCTATACAAACTAATTTTTGAAATAATTTTTCTATACTCATATTGTATGTGTGTGTTTGTGTGCATGTGCACATGCACAAATGTGTGTGTATATTTAGCTATTTGCTAAAATGAAGTCAGCAAGACTAGCAATCCAACCAACTCCCATGCCCTAGGCTGCTTCTCCCTCAGAACTATGGTTAGAGCTTAATTTTTAGAACACCTGGATAGGGGCTGTGCGAGATGTCAACTGTGGTGCTCATGATTGCAGTGCAAGTGATTTTTAACCTGTGATCTATCTTTCCTAATAAACAGTTTTGTTTGTTTCTGTTTCTCTCAATCCAATGTCTTTCAAACTCTGGAAAATTACTTGATACTCATCTTAAAATTTGAAGCCATGTTTTTTGACAGTCCCAGTTTACATAATTTTTGGAACACTGGGAGATTTACTTTTCTAAACGCCATTTTGTACCATGAATTGCCTCATTTTTCTGTTCCTTGTTTCTCAGTCTACCATTAGCTGGAAAGCCCTTTACCTAATTTCTGAAACATTCCACTTGTTTTCAATATCAAATTACTTTCCTCTTTATGTGAGTAGGTCAAGCTTCTACCTTGTCTTTTTTTAACTACTCTTGCATTCTTAGGATTAACTACCATGTTTTATTGCAAATGGAGCACTTTAGCTATTCAAACAGCATAACCTCTTCATTTCTCAACAATTAAAAGACCTTAAGCTTTAAGATAATTCAACTGCTTTGCATGAAACTTGGCAATTATTTAACCTACTAAAACTTTGGGCAGAGTGCATGAAATTTTATGAAAAAGGGGGAGATAGAAATACCTGTAGCAGACAGAAGCTCCAAAAGGAGACCAATGGAGCCAAAAAAACTGGGCCCTGGGGGCTCTGAAGAAACTGATATCTTAACCAAAGACAAGGCATGGAGACTATCTAAAACCCCTGCTCAGAAGTAGCACATAACTCAGTCTCCAAGTGTGTTCTCTCATAAGGGGAGCAGGGGCTGTCTCTGGCATGAACTCGGTGGCTGGCTCTTTGATCACCTCCCCTGGGGCTATACAGCTTTTAAAAAAATTTTTCTTTTTATTATTAGTTACATTTTATTAACTCTGCATCCCAGGTGAATCCTGCTCCCTAATACCCTCCCAATCCCTTGTCTACCTCCCTTGTCTACTCCCTGGCCATTTCCAAGTCCACTGATAGGGGAGGACCTCCTCCCCTTTCATCTGACCCTGGTTTATCAGTTATCTTCAGGACTGGCTGCAAAATCCTCCTCTGTGGCCTAGGAGGACTACTCCTCCCTTGCAGGAGGGGGGAGTTCAAATAGCCCACCATTGTGTTCATGTCAGAAAAATAGTCCCTGTTCCCCTTACTAGGGTACTCACTTGGATACTGAGCTACCATGGGCTACAGGCAAGCAGAGGTTCTAGGTTATATCCACACATGGTCCTTGGTTGGAGAAACAGTCTCATATAAGACCCCTGTGCCCAGATGTATTTGGTCCCTGTGGAGCTCCTGTCCTATCCAGATCATATTAACTCACCTTACTTTCATATGATTCCCTGCCATCTGCCAAAAGTTTGGTTATGAGTCTCAGTTTCTGCTTTGATACACTGCTAGGTACAGTGTTTCAGAGGTCCTCTGTGGTAGTACCCTGTCCTGTTACTTGTTTTTTTTTTTTTTTTTCTTACATCCCATTTGTCTTTCTAAGTGAGGATTTATCATCTTACCGCAGGTCCTCTATTTTGTTTATCTTCTTTAAGTGTACAGATTTCAGTATGTTTATGATATCTTATAGGTCTAAATAAGTGAGTATATACCATATGTGTCTTTCTCCTTCTGTGTATCTCACTCAGAATGATATTTTCTAGATCCCACCATTTGCTTGCAGATTTCATGATTCCCTCATTTTAATTGCTGAATAGTAATCCATTGTGTAAAAATACCACAATTTCTGTATCCATTCCTCAGTTGATGGACATCTGGGTTGTTTCCAGGTTCTGACTATTACAAATAAAGCTGCTACAAACATGGTTGAGCAAATGTCCTTGTTGTGTACTTGAGCAACTTTTGGATATATGCCTAGGAGCGGTATTAGTTGGGTCTTGAGGAAGCACTGTTCCTAGATGTCTGAGAAAGCGCCAGATTTATGTCCAAACTGGTTATGCCAGTTTACATTCTCACCAGCAATGGAGGAGGGTTCCCCTTTCTCCACAACCTCTCCAGCATGTGTTGTCAGTTGAGTTTTTGATCTTAGCCATTTTGGTGGGTGTAAGGTGAAATCTCAGGGTCATTTTGATTTATATCTCTCTGATGGCTTAGGACTTTGAGTACCTCCTTAAGTGTTTCTCTGACATTCTATATTCCTCTACAGAGAATGCTTTGCTTAGCTCCGTACCTCATTTTTTAATTGGATTGCTTGATTTATTGGTTTTTAACTTATTTAGTTCTTTATATATCCTGGATATCAGCCCTTTGTCAGATATAGGGTTGGTGAAGATCCTGACCAAGTAGGCTTCATCCAAGGCATGCAAGGGTGGTTCAACATACAGAAATCCATCAATATAATCCACCACATAAACAAACTAAAGGAGAAGAACCACATGATCATCTCCTTAGATGTTGAAAAAGCATTTGACAAAATCCAACACCCATTCATGTTTAAAGTCTTGGGGAGATCAGGGATACAAAGCACATACCTAAACATAGTAAAGGCAATATAGAGCAAGCCTGTAGCCAATATCAAACTCAATGGAGAGAACTGAAATTAGAGACAAGGCAAGGCTACCCACTCTCTCCATATCTTTCAACATAGTACTTGAAGTCCTAGCTAGAGCAATAAGACAACTAAAGGAGTTGTAGAGGATACAAATCAGAAAGGAAGAGGTCAAAGTGTCACTATTTGCAGATGACATAATAATGTACATAAGCCACCCTAAAAATTAAGCACTCTCCCGTGCTCATGAATTGGTAGGATTAACATAGTGAAAATGACTATTCTGCCAAAAGCAATCTATAGATTCAATGCAATTTCCATTAAAATACTAACACAATCCTTTACACACCTTGAAAGAAAGATTCTCTGCTATACAGCTTTGTAGAGTCACAGAGGAACACAGTGCAGCCAGTCTTTATGAGACCTGATGGGCTAGTGTAAGATAGAGGAGGAAGAGGACCTCAGATATCAGTAGAGTAGGGGAGGGGCATAGGGAGAGAAGAGGGAGGGAAGATAGAATTGGCAGCAGAGGAGAGAGGGCATCACAGCTCTGATACAAAGTGAAAAAATGTAATAAATAATAAAAAACATAATTGTAATGCATCACTCACACAGTCTCTGCTTCAACAGCATGATTCAAAATACTATCGTACCTTAAGTTTTGGTGCTGTATTGTTTGAGCCAATAGCTAACTTATGTTTTATACACTTATATTTACTTTGGTAAAGATAGACATTGAAAGCATCTAAGATTGAAAAATAATATAGACAGTTTTAAATTTTAATAATTTCTGCCAGAAAAAATAAACAAATGAATGAATAAATAAATAAAATGAGGTTCAAACAACATATGCAGGGCAGTGTTTTGAATAAAAAAATTATCATTGTTATCATCTGTTCCATGATTATGACATATAAATTGGTAAATAAAATTATAAAATTAATCTTGCACATTGGCTTCACTAATGTGGTTTGCTGCGACACAGAGAGATGGGCACAATGATATCACACACATATGTACATTTTTGTAAGCATGCACATGTTTCAGATCATTTGTGAAGATATTCATGCAGTCAAGTAAAAGACATTAGGCACCCAGAAGCTTGCATTAAGTTTATTTGTTGACCATTAAGTATATCACCCACTGATAAAGGTCCTTAATATATTTTAGTTAGAAATCTAAAAATTCCATGGAATAAGGGTTATCTCACTTTTGTTCATGAAGAGTTATAAACAACTGACAAAATTACAAGATTAATGCATCCTGTGGAAATGATTTGTTTCCAATCCAGAAATTCTGTTTCCATAACTGGCAATAATATACTTAAAAATCCAGGGGGTTTTGTATGTAAAAATGCCACTAATGTTGAGAAGCAAAGAATGGTGCTGTGTAACCAGATGAGAGTCTTCAGTAACTTGGCAAAATAATTATTCACTTCTTTCTCTCTACAACATTATATTTTCTTTGAATACATAGTGGCCAGAATAGGTGCCATCATAAGGTATTTAACCCAAGCCATAGGGCAGCAGTCAGAGATCCTCAGAGTAGCCCAGCCAATGCTGCTGGCAGGACCATGTAAATTGTTAATAACTGTCAGTGATCTCAACAATTTATAAGGAATAGTACTTTCTCTTTCGTATTCACAAGTAAAATCCAAAAGCTAATTATGTATTACAGAAGTTCATGTCTAAATCTCAATGAGAAACTTCCCTGGTATGCTTGTTTTTTTTATCATAGTGTATCCTAGTGGATTGCATGAATTATGTAAAAGTTAAGTGATGTTGTAAGACTGGAGTTTCTGTTAAAAGAATTTGCTGCCGTGATCTTTGAGTTTTATTAAGAACAGCACCAAAAAACTCATCCAAATTCATGATGCTTTTGGGTTTGGACAAAGAATAAAAGAATAATGAACCTCAAATAATATTTGTATACTCCACTCTTCCTAGACAGTTTATAAACATTAGGTCAGGAAAAGCTATGTTAGACTAATATAAATATGAAAAAAATAAATTAATTTCTAAACTAAATTTAAAATAAAACCTGCTACTTTTTAGATCAGTTATTCAATAGTTATGAACATTACAAGTTGTTCTAATCATGTACTGTTTGAATACAGGCAAGTCTCTCATAAAGGGCACTGCTCCAAAAGGCTGTTAGTAAAAACGGGAACAAATTTTAGCAACACTATGTTTATCATTTTCCATTATTTTTCCCAGCTCTATCATACTGTTTAATGTTGTAGGAAATAAGAAAACAGGTGTTCCAATTTGTTCAGCCAGAACATGAATTCCAGTCTGTACAGATATGAAAAGACTACTATGCTGATATTAATTCATGAACTTTCCAACTCAACAGTTTTGGAATAATTTTACTACAGTATCACAAGCTTTCACTTTTAAATTTATTTTAGCATTAAACATAGAAATATAAGTGTTGATTACTCATAAAAATTGGACAAATTTTGAAAGTTATAACAATACTTTTATTCTTTGAGGAACATAGCAGCTAGAATTTAATTAGGTCACTAATCACTTTAAAATATTTACAGTGTTAAATATATTGCTCATAATATTTGGTGAAAGATTTCAGGTGGAAATCTTTCCTGTTGTAGCTAACATTTCAATGAGAGAAAAAACATAATTGTAACCTGATACAAAGAAGTCATAGAAATATCTTCATTCTGGCAGATTGAGTTCATATTTACTCCTAGAGAATTCTGCAGTCTGTTGCAGAAGAGGAGTCACCGTATTTTTTTTCTTTAGGATATAATCCAGCAAAAAGATAATTTACATGTCAGAAAAATTACAACCCCTTCACTCTACCACTCAACAACAGGGGAAAATCACCATGACTGGATCATATTTCTTTAGTCTTTAATCATTCTCTTCCCCTTTATTTTTTGAGAAAAAGACAGTTCAAATTGATTGAAGCTGATGCAGAGACTCACAGTCAAACTTTTGTCAGAGTACAAGGAGACTTATGGAAGAATGATGAGAGAGAAAGACCAGGAGGGGACAGGAGCTTCACAATGATATCAAAAGAGCCAGAGAAACTAGGCCCAGGGGGGCCTGCAGAGACTGATGCATCAACCAAGGACCATACATGGAGGGGATCTAATCCCTCTGCTCAGATTTAGTCGATGGACAGCTCAATCTTCATGTGGGTGTCCTAGTAAGGGGAACAGTAGCCCTCTCTGCCATGAACACCTTTGCCTATTCTTTAATCACATCCCCCTGGAGGAGTGGATTTCTAGGCCACAGGGAAAGAGGATCTAGGCAGTCCTAATGGTACCTGATAGGGTCAGAGAGTAGGGGAGGAGGACTTCCCATATGAGTGGGCTAGGGGAAGGAAATAGGGGAAAGAGGGTGGGGGCAACAACCAGGATACAAAGTGAATACATCGAAATTTTATAATAATAATAATAATAATAATAGTAATACAGAATTATTTTTATAAAGGACACTGTTCTCTCACATACAAATTAAGCTTTAGCCTGTACTGAGGACTATAGCCATGTATAGAATACAGCATGCAAGAAGGATATATTTTACACATAGAAGAGAGATGGAAAAATGCACGGAACACAGCAACACTATGATAGTAGTCTTAACTGTTGATGATGAATATGGAGCAAGCTGTTTCATATGCCTTTTTCAAATCTGCCAGTATCACCAGTGTGTTTCATTCTACTGACAAGCTGACATGATGTTATCTATGTGAAAAATTAAGAAGTAACCCAAGGCAGTTCATGTTCTCATAACAATGCATGTATTGTCACTTGAGTTTTTGATCTTAGCAATTCTGATGGGTGTAAGGTGAAATCTCAGGGTAGTTTTGATTTGCATCTCCCTGATGAGTAAGGGCATTGAGCATTTCTTTAAGTGTTTCTCTGCCATTCTATATTCTTCTACAGAGAATTCTATGTTTAGCTCTGTACCCCATTTTTTTAACTGGATTACTTGATTCGCTGCTTTTTAACTTCTTTAGTTCTTTATATGTTCTGGATATTAGCCCTCTGTCAGATAAAGGGTTGGTGGGCTTCCTAGTAAGGGAACAGAGACTGTCTCTGACATGAATTCAGTGGCTGGCTCTTTGACATCCCCCAACCCCGAGGGAGGAAAAGCTGTGTTAGGACACAGAGGTAGACATTGCAGCCAGTCCTAAAGATACCTGATAAACTAGGGTCAGATGGAAGGGGAGGAGGACCTCTCCTATCAATGGACTTGGAGAGGGGAATGGGAGGAGAGGAGAGAGAGAGGGTAGGATAAGGAAGGAAAAATGATGGGGCTACAGCTGGGATAAAAAGTGAATAAACTGTAATTAATATAAAAATAAAATTTAATAAAAAGCAACACTAAGGATATAGAAATTGCTAACAAATATCTCACAAAAATAATTTTTGCAACTAATTTCCCTCTAACAAGGGAACCATGCACATGTTTTTTATCGTGCCTTATTAAATGAGCATATCAGCACACTTACATAGTGATCTATCTTATCTATTTCTCATCTATGTATTTATATATCTATGAATTTATCTATCATCTATATATTTACCTATCTATCTGTCTAGGTATCTATCTGTGTATTTATGTATCTGTCATCTATCTATCTATCCACCATGATTATTTATCTCTATTATCCACAGATTAGGAAAAAGAAAAAAAATGGGATCTTGAAACTTTGGTAGAGAGAAAAAAAATCTCTATCTGATAATTTGTTTCTGTTTGTTGATTATCATTTTTAATTTTGATAAATATAATATTTATCAGGAAAAATTAAGATATAATGGTATGTGTATGCAAAAAAGTTTTTAAATAATGTGTTCCCAATAATCATTTTCTTGATTCATACATGGAAATAAGATATTTTATGAAGGGACAAACAAAACCAAAAAGTAAAACTAAGTCATAGTGCGTGTAAAGATTTGAGTAAACATTAAGTTCTGTGATGTGGGTACAACTCCATTACAAAAGTAACATGCCAGTATTACTGTACAGGAAACTTAATGAATTAATGAATGTGAAATACAATCTATTGCTTGGTGTCTCAGAGTTATTTTCAGATCAATGGATAGCCATTATGCAGAGAAATAAACCATTTGCAATTTGTTTGTGCAACTCTTTAAAGATTAAACTAGATACAAGTACTCGTGTTTGATGTATGATCTATGTTAAATTCAATACTGATTAGCATTCATTGATTTGACTTTGGCCTCACAAAATGTATGTAGTATATCTTCATTTATATAACAATATGAAAGACCTGCATATATATATATTCTATTTTATGTACTGCATCTCCCTTTTATGGAGGAAAGGGATATTATCAGATTGGGCATAATATTTTAGGGTACTTTAAAGAAGGTGTGTTTTCTTTTGTTTGATATAGACTGTTACTCTTAAACTTTTCAGTTATAAAATCATGAATAAAATGCACACTGAAAGCTCAACGTGTCATTGAGGCCCCATCTCTGCATTTGTGTTTTGACACATTTTCATCCACATTATCAACTTAGTACTATATAAATGAAACTGGATTATCAATGTGATCAAATTAACAGATAAAGCATACCAGGATACCACCACATAATGTTATTGTTGAATTAAATTGATTATGGTGCCTGTCTGCACAATACTTTATAGATCTACAGAATGAGTACATGTCCATGGTGCCCAATGGGAAACCATTGCTCTCTATGTACATAGTCATATATATATATATATGTGTGTGTGTGTGTGTATTTTATATATAATATATATAGTCATAATCTATATATACACATTAATATATATATAATATACATTAATGTATATATAATATACATATATTAGGACTATGTGAATTCTGTCACACCACTTCTCGGTTAAGAAAAAGATGTCTTTTAGAATTTTGATGGAGGATGGATCCAAGATGGCTGCCAGGAGAGGACACTGTGTCTGAGGAGTAGGACAGCAGAAACAATGCAGCAACCAGGAGACTGAACTCTGGGATCTAAAACACCAGCATTTGTGATTGCCAGGTGAGCACAACTCCTACAGCAAGGAAATCAAGTGGGAAAATCCTAGGGACACCCAGTTATACCCCGGAAAAATCTCCGGGTTACCGGCAGTGCACAGCTCTGATCTGAACTAGCAGCAATGCTGGGCGCCTGCAGCCACAATACCAGACTGGGTCTCACAGCCTCTGGACCAGACAGAGGAGGAACCAGATACCATTTTGACTAACCTGCACACTGCCGGTCCGCCAATAACCACCTCAGTCCGTGTGTGAATCCTCAGGCCAGTGTGAGAAAGACCTGGCGGGCATACAGCAGGCGCACACCAATCACATCCTCCTGAAACCACCTCAGTCCGTGTGTATGTGTGTGTGTGTGTGTGTGTGTGTGTGTGTGTGTGTGTGTATGTACATGAACCAGACTGAGAGGGCCTAGGAGACCATTTTGACCGGCATGCACACTGCGGGATGCTCACTGATCAAGCCTATCAGTGACCTCCTCAGTCCCTGTGTGTGTGTGTATGTGTGTGTGTGTGTGTCCACAGGCCAGTCTGGGAAGGAACCTGGTTCTGCTTCAACCAGCAGGCATTCAGCAGGTGCACACCAATCACGTCCTCCAGAAACACCTCAGACTGAGAGGGACTAGGAGACAGTTTTAACTGGCCTGCACTCG
>CM053744.1:82819966-82831619 GCA_028658305.1 Pachyuromys duprasi | reverse complement strand
TGATCTTGATGGCTGACTCTTTGACCCTCCCCCATACAAGCCAGGGAGTGACAGACTGGCTAGATCCCAGGGGAGGACATTGCAGCCAGCCCTGAGGAGTCAGGATAAGCTGGGGTTGGATGGAAGGGAAGGAGGTCCTCCCCTGTTGGTGGACTTGGAGGGGGTGGGGAGGAGGGAGATGAGGGAGGGAGTGGGAGGGGAGGAGGGACTGAGGGAGGGGGCCACGCCTGGGATTCAAAGTACCTATCTTGTGATTGAGATAAAAATAAATAAACTTAAAAAAAAATGTTACTTAGACTTAGTAGAAGATGAGCAGAAGGATAAATATTCACAAGGCCTTTAATAGCGAATCAAAGAAATTGATTTTTGTTGTTGTTCTTGTTTGGAAAATGATGATTAGTGAAGGTTGGTGTTTAATCAAATAGTAATAGTTATATTTTCCCCCTTTGTGAAAATTAAAGATGTACCTATCTTTGAGATGATGAATATTTATGTTTTGAATAAAAACTCACTTTATACTTTTAGCACAGTGAAGTATTTTATACAGTACTACAGTACTGGTGATGTTATTGAATTATAGGTAACCAATGTGTGTGTGTGTGTGTATGTATGTATATATATATATATATATATATATATATATATATATATATATATATACAGGTTGAAATCTTAAAAACTGAGTGAATTAAGGGAGTTGGTTTAAGTAAGTTGATTTTCATAACAAAGATAGATTAAGTGATTAATGAGATATAAGAAGTAATATCATTTGTAAGTTTTCAGAAGGTAACAAAAATATATTAGGGATGTTATAACATAAGTGTTATTATTAATAATGCTTTCTGTATGTTTTTCTCAGCTATTTCAGACCAGAAAGTTCTAGAAACCAACTTTATAAACAGCTGATAGCAGGCACTTTTGATTTTTCTATTGTGAAAACATCTCATGGCTAATATCATTCACACCTTCTGTGTCCAGTATTACTGTTCTGCCTCTACTTTAAATCATACTCATCAAACTTTTATAACTCAACAGTATTGAAAATATTTTCTGGGCTTCTATATGACTTAGTGATAGACTATTTGACTAGCATGCACAAGGTACTAGAATCAATTCCAAGCACAAAAGAGAAAAAAATGAATATTTATTTTTGTAAAAAAAGAAAAACAAAAATGTCATTAATGTGACTAATAATTTTCAGGTTGTTAATTCAATGTTCAATAGAAGGGATACTTGCCCAAAGAACATCTGAATAATTAATTATTACACTATTAGTTGATTTTCCTGACATACACTGGAGATTTACCCCCAATAAATTTATCCTAAAATAAAAATTCCTTGACTTAAATATGTATTTGACACTCCAAGCCTATTAACTATATTGACATTACTAATACAGTAGAAGGTAGAACATAGGAACACCAAGACCCTGGAGTTAATCTCTAGCCTCAACAGAATAAAGAAAATGAAAACAGTTCTATCAGTAATGTACACACTAGAGAATCAAGCAATAACCTTTTTCAAAAAGGTAACTGATAAGAAATATGTAAGATGGGTGAAGAAAATGAAGAAAAGGAAAATAGTGTAGTTAACAAATAGTTTACAGTAACTTTTTATTTTAAGTTAAACAATACTCGAAAGACAGATGAATGGAAAATTGTTTTCCTTTAACTGGGTAGATTGTTTCTTTTGTTTTGTTTGAGAAATTGTCTTATGATATATTCCAAACTGCCTTAGTCTCGTTTCTGCTTCTCATACTGGAATGTGGGCAGGTGCTATAGCTGTCTTAATTCTGGAGTGCTACTATATTTCTGAAAATGCTGCATGGCTGAAGAAGCTAAATAAAATAATGGAGAATTAGAAAGGTAGATATATTAGAATCATGATGGAAAGTAAAAGTATGTGCATTTAAAGCAAGTACAGAAGAATAAATGTTTGAAGAGATAATTACTAGGGTACTTTAGAACCTGGAAACACCTGATGATGGAATTCAGAAACAGAACTGTGACCTTCAAGTAAAAGTAATGAAATGAATATATTCCTGTAATAGGAAAAGTCTAAAATGCAAGAGAAACAAAAAAAATCACAAACATTTGTTAATATAGTAATGTTATTTTTGAAGATTAACAGTTGATTTCCTAACAGAAAAACAGAAAATAAGTAGTAATCATCTTGATGTTTTGTTTGTTTTGGTTTTAAATAGTGTAATCAATGCGAGGAGTGTGAAAAGTAATATATAATCTTCTTGATTCATGTGGCTAATTGCTCAGATACCTATAATTAAAAAGAAAGCTTTTCAGGACAAAGATACATATTTTTAAAAGTAAAATTATAAGTTAAATTTGGAATATCAGGGGAAAGACTCAAGGCACAAGAAGTCCTACCACACTGTTTGGATTGAACTCTAATTTTCATAACCTCCATGAATATCTGGTTTTTAGTACTTACTAAAATCTACTTTGCTGCAATTTTTTCTAAAGCTTTCAACTCCTTAATAATCAAGTAGAACATGTCATGGCTTTAGATCATTACAAAGCTTGTTACACTTTATTTCCTTAAGTTATACTTGGGTATTATTTGATTAAAATCACAACTTCAAAGCAAGTAAGAGAAGCTTATTCTGGAGCCAAATATAAAGGACAATAGCCCCAAAACATAGACAGAGGTTAACTCCAAATATCATGTTTCACAGTGAAAGCAATTTAATGAAATTTGTGTATAACAACAAAGAAAGTAATACCTCACAGTTTGTTTCAAATATATTGGTGGAAGCATTACACAGGCTGCTGACAAAGTGGAAATCACTGTGCTATAGGTCTCAGACACTATCTTATAGCATTTTTAACTCCTTTGGAGGTACAAAACTATTGACCGTTTCCACATTCCAATGGACTTTCCTAAAGTTCAAAAAGATGTTAGGTCAAGCAGAGCAGCGAGTACAAATTGTTGTTATGTAGACTAAAGATATCCCACTATAATTTGGCTCTAAACTAGCAATATTCCATATTCTCCATTTCAGGTTTCTAATCGGTTAATCAGCTTTCCTGAAAGTCCACTGTTCGGCATGACTCTCTTCATAGGTGGACATAGACCATGTCAGTTCTGACCCCTGATGATGTCAAATCATCAGGAGCTATAACTAGATGATGGCAGTGACATCAAGCAGTGCCACAGCAGATTGAGCTAATTGAATAAATAAGTAATGCGGCATTACATGTGAGGAAAAAAAAAATTTCTACTCTTTCTCAATGTAGACCAGCTTTTGCCAAAATATGTAGATATTTCCTATCAATATTGACATAAAGTACACTCAACTGGAATATGAGATATTTTATTATGCAGCAAAGTATGAGTAATAATGGTCTGGAAAGAAACATTCATATTATGCTAAATAAAGTGTTCCAGTGTGGTACTGGTTTTGTGATATTCTGTAATTTTTGAACAAAATCATGCCAGAGATGAAAGTACTTTTCCAATACACTGTTGTGGACATCAGGTAGACATTTTAAAGAAAAACAGAGAGTATATTGTACATATTTGTGAGACTGTCTTATTCCTAACTTTTGAAGGATGGGGACTGAAGCTAGGTTAGTGCTTCTCAGAAAAGTTTAAGTGGTAGTCACAAGGAGGATGGGTCACCATCAGACATGAGCAATGAAGGCTGTGAAAAGGAACATGGTCAACCCAGGAAAATATGTCTTTGGAATTGTTTATTTATTAATGTTATTTTATTATTATTAATTACAATTTTTATGCTTTGTTTCCAAGCTATAGCCCCCTCCCCCTCCCCTCCCAATCCTATCCTCCCTTCCTCCTTCTTCTAATCCCTTCCCCAAGTCCAATGATAGGGGTGGTCTTCCTTCCATCTGACTCTATTCTATCATTGTCTTACTCTGTAGACTGGTAAGGCTGCTCCCTGCTCAGGTGGAGGTGATCAAAGAGCCAGCTCCTGAGTTCATGTCAGAGACAGTCCCTGTTCCCATTTCTACGGAACCCTCTTGGACACTGGGCTGCCACGGGTTACATCTGTGCAGAGCTTCTAGGTTATCTCCATGTATGGTTCTTGTTTGGATTATCAGTCTCACAAAAGAACCCTGTGCCCAGATATTTTGGTTCTGATGCTCTCCTTTTGGAGCTCCTGTCTGCTCCATGTCTTTCTTTCTTTCTTTCTTTTCTTTTTCTATCAAATATGTTTTTTAATTATTTTTTATATCAGTTACAGTTTACTCATTTTGTATCTCAGCTGTAGGCCCTCCTTTATTCCTTCTCAATCTCACCCTCTCTCACTCACCTACTCACTGACTCTCTCTAAGTCCACTGATGAGGGAGATCCTCCTCCCCTTCCATCTGATCCTAGCTTGTCAGGTCTCTACAGGACTGGCTGCATTGTCCTCCTCTGTGGCCTAGCAAGGGTGCTCCTCCCTCGAGGGTTGGGGGAGAGGTCAAAGAGCCATCCTTTGAGTTCATGTCAGAGACAGTCCCTGCTCCCATAACTAGGGAACCCAATTGGATAGTGAGCTACCATAGGCTACATCTAGACAGAGGTTCTAGGTTATCTCCATGCATGGTCCTTGGTTGGAGAAACATTCTCAGAAAAGATCCCTGTGCCCAGATATATTTGGCCTTGTGGAGCTCCTGTCCTTGCCAGGTCATACTAACAACTCTTTCTTTTATATGATTCCCTGCACTCTGGCCAAAGTTTGGGTATGAGTCTCAGCATCTTTGATACACTGGTAGGTAGAGTCTTTCAGGGGCCCTCTTTGGTAGGCTCCTATCCTGTTACTTGTTTTCTCCTATTTCCAATGTCTATCCCATTTGTTTTTCTAAGTTAAGATTGATCATCTTACCCTGGGTCCTCTCTCTTGTTTATCTCTTTAGGTGTACAGATTTTAGTATGTTTATCCTATATTACAGGTCTAGTATCTACTTATAAGTGAGTATATACCGTGTGTGTCTTTCTGCTTCAGGGATAGCTCGCTCAGGATGATCTTTTCTAGATCTCACCATTTGCCTGCAAAGTTCATGATTTTCTTGTTTTTAATTGCTGAGTAGCATTCCATTGTTTAAAAGTACCACAATTTCTGTATCTACTCCTCAGTTGAGAGACACCTGGGTTGTTTCCAGGCCTGGCTATTATGAATAATGCTGCTACGAACATGGTTGAGAAAATGTCCTTGTGTACTTTAGCATCTTTTGGATATATGCCTAGGAGTGGTATAGCTGTATCTTGATGAAGCAATATTCCTAATTGACCAAGAAAGCACCATATCGATTTTCATACTTGGGCAAGTTTATATTCCCACCATCAATGGAGGAGGGTTCTCCTTTCTCCACAAGCCCTCCAGCATATGTTGTTACTTGAGTTTTTTATCTTAGCCATTCTGATGTGTGTGAGGTGAAATTTCAAGGTCGTTTTGATTTGTGTCTCTCTGATGGCTAAGGACATTGAGCATTTCTTTTTTTTTTAATGTTATTTATTTATTTTTATATCAGTCAGAGGTTAGGTACTTTGCATCCCCAGCGTAGCCCCCTCCCTCTTCCCTCCCACTCTCCTGATCCCTCCCTCATTTCCTCCATTCCCTCCAAGTCCACCCCAGTTCATCTTGTCTCCTCAGGGCTGGCTACAATGTCTTCCCCTGGGATCTAGCCAGGCTATTACTCCCTGGCGTGTATGGGGGAGGGTCAAAGAGCATTTCTTTAAGTGTTTCTCTGCTATTCTATATTCCTCTACACAGAATTTAATGACGTCAACATAAAACCAGACACACTAAATAGGTTAGAAGAAAAAGTGGGGAAGACCTTAGAACTCATTGGCACTGGAGACAACTTCCTGAACAGAATACCAACAGCACAGGCTCTAAGAGCAACAATCAATAAATGGGACCTCATGAAACTGAAAATATTTTGTAAAGCAAAAGACATTCTTGTCAGAACAAAACGACAGCTTACAGACTGGGAAAGGATCTTCACCAACCTTATATCTGACAGAGGGCTGATATCCAGGATATATAAAGAACTAAAGAACTTAAAAAACAATAAATCAAGCAATCCAATTAAAAATGGGGTACAGAGCTAAACAGAGATTCCCCCAGGTCTTTCTATCTCTCCCTTCTTTCATAAGATTCCCTGCACTCTGCCCAAAGTTTGGTTATGAGTCTGAGCATCTACTGTGTTACCCTGCTGAGTAGAGTCTTTCAGAGGCCCTCTGTGGTAGAGTCCTTACCTGTTCCCTGTTTTCTCCCTCTTCTGATGTCAATTCTCTAAAATCACAGATGTGTTTATCAGCCAGTTCAGCATTGTATATCTATAATATAGATCAGTTTTATTTGTTTGTTATGTTCCTTTTCTTTTTTGGACAAAATACCTAACTGGTGATTTCATGGAAGACTCCACTTAGAAAGAAAGAAAGAAAGAAAGAAAGAAAGAAAGAAAGAAAGAAAGAAAGAAAGAAAGAAAGAAAGAAAGAAAGAAAGAAAAGAAAGAAAGAAAGAGAAAACCTTGCTTCTTTTATTTGGCATCAGAAGCTAAGAGTCTGCCACCCTCAAAATATTTCTCTAAAATATCGATGATAAAATGTTTTATTGCTTTACTTTTCTGTTTAGAACAGTAATGCAGCTTTAAGAGCAAGCTAAAAAAAAATGAGGTATCCATTGGTAAACCAAAAAACCCCATCATGTTTTCTGGAATACAGAATGCAGAATGCTATCCAAATGTATTAGCTTCGATATATTTGGAAAGAGGCCTTTGTTATCGCTTTATTATTTATTATTTATTTATTTATTTATTTTTATTTAACTTCAAACTCTACAAGAATAAAGTAGAGACTAAGGTTGGCTTTTAAAGGGCTTTGGTGAACACTAAGGGCACACTTCAACTAAACATGCTGGATTCCTTCAGTAATGGCTGAAAAATGTATCTAAAGATCCCTATAAGAAATTTGCTATCCAACATTAAAAAGCTAATTTAATTAGCTTAACTAAGATATGTTATATGATAAGTGATCAAATTTTTACTGCTATAGTTGGCAGTGGGACATGGGAGAATAGAGCCAATAAATGAAGAGACTAAAGTCTTATGCAATAGTCACATTTATTCAGAGCATGAGATGATTTACACTTTGATGGTTAAGAAGAGTCAGTGCATACTCACAAGGGAAAGCTGAGCATGGTTGACTAGCTGCATGTGGCAAAAAAATAAGTTCTTTTTCCATAAGCACATAGTCAAATAACAGCAGACAATTTAATGAAAAATGTGAGGTAAACTTGTAAGTTTATGGGACAAAATTAAATAAAGGCAATTATATGTACTACAGATCGTATATGAAAGTGGTTTATTAGGTGGATATAGAGAGAGAGAAGGCAGAGCAGAGAGAACAGGACATGATAGGGAGAAAGAGGGAGAGAGGAAAAGAGAGAGAAGGGGAAAGAGAAAGGGGCACCCTGATAGAGAAAGGGGAAAAGGCGAAGAAAGGAGAGACCAACATAGGCCAAGAGAGAAAAGACCAAGAGAGAGACCATGTGTCAGGTTGTCCCTTTAAAGGGCAAGGTAACCACACCTTCCAGGTGTAGCCACCTGGCAGGTGACACATGATGACATCATAAGTTGCTAGGTAACCCAGAAGCAGGTTTTGTTCCAAAATCATAACAAAACTCACTTCTGTCTTCACACCCAGGAGGAACATGAAAGCCCATTCCAAGAACATCTCCCTATTACTTTTTGACAAAATTGAAGCCACAAGATTCTTCTTTTGTTTCCTTGTAGTTCCTGTAACAAGCACTGAGAATTCTTTTCCTGGGGCCCCACTTTTGCACTGTGTTCTGACATCTCCCTTGTTTAATTGAAAGATATTCACAGTGGTTACAATTTGAAATGTTATAGGTAGATCTCATTGTCGTATAATTCATGACTATTATAACAGCAAGCAAAGTATGATTACTAGAACAGTGAAAAGATTGTGTATTACATTCTGCAACCAAGAATAGAAATCTAAAGTATATCCAGTACTATTGGTTGTGGTACTACACTCATCTGAAAAATCAAAAGAATATCTTCATTAGAGACCCATATGCTTAGTGGTTCTGGTTTCTTGCTAATCCTATATTTCCTCTTTCAGAGGAAGAAAAATTTTATGATGTCCAATGCAAGTGGGAAGTCATTCAAATCTCAAGGAAAGAAAAAATTAATGCAGTTCTTCCTTCAGATGAATGAATGACTGTATTTTAACCTCAGAGTCTAGTCATAAAGGCAGGGTAAATAGTAAAGTTAACAGGAGGTATGCCTATCCAATCTACAAGTTAAAGTAAAGGAGGATGAGAAATGTAAGTCCAATACATATGCCCAGAGGCACTCATCACAGATGCACTGGTCAAAGCAACTAGCATCACTAAAAAACAAAACAAAACAACAACAACCAAAAAAACAAAAACAAAAAAATTAACATTAACATTCTTATTAAAGTTTTAAAGATTTTTGTGTTTTATAAAATTACTTCTCACTTATGTATAGGGCCTTAATCTAGCCCCAGGTGGGCTGACATGACTTTGTCTCCTTTTACTTTCATTTTTTTTTCTCTCTCTAGTGACTTCCACTGTCTCCTCCCCTTCACTGCCATCCTTGATGGCCCAGTTCTAGAAGAGTCAGAGAGGAATTTATAATGCTTCAGTAGATCCAACTTCAATGAGTGATACATACTCCTCAGTTTTCTTCTACAGGCATAAAAATAGGGCAGGTTAGTGCATGAGTACTTCCTTCTGCAATAAAACCAGGGAAGCTACATGTGCACAAGTCTGAACATACATATGCTGAAAATAATCATACAAGTAGAATCTGAAACAATATTTTTAACTTAAATTTATTTTTTTATAATTTATTCACTTTACATCCTAATTGTCAACCAGAAGTCTATTCCCAGAACTACCCTCTCTCCTTCTTCCCCCTTTTTCCCTCCCCTAATCCTCAGAAAGAGGAAGCCAGCCTCCCCTACCACCTGTCCCCAGCCTATCAAGTCTGCATCCACTAGGACTGTCTGCATCCACTTCTTCTGTGGCCTTACAAGACCACCCCACCAGGGAGAAGTGATCAAAGAGCCAGCAACAGAGTCACAGTCAGAGACAATTATACTTATTCTTCTTTTAATTGTTTTGTATTTTTATTTTTACAATTTATTCATTGTATATCCACTTTTAGCCCCCTCCCTCTACTATTCCTGGTCCCACTCTCCCTTCTTCTCTCCTCTCCCCTTGTCCTAGTCCACCGAAAGGGGAGTACTCCTTCTCTGCCATCTGCCCATAACTTATAAAATATCATCAGGACTTCCTGGATCCTCTTCCTCTGTGGCCTAGCAAGGCCACATCGCCAATGAAACAATATTTATGCATTTAAGAATTAATCATAACAGACAATTCTAGACGGCCAATTATACCTTTTGGGCTGAGGAATAAGAAGTATTAATAGAATGATGAACATGTGAATCATGTGACCCTCAGATGAGCCATCAATAAAATAAATGTATGCCATGGAATGGGAGAACATTGGACAAATTTTGTAGTCACAAATTCAGTTCCTATGAGAAAATGTCATAGCTTGCAACTGGACAATGATTTTCTATCTTTCCATAGTAATTTATAAGTGAAATTTAAAAATCTGTAGAAATATTATTTAGAACTGATTGTTAATTAAGGAAAAGATAATACAACAAGGATCAAACCCATGTATTGTTGATATTGGACCCTCCACTGATTTCCTAATTGAGCATGAAGAGTAATACAACCAGACAGTATTTTCTGAAGCTTATGATATAAATAAATGCATTCCAAAGTCTTACACTCTTGTGTTATCGTACCTATAGGAATATGAACTGTCTATACAGATCTTACCTGTGACTTTTTAGTGATTTACATCCATGATGCAATTTAGGAAAAGAAAATTCACTTTAGTGTCAACACCAAATTACACACGGAAAAGAAATGCTGCACCAGCAAATAAACAACCAGCCCTAAGTTCTTGTCCACTGAAGGGGCATTGAAGGGGTAACTTCACTGATAAGAAGAAACCATGTGACTGGCAAGACAGTTAAACATGCAATTTTGTTCAGAGAAATTCTCTGGTTGCCTTTTATCCCTCACCCACATATGTTCAGTTCCTACTCAGAGGAAGACATAAAGTAAAATGACAGACTTCCCAATACCTCTTGCACAGCAATGTCTGCTTGAAAGAGAAGGCATCTGGGCGATTATTAAAGTCAAATATATATATATATATATATATATATATGTGTGTGTGTGTGTGTGTGTGTGTGTGTGTGCATGGTGTAAAAGAAACTATACAGTGCCTTTTCTGAATAATAAAGATTGCATGATTAAAACCCAAAAGAGAGATTGACAAAAAAATTACATATGTTTTCCATTGAAAACAACCAAACCACCTGTACTCTCATTGGGAATGGAAATAAGGATAGAAGCACATTTCTTGGAGGAGACTGACAAGTAGATTTCATCATCTCCAATTAATACTGAAATATCTCCAATTAATACTGAAATATCTCTTAGGATATGTGGATACATCAAATGGATGTGGTCTGCAGAAAGGAAAGGGCTAGAGAAGTCACCACACAGTTTTAAAAGAAACCATTCTAGTTTCTGCAAGGGCTGCCCTAAATGACAATGGATCTGTTATTTCAAATATGGTATGGCTTTTTTTTTTATTCTGAGAATACAATGACAAGTACATTGAACAGAGGCCTCAACTACCAGAAAAAGCAAAAGTTCATTGTACTTTAAGGTTTCTCTGGCTAAATTATGATAATGAATTCATAAGAATTGTTTAAAACATCTTCTTGTTCTTCCTCCCCAGAAACGCTTTTAAAGAAAACATATGATTTTCCTTTTTAAATCACATTTATAAGGTAATTTCAGAGAAGAGCTGGTTATGATTTATATCCAGACTTGTATTCTGAACTCTTTACACTATTCAGTATAACATGGGAATTGTAAGCCTTGATAGGATTATAAATCTAAAGCTTCACTTTCTAGCATATGAAGGGATAAGATTTCACCACTATGAGGCAGGATATTGGGTATATTCTAAATTCTGGAAGTGAGGATCCCCCAATGGAACTCAGTGTAGATTGGACCTTATTTACATCTAGCAACTCACTCATCTTATAAGTTACAGATGTAATTCTCATGATTTCCCACTAATATCTTAAGGAAAGCAGAAGAACCAGAGGATGCAAGGTAGCCCGAACATGCTTCTTCCAACGAATCTAGACTGGAAATCAAAACAAGGCTAATAAAAATATGTTTTCTTTCCTCTCTCCAGACTTTGCCTCACCCTTTCTACCCATTTTCTTTTGTTTTCTCGTCTTTCTCAAATTGACATTCTCTTTTATAATTTCTATTTTTACAAGTGTGCATGTGTGTCTGTTTTTTTCTGCCTCTCTGTCTTTGTTTGCCTCTCATTCTCTCTGTCTTTCTATGTCTCTCTCTCTCTCTCTCTCTCTCTCTCTCTCTCTCTGTGTGTGTGTGTGTGTGTGTGTGTGTGTGTGTGCTTTGTGAATGTGTTTATGTGCACCAATATATACATACAAACTGGTTTTAGAGTGTTTTACCTAGGATCCTTTTATGTCTTTTCTGAACCTTTTCTTCAGTGTGAA
>CM053744.1:82802186-82819866 GCA_028658305.1 Pachyuromys duprasi | reverse complement strand
GATTTTTTTGTTGGTTTTATGTATAGGGTTTCAAGGCTATCTATTTTGTATTGGACAACTAATTAGAAGCTCTATTTTTTCTTATTTTTTTTTGTAATCTTTTCACTTTATCATCATCCCTTTTATCCTCCAGGTCCCACTCTCCCTCTTCTCCTCCCCCATTCTTGTCCCCTAGTCCATAGAAAGGGAGAGCCCTCTCCCTGCCATCTCACCCAGCCTACCAAGTGTCATTAGGACTACCTGCATCCTCTTCCTCTCAGACTTGGGGAATTAATGCATGAGCAGGCAACAGAGTTAATGGAAGAGGCAGCCCCTGATACCTTTACTAAGAGGCCCACATGGAGACTGAGATGTGTATTGCTACATCTGAGTAGGGAGACTAAGTCCTCCCCATGCATGTTGTTTGGTTGGTGCACCAGTCTCTGCAGAGTCCCATTGAGTCTCATTTATTGTCCTTGTTCTCTTAATTGGGCTCCTGTATCTTTGGGTGCTTCTATATACCTACTCTTCTACTGTTCTTTGCCCAAAGTTTGGCTGTGAGTCATAGTATGTGCTTCCTTCACTTGCTTAGTGGAGTCTTTCAGAGGACAATTATGGTAGGCTCCTATCCTGTTCCCTCTTTTCAACTGCTTCCAGTGTGTTTTCTATATAAGCATCCTCCCTAGGATTTTTTAGCTTCTTTAGGTCTGTGGATTTTAGTATTGTTATCCTGTATTATAAAGCAAATGTCCACTTATTGGGAAGGGGCACAGGAGAGTAAGAAGGAGGGAAAATGGGATTTGTAGGGGACTAGGAAGGGCTACATCTGAGATACCATGTGAATAAATTGTAATAAATAAAAATAATTTAATTAATTTAAAAATAAGTGAGTATATACTCTGTGTGTCTTTCTGGTTCTGGGTTACATCACTCAGGGTGATCTTTTCTAGCTCCATCCATTTGCAGGAAAATTTCATCATGTCTTTGTTTTTAATAGCTGAGTATTATTCCCTTGTGTAAATGTACCACAATTTATTTATTAGATTCAATAAGTGTCCCAAGAAAAAGTTTATAGAGTAAAAAAATACATTTACAAATATATACTTTTTGCAGTATCAGCAAGGAATCTATAATTAAATTAGGAAGACAATTTATTTTAATTTCAATGTAGCCTTGAAAGATATAAAATATCCTGGGAGATATTTAATCAAGTACAGGTTTGTATACTAAAAGTGAAAAGCTATTTTTCCAAGATATTATAAAACTAATAGTTTTTATTTAAAAACTTTAGCCATGATCAACACACTGTCAACACAAAATTTATGATGTATAATATGTCTGAACCCAAATTTTATTTTTGATAGATGGGACAAGGTGTGAGCAATGATTTTACTAAAATTTGTAGGGGAGAGTAGGTGAGATTTTAATGACTTTTATTAGTTCACTTCCCACCTATCTCTTTTATCTGCTAATGTATGATGTTCTAAATTTACATTTTAAGGGACTGGATATCAGATCATAGAAAAAACATGATAAAAATTTGCATTTCAAAGTCACAATGCCTTAACTTTGAGCTTAAATAATTTTCTAAACAATGAAAGAAAATTAAAGTTAAAAGGCAAGGAGGACCTCTGGGGGGGGGGGTGTCAACGTAGCGATTTATCAGAGCAGATATTAAGACCCGCGATCAAGCCTTTGGCAGAGGGCAAGGAGTGATGATAGAAATGGTGGAGGTTGGTGAATCTTGGAGAGAACAAGAGCTCCACAATGACTAAACTGAGCAGGGCACAGGGGTCTTGTATGAGACGGTTTCTACAACCAAGGACCACGTGTGGATGTGTCCTGGAACCCCTGTGCAGATGGGACCCAGGATAGCTTGATGTAGGACTAAAGACCCTAGTGAGGGAAACAGGGACTGTTTCAGTCTTGAACTTGATGCCTGACTCTTTGACCCTCCCCCATACAAGCCAGGGAGTGACAGACTGGCTAGATCCCAGGGGAGGACATTGCAGCCAGCCCTGAGGAGACAAGATGAGCTGGGATTGGATGGAAGGGGAGGAGGTCCTCCCCTGTTGGTGGACTTGGAGGGGGCGGGGAGGAGATGAGGGAGGGTTGGGGAGGGAGGGAGGGAATGAGGGAGGGGGTAAGCTTGGGATGCAAAGTACCTAACCCGTGATTGATAACAAAAAAAAAATAAAAAATAAAAAAAAAATGTTTTGAAAAAAAAAGCCCTATTGAGAGAAGCTGTGAAGAAAAATTAATTTAAATGAGATTTTTAAAGGATTGAAATCAATTCCTTCTCCATTTTTCAGTAATTCACCTTTTTTCCTTTCCTATATATAGACAGCGGGGGAAACTGTTATGTTTGGAGATCACACATATATTTTACAAATCTACTATCTACATGGGTTTTCAAACCAATTTGTTTTTAAAATTTGCCTTATAGTCTTATTTTATTTTATGGTGATTTCAAAATATTTTATTCATTATCATTTTATTTTACAAATGAAATGTTTTGGCAATTAACATTGATAAATATTTTAACACATATTCTTAAAGAGCATGTACTCAGATCATGTTAGAACACATTTTGGAAACATATCATAATTGATTAATTTTTTGTATTAATTTTTCCATCATCATAAACTTAGATTCAATGATTGCAACAGGTCAAATACAATAAGTTGGCATGGGAAAGGGAAGACACAGTCCAATGATCTTCTTCAGGGGAGAGTGCCTTCAGATCATGGGTGACTGTGATTGGGCTAACATTGGGAGAATATAGCAGAAGCCCTTTCAGGAAAGTGGCCTTTTCAGGAAAAAGCATTTTATGGGTCACCAGGAAGTTCCCCATTAATCAATAGTACTCCATTTTCCAGTGTCATTGTAACCTATGTCGTAACCCTATTTATGTCACATATGATGGGTATCATATTAACCATGTCTATCTCTTCTCTAGCATGAAAATTTTAAGAGTAAGAAGTATTTGAAATATAACTGCTGAGTTAAGAACCAGTGGGGTTTTTTTGTTTTGTTTTGTAAGCAGTAGGAAAGAAAGAAACCATCAAGAAAAGAGTTGTTAAGTAATAGTTAGAAAAGGTGTATTAAATAAAGAAAGTAAAAGAGAAATAAAAGTTTGCTAGGCTAAGAATGACTTTTAATGAAGAGTTTACTATTAGAAAAAGCATTGTTGAAGTGGAAATAGAAAGAAGGTTTTTATTTTTCAGTTTTCTTTGGGGGAAGAGGTAACAAGGGCAGGAGGCAGATATGAAAGGATGGGAAATGAGTGGGGTTCATGATGTGAATTCATAAGAAGTTCATGATGAGAAGGTTAAAATATTTTATTTAAAGGGTTCTGAGGGTGGAAACTTAACAAAAAAAATAATGGATTTAAATATAAATAAAGATTAAGGAAATGCCTGAGTTCTTGCCTGATACCTGAAACCTAGCCATGGTCCTAGTCTAGTGTGGGTAAGAGCCTAGCATGGTCATGGGCCTTAGAAGGGGATCTACCACAGTCATATTGCTAGAGCAGCAGAATTTCGTACTACATTCTAAATCTTGTCCTTATACCCACAAAGTAGTAGCTCTCACACATCATCAAAGAAGCTTCTTCTTCCAGCAGATGGAATGCAGCGCATGCACACACACACACACACACACACACACACACACGCACACGCACACGCACACACACACACACACACATTTTAAGAAAGAAAAATTCCCGGAAGTCTGCTATGAAAGTGTATCCTAGAAATAGATGCAAATCTCACTGAACACTGTCAATATCAATGGAAATGTGAAAGTGAAAGAGAAGAGTTAAAATATGTATTTTCTTTTTACTTTTTTCACAAGTTATTCTTTATATATCCCGATTGAAAAATCCTCCCTCAAATCTTCCCAGTCCCCCCTCCCCCACTCTTCCCCTCTATCCTCTTCATCTAGTTCACTGAAAGGGGGATTTCTTTTCTGCCATCTTCCCATAGCTTGTCAAGTCTCATCAGGATTGCATGGATCCTCTTCCTCTGTAGCCTGGGAAGGCCGCATTACCAGGGGTAAATGATCATTTAATAAATGGGACCTCATGAAACTGAAAGCTTCTGTAAAGCAAAGAACAATGTCAATAGAACAAAAGGGCAGCGTCCAAAATGGGAAAAGTTCTTCACCAACCCTACATCCAAGAGAGGGCTAATATCCAGAACATTTAAAGAACTCAAGTATTTAGACATCAACAAACCAAATAATCAAAATAAAAATGGGTTACAGAGCTAAATAGAGAATGCTCAAATGAGGAATATCGAATGATGGAGAAAAACTTAAAGGTTTTGCTGTTTTGTTTATTTTGTGTTATTCTCTTGGATTGGCAAAGAGCCACAAGGTTAGAGTGGCTTTGCAAACCTTGAGCATCTCTTTTAGATTGCTATCCTAGCATTTTTCTACTTGAAGACAAAGGAAAGTGACCAGCACCATTTCAGACAAACCAATCTTGTTATAGGTTAGAACCATCTTTCTATAAATGATGAAAAAGAGAAGAGCAGAGAGATTAGAAAGATAAAGAGTTCCCTACAATGAAAAGAAAAGGTAGTTATTATAAACAGAACATAAATGATAAATTTCCTGTAATCCATAAACTCATCTACATGTTTAGACCTCTCAATCACCTGAAGAACAATAATGTTGAATCAGACATGTTAATTTCACAATGTAGACCAAATATTCAAGGGAGAGAAGAAACCTACACAGTAGTTAGTTTGAATAAAAAGGCATCTTATATTAAAAAAAAAAAAAACCTTCTGAAAACCAAGCTAGATACAAAATTAGGTCCTTGCTGCTAGTTATCAACTGTGAATCCAAGAACCAAATTCTTAAAGAAAACTAGAAGTGCCACACAAGTGAACAAATAAATAATAAGAAAATAAGATACTTGGGTTGTTGATGTGATAAAAGCTTTGGTGAGCTTAATGGAAGAATGAAATCCCAAACTTTGTTTATGTAGTGGCCAAACTAGAAAAAATGAATTAAAATTAGAGTTTTAAAACATACAAAAATTACATAGGCCTTCAGACAAATTTCATTAGATCAGTTTCTTTTATGGATGTGTAATACAAGTATTTTGGCAATGGAATATGCCTGTGGCTTTACAGTCATAGCTAGAATGATAGTTTAGTTGACAAAGCTAAAACATAACCAACTTCAAATATTTTTAATTTACTTTTTTATTAATTACTTTTGTATTCACTTTGTATCGCAGATGTAGCCTCTTGCCTTGTCCCCTCCCAATCTCACTCTCCCTCCCTGATTTCCTCCCTTGCCCCTCCCGAAGTTTACTGATAGGGGAGGTCCTCCTCCCCTTCCCTCTGACCCTAGCCTATCAGGTCTCCTCAGGACTGGCTGCATTGTCTTCCTCTGTGGCCTGGTAAGGCTGCTCTCCCCTCAGGGGTAGGTGATCAAAGAACCAGCCACTGAGTTCATGTCAGAGACAGTCCCTGCTATCATTAATAGGGAATCCACTTGAAGACTGAGCTACCATGGGCTACATCTGTGCAGCTACTGTGCATGGAGATAACCAACTCCAAATCTGAACATCTTACTGTACATTCAATGGTATCAACATTATATCAAAAGCTACAGAATTTTCTCTTAAATATAGTCAATAAATATTACATACCTCATTGTTGTTTTCAGATATTGCCATAGTCAGTTCAGCTTTCTGCTACAGCTATCCCAAATAATCAAAGTCCCTCAAACAATTTGTAAAAATGCCCTCACAACATTTGACAATATTTTGATGAAAGCTTATTTGACTTAACAAACAAAAAACAATGAAAGAATACATTATCTAAAATTCATCAAATTTGAAAACATTTTATGATTCTAATAAAATGCAATATTAAGTCACAAAGGGGAGAAATATATCAAATTTATAATGTTTTAAATATTTTTGTAAGTTATTCACCTGTCAATTTACCCATTAATACCATTCCATTGTTTTTAGTGCAGAAGATTAATAAAATTATAAAATTATCACTGTTTTCAATTTTATAAATTGGCTAAAATGTAACTAATTTCCTACCTTTGCTCATTTCACAGTGATCCTATTCACCCGCATCAGTATGCTCTTATCTTCTTTCCACTCTTGTTGAAATATTTTTCTTTCCATCTAGTACACAACTAGTATTTTCATGTTTTATTTTACTGTGCATGTAATGTGCATGTGTGTCTACATAACTGCAGTGGCCAAGTCAGTTCTTCAAGGCAGCATTTCATAGTTTTCTTTCTCATTCTCCAGAGTTTACCATCTTCTCTTCCCCAGTATGATAGAGATGCCTTATTTATGACTAAACCCTCAACAGCCTCAAATATGTAAAGCTCAAGCTAAACACGGCAAATGATCAGTACTTATTTCCATAGACCACTATTGAAATACGTGTTTTTTTTTTTATATGTTAGTGGTAAATAATGATCATTATTTGAAGAATTGCTGGGGCATCACAGTTCATTTGAAATCAATATTCATAAATAGTTAAATGATATATAACCTGAATTTTATAATTGCTGGGAGGATTCTTGAGGATTCTATTTTATTCAGCACTGAAATTAAAGAAATATGACTAATGTTATGCTTGAGATAATAATTTTAATAGTTATCATTTATCAAGTAGTCTGTATGTCCTGAGTGTTATGACAAGGATTTCAAGATCATTATTCTATTTATTTTATTCAGCCAATCCATGTAGTTCACAGAAAGTACTATTATTAATCTTCATTTTACAATAAAGTACCTGAAGTATGAAGAAATTAAAAGAATTGTTCAGTCTCATAGAAAGCAAAGAATTCCAACAATGGACTGAAGTTAGGTCTTTAAAGAGTGGGTTCTGCAAGATAGGGTTTGGAAGTTGACAGCAATTTTCTACTGTTATTTAAATGTTTGACATTTTGTGTATCACAAAGAAAAACATTAATATTGATACATAAAATAACTTTTTTGATTATTGAGCCGTAGCCTGCTCATGAAATTTTTGAAAAATCAAATGGTTAATAAAAAAATTTTAATTTTATTAAAAGTGGAATAAGAGGGCTGAGAAAATGAGTATTTGCTAAAATGCCTGCTATGCAGGCATGATAAACTTAGTTCAGAAATGCAGCACTGAAATAAAGCAAGTGTGGTAATGTGAACCCTTAACCCTAGTGCCAAGTGTGTAGAAAGTATTATCCTTAGAATTTATTGTCATGAAACTTATAATTATTTTTTTTATTTCAGGTAGTTGAATGGAAAATACAATACCAAAATCTTACAAGTTAAAATATTGTGTATTCTGATCTGCTTCTTAAATCTCCTTGACAGAAAGACTGCCCACTTCTATAAAAACTTAATAGTGTGCCCTCTGCAAATATAGATATCACTCTTTAGGGAGTAAATATAAATCACATCATCAACTTTAGAACATCACGACTCTCAGTCTATGAGTGTAACTTATTTGTTTTATGAGATAGGTGAGAGTCATACAATTATCTGAATGCTATACCTAGTGATAACTTCAATAATAGATGATAGAAGGGAGGGGAGAGCAAATGACTTGATGAGTTGTAGAATTCCTGTTAAGTGTTAACGTATATCCAAGCTATAACAAGGGAAACAGAATGCTCAAGAAAAAAAAATAGAACTTCTTCAAGCCAGTAAAATAAAATCCTCTGTGGCCATTTTTACTTTATGCGATATCCCAAATGTTATGAGTAAATTTGATGTTTCTTTGAAATGTTTCCCATCTGGTGGCAGACCATACTGTCTCTGTCATTCACTGACAACACAGTTGATGACTTCTTTGAAAGCTCAAGGAAAGCTTATTCAGATAAGCTGTGAAGGAGATTTCTAGTTAACCAAAAGGGAAGAGCTATGCTAAATATAACCTCATTTCTACATTGCTCCCTAATGAACTCAGAAATCTGAATAAAAATGAAAATTAGAATCATTAGGACTACCATCTGTGTGTGTGTTTATCAAGAATTATGATGGTTAGCTTATGTATATCATCATAATGAGAAAATGTTGATAATCATTCCCTAGCAGAGGGAATGTTAACTTTTACTTTAGAATGTCACCTCCTCAATGGTACCGGAGCAAGAATGACATTCATACACATCAGTTGCCAGAGTCCAGCTGCAGTGGATCCTCTGACAGAAAATGGGGCGTCCATCGCACGTGAAGACACTGACCACCAGCTGTTCAAGTGGGCCAGAAGAGCTAGTGCTATCTTTCTTTATACAATAACAAACCAACTCACCTGAGTAATAACATCATTGGTCATTTTATTTAAATGTAACACACACACACATGTATATATATATATATATATATATATCTCATAACTATATATTTAAAGATGTCAGCACTATATAAATCCAATAATTCCAAAAAGACCCTAATAGTTTCTCCTCCTCTTTCCCTCCTCCCACTGGGTCAATCACCCCCCAACCACATTTTGTACTACAAATCACAAGTTCAGCAAGTTCAGCAGTTTTGTGGACATGAGCATATACACAATTGGCAGCAAATGCAGTTACACCGTTATGCAAGGTGAGAGACAGATTAACTGTTTGTGGGTAGAAGTCCAAATAGCACCCTTCTGTCATAACATATTTTAATTGCAGAGAGGTGTTCATTTTATCAAGCAACCTTTCCGGATATGGACCCATCAATTCCTGATACCTTCCTTCCAAGAACCATTTCTAAGTCTCTATTGAAAAGACACAGCTTCCTAAGAACAGTTATGCAAATAGGCAGTATTTCTCCCGACAACTGCTACAGGCTTACTCAGGGTAACTGTAGCTGTTTCTCTAGGGACATGAGTACGTGTCCCAAAACACCCAGGATTAATGGTTATACCAGGAGTATCAAGAGAGTTAGTGCACAAGTGCCTATGATATGACCAGTTTTAGTTTGAATTATTCCATTTCACACCTGTAAACTAAAACTCATACAATGTTTGGAAAACCAATGAGCAGCAAGACATTAAACATATAATAAATATGGAAAAATGGAGACATTGGATTGTTAATATTCACTTCTTATTTTTTGTTTGTTTATTTGTTTGTTTTTGCACTCCAGTTTTAGTGAGTTTTAAATTCCCAGTTCATCAAAACTTTTCATTATTTTAACAAAAGTCAAAATCTCTGTGCCCAAATGAAAACATGAATAATCTCTGGTGGTAGAACAAAGCATGTGTTCTACACATAAAAATTTCAGAAAGTGGACAGTACCACCCCAGACAACACAGTGTCTTTTCAATATCTTGTAAAGTTTTGTTTTTATGTGACTTAGTAACATTGACATAATATAACTATTGATTTACTGATGGGTAATTTGTGTATTACATAGGAAATTGAATGCTTTCAAGAGCCATGAACTACGTGTTTCAACTTACTTCACTACACTGTGATACAGTTGTTTCATGGCAGAAATGGGAAACATCAGGTAACTCATTATTTGTTTCACTTATTTGAAAAATAAAAACCAAAGTAACAAGGAATCAAGGAAGAATTTTGTTAGATGGCTTTCTTAGTTTCTTTTCTGTTGCTAATGGAATAACCTGGACATCATTTAAAAATAGAATCCAACATGCTGGGGAAGTAAAGGTAGCAGGAGTTAATTAAGTTGAATCCACAGTCAGAAAACATAAAAATATGATTTTTTTTCTCAGTTCACTTTGTCGTTTTCATGCAGCCCTACCTAGATCCTAGCACAGGGTCTAAGATCTTCCTACAAGATGGGTGGGAATTTGTTCCCACCTCAATTCCCACCTAATCAAGATCATCCCTCACAGGCATACCCAGGAGCTGGTTTACCAGGTGTTTCTGAATTGCACCAAGTAGAACATTGAAATTAACCATCAAGATTGCATAGGATAACTTGTGACACAACTAAAAGGGATTTAGAGAGTGAAAACTATCAATGATAATTAATTAGAATCATATTTTCTAGAAAAGCAACTTTTTAATATTGCAAAACCACAAATTTTATAGCAGAAATTCTGATATATATCAGAATTATATATATATATATATATAATATAATATATATATACCCTAGAAAGATGAGTATCTTCAATAACACGAAACATAGGGAAAAATACCTTTTTCATGTCAATGGTCAACTTTTTCTTTAGTAGCTGGGGATTGAGGAAGTAGGCTGTCAGTCTGAAATCTTAGTTCAGGGAGG
The DNA here is from genome assembly GCA_028658305.1 of Pachyuromys duprasi. Lineage (NCBI taxonomy): Eukaryota > Metazoa > Chordata > Mammalia > Rodentia > Muridae > Pachyuromys > Pachyuromys duprasi. Next base: position 82,809,668 of record CM053744.1, on the reverse strand, counting down.
GTACATTTTTGGTGATGCTGAATGCATGTGTAATGCCAGGTTCACGGGACCCTTAGAGACCACTGGAAAATGACACAATGCAAGAACAAGAGAGCGTTATTACGAGAGCTATCTAACTTGGGACCCAAGTCTCACTGATGCAGCAGTAGAGAAGTGGGACCTTAATCCGTGAGTGAGCAGGGTTTTAAAAGGGAAAGTCTGTGATCAGGGGTTTCCATGACAGCAAGAAGGGGGGCACATGTTTCTATGACAGCAAACAGAGGGGCATATGCCTTGACGTAAAAGTTAGAGGGGTGAGGTGACCTTCTGTAAGGCACAATTGCCTAAGGCATATGCCTCCCTGAGGCACAATTGCCTAAAGCACATGATCACAATTGCTAGTCTTCTAAACTATATCTGAAACATTGGGGAGAATTTTCCCACCGATTGCCAACCAATTCTCATTGATTGTTGCCAGGGAGATTGTCTCTATTTTCTATGAAGCATCTATTCTGTAATATTTCCTGGGAGCTGTTGCTAGAAGAGTTAATTTTGTTTTCTGCCAAGTGTACATACTGTGATATTTCCTGGTTCCTGAATTCAGCTGCCAGTCAAGACGGTTCTTTATTAAAATGTACGTATATGCAAGCTAACTATACCCCGGCTAACTTAAATTCTTCATGTGGAAATTAAAAAGAGAAAGGAAGGTTTAAAAATAAGTATAGTAGTTACAGACCTGTGCTCAGGGGGCACTGCAGAGACTGATGCATCAACCAAAGACTATGCACAGAGAGGAACTAGACCCCTGCTCAAATGTAGCCAATGGGCAGCCCAATCTCCATGTGAGTTCCCTAGTAAGCGGAGAAGAGACAGTCTCTGCCATGAACTCAGTTGCCTGCTCCTTGATCACTTCTTCTCTGTGGGGCAACCTAGACTGCCTACAAAGGAAGGGGATCCAGGCAGTCCTGATGGAACCTGATGGGCTAGGATCAGACAGTAGGGGAGAAGGACTTCCCCTATCAATAGACTAGGGAAGAAGAATAGGCGAGGAAGAGGAAGAGAGGGTGGGACAGGGAGTAGATGAGAAAGGGGGTAAAACTGGGATACAAAGTGAAGAAATTGTAAAAAGTAATAATAATAGCAATAATAATAAATGAAAAAGGGAAAAAAACAACAACAACTGTTTGGTAATCAATGCTATTTAATGTAATATGTTGGTATTTTAGACACTATAGCCAAGAACATAAAAAGAATAACCTTCCCTGGTCTTAATAGAAATTAACTGTAAAGCAATATCACTAAAATAAGATTTAGATTATTGGTATTATCTACCCAATACAAATCCACTAGAACTTCTGGAATCTAAAATCTTTTATATCACAAATTCTGACAGTATTTACTTAATGCTTCTCCAATGGAGAAGTTAGCATGGACCTAATAACCAAACGATTCTTATGCATATACTCTCTTAAGACTGCACTGGATCAGTTATTACGCATACCACCCCAGGCTAATCTAATACTCTACATCTGTTATAATTGTGATAATAATACAAACATATCAGTGGGTGGTGGTTAGATCATAATAGGTTTTAAAAATGTGTCTCTTATGTTGCTTTCCCAGAAAACTCATTTTGATTACATGTGATTCATATTTTAAAATAAATTTTCATGTCATTTTTTATTTTTGTACTTTTTTCTTATCTACCTTCTTATTTTTTTAATTTTTAATTAATTTATTGCAATTTATTCCCTTTGTATCCCCCACTACAATCCTCTCCCTCTCTCCTTCCAATCCCAAGGAGCTCCCTCTTCTCCCCCTAGGCCCCTCTGCTAGTCCACTGATAGGAAATGACCTCCTCCCCTTCTAGCTAATCTTAGCCTATCAGGTCTCATCAAACTGGATGATGCATTGCCTTCCCCTGTGGCCAGGCAAGGCTGTATCCCCAAGGGGGAGGTGATTAAAGAGCCAGCCAATGAATTCATATCAGAGACAGCCCCTGTGCCCCTTACTAGAGAACCAACTTGGAAACTGAGCAGCCTATTGGTTTTGTTTGATCAGGGGTCTAGGTCATCTCCATGCATAGCCTTTGCTTTGAGTATCTGTCTCTGCAGGCCCCCCTGGGCCCAGGTATTTTGGGTCGGTTGTTCTCTTCTTCCTTCTTAACAGTAGCTGCAAGTCTTTTTTTAAGTCATCTACATAGCACTATGTAACACATGTTTGAGGACCACAGCTCTATCCATTGTGTTTGGCTGGTTTTAAGTTTAACTTTTGACCTATGTAACGTTTCTTATAATGCCAAATCAGCCATATGTGGAAACAGTTAGTGACCTCACTGACAGTATAAAATGAATGAATGTGTTTCCTGTAACCTCTAGTCAGTAAGACAAAAAGAGGACAAGTGCATGAAATGATCATTTGAGGCCCTATTTTATTAAGGGAAAGACAAAGATTATTAAAAACTTTGTATGATTATGGCATATGCGTAATTGTTTTAAAATACAGTTTTGTTTTATCATTATGGCTTATTTATTGTTTGAATTGATAATTCTGATATAATGTTAGTCATTAGAATAATTGTGTGCTTTATATTCATGAACATGGGGTGAGAATACAACCTAAGTTCCAATTTTATGCGATAAAATGTATTAAATGAAAATTGCTAAATAATTGATAATTCAATATTGGCAGAATAAAATATCAAAGAAAATGACACTCTCTAATGAAATAATGATATGTAATGAGATCTTTGACTACTCATCTTCACCTTTTAGATGAAATACATTTTTTACTATGACTGCCATAATTTTCTACCAGATGATTTGTCATTATCTCCATGGCAATTTTCTCCCACTTAACATTAGTGAGTGACTACTGCAGTCCTGATTAATATCTTGTAAACCTCTTCCCTAGAGTTGAATGTCTCTCCTGTCTGCCTTTGAATGAACACATGCCCCAGAGAATCAGGATTGGATTTTATCTTATTTTCTTATTATATTAGTATAATAATGATACTTGGTAGTCATTTATATTGTGGTCTCAATCAGGATTTCTACTATGTTGAAAAACTGACCAAAAACAACTTTGTGAGAAAAAAAAATTATATTACTTACACTTCCATTTCACAGTTTATCATCTAAGGTAGTCAAGGCAGGCACACAAATAGGTCAGAAACTTAGAGTATGGAGCTTTTGCCATGGTCATGGATATGTGCTTCTTATTGGCTTGCTCAGCCTTCTTATTTATAGTATCCATGACCATCAGTCCAGAAGTAGCACCATCGACAGTAGGCTGGGCATGACTCTTGTCAATTTGACATGAAAAACAAGCCAGCACATGTACAGTGACATCTCTTACTGAAAGCTGTTAACGCACAAGAAGAAGTTTAAAGGCATGAATGTATGGCATTTACTCAATTCTCATTCTTTACAATTAACCTGTTCTCCATGTGTGGTTAAATAGAAAAGGGCATTGCAGCCAGCCCTGAGGAGACAGGATGAGCTGGGTTTGGATGGAAGGGGAGGAGGTCCTCCCCTGTTGGTGGACTTGGAGGGGGCTGGGAGGAGGGAGATGAGGGAGGGAGTGGGAGGGTGGGAGGGAATGAGGGAGGAGGCTACGCCTGGGATGCAAAGTACCTAACCTGTGATTGATATAAAAATAAATAAATTAATAAAAAAAGCCTGTTGCTATTGAAATTTTACTTCCCTTTTTTGTTATTTTTAAAAAAATGTTTTCTTTAATATTATTATTTATTACAATTTATTCACTTTGTATCCCAGCTATAGCCCCTTCCCTCATCTCCTGGACTCACCCTCCATCCCTCTTCCTTCCCTATGTCCCTTCCCTAGTCCACTGATAGAAGAGGTCCTCCTTCCTTACTATCTTATCCTAGCCTATCAGGTCTCATTGGGACTGTCTGGATCCTCTTTCTCTTACTGATCTAACTAATAAATATATATGCAAACATTGCCAATACAAAAATAAAATTCCTTTTTTTAATAATCTATGAAGCCCTATTCTAGTTTTTTATGTATCTTGAATTTTATATCTCTTTCAGATGCAGGAAAGATATAAACTACATTTAAAAAGTAGAATTTTATTATCTAATAGAAAATGGTTGAGGTTATATTTCTCTCTGGTAAAAATCAAACACAGCAGCTATTCTATCTCAATGGGCTACACTTCTCTGAAATGTTATGTTTTTGTAGCTTACGTCTGTGTACCAAATCAGGCAATCCCAGGTATAAATGTAAGTTTAATTCTCTTGATGTAATTTTCTTCTTGGGAGTTACTGTAAAATTAATTGCCATTTTCTAGTTCTTTCTAAACTCTGACTGGCCAGTTTAACTCTGACTCAAACTCTTCTCCAAGATGACTGATCCAAATGGGCTTCTTTCAGTGCCAGAGCCCAACAGAGTTAAGCAGTACCTGAGTGGGGAGTGAGGATTTAAAAGAATTAAAACAAATCACACTACACATGGGATTGGATTGAGAGGGCTGTCAGTTTGAGTGAAGCACTGTGGGTTTATGCTAGGCTTCCTTTTTTATAGGCAAAGCAAAAACAAGTCACATCAATACAAAAGGAAAAGACTTAAGGAAATGCCCAACTTCTTTTCAAAAACTGCTTCCCTAGGTTGTTTTTTTTTTTTTTCTGAGTCATACTCCATTGTGTAGATATACCACAATTTCTGTATCCATTTCTCTGTTGAGGCGTATCTGGGTTGTTTCCAGTTTCTGGCTACTACAAATAAAGCTGCTACAAACATGGTTGTGCAAATGTCCTTATTGTGTACTTGAGCTTCTTTTGGATATATGCCTAGGAGTGGTATAGGTACATATTGAGGAAGCACTACTCTTAGTTGTCTAAGAAAGCACCAGATTGCTTTCCAGAGTGCTTGTACAAGTTTACATTCCCAACAACAGTGGAGGAGGGTTCCCTTTTCTCTACAACCTCTCCAACATGTGTTGTCACTTGAGTTTTTGTTCTTAGCCATTCTGATGGGTGTAAGGTGAAATCTTATGACTGTTTTGATTTGCATTTCCCTGATGAATAATGACATTGAGCATTTCTTCAAGTGTTTCTCTGCTATTTGATATTCCTCTATCAAGAATTCTCTGTTTAGCTCTATTCCCCATTTTTTAATTGGATTACTTGATTTGTTGCTTTTTAACTTCTTTAGTTCTTTATATATACTGGATATTAGGCCTCTGTCAGATATAGGGTTGGTGAAGATCCTTTTCCAATCTGTAGGTAGTTTTGTTCTGACAACAGTGTCCTTTGCCTTACTGAAGCTGTGCCAATGAGTTCCACGCTCTTCCCCACTTTTTCTTCTAAAAGGTTTAATGTGTCTGGTTTTATATTAAGGTCTTTGATCCACTTGGACTTTAGTTTTGTGCAGGGTGATAAGTTTGGATCTATTTGCATTTTTCTACATGTAGACATCCAGTTAGACCAGTACCATTTGTTGAAGATGCTATCTTTTTTCCCATTGTATGGTTTTAGCATCTTTGTCAAAAATCAGGTGTTTATAAGTATGTGGATTTATTTCAAGATATTCTATTCGATTGCATTGATCCACCAGTCAGTTTCTATGCTAGTACCATGCAGTTTTTAGTATTGTTGCTCTATAGGACAGCTTGAGATCAGGGATGGAGATACCTCCAGAAGATCTTTTATTGTATAGGATTGTTTTGGCAATTCTGGTTTTCTTGTTATTCCATATGAAGTTGAGAATTTTCCTTTCAAGGTCTGTAAATAATTATGTTGGTATTTTCATGGGAATTGCAATCTCTAGATTGCTTTTGGTAAGATGGCCATTTTACTATGTTAATCTTGCCAAGCCATGAGCGTGGGAGATCTTTCAATTTTCTGATATCTTTTTCTAATTCTTTCTTCAGAGACTGGAAATTTTTTTCATACAAGTTTTTGACTTTCTTGGTTAAGGTGACACCAAGGTACTTTATGTCCTTTGTGGCTATTGTGAAGGTTTTTGTTTCCCTAATTTCTTTCCCAGCCCTTTTTTCTTTCTACTGGGCTACTGGAGCCTACCACAAAGGGCCTCTGAAAAACTCTACCTATCAGTGTATTAAAGCAGATACTATGACTCGTAACCAAGCCTGTGGCAGAGTGCAGGGAATCATAAGAAAGAAGTGTGTGTGTGTGGGGGGGGGTAATATGATCTGGAGAGGACAAGAGCTCCACAAGGACCAAATATATCTGGGCATAGGGAACTTTTATGAGACTGTTTCTCCAACCAAGGACCATGTATGGATATAACTTAGAACCTCTGCTTGGATGTAGCCCATGGTAGCTCAGTAATCAAGTGGATACCCTAGTAAAGGGAATAGGGACTATTTCTGACATGAACTCAATGGCTGGCTCTTTTACCTCCCCTGAACCCCGTAGTAGGCGCAGTCCTGCCAGACCACTGAGGAGGACTTTACAGCAAGCCCTAAAGATACCTGATAAACCAGAGTCAATGAAACGGGAGGAGATCCTCCCCTACCAGTGGACTTGGAAAGGGGCAGGGAGGAGATGAGGCAGGGAGGGTGGGATTTGGAGGGAATGAGGGAGCAGGATACAGCGGTGATACAAAGTTAATAAACTGTAACTAATATTAAAAAAGAATAAAATAAAATTTTGTATCGAGCCACTTTGCTAAAGGTGTTTATTAGGTATAAGTGCCCTCTGCTAGAATTTTTGGGCTCACTCAGGTATACTATCATATGATATGTAAACAGTGATACTTTAACTTCTTCCTTTCCTATTTGTGTCCCTTGATCTCCTTTAATTGTCTTATTGCTCTAGCTAGGACTTTAAGAACTATGTTGAAGAGGTATGGAGAGAGTGGGCCTTGCCTTGTCCCTAATTTGCAGGACAATGGTGGGAACTGGAAAAAATCATCCTGAGTGAGCTATCCCAGAAGCAGAAAGACACATATGGTATACTCTCACTCATATAGTATATAATAAAGGATAAACCTATGAAAATCTGTACACCTAAAGAAACCAATCAAGAGGGAGGACTCTGGCTAAAATGTTCAATCCCTATCCAGAATGGCAAAAAGCATGGACATCAGAAGAATGAGAAAACAGTGAATAAGTCAGGGGCCTGCCACAGAGAGCCTCTGTAAGGCTATGCCCTGCAGAAAATCAAAGCAGATGTTGAGACTTATGGCCAACCTTTGGGCAGAGTGCAGGGAATCTTATAGAAGAAGGGAGAGATGGTAAGAGCCAGAGGGGACAGGAGATCCACAAGGAAAGCAACAGATCCAAAAACTCTAGACACAGGGGTCTTTTCTGAGACTAATGATCCAACCAAGGACCATTCATGGAGATAACCTAGAACCCCTACACAGATGTAGTCCATGGCAGTTCAGTGTCCAAGTGGGTTCCATAGTAATGGGAACAGGGACTGCCTTTGACATGAACTGATTGGCCTGCTCTTTGATTACCTCACCCTGAGGAGGGAGCAGCCTTACCAGGCTACAGAGGGAGACAATG
>CM053744.1:82786843-82801686 GCA_028658305.1 Pachyuromys duprasi | reverse complement strand
ACATTGCAGCCAGCCCTGAGGAGACAGGATGAGCTGGTGTTGGATGGAAGGGAAGGAAGTCCTCCCCCATTGTTGGACTTGGAGGGGGCGGGGAGGAGATGAGGGAAGGTTGGGGAGGGTGGGAGGGAATGAGGGAGGGGGCTACGCATGGGATGCAATGTACCTAACCTGTGATTGATAACAAAAAAATAAAAAAATAAAAAATAAAAAAATAAAAAACTGCAAGAGAAAAAAAATAAATTAAATCATTTTCTGTTCACAAGTAAAAAAAAAAGGAAGTAAAAGGCTGAAGACAATATTCAAGAGAAGCAGGGATTTGATAATCAGCAGATGAAAGTTTCCCAAGCTCCACAAAGGAAGTCTTCATAATAGGGAATAGAACAGCCCTATTAGTCATCACATGACCAATGCGACTCATCAGTGTTCTTTGCTGGAGAAAAATTATTTAGACTGAATTATTTTTTTAGTGTATTCACTACAAATGTGGAGAATAAGGATTCCAAGACCAAGTTGTCCTGAGTCCCCATCTTAAATTTCAAAAGTTCTATTTACTTAAATTTTAGGGCTGGTTTAAATAGCTATGGAAGTCTATTTTCCCCTTTCCTCAGATCTTATGTTAATTATATTACTAATCAGACAGATTAGTAATAACAAGTCAAGTTCTCACTATGCTTTTTTATTAAAACTACAAAATATTAATCAGCTTTCTGTTACTTATTCTAGACTTTTCTCTTGTTAGCACCTTTGCTTTTCTAGATAATTTCCTTGATAACAATATTTGCATAACATTTCCTGAATGTCTGAGCTTTCATAACTGCCTTCAACTAAATTAGTAATCCTTAATCAAAACACATGCATCAGAATACCAAGTGTAAAACACATTTATCTGTTTATTGCATAATATTGTATCACTAATAGGACTCTTCATTGTTCCTTCCTATAAGGAAATTATTTAGATTGAAAATTTGTAATGTATTGATTAAAGTTATAGGTGCAAAAAAGTCCAAGATCAAGTTGTTTGAAGAATTTATGTCTTGAAATAGCTTAATTATAGTTTTAAAGATAGTGCCTAGTTGTTGCATCCACACAGCAAAAGAACTAAAATTAACCTTCTTCTGTTTCATAAGACCACTAATCATCTCCTGAGAATGGGGTATTTAAAATCTAATTGCTTTCCAAAGGTATCATATTTATAATATAGTTACACTCAATGTTAGGTTACAATACATGAATTTTGGAAACAATGGCATTTCAAGGACCATTTTCTCATGTGTGGGTGTGGATGTGCTCCTATACAGTTCAGAAGAAGGCACTTGGATTCTCTGGAACAGGCATTGTAGTTGGCTATAGGTCAACATAGGTGAATGTTGGAAATTGAACGGTCCTCTAGTAGAGCAAGAAGCTCGTTTAGTTTTTAGCCATCTCTAGCACAGGATACTGACATTTAAACAATTATTTATTACCCTTAGAGTAACAAAAGTTACTTCATAAAACTTGTGGTTATAAACATTATCTCTGTTCCTTTGAAATATATGTAGATCTCCTCCCAAATCCAAGCCAGTTTTCTAAAGCATGAGTATGATCCATCCCCCCTGTCCCCAAGGGCCAGGGAATCATCTCTGAATTACAAATACATCCAGGACTAGCATCTGTATCCTTTTCTGAAAGACAAACTAGGTGCTTACTTTTAAGAGTAACAAATTTTTAAATGTAGGTTGTCTATTAAAAAAAAGGAACTCATAGGTAAATCAGTTTACTTGACACATCTCATTCATCTAACTTGACTATAAGAATGTACTCTTAGAAATTACAATGAGAGGCTAGAGGGATGACTCAGCAGTCAAGAGCACAATTCCCAGCACCCACATGACAGCTAAGAGCTGTCTGTAACTCTACTTCCAGGTAACTGGACACCCACACACAGGGGCAAAACACCAATGTTCATGAAATTAAAATAAAACCCTAATTAAAAAAGAAGAAATTATAATGAATGTAAAAAATATATTCTTAAATTTGGGGACTTGGGGTGAATACATTTTGCTTTATCAATTATATTATGTCATTTATGTTATATTACATTTACAGTGTATTTATAAATTTTTAAAGTTTTTAAAATATTGAAAATTTTTAAACTTCAAAATAAAACAGGCATTTTCTTATTTTCATGAATTATTTAATAGACAATTTATTAAAATGGAGACATCTTAAGATTAAAACTTATTTATGTGTGATGTACACATAGTTCACATTTATAATTGGCTTTATCATGAATTGCAATTAAAATGGTCCTTAACAGATTTTGTTAAGGAAAAGTAAGAACATTATTACAAGGGTGTAAATAATGAATGCCTTCTAACTCTCATTATTTTTATTTCCAGATATGATATGGGAGTATATATAATCAGAGAGATTTTTATAAATTGAATATTCAGTGAACTCTGAGATACAATTAAAGCTACTATTTAGTCTCATAAAAAATTGCATCCAGGAAGATATACTACATTTTTTGAAATAGAATATAAAATAAGAAAAACTTACTTAAAAATGAGAGGATATGAAATTTTTTCTGCCACATAGTCATGTTGAGAAGCACTATTATCAACAGTCAGTGTCCTCAGAATGGATAATTCTCTACAGAGGCCTCTCTAGCGCTATGCAACGCCTTCTCTCATTGTATGGTTCCTAAAAAGAGCCATAATTAGTAGCTATTATGATGGATAGCAACCAGCTGCAGATCAAAATTAATATTTCAGGTAAGGCAGAAATACCTTTTATTATTTAAAAATATAAAGATGACTTTAAAATGTAATTTTTTTCCTCACAAACTCATTTCTGAAAAGTATAAGCTACTACTAACTTGAAGTAATATTTTGAACCGGAGATAACAGTATATGCACATGTATAAATTGATATCAAAAGTTTTCAGTTGCCAACTCACTTATGAGCTTACTGAATGAGGGGAATTTTAAGCACTACTAAACTGTGTGAAGAAAGGAAGCAACACGCATGGTTTCCAATAGTATTAGACTTCCTGTAATGTAATTTATGATATCCTGAACTAAGCAGAAGTAGAGGTTAGCCTTGGGGTAGCAAAAAAGCAATCACTTGCTATTATGATTTTTTCTTATTTAAAGTTCCCCAGTCACCTCCACACTTCCGTCCTCCAATCCACCCTTTCCTTTCTCATGCTCACGCTACCCACACGGGGAAGCTTCTATTTGTTTAACACATTAACTATACATTTTGACAGAACGAGTCTTTCAGACTTGCCAAAGTGAAAATGTCAACATGACAATTACTTAGCAAGGTCTGTGCATAGACACAGGATGAGAATATATGATGCAGGGTAAGATTACTACCAGAAGCCATGTAAAGCATAAGGAGCCCTAAAGCATCTGGCAGCTGCATTGCAGCTATGAGTTAGCATACTTTGATCACTAAAGTAATTGATTAAATGAGTCATAGCCATAACAGCCATGAGATCAAGTACATGCCTGCACTCAAAATCATTGCCTCTTTTGGTCAAAGCAGTCTGTATATTCTACTTCATAAATGATCAAACTATTGCTACAAGAGGTTGGCAAACTGGCATGATTTTTGGGAAGGTCCTGAAACCCACTCTATATCACATTAATTATTGTGGATCCTCATACAGAAGAGGATTTTGATCACCTTCATTTTAACAGATGAGTGCAGTATTTATCAAATAGGATTTTCTGTCTCTGTTATTTCTTCCAGTATCACCATGTAGTAACCAATGACTGCTATGTTAAATATGATCCAGGGCAAGAGTCTCATAGTTACTTGAAAACAGATCTTCAAAGATATTCAAATATTCTTCCTGGTAAAGAATCTCAGATACTATAGTGTTGGCTGAGGAACATTGTAGAACAGAGTTAGTTTATTGTTTTCTTTCTTTTATTTTTTCTTTCTTTATTATAATTTATTCACTTTGTATTCTGACTGTGGACCCTTCCCTCTTCACCTCCAATTCTCACCCCAAAAATTCTACAAGAGAACCCCTTCAGCTGATAAACACCTTCCACAAAGTGGCCGGATACAAAATTAACTCAAAAAAAATTGAAGCCCTCCTGTGTACAAGAGACAAATGGGCTGAAAAAGAAATATGGAAACAACACCCTTCAGAATAGCCACAGATAATATAAAGTACCTTGATGTAATTCTAACAAAGAAATTGAAAAACCTGTATGAATAAAACTTCATGTCTTTGAAAAAATTGAAGAAGATATCAGAAGTTGGAAAGATATCCAATGCTCATGGATCTCTAGGATTAACATATTGAAAAGGCTATCCTTAAAAAAGTAACCTATTGATTCAATGCAATTAACACCAAAATATCAACATAATTTTTAAAAGAAATTGACAGAACAATTCTCAACTTCCTATGGAAAAATAAACCCAGAATAAAACAATCATCTACAATAAAAGATCTTCTGGAGGTGTATTCATCCCTGATCTCAATTTGTACTTTAGAGCACCAGTAATGAAATGGCATGGCAATGGCATAGAAACAGACTAGTGGATCAATGGAATTGAATTGAAGACCCAGAAATAAACCCACACAGCTACGGAAACCTGATTTTTGACAAAGAAGCCAAAACCATACAATGGAAAAAGACAGCATCTTCAATGAATGTTGCTGGTCTAACTGGATGTGTACATGTAGGAAAATGCAAATAGACTCATATTTGCACAAAAATAAAGTCCAAGTGGATCAAAGAACAGATAGATTTTAACTGTCATTCTGTTCTGAAGTAAAATGCAGAAGCCCTGGCTGATACACTTTTTGTTCCAAATTATTTACTCCCCTTACTGAGAAGGTGTGCATGCCATAATGCACACTCAAACACCAGAGGACGACTGTTCTTTATGTAGGTTCTGGGGTCAAACACAAAATTATACAAAAGCTTCCGGTTAAGGGAGGCTAGATAGGCAGTTCCCCTGAAGACACACCAACTGCGAGTCTTTTTCAAATTTAGAAAGAGACTTCATTCAACTAAAAGAAAAAAAGAGAGAGATACCAAATGGACATAACTAATAAATATGTCTTCATATTTGAATTTGATCAGGTCTGGAGAAGTGGCTTTGTGATTAAAAATACTTGCTGCTCTTGCAGAGAACCATGATTTTCCTCCCAGCAGCCAAGTGGCAGCTCAAGACTATCTATGACTCAAGTTCCAATAACTCTGACTCATTTTTTTGGCCTTAGGTTCCAGACATAAATAAAGAGCATATATGTGCATTTAGAAAAAGACATATATATATATATATATGTATATATATGTGTGTGTGTATATACATATATATATGTGAAGAAAATATCCATAAAATAAATCTATAATATCTTTATATAAGTCCATATCTTTGAATTAACTTTTATATTTTTTCATATTTCTTCATTTTTTTGTTTAGGGATTTGAAACCTGCATATTGCCTTGCTTACTCTTTTTACCTTTACATTGTATTAATTTTCATATTTCTGTGACTTTCAATATTTGTGACCTAGATTCTTAAGCTATTCTATATGAATTTCCTTGTTTTTTTGCTTCCTTCTACAAACACATTTTAAAATTTATTTCTCTTTTTAAAAATATTATTTAATTATTTATTTGCTTGTTTTATTAAGTACACTTTATTCAGGTTGTATCCCACCTGTAGCTCCCTCCCTCCCCTTCCCAATCCCACTCTCCCTCCCATGCCCCTCCCCCAGTCCACTGATATGGGAGGGCCTCCTCCCCTTCCTTCTGATCCTAGTCTATCAATTCTCATCAGGAGTGGCTGCATTGCTTTCCACTGTGGCCTGGAAAGGCTGCCCCCTCCTGAGGTGGAGGTAATCAAAGAGCAGACCCATCAGTTCATGTCAGAGACAGTACCTGTTTCAATTACTGTGGAACCGACTTAGACACTGAACTGCCATGGGCTACTTCTGTGGAAGGATTCTAGGTTATCTCCATTAATGGTCCTTGGTTGGAGTATCAGTCTCAGAAAAGACCTCTGTGGCCAGATTTTTTTGGTTCTTTTGCTCTCCTTGTGGAGCTCTTGTCCCTCCAGGTGTTCCTATCTCCCCCTTTTTTCATAAGATTCCCTGCAGTCTGCCCAAAGTTTGTCTATGTGTCTCAGCATGTACTTTGATACTCTCCTGGGTGGAGTCTTTCAGAGACCCTCTCTGGTAGGTTCCTGTCCTGTTTCCTGTTTCTCCCTCTTATGATGTCCATCCCATTTGTCATTCTGTGTGAGGATTGATCATGATCTTACCCAGGGGCCTACTTACTGCTTAGCTTCTTTGGATGTGCAGATTTTAGTATGTTTATCCTATATTATATGTCTAATGTCCACTTATAAGTGAGTATATACCATGTGTGTCTTTCTGCTTCTGGGATACCTCACTAAGGATGATCTTTTCTAAATCCCATCATTTGCCTGCAAATGTCATTATTTCTGTGTTATTAATTGCTAAGTAGTGTTCCATTGTATAAATGTACCATAATAGCTGTGTCTTTTCCTTGGTTGAAGGACATCTGGGTTGTTTCCATGTTCTGGCTTTTAGGAATAAAGCTGGGAAGAACATGGTTGAGCAGATGTCCTTGTGGTATACTTGAGCATATTTTGGATATATGCCTAGGAGTGGTATAGCTGGGTCTTGAGGACAAACTATTCCTAATTGTCTGAGAAAGCACCAGATTGATTTCCGAAGTGGTTGTACAAGTTTACATTCCCACCAGACCATTTCTTTTAGTGTTTCTCTGTCATTAGATATTCCTCTATTGAGAATTATCTGTTTAGCTCTGAACCCCATTTTAATTGTTTTATTGCTGTTTAACTTCTTAAGTTCTTTATGTATTCTGGATATTAATCCTCTGTCATATATAGGGTTGGTGAAGATCCTTTCCCAGTTTGTAGACTGAAGTATTTTGTTCTGATTACAGTGTCCTTTTCTTTACAGAAACTTTTAAGTTTTATGACATTCCATTTATTGGTTGTTAATCTTAGAACTTGTGCTGTTGGTGTTCTGTTGAGGAAGTTGTCTCCTTTGCTAATGAGTTCAAGACTCTTCCCCACTTTTTCTTCTAACAGATTTAGTGTGTCTGCTTTTATGTTGAGGTCTTTCATCCACTTGAACTTTAGTCTTCTGCAGGGAGATAAATATGGATCTACTTGCATTTTTCTATATGAAGACATCCAGATCTACCAGCACCATTTGTTGAAGATGCTGTATTTTTTCCATTATATTGGTTTTTGGCTTCTTTGTCAAAAATCAAGTATCCATAGGTGTGTGGGAATCCAACGATCCATGATCCCTGGAGATCTTCCCATTTTGTGATATCTTTTTCAATTTCTTTCTTCAGAGACTTGAAATTTATTTCATAGAGGTTTTTCACTTGCTTGGTTATAGTCACACCAAGGTACTTTATGATATTTGTGGCTACTGTGAAGGGTTTAGTTTCCTTAATTCCTTTCTTAGCCCTTTTGTTTTCATATACAGGAAGGCTACTGATATTTTGAGTTAATTTTGTATCCAGCCCCTTTGCCGAAGCTGTTTATCAGCTGAAGTATTCTCTGGATGAATTTTTGGGGTCACTCATGTATACTATCATATCATCTGCAAAAGTAATCCTTTTACTTCTTTCTTTCCTATTGGTATCCCCTTGATTTCCTTTAGTTGTCTTATTGCTCTAGTTAGGACTTCAAAACTATGTTAAAGAGATATAGAGAGAGTGGGCAGCCTTGGGTTGTCTCTGATTTCAGTGTGATTGATTTAAGATTCTCTCTTTGTAGTTTGATGTTGGCTATAGGTTTGCTCTATGTTGTCTTTACTATGTTTAGGGATGTGTCTTGTATCCCTGAACTCTCCAAGACTTTAAACATGAATGGGTGTTGGATATTGTCAAATGCTTTTTGGCATCTAAGGAGATGATCATGTGGTTTTTTCTCCTTTAGTTTGTTCATATGGTGGATCACATTGATGGATTTCCATATATTGAACCACCCCTGCATGCCTGGGATGAAGCCTACTTGGTCATGGTAGATGATATCTTTTATGTGTTCTTGGATTCGGTTTGCAAGTATTTTATTGAGTATTTTTGCATCAGTGTTCATAAGAGAGATAGGTCTGAAGTTCTCCTTTTTTTGTTGGGTCTTTGTGTGGTTTACGTATCAAGGTGACTGTGGATTCATATATTGATTTCTATTTTGTGGACTTGTTTGAAGAGAATCGGAGTTAGCTCTTCTTTGAAAGTCTGGTACAAATCTGTGCTGAAGCCATCTGGCTCTGGGCTGTTTCTGGAAGGGAGATTTTTGATGACTCCTTCTATTTCCTTGTGGGATATAGGACTGTTTACTCTATTTACCTGGTCTTGAATTAATTTTGGTAAATGGAATCTATCAAAAAAATTGTCCATTTCACTTAGATTTTCAAATTTTGTGGCATATATGCTTTTGCAGCAAGACCTAATGACTGTTTCTATTCCTTAGTGTCTGTTGTTATGCCCCCCTTTTTTCGTCTGGATAGTTTGTCTCTGCCTTTCAGTTAGTTTGGCTAAGGATTTGTCTATCTTGTTGATTTTCTCAAAGAACCAGCTATTGGTTCTTTGTGTTTTTGATTCTTCCAATTGTTTTCTTTGTTTATAATATATTGAATTCAGCTCTGATTTGATTATTTCTGACCGTTTAGTATGCTTGTTTGTGTCTGTTTCTCTTTTTCTAGGGCTTTTAGGTTTGCTTTTAAGTTGCATGTATGAGTTGTCTCAAACTCCTTCTGGAGTCACTTAGTGCTATGACCTTTCCTCTTAGCACTGCTTTCATTGTGTCCCATAAGTTTGAGTAAGTTGTGCCTTCCTTTTTCATTGAATTTTAGGAAGTCTTTAATTTCTTTTTTTCCCCTCACCAAACTGTCATTGAGTAGAGATTTGTTTAGTTTCCATGTATTTGGTGGCTTTTTGTTATTTCTGTTTTTGTTGAGGTCTGATAGGATACAAGGGATTATTTTGATCTTCTTATATCTGTTGAGACTTGATTTATGTCTGATTATGGTCAATTTTTGAAAAGGTTCCATGAGGTGCTGAAAAGAAGGTATACTCTTTTGAGTTTGAGTGAAAAGTTCTATAGACATCTATTAGGAACATTTGATTTAGGAGCTCTGTAAGTGCCATTATTTCCCTATGTAGCTTCTGTGTAGATGATATGTTCCTTGGTGAGAGTGGAGCGTTGAAGGTGTTGGGATTAATGTGTGATTTAAGGTTTAATAACGTTTCATTTACAAATGCAGGTGCTCTTGTATTTGGAGAACAGGTGTTCAGGATTGTGATGTTCTCATGGTGGTTTTTAACAATGTTTCCTTGTTAAAGAATAGTTGTTTTTTAAGTAATTTATTTATTTTTATATTAATCACAGGTTATGTACTTTGTATCGCAGCCATAGCCCCCTCCCTCATTACCTCCCACTTTCCCCATCCCTGCCTCATCTCCTCCCTGCCTCCCTCCAAGTCCACTGATAGGGGATGTCTTCCCCCACTTCCATCTGACCCTGGCTTATCATGTATCTTTAGGGATGGCTGCAATGTCCTCTTCTGTGATCTAGCTAAGCTGCTCCTCCCTCCGGGGGGGGGGGGGAGTTGAAGAGCCAGCCATTGAGTTCATGACAGAAATAGTCTCTGTTCCCCTTACTAGGGTACCCAGTTGGATAACAAGCTACCTTGGGCCACATCCAAGCAGGGGTTCTGGGTTATATCCATACATGGTCCTTGTTTGGAGAAACAGTCTCACAAAAAACCCTTGTGCCCTGATCTATTTGGTCTTTGTGTAGCTTAGAATGGCAGAAAAACACTTAAAGAAATGTTCAACATCCTTAGCCATCAGGGAGATGCAAATCAAAATGACCCTGAGATTTCACCTTACACCCACCAGAGTGGCTTAGATCAAAAACTCAAGTAACAATACATGCTGGAAGGGTTATGGAGAAAGGGGGACCTTCCTCCATTGCTGGTAGGGATGCAAACGTGTACAATCACTCTGAAATAAAGAATAGTTAGTAATGAAAGCTTTGACTAAAACAAATTACTATCTTTGGAATTTCTAGACAAGTAACTTTGTATCTCAGATTTAATTTATTTATTCAAATAAGTATTAAATATTTATTAAATAAAACATATAAATGGTAGCTCAGTATCCAAGTGGGTTTCTTAGTAAGGGGAACAGGGACTATTTCTGACATGAGCTCAATGGCTGGCTCTTTAACCCCCCCTCCCCCTTCCCCCAGGGAAGAGCAGTCTTGCTAGGACACAAAGGAGGACATTGCAGCCACTCCTGAAGATACCTGATAAGCTAGGGTCAGATGAAAAGGGAGGGGGACCTCCCCTATTAGTGGACCTGGAAAGGGGGAGGGAGGAGATGAGGGAGGGAGGGTAGGATTTGGAGGGAATGTGGGAGGAGGCTATGGCTGGGATACAAAATAAATAACCTGTGATTAATATAAAAATTATAAAAACATATTGATATTAAGACTTTAAATATATTTTCTTTTTTAAAAATTTTTTATTAATTTATTTTTTTGTTATCAATCACAGGTTAGGTACTTTGCATCCCAATCGTAGCTCCTCCCTCATTCCCTCCCACCCTCCCCAACCCTCCCTCATCTCCTCCCCGCCCCCTCCAAGTCCACCAACAGGGGAGGACCTCCTCCCCTTCCATCCAACCCCAGCTCATCCTGTCTCCTCAGGGCTGGCTGCAATGTCCTCCCTGGCTGTGACAATTAATAGAAAATTAAGACAAGATACTTACAGCTAATACAGTAAACTGATGCAAAAGCTATTACCTTTCATAGTTAAAATAACTGTACACATACATTCATTTCACAAAGTTACTTCACTTATGAAATTGCTAACATGAATGTTGAATATAATGTATGTGTTTATAAAAAGAAAAGTCATACATTGCAGTACTCAGAAAAGTCAAATACAGAGAATACAATCAATAATTATGGTAGATTTTAATGTTACAAGTATTGGAACAAGTACTGTATCAAGGTCATCTGTAAACATTATTGTTTCTTTAGAATGAAAGTCTAAATATTTTGATAAGGTTCTGAGATAGTAGGATATTAAAAAGGGCAGGGTGGTTTATAATAGAGGAAAGGCTTCTGAATATAATTCAAACTATATTTTATCACTGCTTCAATTTTGCCTCATTTCAAAAAAGATTTGAAAAATCTATGTAGGTCCAGATAAGTAGTAGGTACTTTATTCATGAATCATGAATAATGCCCTAGGTTTTCTTTAAAAAGAATAGATTGATAACACTTTGATAAGAATAAAAATATCATAATGTGTTCACTTTTTATCTTATGTTAATATGTAGCAGGGTTGATATTGACTGACATAATTGAAATAAAAGTCAGTGAAATGGTATGGGCTCCAGGCTTTTCAGATGCATAGAAACAGAGTGACCTTGCATAGGGAATAAAGATTAGACAATGCCCGTTAATAGCTGTTAAGTGTTTGCTTAGGGTAGCGACACTGCTAAGAGAAATGGAAGTGGAGAAAGGAAGATAGATTTGATTTAAAGAAAAACGTGTTTCATCCAGCCTAGAAATACATTAGGCAGAAACACAAATCCTTAGCTCAAGCAAGAAGCATAGCTTACACACATATAGCTTGGTGACTGTTCAACGAATAAACATTAATACTATATTTCATGCATTATGCCTGTTTGAATTTTTTTCTGACTCAAGAATTCCATGCTATGGGCTTAGAGGAATTAGAACAATAATCATTTAACTTATGGAACTGGGAACTGACTTGTAACTTAGTACTGTTGGCACGCATTTATGTAGCTGTTATCTGCTAAATACTATACCATAGTGTATTTTCTTGTCTAATATTCAACTGATGGGTAGGTGTGAGAGGGCCACATCTGAAGTAACTGGGATATGATGTTCTCCTCTTACAGCTGCCTACTGGAGACAAGCTTACATACTAATGCTCTATCACATAGAGGCAATCATATTAAAATTTATTCATCTTTCTGAAGCCTGTACCTGGTCACTCTATGATCATTAATCAGCCAACACTATTAAATGTCAGCCCAGGTCTGAGTAGAGGGAAATAGACCTTGTCTCATTAAATATGAGAATTCAGGTTAACATGTAAAGGTACAGCTGGAGTGATAAAGAAACAAGATTGATAATGAAATAAACACTCCACAGTTATGTTATAAATTAACTTTAATTGCAAATGTTCTGACTGTTTATTATAGGCAAAGAGAGATATCTCTGCATGGTTACTCTTAATATTGAGCTTAAGGTCAATAAAATAACTTATAAAATATTAATTAGTGATAAATACTATAATGATAACACAGTGATTTGAAGTTCTGGAGCGGTTTCTGAGCAGATGACTATGAATTTGGATAAGGATTAAGAGAAAGGATCTTTTGGAGGTAAATTGAAGATCAGTCTAGTTAGCAGAGAACCAATACACAATCTAAAACATGTAGGAAACCTCAGTGCATTTAAAAACACATAAAAAGTAGTATTAGAATAAAAAATAGTAGGTGATAAGAAAAGATGTTACTGCTCAGCCAGCATCAGAGAAGCTTCCCCCTGTAATAGATGGGAATAAATACCTTTCCACAAGCTGGAAAATGTGAGGAGGATGAGTTACTCTGGAAAACTCTGTCCTAAATTGGATTTCTCCATCAGTCCCCTTCCCTCACAGCTCAGGGAATCCTGTAAAACAGAAGGCAGACAGATACTAAGAGTCAGAGATGCAAAATATCAAGGAAACAAAGCCTTCTAAACACAGCAGGGGCACCTGCTGTGCACCCATGAACTCACAGATATTGTAGCAGAATACACAGGGACTGCAGAGTTCTGGGCCTGATGGGCGGTAAGAGTGAGAGTGGGAGCAGATACAAGCCTACATCCATAATCTGGAAGCTATCTCCAATGGATAACCACTCAAAAATTAAATGTTTGTTTGCCAGTGGAATACAGTGGGTATACAAACCACTCTTTTTTTTTTAATTTCTATATATTTTATTTTTTCTTTTCTTTTTAAATTTTGTTATTTATTACAATTTATTCACTTTGTATTTCAGCTGTAGCACTCATCTCCTCCCAGTCCCATTCTCCCTCCCTCCTCTCCCTCTATGTCCTTCCCCTAGCCCACTGACAGGAGAGATCCTCCTCCCCTTCTATCTGACCCTAGGCTACCAAGTCTCACCAGGCCTGGCTGCATTGTCTTCCTCTGTAGCCTGGTACAGCTGCACCCCCCAGGGGGAGATGATCAAATAGCCAGCCACTGCCTTCATGTCAGATACAGCCCCTGTTTCTCTTACTAGGGAACCCACTTGGAGACTGAGCTTCCATGGGCTACATCTGAACAGGGGTTCTAGTTTATCTCCATGCAGGGTCCTCGGTTGTAGTATCAGTCTAAGAAAAGACCCCTAGGCCCAGGTTTTTTGGTTCTGTTGGTCTTCTTGTGGAGCTCCTGTCCTCTCCAGGACTGTCTCTCCCTTCTTCCAGCAGTAGATAGTCAATGCAAAATTATCTCAATGGTGATTCTCTTGTTTTTATTTGTTTGTTTGTCTGCCATGATGATTTGTCTAGGCACTTTCTTATTTTTTTTCTTTCCTATATAAATTCTCTTATGGTTTCTTATTTTCTGTTTTTGTGAGCTCCCTGTGTTTGCCAATAATTATCTCTCTGTGGCTATATGTGTTTCTTGTGCTGTAATGCTTGTTCTATTGGCTCTTTATTTTTCTGTTTGTCCCTTTTCATTATACTAGTCATGTTTGGTTTTATTCTGTCTTCTTTTCTTTCCCCTTCCTTCTTCCTTTCTTCCTCTCTTCTTCTCTCTATCCTTTCCTCCTTCCTTCTCTCTCTTTCTCTTTTTCTTTCTTTCTTTCTATTTCTTTTAGATGTCTGTTTTGTACTGAAAGAGCAACAAATGATTTGGGTTTGATTTGGGCAAGGAGTGAGGTGGGGAAGATCTCTGAGGAGTTAGAGGCTGGGGAAGCATAACCAGAAGATATTGAATAAAAATTATTTTCAATATAAATTAGATTTTACACACAAGCTGGAAAAACTGTGAAAACCCTTTATGTTACTTATTTGGATGAAATACGAAAACATGAAGAGCTTGAATCTGTGCATATTGTGGGTGCATAGAATCATACACCAGATGCTATGAAGGAAGAAGATGTAAAACAAAAATCCTAGAATATTATCTTTAATTGGGTATGCTGGAATCAGATAACGAGTTATAATAATTAAGTAGCAAATAAATATTTGTTGATTTAAAATCAAGGCAAAATCATAGCATAAACAATATACTCAGTGATACTGAAGAAAAGGATAGTTCATGGATTAGCACACCATCTTAAAACTGAATAACAAAGATGCTGTCTTTTTTCCATTGAATGGTTTTGGCTTCTTTGTCAAAAATCAAGTTTCCATAGGTGTGTGGGTTCATTTCTGGGTCTTCTATTCGGTTCCATTGATCCACTGTTCTGTTTCCATGCCAATACCATGCAGTTTTTACTATTGCTCTGTATTACAGCTTGAGGTCAGGGATGGAGATACGTCCAGATGATCTGTTGTTGTAGATGATTGTTTTGGAGATTCTGGGTTTTTTGTTTGTCCATATGAAGTTGAGTATTTCAAATGGTGCTGGTCCAACTGGATATCTGTATGCAGAAAAATGAAAATAGATCCATATTTATCACCTTGAACAAAGCTAAAGTCCAAGTGGATCAAAGACCTCATGAAGCTGAAAAGCTTCTGTAAAGCAAAGGACACTGTCATCCGAACGAAACGACAGCCAACAG
>CM053744.1:82765806-82778755 GCA_028658305.1 Pachyuromys duprasi | reverse complement strand
AATCTCAGGGTCGTTTTGATTTGCATCTCCCTGATGGCTAAGGACATTGAGCATTTCTTTTAGTGTTTTTCTAGCATTCTATAATCCTCTACAGTCATTTCTCTTTTTAACTCCATACCCCATTTTTTAATTGGATTACTTGATTTCTTGCTTTTTAACTTCTTGAGTTCTTTATATATTCTGGATATTAGCCCTCTGTCACATATAGGATTGGTGATGATCCTTTCCCAGCCTGTAGGCTGTTGTTTTGTTTTGATGACAGTATATTTTGCCTTACAGAAGCTTTTCAGTTCCATGAGGTCCCACTTATTGATTGTTGATCTCAGAGCCTGTGCTGTTGGTGTTCTATTCAGAAAGTAGTCTCCTGTGCCAATGAGTTCAAGGGTCTTCCCCACTTTTTCTTCTAATCGGTTTAGTGTGTCTGGTTTTATGTTGAGGTCTTTGATCCACTTGGGCTTTAGCTTTGTACACGGTGATAAATATGGATCTATTTTCATTTTTCTGCATACAGATATCCAGTTGGACCAGCACCACTTGTTGAAGATGCTGTCTTTTTTCCATTGAATGGTTTTGGCTTCTTTTTCAAAAATCAAGTTTCCACAGGTGTGTGGGTTTATATCTGGGTCTTCTGTTCGGGTTTTCTAAAATGACAGATCACAACAGATCATCTGGAGGTATCTCCCTCCCTGACCTCAAGCTGTGCTACAGAGCAATAGTAATAAAAACTGCATGGTGCTACCATATAAACAGAATGGTGGATCAGTGATATTGAATAGAAGACCCAGAAATAAACACACACACCCATGGATACTTAATTTTTGACAATGAAGCCAAAACCATTCAATGGAAAAAAGACAGCTTCTTCAACAAATGGTACTGGTCAAACTGGATATCTATGTGCAGAAAAAAATGAAGATAGATCCAGATTTATCACTTTTACAAAACTGATTTCCAGATGGTCAAAGACCTCAACATAAAACCAGACACGCTAAATCAGTTAGAAGAAAAAGTGTGGAAGAGCCTAGAACTCATTGGCACAGGAGACAACTTCCTGAACAAAACACCAATAACAAAGGCTCTAAGAACAACAATCAATAAATGGTACCACATGAAAATGAAAAGGTTTTGTAAAGCAAAAGACACTGTCATCAAAACAAAATGACAACCTACAGACTGGGAAATTATTTTCACCAACCCTACATGTGACAGAGGGCTAATATCCAGAATATATAAAGAACTAAAGAAGTTAAAAAGCAATAAATCAGGCAATCCAATTAAAAAATGAAGTATGTATCTAAACAGAGAATTTTCTATAGAGGAATATTGAATGGCAGAGAAACACTTAGAGAAATGGTCCATGTTCTTTGCCATCAGGGAAATGCAAATCAAAACCACCCTGAGATTTCACCTTACACCCATTACAATAGCTAAGATGAAAAACTCAAGTGACAACATAGGCTGGAAGGTTGTGGAGAAAAAGGAACCCTCTTCCATTGCTGATGGGAATTTAAAATTGTACAACCACTTTGGAAATCAAAATGGTGCTTTCTCAGACAATTAGGAACAGTGCTTCCTCAAGACCCAGCTACACCACCTATGCATATACAAAAGATGCTCAAGGGCACAACAACCATGTTTGTAGCAGCTTTATTAGTAATATCCAGAACCTGGAAACAACCCGGATGGATACAGAAATTATGGTACTTTTACACAATGGAATACTACTCAACAATTAAAAACAAGGAAATATGAAATTTGCAGGAAAATGGTGAGATCCAGAAAAGATCATCCTGAGTGAGGTATCCCAGAAGCCGAAAGACACATGGTATTTACTCACTTAGAAGTGGATACTAGACCTATATGATAGAATAAACATACTGAAATCTGTTCATCTACAGAAGATAAACAAGAAAGAAGATCTGGAGTAAGATGATCAATCCTCACTTAGACAAATGGGATGGACATTGGAAGTAGGAGAAAACAAATAACAGGACAAGAGCCTACCACAGAGGGCCTCTGAAAGACTTTACCTATCAGTCTCTCAAAGCAGATATTGAGACTCATAATCAAATCTTGGCCAGAGTGCAGGGAATCATATGAAAGAAAGGGGTGTTAGTTTGACCTGGAGAGGACAGGAGCTCCACAAGGACCAAATATATCTGGGCACAGGGGTCTTTTCTTAGAATGTTTCTCCAGCCAAGACCATGCATGGATATAACCTAGAAACCCTGCTCATATGTATCTCATGACAGCTCATGATCCTAGTGGGTTTCCCTAGTCAGGGGAACAGAGACTGTTTCTGACATGAACTCAATGGCTGGTTCTTTGACATGACCTCTCCCTCTCCGAGGGAGGAGCAGCTTTACTAGGCCACTGAGGTGGACATTGCAGCTGGTCCTGAAGAGACCACATAAACTAGGGTCAGGTGGAAGAGGAGGAGGACATCCCCTATCAGTGGACTTAGAGAGGTGCTGGGAGGAGTTGAGGAAGGGACTGTGGGATTGGGAGGAAATGAGGAGGAACTACAACTGGGATACAAATAAATAAACTGAAACTAATATAAAAAACAAAAATTTAATTAAAAAAAGGAAAAATATCTCTATCACTCTTACAGAAACTATCATTTTTACAATTCCATCTCTGACTTTCCATGATGTGTGTGAGTATGTGTGTGTGTGTGTGTGTGTGAGTGTGTGTGAATTAGTTTTGTTAAGTTTTCTTTCATGAACATGGGTAGAAGGTCATTTACTGGAAAAGAGGCAACCGTTCAGTGGCTACATCACTGAAAAATGTCACACTTTTTTCCAGCAACCATTAAACTTCAATACTCCCCTTCAGAAGGCGAAAGCCTCATGACCCCTTTCTCTTCCCAAGATGTAATGTTGATGAGTATAATATTGTGGAAGTCTTGTGTGGGTAACCATATTTGCTATGAGTCTATAAATTCACCAGCCATGTCATGTCCAGAAGACATCATATTATAATATATCTCTCCATCCTCCAGATCTTCCATGTTTCCCCATACATTTAACATGGTGTTTTCCTCCTTTTTTATTAATATCATCAATAATAATTTTTTTTCAGTTTGTACCCTGGCTGTGGTCCCTTCCCTTCCTCTTCTTCCTTATTTCCCTCCCCTATTCCATTCTATTTGACCCTTGCTTATCAGGTCTCATCAGGACTGGTTGCATTATCTTCCTCTGTGACCTGGCATGGCTGTACCATCCAGGGAGAGGTGATCAGAGAGCCTGCTGCTGAGTTCATGCCAGCGAAAGTTTCTGTTCCCCTAACTAGAGACCCCAGTTGGAGACTAAGACTATGTGCAACAATTGAGGTGGGAAGTTTAGGTCCTCTCCCTGCATTGGATGAGATATTAGTCTCTGCAGCGCTCCCGCTCCCAGGGCTCACTTTTTATAGTTCTGTTGGTCTCCTTATGGAGCTCCTATCCCCTCCAGGTCTTTTATCTCCCCTTTCTTTCATAGGATTCCCTGTGCTATGCCCAAAGTTTGGCTTAATTTGTTTATTCACTATAGCAGGGCTTATGAGAGGAGCAACAGATCCCTGTGCAGGGGACGCCCATGAAAAAAAATCTTTTTAGAATTACATATTATTGGGAACTCCAGAAATTTTAAGTTGCCATGTGGTTTTGACCAGTTTTTCTTAATGTCTTGACACTCTTCATTGCCATGATTCTTTATTTAATCCCCTTTCCCAAGTATTGGTAATGATTTTATTTTTATAATGTACTTATTTTTAACAAATTTGACAGAATTGGGGACAAAGATCAAAGTGATTTAATTTTTGTTTGTTTTAATTAATTTTTTCATAAATTACAGTTTATTCACTATGTATCCCAGCAGTAGCCTCCACCCTCATACCCTCCCAATCACACTCTTACTCCCTCTACTCCTCCCTTGCCCTTCCTCAAGACTCTGGATAAGGGAGGTCCTCCTCCCCTTCCATCTGACCTGACCTATCAGGTCTCATCAGGATTGGCTACATTGTTTTCCTCTCTGGCCTGGTAAGGCTGCTCCCCCTTCAGTGGGAGGTGATCAGAAAGCCAGCCACTCAGTTCATGTCAGAGACAGTTCCTGTTCCCATTAGTGGGGAACTCACTTGGAGACTAAGCTGCCATGGGCTTCATCAAAGTGATTTCTTAATAGGAAGCCTATAAGCTTATAGAGAAGAAGATTTTTTTAAATGTGTGGAGAAGGGGCAGGGAAGGTGGGATTGGGAGGGAAAGAGGGAGGGTTTTATGGGGGGATACAAAGTGAATAAAGTGTAATTAATAAAAAAAGAAAAGAAATGCAAACAGCAAACTACCTTAACAATCTTATCTTGGTTTAAAACTCAGACACTAGAATCAAAGAATGAGAAACTGAGATTGAGGGAATGTCCAACCAATGCCTAGACTAACCTGAGACTTGTTGAATAGGAAAGAGCTAACTCCTGACACTGTTAATGATATTCTGCTTTGTTCACAGACGTGAGCATAGCATAGCTGTCCTCTGAGATTTTTCACCCAGCAGGCAATCAAAATAGATGCTGAGACTTATAGCAAAGCATTGACCTGAGTGTAGGGAATCTTGCTGAAGAGCTGGCGGAAGGATAGAAGGACCCAGATGGGGACAACACACACACACACACACACACACAAATCTGTGGATCGGGGTATGGGCTGTCTCTGACATAGACTCTGTTGCAGGCCATAGGGGAAGAAGATGTTCTCCATCCTGATGCTATTTGATATGCTCATATGGGTTGGTGGGGATGGGTATGGGGTAGGGAGCGCCCCTTATTTAAGGAGTAGAGAAGGGAGGACATGGGAAAGAGGGAGGGAGGGTGTGATTGAGAGGAAGGGAGGAAAGGGGCTGCGATTAGGATGTAAATGAATACATATATAAATAAAAAGAAAGACAAACAGAAAGAAGACAAAAAGAGTGAACAAAAGAGTGAAAGAAAAAGAAAGAGAGGGAGAGAAAGAGAGAGAGAGAGAGAGAGAGAGAGCAACTGTAAGAACAAATCAGTCTATTAGTGTATTCCAGGTGATCGAAACACTTGTATTACCATGAAAAAAAAATAACAAAGCAAAGAACCCGATTTTATTAGTGTTAGAAGATAGTGCTATGATAATCATAAAAAACAATTCAGTAGGATTGATTTTTTTCCAAAGAATGTGTGTTATAGCATACATAGCATTTGGCTCCATACCAGACAGGCAGAATGCGTAGCCTGGTAGCCATGGCAATGAGAAGAGCAAAACTGTATGATGAGAGGGAGATCTCGCTACTTAGTAATATGAGACTTACTAGAATGTGTAGAATACAGAAAGATAACTAGAGGCAGGACCTCATGATGCAACCTTTTGTAATTTATCACCCATGATGTGGGACTTTGAAGAAATGCAATTGTTGGGAGGTCACTATTTTCTTGTAAATAACTCCTAATCCATGCTCCTGCAAGAGCAATAAACCCTTTGATCATCAACTTTGGGAGAAATGCTCTTACCTGCCCCCCCACCCCCATGCTGAGTGTAGAAGAAAGCTGATGTGTTCTAGAGAAAGATGGATATATAAGCTGGGACTTCATGACCCCAGACTAGGAAGAAAAACAAACAGAACGAAACAGAACAAAACAAACAAACAAATAAACACTGGGAACACAAGGAATTAAAGGAGACTGAATGTGCTAAGACAATTCCACTCAGCCACCTCAAGGTAAAATAGTAAGCACTCCTTTCCGAAAGCATGACGAGACACCTCAGCTTTTATGTCCATGAGCGCAGGAAATGTGAACACTTTTTTTTTTCTTTTGATACAAGAAAAAGAATATATTTTCACTTGATGAAGCCTAAGTCCCAGCCTTTGTTTTGATAAACAAATTACTGATATTTTTCTCTGCAAATTCAAAATATTTGTCAAATTAATTATTTAAAATTTTCAGGAAGCAGAGGAAAGAATGAAAAAAAAAGTGAGTGTTTTGGGCTAATCCTTAAATGTTTTGATTTTTCATGCTCAAATTGGCCATGCTCAAAATGATCTTAAATTTAACTGACAGTAAATGTTTCCAGTATTTTCAAAGCATTAGTAATTGGAAAGCTGAATTTAAGTCTTAAATGAAGAAATCGCTGGCACAAAATATACAGTCACACACATTTAGGAGAAATCATGTTATTTGTAAATTTCTCAAGATTGGTTCCTTGTGGACTCTTTCAAGTGGAATATGCAATGACAACAACCACATTTCAAAGAATAGCTCCTTGTTTTCTGCTAGATAGAATGAAGATGTTATAGGTTCTCATTCTCTTTGAACCTTCAGTGTTACTGAAGAAATGAAACAACTTGTTTCCTTCTTTTATCTTGGCTACAATTATGCCTTCACACAGTTCACCTCAGATCTGAGAACTGGATATTGTCATGTTCATTACAGTTCTTAGAATTCTTTACTTTTTCATTGTTACTAGAAAAAAAACATTTAACCATAGTTGCCTTTGGCAATGATATTTTTCTTCTTCTCTGCTTTTTTCTTCGTAAAGCAGCCTGTGCTTCTGTGATGCATTCAAGGTCACAGTCCCTACCCTTGTCTGCTGTACATAGGCAGAGCAATAAAACAGGTAATACTCTCACTCAATTGAGGTGCAGATCTCATTTCTGCCAAACATCTGTGCAGTATGACTCTCCATATTATACCCTAAACAGCAATTTTTTTGGTAATATTATCAACTCTGCCTCTTTGCATTTTTATTTACATTGAGATGACTCAGTCGGGATATGCTGATGTTCAGACAGACATTCATAATTTTTAACGACATGAAATGTAGGAAAAAATACACCAATATTAGAACAATGTGAGTGTGAAGCAATACCATAATTTCAAAAAGAGAACTTAGAAAGATATTGAATATTAACAAATAAGCCACTTTATGTTTAGAGAATCACACTTACTGGGAGAATTGAATATTATCTCATAGTAAGAAATCATAATATTCTGTGATCATGCTAGAATTATGTTTCTCTTTAGCCTTTGGTTTCTCTCACCTAGACCTTGCAGTGCACTACACTGTCTATTTCTAAAATAAACAATTTAGAAATATATGAGTCATAGGAAATTAGCATTAAGGGATACAAAAGATACCAAACTAAGCTATATATATATGTGTTATAATTTTCAGATTGATAAATGTTTATCATTTACATTTGGACACAGAATTTTAACAGTTCAAAAACGGAGAAAGCTAAGTTATTAATGTTTTTTACTTAAGTCTGTGAGCAAAACAATTCCCAGTGTAGTCAAGGACCCGGGAGTGAAGTAGTTATCAGCTTGAAAGTTTCTGAACATTGGGGAATTTTCAAGTCTTCCTGTCCCTGTTTTTTTTTTTCTGTTTATGTATTTCTGAAGATGTGATTACCTATGAATGCAGCAGCCATAATAGACATATTGGGTGTTGAGAATGATATACAATACATGTAAAGTTATATTTTGCATTGTTATATTTCTTTTAATTTCAGTAAGACTTTCAGTTCCATCAGACTTTTTCACACCGAATAAGGAACAAATATTTCCTATGAGCAAAGATGAATTAACATTTTCTATGATACTTGGCATATACCCTTACAAAATGAATTGATCTGTCTCTGTGCTCACATAATGCTGTATTTTAATTGCTGTAAATTTGATGAACAGTAAATATGTTATTCTACATTATTTTCAGGAGTAGTCAGAATTTGCAAAACAAAACTACATGTTAGCTTCTAAATGAAAATCTAAATGAAATGGACAATTTTCGTGATGGATTCCATTTACCAAAATTAAATCAGGATTAGGTAAATATATGAAACAGTCTTATAACCCCCAAGGAAATAGAAGGAGTCATCAAAATCTCCCTTCCAAAGAAAACCAAGTACCAGATGGTTTCAGTGCAGAATTCTACCAGACCTACAAAGAAGAGCTAACTCCAATTCTCTTCAAACTAGTCCACAATATAAAAACAGAAGGAATATTTCCAAACTCAAACTATGAAGCCACAGTCATCTTGATAACTAAACCACACAAAGACCCAACAAAAGAGAGAACTTCAGACTTATCTCTTTTATGGACATTGATGCAAAAATACTCAATAAATTCCTTGCAAACCAAATTCAGGAACACATAGAAGATACCATCTAAAATGACCATGTTGGCTTCATCCCATGCATGTAGGGGTGGTTCAATATATGGAAATCCATCAATGTAATCCACCATATAAACAAAATGAAGGAGAAAATTCACATAATCATCTCCTTAGATGCCAAAAACACATTTGAAAAAATCCAACACCCATTCAAGTCTAAAGTCTTAGAGAGGTCAGGGATACAGTACACATACCTAAAAACAGTAAAGACAATATACAGCAAGCCTATAGCCAACATCAAATTGAGAGAAACTTAAATCAATCCCACTGAAATCACAGACAAGGAAATGCTCTTCACTCTGTATCTCTTCAACACAGTACTTGGATTTCTAGCTAGAGGAATAAGACAACTAAAGGAGATTAGGGGGATTCAAATAGGAAAGTAGTCAACATCACTATTTGCAGATGATATGATAGTATGCATGAGTGACCCCAAAAATTCAACCAGAGAACTCCTTCAGTTGTTTTTTTTCAGTTTTTTTAATTTATTGATTAATTAATTATAGTTCATTTACTTTGTTTCCCAGCTATAGCCTCCCCCTGCATTCCCTCCCAATTCCACTCTCCCTCCCTCATCTCCTTCTCATGCCCTTCCCCAAGTACATTGATAGGGGAGGTCTTCCTCCCCTTCCCTCTGACACTAGCCTATCAGGTCTCATCAGGATTGGCTGCATTGTCTTCCTATGGATGTGATCAAAGAGCCACCCACTGAGTTCATGTCAAAGACAGTCCCAGTTCCTATTACTAGGGAACCCACTTGGACACTGAGATGCCATGGGCTACATCTGAGCAGGGTTTCTAGGTTATATCCATGCATGGTCCAAAGTTGGAGTATCAGTCTCAGAAAAGAACCCTGTTCCCAGAATTTTTGGTTCTGTTGGTCTCCTTGGGGAGCTCCTGTCCCCTCCAGAACTTTCTATCTCTCCCTTCTTTCACACAATTCTTTGTAGTCTGCTCAAATTTTGAGTATGAGTCTCAGCATCTACTTCGAAACCTTGCAGGGTGGAGTCTTTCAGAGCCCCTCTGTAGTAGGCTCCTGTCCTGTTTTCTGTTTTCTCCCTGTTCCATGTCCATTCAGTTTGCCTTTCTGAATGAGGATTGATTATCTTACCCAGGGTCCTCCTTCTTGCTAGCTTTTTTTAGGTGTACAAAATTTAGTATGTTTATCCCATACTATAATTCTAATATCCACTTATAAGTGAGTTTATACCATGTGTGTCTTTCTGCTTTTGGGATGACCCATTCAGGATGATCTTTTCTAGTTCCCACCATTTGCCTGCAAATTTCATGATTTTATTGTTTTTAATTGCTGTAAACAATTTCATTGTGTAAGTGTAGCACAACTCCTTTATCTATTCCTCATCTGAGGCATATCTGGGACAATTCTCAACTTCATATGGATAAACAAAAACCCGTATTTGCTAAAACAATCCTGTACAAGAACAAATCATCTGGAGGTATCTCCATCCTTGATCTCAAGCTGTACTACAGAGTAATAGTAATAAAATTTGCATGGTACTGACATAGAAATAGAATGGTGGGTCAATGGAATTGAATAGAAGACCCCCCCAAAATCCACATACTTCTGGATTCTTGATTTTTGATAAAGAAGCCAAAACCATACAGTAGAAAAAAAGACAGCATCTTCATTAAATGATGCTGGTTTAACTGGATGTCTGCATGTAGAAAAATACAAGTAGATCCATATTTATCACACTGCACAAAACTAAAGTCCAATTGAATAAAAGACCTCAAAATAAAACCAGACCCACTAATTCTGCTGTGTTGTTTTTAATTTTCATCATGCATCTCCCCTGAATTCTTACAGAATTTGCCAGAGAAAAGCAGTAAAGATAACCATACAACTGAAAACCATACCCCTATGAGAACAACTTAATGTGGTTAATCATCTGTGTTTTTGTGAGGATAACTACAAATAAAGGTAAGGTATTTAATAACAGCCCAGTCTGTAACTGTAAAGCAAACCCTCAGGGAATAGGTCACATGTTTATGTTGTATATTTTCTTGGGCAGTAAATTAAAACTAATTATCAACTATTCAGTATCGTTATTTTTACTGATCCATCAAACAGTTGTCAAGTTTACACTTAAAGTATGCTGCAAATACACAGATTGTGGTACATTTTATTCCACTCAAATCATCTGTCTTTTTGAACTAGTAGCTTTTACCTTGCTTTGCAGCCAAGCACTAAAGATATAAGATGATCTCTATTGCTCATCGCAAAGGCTTCTAAACATCATGATTCTTTTAACTCTTTCTTGTGGCTATTCTTTGGTAGTTATAAAAAATTACATACTGCATTACTTCCTGAGAAGACAGTGAACAGCATAGTGAATAGGCTATTAATTCATGAGTTAGCTTTTTTTTTTTCCTGTGAGTGTAGTGGCATTAAATAAACAAATAAATAAATTTCCCAATAGTGAATACAATAAAATAAACCAAACAAACCCTATGATTTACAAGCGTAGCTTATTAAAAACTAAAGATTAGGGGAATAGTCTCTGTAAACTTTATTTCCCTACACAAACAAACAGTCAAACTCAGCTGTGGCCACTGGTATTTTTCATTGTTGCAGGCTATTTGCTCACAGTAAAACACAGGTTGGCATTTTTCTGGGGAGAAGTGTTTGCAGATTTTACAGAGTAATAAAATATACAGTGAACAGATTATAAAGCACTTAACAAGGTTTTAGAGGCACATAAACACCAAGAGATGCAGTCAGTTGGGGAGAGGATACAGGCATTATCACACACATGGACAAATATTCATACTCACAAGCACTCTCTAGAGAGCTTTTGGATTTGGTAATTATTTCACAAATGTCTCAAGACAGATAAAGGACAAATCAGGAAAATGTATTCATTTGGGATACTTTATAATTACAAAAATCAACATTATTTGATAAATAACTAAGCCACTATTTTCTCAGAAAAAAATCACTGTACTTTAAATAAAATATGATTTAAAACTATTTTACGGTTAAAAGCCATTGACAAAATTCCTCATCATGCAAACACTTGAATTGCTTCTACTGATGTTAGTTGTATTTTAGACTCAATTTTTATCTTTTCACAGTTTTTATATCATTTAGCTGAAAATACAAATATTTCCAGTAGAAATGATTTATACTTGTACTTGTACAAACCATGATATTAACACACAGAAATTGCTAACATTTTCATGAAATTCTAGAAATACATCTTTAAGACAAAAAAATGAAAATGAAAAACATCCAGGGAGCAGGAGATTGGAAGGCACTTGGCAGAGTACACTGTCAGAGGGTGGCAGGCAGGTCCTTTGAAGCTAATGTACTCAAAGTTCCTGGGGCTGCTGCCATCTTCCACGGGAGCAGCCTCAGAATGAGAAATATTTCTGTCTAATCCTGCTGAAGACAGATAAGTCTGCCAATTGAAACTGTAAAGTCCTGACAGCCCACGGCATTGGTTTTGTAATAGTAAAAGACTGATGCTGAAATATCAGGAATGGAACAGCACTTTCTGACAGCAAGAAACTAACGTGGTTGACAAGAAATTGGATCCATGATCATTGCTAGTCAAACAAGATGTCTGTTCATTCAAAGCTTCAATTTTACCTTCCTTTTCTAAGTTCAAGATTCATTTCATTACTGACATGTTCTTTTCTTTCTTCATCAGCAAGTTAAAAAAAAAAAGCTTGTAGGGCTCCTTTCAGGCCCCCTTTCACCTGTTCTATCTCATAATCCATAGTGTTGTTCATCATTCATCTTAAGCTGTGTCAACTGGTTTCCTAAAAAAGCAGCCCAAAAAGTCACCAATTCAAAATTCAGTGTAAGAAAATCTTCAAGTTATTTGGAGTATAGAAAATAAAACTTCACTAAATTTTGAGTAATATATGTAGGTAATACTTAATTTTCCAACCTTGTATAATTGTTATGGATAATTGTTTGAAACGTTTTAAGACAGTGTAACCTCTTATCAATACCAAGGAAATAGTTTAGAGCAGAGTCTACTACATGGAAAAGGCTTAGAGAATCTTCTTAGGCATTTTAGAAATAGTGATTATAGAAATACCCTTAAGAAACTGATAAATTAAGCTTTTTAAATACTACATGTTTATTTTAATACTCTTATAAGGAATGGCAATTATCCAATTTTAATTTCAGCCCAACATTATAAATCAAAAACATTTAAAATACCCACTGTTTGTTTATGCTTTTTAACTGTCAATAAAGTATTTTACACATGATAAACAAATGGTATCCTGCAGTACATTTTAGGAGTCCAAACATAATGTAATTTAGCATGCATAAATAGTTTAATTAGTATTTTTGTAGTATCATACAAGCAATGGGAAAATAATCCATTAACAATTCTGTGTCTATTGGGGAGAACAAGAGCTCCACAAAGACCAAACTGAGCCGGGCACAGGGGTCTTGGAAGAGACGGTTTCTACAATCAAGGACCATGTGTGGATGTGGACTCGAACCCCCGCACGGATGGGGCCCATGATAACTTGGTGTAGGGCTGAAGACCCTATTCAGGGAAACAGGGACTGTTTCAGTCATGATCTTGATGGCTGAGTCTTTGACCCTCCCCCATATAAGCCGGGGAGTGACAGACTGGCTAGATCCCAGGGGAGGACTTTGCAGCCAGCCCTGAGGAGACATGATAAGTTGGGGTTGGATGGAAGGGAAGGAGGTCCTCCCCTGTTGGTGGACTTGGAGGGGGCAGGGAAGAAGGAGATGAGGGAGGGAGTGGGAGGGTGGGAGGGAATGGGGGA
>CM053744.1:82746447-82765706 GCA_028658305.1 Pachyuromys duprasi | reverse complement strand
GTTTGGAATAAACTAGTAAAAATCATGCTCATTCCTAGCATAGTGTCCAGTCCAAACAGCATGAATGTGTTTTATGAATAGGCCTTGAAGTAGGAATCATCTTGCAGAGCTAAAAGACAGGACCCTGTAGTATGCCAGTCTAGCACAAGTCCCGCCAATCCTCATTGCCTATGTAGAGCTTGTGTATTTTGAAGTTCATATTATCCACAAGGTTTTGTATAATTACACATTTGGCATAATGGAGCCAATGGGGAAAGTGTCTGGAAAAACTCGACATATGCATTGAGTGAATCAGGCTCTGAACTTCTTCTTCTTCCTTTTTTTTTTTTTTTCCTGGAGTGTTTTTGTGCCACTTCAATTTCATTTCAGGTTATAGAGCTGATAAATTCATTTATTTCATCTTGGTTTAATTTTAGTATGATTTATGCTTTTATTTATGCTTTTATTTATCTTTTACATTTCCCAATTTAGTCAAATAAAAGTTTATAAGTACATTCTTGTGATTTTCTAAAATTAATTGATATCTGTTGTAATTCCTCCTTCATCACTTTAAAATTTATTATGTGGGTGTTCTCTTTCTTTCTGTTGGTTAACTTGGTAAAGGATTTTTCAATCCTGTTAATCTTCTCAAAGAACCAACTCTTTATACCTAAATTTCTTGCAAATAACAAGCTATTACTTATATTGATCAGCTCATAATTAGCTTGCCTTTTCTCTCTTCTAGCTTTTAGTACCTTTTCTATTATCTTTATCTTTAATGTTGTTGTTATAACATGTCATGAGGAGTGTTTAATTTTATTTATTTGATGCTCTGTTGGTCTTTTTTATTGGACAGACATCTATTTCTCTAGACCTGGAAAATTTTATTCTATGGTTTTATTGAAAATATATTTTGTGATTTTCATATGGTGTTCCCCTTCTTCTGGGTCTGTAATCTGAAAGCTATTTTTTCTGGTATATCAGAAGTATATGTTGTATTTATGCATTTCTCTAAGTATAACATTTATTTTAACAGAGTGATCCAGTTGCTTTACATTTTTTTTCTTTCTCTTCCAGTTCAGGTACTCACATTATTCATTCTGCTAATGAGGCTTATCACTTGTTTTATTACACTCTTGATTTTTTTATTTCTAGATTAATTTCAGTTTTTGCTTTTCTTCAGCAATTTTAATTGTATTGAATTCCTTTTTTCATTCGTCTTTTTGTCTTAATACTCTTGGAGTATACTCATGTCTTCTTTGAGTTATCTGAAAATAGTTAAAATTAAAAAAAATATGGAGATTCTTCAAAGTATTTTTCATTAGTATTCATTATTATGTGCTCACTAAGTTTTGGAGGATACCTGCATTCCTGTGTTTTCATACTGTCCTTGTTTTCTGTGTTGGGATCTTCACATACGGAGTAAGCTTGTCAATTTTTTCTTTCTTTAGTATTACTTAAACTATCTTTTTTTCTGCAGAGCCATTCACAATATTCAGCTCTGGACAAAACTCTTACTGGTCTAAGGCAATGTTTTCCTCTCAGCTTCTGGGGTTGAGCATTTCAAGTCATCTACTAGAGCATCCTCTGCATGTTATCCAAAGTGCTCTCTCTGAGACTGCCTGGGTCAGGCTCCTGCAGTGATGTTACGCTGGCAAGGTAGGCTTATGGGCTGATGATATTATTCCTAAATATTATAGACTCAGAATATTAGGACTTTGATGACAATAAGTTTATGTTCTGAAATTAGGCAAAAAGTTTCTGAAATACATTTGTAAATGACTGGGTCAGCACAAGGTTATCTTAAGGCTGAGCAATGTGCTCATGCGACCATGACAAGTGTTAGTCACAAACAAAGAATGTTAAGTACAATACCTAAGTATGAGGACATGTGATTTGTAAGTTGCTTAGGAGAAATTTATTACTCATACTTTCAAGTTGTGTACATATAACACTATTTTCTAGAAGTCTGTTCATTAACACGTTAATTTAGAGCACACTGGCAGAATCCAAAGTCTGTTCCTTCTATGGTTACAGCCATATCTATCCACTGTTTACAGTGATAGCCTCTGCATTTAAGTAAGAATAAATACTTATCAAATAAATATTTTAAATGTAAGAAAACATTTCCAAATCAAGTGTTCATGGCACAATTATACTTTCACACACAGCGATGGTCATTCAGTGTTTTCATTGCCAGATTGAAACACAAAGCATTTCACTTCTCCACGTTGAACAATCTATTTTCCCTCCCTATTCGTCATACCATATGTGTAGTTGCTTTCTTTGTTTTTAATTTAGTGGCAGACTGCTAGTATCTCATGCATTGATGATATATGACATGTCTGAAATAATCTCAAGTATATTCTATGACGTTTTATATTACAAAGAAAAGTCTCCTCAGAAATAGATTGTACCAGGCATCACTTTGGATGTGAAATACTAACAAGAACTTCAAAGACGATGCAAATCCTGACATTTAACCTAAATAAAAATTAGTTCTATAGATTTAGGTATGATTCCCAAAGTACTAGTTTCTGTTTCCAATGAAGGTGCAGCTTTATCACTTCTCTGTGCTCAACCTGTGACTTGTGAGTTGAAGCAGTCAAAATACAGACTTGAGTTGGCAAGGCCTGGGTAAAAGTACCACTAAAAGTCCAGGCATATATGCTGGATGTGAAAAAAATTCAGGTGTTTTAA
This sequence comes from Pachyuromys duprasi, assembly GCA_028658305.1. Taxonomy (NCBI): domain Eukaryota; kingdom Metazoa; phylum Chordata; class Mammalia; order Rodentia; family Muridae; genus Pachyuromys; species Pachyuromys duprasi. The sequence continues at coordinate 82,763,027 of CM053744.1, read as the reverse complement.
TCTCAACAGACTAAAATAAGAAAGGTAAAACACAGAATTTCAGACTTCTTTAAGTCCCACTTACATAAAATGGTGCAATATAAAAGATCCATGCCCATATGTTTTCCTCTTCCAAAACTACACTCAGCTTTGACATAATGTGTAAAAGTAGTCTCACATGATTTCGTGTGTCTAGTGTTGCTGTGCAGCCTAAGCTCTATCAGTGCTCACACATGTGCCTGCTTCCAGTCAGGCTGTCTGCTCAGAAATTTGAACAGGAAGATGAAAAACCACCAAAAGAGGGGTTTGGTGTCAATTGTACATGGTGGGCCTGTGCCTCAACTATAAGAATACCTTTAAAGGGGGTATGAAATTTCTGACATTATCAGGAATACAATAACAAAAATAAAATTGAATTAAATTGTAAACCCTGAATTATAAGTATATATATACTATATTATTATTCTACTCACTATTTCCAGTACTATCACTACTTTTTCTTACCATCATTATTAGTACAGTGAGCTGGAATGATTACTTCTACCACTATTATGATAGTCATTATATCAGTGGAATTTTTTATTCATTCTGAATTTATTTATTTGTTTATTAAAGTCTCTCTGTGTGTGCATGTTTTTATATATGTCTGCACCTATGCTTGATTTAGGCATAAGAAAATGAAGGTCAATTTAAATAGGTAAAATAGGTGGTCTTTTCTTCTACTATGTGGGTTCTAGAGATTAAACACAGGACATAACACTTAACTGCAAAAAACTTTACATGCTGAAATATCTCACCAAGTAGGTACTGGTATTTATAATAATTTATGTGTCTTAGTACATATAAAATAATGTATGCATTATATATTATATATAAATTTAATGAACAAGGGAGTGAGCAGATGGTTCAGTGGATAAAGTGCTTTTTGCATAATCGTGATTACAAAACCTTCAACCTGTAGCACTCACACAAAATATGCTCAGCTCTGATGTCCCATCTACCATCCCAGTGATTAAGAGGTACAGACTCTCCAGGGCAAGTTGGCTAGCTAGACCAGCCATTTGTAGAGCTCTAGTCTTTGTGAGAAACTCTGTGTCACTAAATAAAGTGGAGAGTGAGCTCTAACTTCTGACCTCCACACACTTGTATATTTATGTACATATGTACATGCATGCATCCATACATATGCATGTTTGTATGAATATATACAATATAAGTGGATACATACAAAATGTAAAGGAGAAGATAAGAAGATTAATATATAAGACAGATAATTTTGTACTTATAAATTATTTTCTCTGTATCCAATCCTTTACATAAGGGTCAAACATTCTTTTCCAAATGTGTAAATGATACATTTATCTGTGTTCTAAAGCAGAGTGATCTAATTCATAAAAACTTTCCTGGATCGATATCTACAGGTTTTGTTTTTATACTGGGCTTATTTGGTAACTGTGCATGGTAGAAAGTCTAGGAGCATTACGAATGGCAGCTGCCCCTAGGGGATTCTTTATTTTGAAAGGAGTAGCTCTGAGAGAAAGAAGCTCAAAATAGTATTAAAAGTATGCAACCCCTAAGTTAGACCAATGTAATCTAAAATAGGCTTGATTTCACTGAGATTCATTGAGTCCTCATATTGCTTCTGAGACAAGTTGTATATTCCCCATCCACCACATACTGTGGAGTCTGCCTCCTATATCTACCTCCCAATCGCTGTGATCACAGCCATGGATATCAGTCGGCTTTATGTGATGTTTATCATTGGACCCAAGGCTTTGTGCATGCTAGGCAACTTTTCTACCAAATATCTTACATCCCTTGCCAGGTTCCATTTTTCTTGATGGTACAATATTTTCTAAATTTAATGCAATTAACTAAAATTATCAAGACACTGTAAATAATTGACTCAATGATTGGTGTCTCTGTTTTAATTTTTTATATGCCTTAATTCAGCATATTACCAATAATTGAGTCTTCCATATAGTCAGCGTGAGTAAATTCTCTAAATATGTAGATATTAAAGTGCAATAAAAAGGGTGATTTCTTGCTAACTCAATATTACAGAGGTAACGGACAGAGCTCACTTTGTGCCATAAAATGGGAAAGGTTTATATGAAGAGAGGAAAAAGGTGAGAATGCATTATTGTATATTAAATGGTTTATTCTTATATGACCAGAGAGAAGTATTTTTCTTCCATTCAGTGTATGAAGTGCAAATTGATAATCCACGTCTAGTTAACAAGTGTATTTTGAGTATAATCAAGACAGATTATTTTATTATTTTATTTTCATTCTTTTACTGTAGTTTAACAGGGTGACAAATGAAAGAAAACAGGTACTAAATATGAAAAAGATAGACAAACTATTCTAAGACTTAAGAGAATAGATATTCCTGAAGTTAAATGCTAACTGCTGTCTGATAAGTACCTGTCTTGTCAGATTAAGAAATTTCCAAAATTAACAACAGATGATGCAATATAGAATAGATAAATCCCCTTCAGATAAACATCAAGAGTATGATGTGTCAGGGGAAGGGATAAAATTGAGATTTCTTGATAGTTAAAATTTCTTCAAACTTAACAAAATTTTACTGGTCTATGTATTTTTATTTCAGAGTATATTTTCATAAGTAATATGGAAACAATATAAAGAGAATTGATCATACTTTGACAAAATAAAACAAAACAAAAGAAAATAGATATTACATTTGTCCCTCTGTTTGAAATACAAAATTGTTATTGGACTGTGCTTACTATTTGGTCTAAATAACTGAGAGGTTGCCTATTAAGTATATAAACTTCAATCCAGATTTTACCCTTAACATAGAATCTTCTGCTGAGATTCTTTGAAATGACAATATAGAGGTAAAGTTATAAAGCAGAAATAATGATTGCAAAGCTGATGCATCTGGCATCAAAGAGCAGTTGGACTATGAGAAGGAAGTCAAATTCTGTAAGATTAGTATAGTAAATACATCAAGAAACAAAAATTCTATCTATTGATTGTTGATTTTAGAGCTTGTGCTGTTAGTGTTCTATTCATGAAGTTGTCTCCTATGTCAATGAAGTCAAGGCTCTTCCCCAATTTTTCTTCTAACACTTTAGTGTGTCTGGTTTTATGTTGAGATCTTTGATCAACTTGAACTTTAATTTTGTGCAAGATGATAAATGTGTGTCTATTTGCATCTTTCTACAAGAAGGCATCCAGTTAGACCAGAACCATTTGTTGAAGATGCTATCTTTTTTTTCCACCGTATGTTTTTGGCTTCTTTGTCAAAAATCAAGTATTTATCTAAAATGACACCCTAGAGACTGGGAAAATTTCTTCACCAACCTTACATCTGAAAGACGGCTAATATCCAGAATATATAAAGAACTCAAGAAGTTAAATAACAACAGACCAAGTAATCCAATTAAAAATAGGGTACAGAGAATCCTCAACAGAAGAATATCGATGACAGGGAAAATCTTAACGAAATGCTCAAAATCGTTAGTCATCTAGGAAATGCAAATCAAAAAGTTCCACCTAACACATATCAGAATGTCTAAGATCAAAAACTCAAGGGACTACTGTCTTGAGTTCCTCTTTCTCAACAACCTCTCCATTGCTGGTGGGAGTTTAAACTTGTAGAACCACTTTAGAAATCAATCTGGCACTTTTTCAGAAAATTAGCAGTAGTGCTACATCGAGATCCATCTATACACTCCTGGGCATACACCTGAATGATGCTCAACCATGCAACAAGGACACTTGCTCAACTACTTTCATAGCAGCTTCATTCATAATAGCCAGAATCTAGAAACAACCTAGATGTCCCACAACAGAGGAATGGATACAGAAATTGTGGTACATTTACACAGTGGAATATTACTCAGCAATGAAAAACAAGGACATCTTTTAGTTAGTTTGGCTAAGGGTTTGTCTATCTTATTGACTTTCTCAAAGAACCAGCTCTTAGGTTCATTGATTCTTTGAATTGTTCTCATTGATTCTAATGTATTGATTTCAGCCATGAGTTTGATTACTTCCAGTTGGGCATACCTTGGGTATATCTGCTTCTTTGTTCACTCTAGTGCTTTCAGGTGTGCCATTAAGTTTCTTGTATGAGAATGGCTCGAATTTCTTTATGAAGGCACTTCATGATATGTGCTTATCTCTTAGTACTGCTTTCATTGTGTCTCATAAGTTAGGGTAAGTTGTAACTTCATTTTCGTTAAGTTCTAGGAAGTCTTTAATTTTATTCTTTATTTCCTTGCTGAGCCAGTTGTAATTGAGTAGAGAGTTACTCAGTTTATATGTGTGTAGGCTTCTTGTTATTTGTTTTTTGGGTTGTTTTTTTTGGGGGGGAGGGTGAGGTCTAGTTTTAGACCATGGCGGCCTGATATGAAACAAGGGATTATTTTAATCTTCTTGTAACTCTTGAGGCTTGCTTTGTGAACGACTATATGGTCAATTTTGGAGAAGGCCCCATGAGGTGAAAGGAAGATATACTGTTTTGTGTTTGGGTTAAAGGTACTGTAGACATCTATTAGGTCCATTTGATTTAAGACATTTGTGTCATTAATTCTCTGTTTAGCTTATGTGTCAATGATCTGTCCCTTGGCAAGAGTGGGGGATTGAAGTCTCCCACTATTAAGATTTTGGGATCGATGTGTAATTAAAGCTTTAAAATTTTTTCTTTGACAATATCAAGAGCCCTTTTGTTTTGTGTATAGATGTTCAGGATTGTGATGCTCTCCTGGTGGATTTTTACTTTAATGAGAATGAGGTGTTCCTCTTCATATCTTTTGAATAGTTTTGGTTGACAGTCTATTTTATTAGATATTCGGATGGCTACTGCAGCTTGCTTCTTCTTTCCTTTTGCTTGAAAAACCTTTAGGGGAGGTCTTCCTCTCCTTCTTTCTGATCCTAGTTTATCAGCTCTCATCAGGAGTGGCTGCATTGCCTTCCTCTGTAGCCTGGTAAGGCTGCTCCCCCATCTGGATGAGGTGATCAAAGAACAGGCCAATCCGTTCATGTCAGAGACAGTCCTACTTCCCATCACTATGGAACCCACTTGAACACTGAACTGCCATGGATTCTAGGTTTTCTCCTTGCATCATATTTGGTTGGAGTATCCCCCATCAGCAGACTTGGGGAGGGGCATACATGGAGAAGGGGGAGGGAAGGTGGGATTGGGAAGAGAGGAGGAAAGGGTTTATGGGGGGGATACAAAGTGAATAAACTGTAATTAATAAAAAAATAAAAAGAAGGAGAAAATGTTTAAAAAAGTATTATGACAGAAGGGTGCTATTTGATGGCTAGGAGAAAAACTAAATTGTAATTTCAAAGATAGAGGAGAACAGACTTATACCTACAGATGGTTAAGCTGTCTCTCACCTTGCACAACAGTGTAACCTCATTTGTTGCCAGCTGGGTATGTGCTCATGTCCACACGACATACCTGGTTACACATTTGTTTTTGGATTGCTGAAATTGTGCTTTGTAGTGCAAAATAAGGATGGGTGTGTGTGATTGACCCAGTAGGAGGGGGAAGGAAGAAGGGAAACTATTAGGGAACTATAACAATGATGGAGCTTGTGTATTGCTGATGTTATGGTTTCTTTAAATAAAATAAGCAATAATGTCACTGCTCAGGTAAGCAGGTTTATGACTGTATAAACAAAGATGGCTCAGAAATGAAAAGGGGGACATAAAACAGATACTCAGGAAATCCAAGGAATCATTAGTTTCTATTTCAAAAGCCTATATACAAAAAATTTTAAAAATCTAAATGAAATGGACAATTCTCTTGATAAGTTTCATTTACCAAAGCTGAATCAAGATCAGGTAAATAAAATAGTTCTGCATCACCTAAGGAATTAGAAGCTGTCATCAAAATTTCCCATCCAAAAAAAAATCTAGAGCCAGCCAGTTTCAGCACAGAATTCTATCAGACCTTCAAAGAAGAGCTAACACCAATACACCTCAAACTATTCCACAAAATAGAAACAGAAGGAATATTACCAACCTCATTCTATGAAGCCAAAGTCGCATTGATACCTAAACCTCACAAAGACCCAACAAAAAAGAAGAACAATCTCGCTCATGAACATTTATGCAAAAATATTCAATAAAATACTTGCAAACTGAATTCAAGAACACAATAAAGACATCATCCACAATGACCAAGTAAGCTTCATCCCAGGCTCGCAGGGTGGTTCAACATACAAAAACCCATCAGTGTAATCCACCACAAAAAAAAATAGATATATTTTAAAAACAATGAATTCATGAAATTTTCAGTTAAGTGGATGGAACTAGGAAAGATCAACCTGAGTGAGATAAACCACAAACAGAAAAAAAGAGATGGTATATGCTCACTTATAAGTGGATATTAGCCATATAATATAGGATAAAAATACCAAAGTCTATAGTCCTAAAGAAGCTAAAAACAAGGAGGACCCTAGGGAAGAGCTTAAATCTGCCTTTGGGCAAACAGAGTGGACATCAAAAGTAGGAAAAGACAGGGAGCAGGACAGGAGCCTTCCACAGAGGGCCTCTGAGAGACGGTATACATCAGGGTATTGAATTAGATGCTGAGATTCATAGCAAAACTTTAGGCAGAGTTCGGGGAATCTTATGGAAGAAGGGGGAGATAGAAAGTACTGGAAGGGGCAGGAAGTAGATGAGGGAGGGATGGGGGGAATAGGGAGAGACTGCGGGAGGCGGCTATAGCTGGGATACAAAGTAAACAACCTGTGATTAATATAAAATAAAATTTTAAAAATAAAAAAGAAAGTAGTGGAAGGAACTGAAGCTCCACAAGGTGATGAACAGAACCAAAGAATCTGGGCTTAGGGTGTCTGGCAGTGACTGATGAATCAGTGAAGGACCATGCATAGAGAGGATCTAAACCCCTGCTCACTATAGTCATGGTCTGCTCTGTCTACATGCGGGTTCTCTAGTAAAGCAAGCAGGGGTTGTCTTTGACATGAACTCAGTGGCCATCTCTTTGATCAACTCCCCCTGACTATATGGCCTAACCAGAACACAGAGAGGGGATCCAGATAGTCCTGATGAGACCTGATAGGCTACAGTCAGGTAGTATGGGAGGAGGACATCCTTTATCAGTGGACAAAATGGGATTGTGGGAGGGACAGGGAGGAGGTGAGGGAGAGGGCTATAACCAAGATACAAAGGGAATAAATGATAATAAATAATAAAAATAGAGAAAAAAATAAACTTGGGGCAGAGGTCAGGGAATCTTAGGAAAGAAGAGGAAGATAGTGAGACCAGGAGAGGACAGGAGCTCCACAAGGAGAAAAACAAAACCAAAACATCTGGGCCCAGGGGTGTTTTCTAAGACTAATACTCCAATGAAGGAGCATTCATGGATTTTATCTAGAACCCTTGCTCAGATATAGCCCATAGCATTTCAGTCTCCAAGTAGGTTTTCAAGTAGGGGAACAGGGACTATCTCTGACATGAACTCTATGGCTGGCTCTTTGTTCACCTTCCGCTGAAGGGGGTGCAGCCTTGCCAGACCACAGACTAGGGCAATAAGGCCAGTCCTGATAAGACCTGATAAGCTAGGGTCAGATGGAAGGGGAGGAGGACCTCCTCTATCAATGGTAGTGGAGAACAACCTGGGAGGAGAAGAGAGAGGAAGGGTGGGACTGGGAGTGAAGGGGGGGGCACCACCTGGGACACAAAGTGAATAAACTGTAATTAAAATAAAATGGTAAAAATTTAGTAATATATATATATATATATATCAGTTTCTTGATTATACTTCTAAGTCAGAAATACTCAGGGAACTCAAAATTTCAAAGCTTTAGTTAAGAAATATCTCTCTTTGCCTTTTTGTTAGTGAGTCTATACAATTTTATTTATGCTTAAAGACTATCTGCAGTACTATTCCCAATTTTCTGCGAAAGCACCAGATTGATTTCCAGGGTGTACAAATTTTCACTCCCACCAGCAATGAAGGAATGTTCTCATTTCTCCACATACTTGCCAGTATGTGTTGTCACTTGAGGGTTTATTTTTAAATTTAATTTATGTATTATTTATTACAAGTTATTCATTTTGTATTCTGGCTATAGCCCCCTCCCTTATCACCTCCCAATCACACTCTACCTCCCTCATCTCCTTCCATGTCCCTCCCCAAGTCCAACGATAGGGACATCATTCTCCCCTTCCCTTTGATCCTAGCTATCAAGTCTCATCAGGACCGGCTGCATCATTACCTCTGTGGCCTGCCAAGGCGGTACCCCCACTCCCAGGGGAAGTGATCAAAGAGCCAACCACTGAGTTCATGTCAGAGACAGCTCCTGCTCCCCTTACTAGGGAACCCACTTGGAATCTGAGCTGTCTATGGGCTTCCTCTGAGCAGGGAGTCCTCTCTATGCATTGTCCTTATTTGGAGTATTGGTCTTTGCAGGCCCCCTAGGCCCAGTTGTTTTGTCTCTGTTGGTCTCCTTATGAAGCTTCTGTCCCATCCAGGTCTTTCTATCTCCCCCTTCCACAAGATTCCCTGAACTCTGCCCAAAGCTTTCCTATGAGTCTCAGTATCTCCTTTGATACTCTGCTGGGTAAAGTTTTTCAGAGGCCCTCTGTGGGCCTGTCTTCTCCTGCTTCTGTTGTCTATACCATTTACCCTTCTGAATGAGGATTAAGTATCTTCCTTAGGGTCTTCCTTGTTGTTTAGCTTTTTTTAGGACTATAGATTTTAGTATGTTTATATTATATTATGTGGCCAATATCCACCTATAATTGAGTGTATACCACGTGTGTCTTTCTGTGAAAAAAAAATGGGATATAGAGTTTAACAGAGAATTCTCAACAGAGGAATATTGAATGACAGGGAAACACTTAAAGAAATGCTCAATCTCCTTAGCTATCAGGGAAATCAAAACAACCCTGAGATTTCACCTTATATCCATCAAAGTGGCTAAAATAAAAAACTCTAGGGACAACACATGCTGGAGAGGATGTGGAGAAAGGAGAAACCTCCTTCACTGCTGGTGGGAATGTAAACTTGTACAACTACTTTTAATCTGGCACTTTCTCAGAAAGTTATGAATAGTGCTTCCTCAAGATCTAGGTATACTATTCCTGGGCATATATCTGAAGTATGGTCAACTACACAACAAAGACATTTGTTCATGTTGGTAGCATCTTTATTCACATTATAATCATAATTTGGAAACAATCCATTCATCAGCTGAGGAATGGAAAAATAAATTGTGGTACACTTACACAATGGAATACTACTCAGGAATTAAAAAGAAGGAAATCATGAAATCTACAGGCAAATGGATAGAACTAGAAAAGATCATCCTGAGAGAGGTAACCAAAAATCACTTGAGTTTTTGATCTTAGCCATTCAGACTGGTGTAAGATGAAATATTTTTTTATTATTTTAACATTTTTATTTTATTTTATATTAATCACAGGTTATGTACTTTGTATCCCAGCCATAGCCCCCTCCTGCATTCCCTCCCTATCCCCCCATCCCTCCCTCACTTCCTCCCTGCCCCTTTCCTGTCAACCCTTTGATAGCTCAGTTGGTAGAGCGGAGGATTGTAAGACAAAATCTTAGAGTCATTTTGATTTGCAGTTCTCTGATGGCTAAGGACATTGAGCATTTCTTAAAGTGCTTCTCAGTCATTTGACATTCCTCTGTTGTAAATTCTCAGTTTAGCTCTGTACCTCATTTTTTAGTTGGATTACTTGATTTGTTGATGTTTAATTTCTTAAGTTGTTTGTATATTTCAAATATTAGCCCTCTGTCTGATATAGGATTGGTGAAGTTCTTTTCCCAATCTGTCAGCTGCCATTTTCTTCTCTTGACAGTGTTCTGTGACTTTCAGATTCTTCTCAGCTTCATGAGACTTCAATTATTAATTGTTGATCTCAGAGCCTGTGCCTTTGGTGTTCTGTTCATGCCAGTGAGTTCTAGACTTTTCCCCACTTTGTCTTCTTAAAGGGTAGAGTCTCTGGTTTAATGTCAATTTCTTGTACCACTTGGACTTGAGTTTTGTGCTGGGTGATAATTACACCTTTATTTGCATTTTTATGCAGACTCCCAGTTACACCAGCAATACCAATCCTGTGCTTATATCTGAAAGATGCTCAACCATACAAGGTCATTTGCTCAACTACATAGTCATAATAGCCAGAAATTGGAAACAGCCTACATGTCCCTCAACCAGAGAATGGATACAGAAATTATGGGCTATTTACACAATGGAATACTACTCAGCATTAAAAACAAAGAAATCATGACATTTGTTGTCAAATGGATGAAACTTGACAATATCATCCTAGGTTAGGTAACTCAGACCCAGAAAAACACACAGGGTATGTACTCACTTATAAGAGGTATTAGACCTATAGTACAGAATAAGCATATTATAATCCATAAACCTAAAGAAGCTAAGTAACAAGGAGGGTCCAAGAGAAGGTACTGGAATGTCACTCAGAAGGGGAAATAGAATAGACAGCAGAAGTGAATGAAGAGAGGAAACAGGACAGGAGATGGAATGAGGAAGGAAACAGGTGTGGGATCATATGTTGGGAAAAAGAGTGGGGAGGTGAGAGGGCTAGAAACAAGAAGGGAAACAGTGGGGGAACATCTTTGTCAAGCTGGAAGCCTGCCTCAGTGTAAGTTCCTTGGAGGACATGGATGTGACTCTAGCTGACCCTCCTAATGGGGTGGGGATGAGGGCATGAAGACTGAAGTGAACACCTCCTAGCCAGGTAGGACTAGTGGAAGGATGGGAACAACAACCCACAGACAAAACCTGGGATCCAAAAATTACCCCGCCTCCAAGAATTGAACAGAGAATGAGGGAACAAAGATTTAGGGAAAGTCCAACCAATAACTGGTCCAACCTGAGACCTATCTCAAGGTAGAGACTCAGAGCCTGACACTGATAATGATACTCTGCTTTGCTTTCAGACAGGAGCTTAACCTTACTGTAGTCTGAGGGTCTCCAGCCAGCAGCAGATGAGGACAGATGCTGGGAAATGCAGCCAAGCATGGGGTGGAGCTCCAGGGGTCCTTTAGAAATGTTGGGGAAAAGATGGAAGGACTTGGAGGTAATAAGAACCTCACAAAATGACCAACAAAGACAACTAACCTAGTCTCATAGGGGGTTTTTAGAAACTGAGGCATCAACTAATGAGCATGCATCATCTGGACCTAGGACCCCTGCACACATGTAGCTGATGGGCAGCTTGGTCCTCATATGTGTTGCCATGCAAGTGGAGGGGGAGTGGCTGTTTCTAACATGGGTTATATTGCTTGCTTTTGGATAAACTTCCCACTGGCAGGGCTGCCTTGCCTGGCCTCAGGGGATGAAGATATCATCAGTCCTGATGTGGCTTGATGTTTTGAGTAAGGTTGACATGGCAGAGCAGGTCTCTCATTTTTGGGTGGAAAGGGAGATAGGAAGGGGAAAGGGGAAGTGGATGGAGGAAGGGTAAGACTGAGAAAAGAAGAGGGAGGGGAACCCTTGAGGTGTGAAATAAACTAAAAAAAAAAGAAAGAAAAGAAAAAGAATTTAAAAATTCTTTGCAGCCAATGTTAAGCAACATAGTGAAACCTGAAATTGAAAGATATTTGGAAGTGCCACCCTGAACGGTTAAGCTTATAAAGTCAGTAAACATAAAAAAACAAAACCTAGCGTTGAAGAGGTTTATATATATACAACTAACTTCTTTGCTGGTTTTACTTAGTTTTAAATTTGCAACAGGGGGCAGGGGATATCTGTGTTAAGGCTTTTTGTGCTTATCATATACTCAGCTCCAAATGCTTCTTCCTGTGATAACAGAATGGCTGTCCCCCGAGCTTTTCATGCAGAATATAATGACTAGTATGTCAGGGTAGTGTGTAACTGGATCTGTTCTTCTCTAAGTGAGGTGGAAAAGTATTAAACAGTGTTGAACTAATCATTGCCGTGTGTTAAGAGGATCACTCTGATTAACCTTTTGCAACCAGTCCCCACTATAGAAAACAGCAGAAGCCCTGTCAGAAAGCCGGAATTAACCCAGTAAAGAAAATAAGAATACTGGCTTAGTTGCCACAGCTCTTAAATTAGTGTGACAAAATTGCCAACTGATTTCATGTTGACTTATGAGCCAGTGGATTTTTACATTTGGAGTTCATGTCATATAAAATTAAGAGAATAACTATGGCATTCCTAGCCTTTTGACTTGAGGAACAAAAATAGATTGTAGGGGTTTTTGTTTTGTTTTGTTTTTTGTTTGTTTGTTTTTGACTCCTTACAAGTACATCATAGCTGATTCAGGTTTTCAAACCTAATGATTCAGGTTCTAGAGAGATCATGACCTAGACTACCAACCTGCCTAATGTTGCGACCCTTTGAAACAGTTCATTGTGCTGTTGGTACCCCCCAGACATAAAGTTATTTCTTTTCTGATCCATAACTGTAATGTTGGCACTGTTGTGAATCATAATGTAAGTATCCGATATGCAGGATACGTGATGTGCAACCCCTATGGGAATCATGGCCTACTTATTGAGATCATTTGGCCTAGACAATCCCTGATGAGATTAAGTGCTTGCTGACTGTACCAGTGGTGGTCACCTGTAAGCAGAAGGAGGAGTTAGGTGTCAAGTTCAGAAAAGGGGTTTAGAAATGGTGTAATCTTTTGGAAGTAGAAAGAACAGAGCCTGTATTTCATGTGGCTAAATGAGATTGTCAAATTTAGAAGACTGGGAAAAAGTGTAAGGAGCCCAAAGGAATCACTGTTAAAACATTGCAGTGATCAGGATGCATCCGTGGGGAAATCCAGAATCAATCCTGAGGTCAGGAGAATCAACATAGCATTCTGTGATGTTTTAACATCCCAAAGTCAAAGATGATGGGGTGCCTGATGGGTCCTTGCTACAAAGTAAAGAAACTAGGAATCAAGAGCGATTGGATTAGTCTTCTTTGCATAGGGGACCTCGTTTTCACATACTGACACCATCTACATACCCAGATACTAGTCATTAGATTGCTTGGTACTTCATAATTTCCTAATCATAAAGACTTAAATAAAGTTGCTAGAGTTCCATTTAAAATTTCCCAAGAGATGTGGTTTCTCACAGGATGTAGAACAGGAGTCTAATTTTTACCCTTGCTACTATCAAAAATTAAAGAAGTTGTTTTTCCAGTACAACATTATACATTTTTTTGCAATAGGTATATTACCTAATAAGAGTTTGTGCATATGTAAGCATTCATTCATTTTGTCATTCTGTCAGCAGAAATAAAAGACTTAATGATAGATTAAAGTTAATTCTCCTATTAGACATGATCTTTAATATATCTTAAAATCAGGTATCTATAAACTCTTTAGTACACACACAGGCTTTTAGGCATGTAACTCATTCAAACTGTTTAACTTTTGATTTCTTTCTCTTTGGAATACAAACTATTATCATTTATAGTTTTCCTAACTTTTAATAGCTATACTACCCGAAAGAAGCTTAAAGGTTTACTTTACAAAAATTCAGCGAGATGAACAATATTGTTATTAGAAAAACTGCCAAAATAAGTAAGCAATAAACAACTTGAACTTGGCCATTTTGCTCAAAGGCATTTATGTAATGTTATGTTCCAAATATAGATCTGTTTAATTGTAAGACTTGTTTTTTTTCTCATTTTCCTTATATTCACTTGAATTTACTTTCTGCACTTAAACTCAGAATATTAACCTAAAGCTCACTTACTCTAATTATGTTTAGGTTAATGTGGGATTGGCTTATAATTTAAGTTAGCAGTACAAAAGAAACACTGTGGCATATGACAAAGATGTAAAATAATAATAATCCAAACTGACAATGGTTCATAGTTATATATCTAAACCTACGTTTTTGCCCCTATAATTAATAATCACAGACAGTGTAAATCATAAGTTTTTTTACCCATTGTTTGAGTGCTATGAATTATGAAAGCAGACATCAGCATCTGCTTAACTCCTACTGAAAATCTTTTTGTTAGCACATGGAAGACAACAAATGGCAAAGAAAAACTAGCATTGCAGAGGAAGTCCCTCCCTTCTTTTTATAAAGCCACTAACATGTTTATGAGGACCTAGGGTTGATATGCCTTCATCCTCTCAAAGCTGTTGTGTTCATATAAAATTAACATACTGCTTGGAAAACTTAAACACACACGTGTTCTGCAGGAGAGAACCACCAAGATGATGACAATATACTTAGTAAATGCAATGATTGCCCCCAGAAAGCCAGTGCTGTTATCCATAAATTGAGAGTATGATTATACTGTCATAATTAAATAGCGCTAGGCCACAGAGGAGGACATTGCAGCCAGCCCTGAAGAGACCTGATAAGCTAGAGTTAGATGGAAGGGGAGGAGGATCTCCCCTATCAGTGGACATGAAAAGGAGCAGGGAGGAGGTGAGGGAAGGAAGGTAGGACTGGGAGGGAGTGGGGGAGGGGGCTACAGCTGGGGTACAAAGTACATAACCTGTGATTAATATAAACAAATAAAAATTATTTTTAAAACATCTCCAGAAAAAAAATCTATCACTTAAATATGCCACAAAAGTAATATTAATGTCAAAAATTAAAAAAACAGTGTATTAAAAGAAATTCAAATAACAGAAGAAATCAATATTTGGAAGACAGTGATTGAGAAAGCATACACTTTAGACACAAACAACAGAAATCAAGGTATGAGAGGCATTATCTGGATTTATGGCTGACTGGAGAGGCTTGGTTGATGACAAGAAAGGACAGAATTAAAAAGTCTTTAGAATCAAGTTCTTACAGAATTTGAATTGTCATGTAAATATCCTGAGCAAAATCCAATGCATGAGCATTACAGTGAGAATGAGTGAAAACTATTTATTTTTTCAGTTCAGAATTGCTTTTTAGTTTAAAGAAATTGTCCACAGGACCATTAGACAAAGAACTTAACACCATTATATATTAAGCACTACCAAGAAACTTCATACACATAGGACTTGAATGTAGGACTCCAATGCAGGTATGTTAATAGAGTAAGAGCATATGCTAAACAAAGTTATTAAGGTTGGCCTTGGTTTCTTTCTGTGATAAGCTTGTAACTTGCTTAACTCACATATGGTTGATGGGCCTGTGTTCATATTTCAGCTTAGGGCAGTCAATTCTAGCTAGATCTCATTAACCTCTATTCTACATTAAATTTCTCCTAGCTCTTTGTTCTAGATGGGTCATTCCCGTAATCATGTCTAAATTTTTTACTAGTTGCCTAGCCTGAGAAAAGAAAGAAATATCTAATAGTAATCATTTTGAAACTTCTCATTTCCATGCACAAACTCATGCAGTAGTATCTGGGTGAATTATAGGATGGGCATATTACACAGTTTGAGAAATGATACATTTTAATGAAGATAGAAAATACATTGCTATAAGCCAAATTATTTAGTACAGTTGCTTGAACACATTAAGACTGGGTAACTTCCAGATTACCTGGGAATTTACGTACAATAATAGTGGACAGGGGTGATGTCCTGGAATAAGACAGAACTTTCCTCAACCCATTTCTGCTGTCATATAAAACACTTCACCTCTGTGAATTAATTTTATTTAGCATGATATTCTCAACCAAAAGGAAAGCTGAATATCTAAAATCATCAATTAAAGATGACATATTAAAGCAAAAACTTTTAATGAGATTTTTGCTCTGGAAATTATTGAATTGCTTATGATTAGGAATAGTTTGTTTCTAGAGAATCCAATATGTTTAGTTCTTATGCTGATGAATATAAATTATATTAGGAACTTCAGACGAACACCAATGAATATGGTGCTGATTTTCAGATAGATGGCATTTTCAATTGAGTTAGTTATATCAATGATATGAAGTTATTTTCAGCAGATTTTTCCTAACATGAGGAAATTTATTGAAATATATCACCAAATTTATTGAAATATATTACCAAAAGTAATGAGAATTATGAGGTAATTTAATTTCAGACATATTGGTTATTAATGTATTTGGCTTCTACAAACAATTCTGAACATCAGTGAAAATTTATTAGAGTAGAATTAATCGAATAAAATTATTTCAGCCTATCATGTGATTTTAAGAAGTATCAGTTCAGCAACACTGAGTATCTAAGTAATAATTCTCTTAAATCCTTGATTAAGAACCAAAGAAAATACAAGTCTACCCAGGACTATGTTAGAATACAAACATGTTGTAAATTCTGAGGACAATGAGTCTTCATGGGAAATTAAAGGTGAGGAGTAGCACAAGGCAGAAACTACAGGTACAGACAGCCAATTATCTACATCTAAATTAGTTGCAAAATCATAAGGACTTTTGAATTACCAGTGAATGCAAAACACCTTAAAGGACTGGCGGCAAGAGGGCATGTAGAAGAGAGAAATGCCATCGATGTGTTCCCCATCGCAGGCAGAGTTTAATATTGGAGATGTCTATCAGAAGTCTATGAAGCTATTACAAATAGAGCAGCCACGATCATAGTTGAGCAAATGTCCTTGTTGTGTACTTGAGCAACTTTTGGATATATGCCTAAGAGTGGTATAGCTGGGTCTTGAGGAATCACTATTCCTAATTGTCTAAAAAAAA
>CM053744.1:82732340-82745947 GCA_028658305.1 Pachyuromys duprasi | reverse complement strand
AAATTAATTTTTAAAAGACATAAAGAAAGATAAAAAATATTTGAGTCACTGACTATATGAGTCATGTCTAAATATTTTAGATTGAAAAAGAAATGCAATCATTACTACATTTACTGTGGTATGGATTACATTTGATAACTTTAAATATTTTTATTTCAATTTTGATTTTGATTGACCCCAAAAGTCTTTGGTTTTGATAGTTTGTTTCACTCATTCTAAACAATATGCTTTACAAATCATTTTTCATTGTATTAAAATGACCTGTTTAAAATGCCTCTGTCAGGAAAAATAATTACTTTTTCAAAATATATTTACTACCTATTCTAAAATTTATCCATTTCTTCAAAAACAATTGTAATTAATTAAAAAATTAAAAGTTTTAAAAGGATGTAGATGTCTTAAAAGCATTCTATGCTTCTGGATTGGAAATTGTCAATCCATATGATTCAAGTGATCTGGATATTCAGTAAATTCTTTCCACAAACCATAAAAAAAAGTCAACACTAATAAAAAAGGATAACATTTCCCATGGATCCTTGAACCAGGTTTTCACTGAATATGAAATAACTAAATATAATGTGTACTCGGTTATAGGATCAAAGATTGATCCCCAGGTTTTTATTGCAGGTTTGCTAAAACTATGAGGTCCAAAACTGTATAGATGTACGGACAGTTAAGTGTGTGTCTCCCTAGAGTAGTTACTACATATTTAAAATACAATTTAATAGTGTCTTTATTGAAATGCACAGCAGGAGGAGAACATGGAGGATGAGATTGTGTCACATACATAAGGCTTTTTCGTCAAAATTGAATTTCTGTTAATCTACTTACAAAACACAGGCAATAAACAACCTGTTCCTCTGGGATCTGTTCCCATTTCATCTTGGTGAGAGTTTCAGTGTTTTACTCATTTAAGCATAGAGCAAAAAAAACCCATCATGATCAACTGTAACCCCTCAATCTCTTATCTCTCACATCATCCAGAATAAAATCTTGTTGGCTTCACTCTGAGAAGGAAATAAGTGTTGCTGGTTTTCAGTTCACTGTGGGTATAGATTTCTTTATATACCCTGTCACCCTTCCACTTAGTATAACCTCTTTGTCTCAACACATCCACTGTAATACCACTATTTCAAAATATGTAGCTTAATCATTCTTTTTTTTTTCTATAACAGTTTCAACTGGGCATAATTTGGTCTTTAAAATATCACTATTGACCTCCATAATCTGATTCCTCTACTCTTTTCTAACTCATAGTATTCTCCCAGAAGCTAGGCACCTCATTCTTCACACAGCAAGATAGTTTATTCATCATTCTGGCTTCCTCAGTACTCTTTCTCTTGTCTCCACATCTTGGCCCGTGTGTTATATCATTCCTATGATGCTTACAAAATTTACACACAGTTTATCAAGTAGAATTCTTCACTGTTGACCCCGCTAATCTTGCTATACATCTACTTTTTTGTATATAATTACATTCATTTATTTTTAATATTTAGTTTTACATATATGTTATCACTTTAAAGGTTCTCTCCATATAATAAAGGAAAGCTTCACAAGGACAAGCATATGTGTCCTGTTTATCTTCCCCAAAGTATACCTGGTATATAGTAATTAGATATTACTCAATAACCAATTTGATATTAATTGAACAATATAAATAAATATGTTTACAAACATGTAAATGCAAAAACAACTATTGTAAAGGTCATTGCATTTTTCTAAAGTGTTTAGTTTATTTGAAGGGGATTATGAAGTAAATTCTAATAGTATGACACTACATTCCAAAAACAATTGTTCATATCCTCATCACTCCAGGTTATCAATCAAAATAGTTTAACCTGAGCATTAACTCTCCCTGCAGTTGCCAGCATTTTCTAAAAGATACAAGAAAGACATTAACCTTACTCAGATGTTTTAAATTAAAATCAAATGAATTATAAGAAAACACAGTATGCTTTTTCTCCTCAAAAGATTTGTAATATAGATTTTGCTTGTGAATTCCATTTTTGAATGTAATTTATTCAAGGACACATAGATGAAACATTCATGAGTATTCAGTGTTCTTACCGATACTTCTTCCAGGAAGAAAACATGTAAAATCAAAGATGAAATGAGCTTAGCAGATTTTATCGTATAAAACGTACATGCATAAAAATTGAAATATGAGGATAATGACAAAATATAAGATACTGTAAGTATATAAAATATTAGTGATTATTCACAAAGGAGTAAATTTTACATAGTGATTTAGGACCAAGTTAGTTAAAATGTTCAGGTAGTATTTTCATTTCTCTTTGCAATATCTAGCCTCACCAGGATATCCTGTACAACAGAGCAGGCTTTGAAGTTCACAAATTTGATTTGACATTGGCATATCAACACAACTTCAAAGAGATTTTCACTGCTGAATTTCACTGAGTTCAAGGAAGAACTTAGAATACCAACATCCTGTGAAATCTAACTTCAGAGTCCTTGGTACCTTCAACAAAATCAGATACATGTGTGTCTCAACAACAGGGATTGGAAAGTACAGTTCAACTCAGATAGAGTTGTTTCCTTTTAATTTGCTGTTTGTTGATCATTGTGATGTAATCATATAGAAAGTACAAGGTGGAAGCAGAATATCTTGGAAAGGGGACTATGATGGAACATACTTAACATTGGCATTAACTTCTCACCTCTGCAATATTGTTCATGGTCATGTTCACTCATTTCTCCTTTCTTCACAGATGTTTTCTCTAATATTCCAGTGATTTTTCACGATCCTGTGTTTGGGAGTTTGCTTTTAATATTGGTTTTACTTCACATTGATCCATTTTTTCACACTTGCATCATTGCTTAAAATAAGTCTCATAAGTTTTTACTGATGTGTCTTGCCCTTTTAATTATTTCTTCTTTCAGACACAATATTTGTATATTACTAATCTTACTATTTATCCAAGACTAGTATAGAAGCTTTTAAATTTATAGCCATGGAATTGTTATTTTTATGGTGAGGTCTTTTTAATTCTCCATTGCTCTGCAGTGTCTATTGTTGTTTCTGAGAGGGTATGTCGTATAATGTATATTCATCTTTATAGGTACATGATTACAGTTCACGTGGAGTTATCAGATCAATCATTGTCACTGAATTGAAAGATAAAAAAAAAACAGTTGTTTTGAGTCAAATTGCTACACTAGGTTATGACAAAAACTCTTCTGTGAGATACAACAGGAGTTCAGGATAACCAGGAAGTGATAGTACTAAATTTAAAACAAGCCAGTTGTTTAAAGGACTAATAGCTCATAGAAATTCATGCACTTTCTGACTTACAAAATCATGTTATAGGCATAATCTCTTTCAGTTCTCCTTATAAGTCCTATTGATTTTCAACAGTAGATTATTTTAGAAAGCATTATTTTGGAAGATGTTCAATAGACTGATATACAGTAATTAAACTCTTAATAATGGTACTTCCGCACAGGAGACAACTTCCTGAACAGAATGACAACAGCACAGGCTCTAAGATCAACAATAAATGTACAGGACCTCATGAAGCTGAAAAACTTCTGTAAAGCAAATGACACTGTCATCAGAACAAAATGACCACTTACAGACTGGGAAAGGATCTTCCCCAACCCTATATCTGACAGAGGGCTAATATACAGAATACATAAAGAACTCAAGAAGTTAAACAGAAAAAAAATCAAGTAATCCAGTTAAAAAGTGGGTTACAGATCTAAACAGAGAATTCTCAATAGAGGAATATCTATTGAGAATGGCAGAGAAACACATAAAGAAATGTTCAATATCCTTGAACACTTGTAGAAATGCAAATCAAATCTACCCTGAAATATCACCTTACACCCATCAGAATGCCTATGGTCAAAAACTCAAGGGACAACACATGCTGGAGAGGTTGTGGAGAAGGGGGAATCTTCTACAATTCTGGTGGGAATATAAACTTGTACAGTCACTTCAGAATTCAATCTGGCACTTCTCAGACAATTTGAAGTAGTGTTTCCTCAAAATCCAGCTAAATCACTCCTAGGAATATGTCCAAAAGATGGTCAAGTATACAAGGACATTTGCTCAACCATGTTCATAGCAGCTCTATTCATAATAGTCAGAATCTGGAAACAACCCAGATTTCCTCAACTGAAGAATGGATACAGAACTTGTGGTACATTTATGCAATAGAATACTACTCAGCAATTAAAAACAAGGAAATCATGAAATTTGCAGGCAAATAGTGTGAACTAGAAAAGATCATCCTGAGTGAGTTAACTCAGAAGCAGAAAGACACACATGGTATATATTCACTTGAAACTGGAAATCAATTTGGCGTTTTCTTAGACAATTAGTAAGAGTGATTCCTGAAGAACCAGCTGTACCACTCTTAGGCATATATCCAAAGATGTTCAAGTACACAGCAAGGACATTTGCTCAACTATGTTCAGAGCAGCTTTATTTGTAACAACCAGAACCTGGAAACAACCAGATGTCTCTCAGTTGAGGAATGGATACAGAAATTATAGTACTTTTACACTATGGAACACTACTCAGCAATTACAAATGAGGAAATCATGAAATTTGCAGGCAAATGGTAAGACCTGGAAATGATCATTCTGAGAAGCAGAAAGATACACATGGTATATACTCACTTATATAGATCTATAAGATAGGATAAACATACTGAAATCTATACACCTAAAGAAGATAAACAAGAAAGAGGGCCCGGGGTAAGATGATCAATCCTCACTTAGATAGAAAAATGGGTTAGACATTGAATGTAGGAGAAAACAAGCAACAGGACAGGAGCCTACCACAGAGGGCCTCTGAAAGACTCTACCTACCAATGTATCAAAGCAGTTATTAAGACTCACAAACAAATGTTAGGGAGAGTGCAGGAAATCATATGAAAGAAGGGAGAGTTAGTAAGACTTGGAGAGGACAAGAGCTCCACAAAGACCAAATAGATCAGGGCACAGGGGTCTTTTATGAGACTGTTTCCCCAACCAAGGACCATGTATGGATATAACCTAGAATCCCTGCTCAGATACAGCCCATGGCAGCTCAGTATCCAAGAGGGTACCCTAGTAAGGGGAACAGGGACTCTTTCTGTCATGAACTCAATGCCTGGCTCTTTGACATCCCCCACCCCCACCCCGGAGGAAGGAACAGCCTTGCTAGACCCCAGAAGAGGACATTGCAGCCAGCCCTGAAGAGACCTGATAAGCTAGGGTCAGATGGAAGGGGAGGAGGTCCTCCCCTATCAGTGGAATTGGAAAGGGGCTGAGAGGAGATGAGGGAGGTGTGGGGAGAGTGGGAGGGAATGAGGGAGGGGACTACGGCTGGGATACAAAATACATAACCTGTGATTAATATGTGGACAAAATATATTTGGGCACAAGAGTCTTTTATGAGACTGTTTCTCCAACCAAGGACCATGTGTTGATATAACCTAGAACCCCTACACAGATGTAGCCCATGGCAGCTCAGTGTCCAAGTGGGTTCCCTAGTAATGGGAAAGGGACTGTCTCTGACACAAACTCAGTGCCTGGCTCTTTGATCACCTCCCCCTGAGGGGGAAGGAGCCTTACCAGGCTACAGAGGAAGATAAGGAAGTCATTCCTGATGAGACCTGATAGTCTAGGGTCAGATGGAAGGAGAGGAGGACCTCCCATAGCAGTATACTTGGAGAAGAGTATTGGACCAGATAAGGGTGAGCAGGTGGGATTGTGAGAGGATGAGGAGGGCTGGAATACAAAAATGAATAAATTGAAATTTATAATAAATAAATGAATAAATAAGTAAATAAATAAATAAATGCATTATATTTCTACCTAGCTTTATGGTGTGGTAGTGCCCAAACTTCTAAGGAAATTATTGATTTCCTCATTTTGTTTATTGAAACATTATCATTCAGAAATAGAAATCACTTCACTGTGTTCACTCAGATTCATATTCATATTCAGTCTTCAATAATTAGAAAGAAGAACCAAAAAAGCACCCTAGAAATCACTGTGTCTAGGATTTCATCTTGTATATAAGGAACCTAAAGCGAAAATGTTCTTCTGAACAAAGGACCACAACTCTGGAAAGAAATATCCCATAAGCCTCTGAACTCCACACTAGCCCCTCAGACTGTGAGGCTGCTGGCCATCTCTAAACTATCCACCTGCTGGAGGTCACCTGCCTGGACCTCCCATTAGGGGTTAAATCACACATCACATGTATTTCTTCCCACTGAAAATCATTTTTCATTGGGAATGGGACTTCTTATAACATTTTGCACTTAGAGGATTCAGGAAAATATAATTTTTAAATTTGTATTAATTTTTATTAATTACAGTTTATTCACTTTGTATCCCAGCTGTAGTCCCCTCCCCCAACCAAGTCCTTCTAATCCCACCCTCACTCCCTCTTCTTCTCCTATGCCTCTCCCCCAGTCAAATGATTAGGGAGGTCCTTCTTCCCTTCCATCTGACCCTAACCTATCAGGTCTCCTCAGGACTGGCTTCTTTGTCTCCCTCTGTGGACTAGTAAGGCTGCTCTCCCCTCAGGTGGAGGAGCCCAAGAGCTCATGTCAGAGACAGTCCCTGTTCCTATTATTGGGGAACCCTCTTGGGCATGGAGCTGCCATGGGCTATTTCTCTGCAGGGGTTATAAGTTATCTCCATGCATGGTCCTTGTTTGGAGTATCAGTCTTAGAAAAGACTCCTGTGTTCAGATATTTTGGTTCTGTTCTTCTTGTAGAGCTCCTGTTCCCTCCAGCTCTTTCTATCCCCATCTTCTTTCAAAGAGCAGTCTTCAAAAAGTTTGGCTATGAATCTCAGCATATGTTTTGATACTCTGCTGAGTATAGTCTTTCAGAGGCCTGCTGTGATAGGCTCCTGTCCTGTTCCCTGTTTTCTCTCTCTTCTGATGTCCATCTCATTTGCCTTTCTGAATGAAGATTGAGCATCTTACCAGGGTCCTCCTTCTTGATTAACTTCCTTAAGTGTATAGATTTTAGTATGATTATCCTATATTGTATGTCTAATATCCACTTATGAGTGAGTATATACCATGTGTGTCTTTCTGCTTCTGGGATACCTCAGTCAGGATGATCTTTTCTAGATCCCACCATTTGCCTGCAAATTTCATGATTTGTTTGTTTGTAATTGCTGAGTAGTATTCCATTGTGTAAATATACCATAATTTCTCTATCCATTCCTCAACTGAGGGAAATCTATGTTGTTTTCCAGCTTCTGGCTATTAAAAATAAAGCTGCTACGAACATAGTTGAGAAAATGTCCTTGTTGTATACTTGAGAACAGCACAGGCTCTAAGATCAACAATCAATAAATGGGACCTCATGAAACTGAAAAGCTTCTGGAAGCAAAGAACACTATCATCAGAAACAAAACAAAACAAAACAAACAAACAAACAACAACAACAAAAAAACAGCAGCCTACAGATTGGGAAAGCTTCTTCACCAACCCTGTATCTGACCGAGGGCTAATATCCAGAATATATAAAGAACTTACAAAGTTAAACAACAACAAAGCAAATAACCCAATTAAACCTGGGGTACAGATCTAAAGAGAGAATTTTCATTAAAAGAACATCAAATGGCAGAGAAACACTTAAAGAAATGCATCATCAGTGAAATGCAAATCAAAACTAACCTGAGATTTCACCATACACCCATCAGAATGGCTAAGATCAAAAACTCAAGTGACAACACATGCTGGAGAGGATGTAAAGAAAGGGGAACCCTACTGCATTGTTGGTGGGAATGTAAACTTTTACAACCACTTTGGAAATCAATCTGGCACTTTCTTAGACTTTTAGGAATAGTTCTACCTCAAGATCCAGCTATACCACTCCTAGGCATATATCCAAATAAAACATGAATTTTTAATATAATAGTTTTCATTTCTCCTTATATTGTTGGCACGTACATATATTTATTATTTTCTTCATTAACCATTGTTAGTGAAGTTTATTGTTTTCTTTCAAAGTCCTGAAAAGATGCCTCAGCAGCTTAGAGTGCATACTACTTTTGCAAAGAGTTTGGTGTTCAGTACCAAAGTTGAGCAACTCAGCCTAAGGCCAGATGCAATGCAGGGTATCTGATGATCCCTTGTGGCTTCTGTGGCATCTGTATTGTATCCTCTCTGTGTGAGTATCTCTCTGTCTCTTTGTTTTTCTCTCTTTAACATTCTCTGTCTGTCTCTGTTTAACTTTCAGCTTCTCTCTGTCTCTGTTACCTTTCTCAGTCTCTTTTTCTCTCTGTCTCTCTTTCTTAACACCACACACACATACACACGCGCGCGCACACACACACACACACACACACAGTATTAAGAGTAAAATACCTCAACAATTTTCCGCCAAATACTTTGTAGTTCTTCTTAGCTAACTCTTCCTCATACCACAGATAGTTATGAGATATTCAAAGATTCTGTTTCTGGTGCTGTCTTCAGACTTTCATGGGGAAAGAACAACCTCCCTTCGGGCATGACATTTTGTCTTCCATGGTTGTTATTGACCACCACTGCTGTTCTACAATTCATTTAGAAAATACCTTTAATAGTTAGTCTAACTTCCTTTATTTTGTTGTGGTGAAATACTGCCACAAAAGCAATTTAGAGTCCAATGT
Organism: Pachyuromys duprasi; assembly: GCA_028658305.1. Lineage (NCBI taxonomy): Eukaryota > Metazoa > Chordata > Mammalia > Rodentia > Muridae > Pachyuromys > Pachyuromys duprasi. The sequence goes on along the minus strand of CM053744.1, from coordinate 82,737,313 downwards.
TTAGTGAAATGAGAGAAGGAACTTTACAAAGAACCCACGAAGGAGCAGTGTTTGCTGGCTCACTCACTCCAATTTAGCTAATTTTCTATATAGCCCAAGACCAAGTTCCCAGAGAATGATGCTTTCCGCAGTGGACCTGGCTCTCCTACCTCACTTAGCAATGAAGACAACCCCTCCAAGGAATGTCCACAACAAGTCAGATAAGATAATAACACAATTGATCCACTTTTAATCAACTTATTCTAGAGTGTGTAAAATTGAGTTATTGCTAACACTGGAACGGCAGGATAAGCACTCCTGAACCTGTTCACTAAAATTTAAAGAGTAGAAAAGTTTGAAAATTTAGTTCATTTTAGAAGGTCATCCAATTTTAACAGACTTAAACTGAATGTTTTGAAGGATAACCAAAGAAAAACAAAAGTTTTAAAAAGGCAAGCAAATAGTATAAGTTTACTTCACATTGCATTTATAATGTACACCAATTATAGACAGATATATAGATGAATACACACATGTATAAATACATACATACATACATACACACACATAAATTGTTTCAATAGAATTCAATCCTGTCTCTTGGAGATATAACAATCTACCTAACACAAGCTCCAGTACTAGGCATAGGAAATCTCTCTTGCAGTTGTTGGTTCGGGAAATGTAGCAGACTGTCAAAACCATGTACACATGCGGCATTGTTATTTGTTGCTTCCTAAAACTTGGATGTAATACATCACACACTTTGGCATGACATATGTCTTGGAGGAATCAAGCTTGAATTTACTTAGCTGGTAGATGCCTCTCTGAGAACTTGTTCTTATACTACTGGAAGCTCCCATGCAAATTTCCAAAGGAGAAGAATAATCAATAGTCCCACCCAGCAGTGGCCTATGAATAATAATAAGTGGTCTAGCAAGGTATCCTAAAATGCAATTTTTATTTTGAAAGTAACAAACATCTCTCTAATTGGACTTAAGGTTAGCTCAAAAGACTATGTTTCTGCCTATTACTGTAAACATGGCCAGCTACTCATGTTTAAAGTCCATAGACCATAAAAGACATCCTATTACTGGCATTTTTTCTAAACAAATGTAATTTGTAATTATATTCTAAATGCTTATTCTCTTCCCACAGATATGTGTATTTCTCACTAATCTTCAAATACTCCCCCAAACATATGGAGACCATTACAGAAACCTAAAAACAAAGTAAGTCTCAAATAGAACCAAAACAACCCCAGCTAAGGATAGCTTAAGTTTTGCTCAGAGAGTTGAATGCATAAATTGAATGTTTCAGTGTGTTATGTTGGTACAATTGCTTATGTTCTTTCAAAAATAGAAATGAATTGCAAATAAATCATGTATAATGCTTATGTTTCAATGAAAGACAAAAAGACATAAAAAACTACTGAAAGAAAAACAAACATTCGTTGAAATAATTTAGTTATGCTTTTAGAAAAACAAAAACACACTAAAGTAAATTAAAATACTTACTTCAGAAATTTGGGGCTCTAAAACTTTTCCATAGAAGTGGTTTAGTAGAAACAATTTGCCATTAAGCAGATTTCTTTTTCTACTGGGAATGCAGGTAAACTAAAATTTCCCTTTTTCCTCCTTTCACTCCATTTGTGACATCCAACAGAATATGAATAAAAATAACAGATAGAAGGATGGATAGATAGATAGATGGACAAACAGACAGACAGATATCATTAGAACATGTAAATATTTAAACTTTCCTGGAATATTTGGTTCAACAAAAAGCCAGAGTGGCCTCCTTATATGAATCCCACATGCTTCTCCCTTTCCTGGAAATGAGCACAGCACAAGTCAAACATGTGCCAGTATTGGTGAGAAAATCAATGTTACTAAATTACTACTTATTGAACAATACCTCGGCATTGAAGAACATTTTCTAATCATTTTATTGGTCCTTTGTGAGTTTCATATCATGCACTCCAGTTCAACTCATTGTCTCTTCCTCTTGTATCCAACTTCTACCCTGCAACATCCCAAAATAACAAAAACACACATATAAACAAAAATAATCAAAGCCAAAAACAAACAAAAGAACAAAAACATCTCATCATGGAAGCTGTAGTGTGTCACAGTTTGTCCCATAGCATTCCCATCTGTCCACACATCCTTTCTCACAAATGTTCATTGCAATGAGTCATCAGTGTGGTCATAGGTCTCTGGCTTCTGTGACACCATCAATATTGAAACTTCACGATAACTCCTCTTAGTTATCTTGTTATTACCCAGTGTCATGGAGATCCTTCAACTTTGAATCTACAAGACTGACCCTTTCATATTCTCCAATAGTTCACAGATGACTTAGATTTTGGGGTGAACCAAATCAAACCCCTGGATCTGGGCCTGGGTGGTAGCAGCATTGGTCAGCATATTGGTTCTCCTTTATCTGCACCACCAGGGCAAGCTCTCCAGCTCTGCTCTGGTTTGGACATCCAATGCCACCATCTCCAGGAAACATGGTCAGTTCTCCTGCTGTCATGACACCAGTCTAGCTCACCTGCACCCAAGCCGCCAGAGCCATTTCCCCTCAACCCACAGGGTCCACTTTCCCAAGTGCTGCAGGTGGTAAGGGGCTGGAACAGCTCTCCTGCCATCACAACCTTAGGGACAGCATTCCTGTGCTCTTGTTTTTAGGACTGGTTTACCTGCATCACCTCCACCAAAGCCAACTCTATTGTGCTGCCCAGGAGGTACAGGGCCCACTCTCAGTGCTGTAGGCCACAATAGGCAGAGCCAATTTACTTGCTCTCGTGACTCTGGAGCCAGTTCTCCTGAATGTCTTGGGTGGTAAGGGAGAGGGAGGAAGGCATCACCCCCACACGCAAATCTCCCTTGCTCTGTTTCTGGGGGATGGCTCAACAGTGTCCCCTCCTCAAGGACCAGCTCTGCTGGAAGCACATCTTATGATTAAAAAATTATTTTGTTCATCAAGTAGCATTCTCTTTATATGTGATATTTTTTGTTTTCAAACAGAAATGCAAATCCAAATCTAGCTTTCTTGTCAGATGGGTGTTAAGTGTAACTGATTTGTTAAATAACCAAATGTTATTTCATTGATTATAGACTATTATTCATAAAATATTAAAGAAAAATCTAGATCAGTCTTTAAAATGAGAAAATTGATTCAAATTAAAGAGAAAAAGTTCCAACCCTTCACTTTTTCTTTTGATTTTGAAATTAATAAAGACTTCTATAATGACTGTCTTTCCTTTCATTCTCTTATTCACCCCATTAACCATTTTTATTTATAATTATTCATATCAAATTCTCATTACTCAGCCCTCAGTGTGTTCTCTTTTTGTGTGATGGCCTCTGTTATGGACATGCATTAGTGACTAAACAAGGGTATGAAGCAAACTATGTCTCATTTTGGTGTTCTCTCCTGAAAATGTTTGAGGAGGAGAAAGTGCCTGTTACTTTTGACACCAAGGTCATCTACACAGAGATAGAATTAGAATGCCATTAAAAACCCAATTAGCTGTATTTAAAGTCAGGATATCTGTGTACACCATCGGGCAATCAGAATATGGTTGACTTGAAAATAGTAAGCTTTTGAAAACTATAGTTTATATACTGGTATCATTGTATCTTTTTTTAAATTTCATTTTCATTATCCTAGTAATTATTTAACACTTTTAGCCAGAAACTGGATATGCTGGTACAGGTTGGTAATGTCAGTATGTGGGGAAAGGGAGACTGAGAATATAGGATTGTAAACTGCAGGCCAGTATTAACTCAAGAAGATTCTAGAAAATTTAAATATAAAAGGACATGGTCCAAGCAATAATGTTCATTCATATATTTGAGACAAGGTTTCTCTCTGTAGCCTTGGTTGTCCTGAAACTTACTCTGTATACCAGGCTGCCCTCAAATTCAGAAATCTGACTGCCTCTGCCTCTGGTGTGCTGGGATTAATTGTGTGTACTACTACTACCACCAGGCTCCCAAGCAATCTTAAATGATGCTTTTATATACTAAATCTTAATTCCTTATTTTATATTGACAAGATCTTATGGATTCCTTTTGCAGACTAATATTTTTCTTAGAAGGTAAGTGATTTAAACTTATCTTTATCTCCTGTTTAATCCTTGAGATTCTTAATCCCATTTACACACTGACTCAAAGTTGAATGAATATTTATTGTATTTTCATAGAGACTCAGTCACACTACATCATTACAAGATATACCTTTTATACTCTTTCATTTTGTGTAATTTTTCTTCCTCTGCATTCACTGTGTGCCAGTGACCTTCACTGTTTTCAGACTTGTACAATCCATATTCAGCATCCTTTCTTTTTAATGCTTATTTTTATATAAATAAGTGTTTTTTCCTGTATCTTTGTGCCAGAGTCTTTTGACTAAGGTCAAAAGATGGTGCTGAGTTCCCTGAAACTAGAGTTGCAGATGCTTATGAGCTGTCATTTAGGTTCTGTGGAACTGAATTTAGGACCTCTGTGAGTGCAGCAAGTATTCTTAACAATGGAGCCAGGGAGCTAGAGAGATGGCTCAGAGGTTAAGAGCACAGTCTGCTCTTCCAAAGGTCCTGAGTTCAATTCCTAGCAACCACATGGTGGCTCAAAACCATATATAACAAAAACAGTCCCTGTTCCCCTTACTAGGGTCTTCAAGTTGGACACCGAGCTACCATGGGCCATATCTGAGCAGGGGTTCTAGGCCATATCCATACCTGGTACTTGGTTGGAGAAACTATCTCATAAAAGACCCCTGTGCCCTGCTCAATTTGGTCTTTGTGGAACTCTTGTTCTCCCCAAGTCTTACTAACTTCCCCTGTTTTCATTATTATTCCCAGCCCTCTGCCGAAGGCTTGGATGTGAGTCTTAATATCTGCTTTGATACATTGCTATATCGATACTTTCAGAGGCCCTTTTTGGTATGCTCCTGTCCTGTTGTTTGTTTTCTCCTCCATTCAATGTCCA
>CM053744.1:82720099-82732240 GCA_028658305.1 Pachyuromys duprasi | reverse complement strand
GAGGGAGGGATGGGGAGAGTGGGAGGGAATGAGGGAGGGGGCTACGCCTGGGATGCAAAGTACCTAACTTGTGATTAATATAAAAATAAATAAATTACATTAAAAAAAATCTATAATGAGATCTGGTGCTCTCTTCTGGCCTGCAGGCATGCATGCAGGAAGAATCCTGTATAAATAATAAATAAATAAATCTTTAAAAAGAATGGAGCCAACTCATTCAATCCCCCTCTTTGAGAAGATGTATTTATTTTGCCTCTTTATTTTCTTAGAGGCATATGTATTACTGCTTCAGAGTGGTAAACAATTTACTTTAATTGTGGGAAATAGAAACCATTTCACATTTTAAATCAGAATATGTTTTTATTATAGCCCTTTGGTGATTTCGTATTATAACTATTCTATTTTCAAGAGTCTTATTCTCTACCAGTTTAGCTTGATTGTTTATGTGCACTCATACATACATGCATAAGTGTATTTCTCAAGGCTGATGACCAGAATGATTCTTTCCTATATTTTCCCAACCCCAGTAGACTTTTTAAACTATCACAGTCCTTGAAACAGATCACAGAAAGTTACAACAAAGTTCAACAAGTTCAGAATATGGGCTCACTGTAGTAGAACAAACATGGTGGTGTATCTTCTATCATCTTAAAGGAATATGCATCAGGTGATAGCTCCACTTCAATGTGTCTGTATGTTGAACCTCCACTTCAGTGTATCTGTGTTCTGAACCTACTGTTGATAGAACTAAAGTTACTAAAATCTAAGTATTATTTAAAACTGAGGTTTTAGTTAGGTTTTTTTTTAATTTTTAGTATCAAAAGAAACTCAGGGAGGATCAAAGCAAAAAGAATAGGCAATGAGTTAATACTTCTTTGAAAATGGAGAAGGTCACATGATATGAAGTAGTAGACTGGTGCTACCTTGAGGGGAGAGAAAAGTCATTTATGATAAATTGGGGGAAAGCAAGGGGAGAGCATCAGTTTTACGATCATACAGGAGTTAATTTGTCAGTAGTCTAAAGTGAATTCCTCACTCAGATTGGAACCAGGGGACACTTGTGTTTTTTTTTTTTTTTTTTTTTTTTTTTTTTTTTTTTGTCTTCTAACAGTAAGAATGGAGAATCCTTGCAAGGACACTTTTATTTCTGACAAAAAGTATGAGTAGTAATAAATGGTATAGTTTAAAGTTGCAATGTTTTAATAATATTGGTATGTATATTTTAGTTAAGTATATAACAATTTAAGATTAATATATTTCCACACAAAATTCAAGAGCCATTGATATATAAACAATAGGAAGGGGGACATTTTTCTAGTATTTACATCTGGTTGGAGGTAAATTTGGGGTGAAAGAATTATTAATTTCGGAAAATAAGTATTTAAATCGCAATAGTTATATTTTCCTTGAATATATAAGTGTCGATTTAAAAATTAACTGCTATGATTGATATTTCTCTTCCTCTCAAGCTTCCCAAGTTTTCTTCAAACATATTGTAAAATACTAGCAATAAAATAAATGAGTTATAAGTAGAGCTCCTATGAATCTCATGGGAATAATGTGAGAAACAAAAAGGTAAAACATGTTAATTCAATTCCATTATATTCTTGAAATAAAACTATATGATAGAAGAAATAATTAGTGATTAGTCACAAGAAAAGAGAACAGGACAGTACTGGGATGAGACCTGCTCTGCTTTAAGTTATACTTCCCATGTGTAAAGCAGGTTTTCCAACTGTGCCTTTCCCTGGGAGATGTTGCTTAAAAGAAGAAGGATGATGCAAGGGGAGGTGATCAAAAACAGTCACCCAAATTTGTGCTAGAAACTGCCCCCTGAACCACTTACTAGGGATCCCTCTCTGGAGACTGAGCTGCCCTTGCCAAGGCACAGAGAAAGAGGATCCAGATTAGGGAAAAAGGATAGGGAGGAAGACAGAGAGAGGGTGGGACCAGCAGGAGATGAGGGAGGGGACTACAATAAGGATACAAAGTGAATAAATTATAAAAATAAATTTAAATGAAAAAGTGATTTAGCACCAGAAGGTGATATAGTGTATAAATACAAAAAAGTGAACAGTTTTATATCCTTAGCTGTGTTTAAACTTGAGGAAATGTATTAAATGGGATAGTATTGACTTTATTAACTTTCTAATTTCCTATGATTCATATGTGTCTTCAGAATCCAAGCATAGTTCAAATAACATAATTCAATATAATGAGGAAACTGATGGAATTATCAGGCTGTTGAAATAGCATCATGCAGTTATCTAGCTGAAACATTTAGACCTTGCATCAATATGAAAGTACGGGTTAATGCTTTCCAGGTAAAATTTGATGATGGCATTTTCAGTCATAATCAGCATCACTTGGGTGACATCCTGGGTTCAGCAGTGTGTTATCTGTCTTAATTCACACACCAGTACGTGAGTGTTGATCTCTCAAGGTAAATGGCTCTTGCACATTTCAGGCTCTGTCATGCCTCATTGCATTTAAAGCAAGCATGTGATGAGGTCTAAAACCTACAACTATTTTGCAACTTTCTCATGTACTTGTCATGAATGGAGTAGTCATAGAGCTTTCTAAGCTATCTTGTGTCCAAAGCAGGTTTAGCATTTGAAATAATTTTATAATAACTTTTTATATTAATTAGTTTATTCACTTTATATCCCAGCTGTAGCCCTCTCCCTCATTTCCTTCCAATCCCACCCTCCCTTCCTCATCTCTTCCCATGTCCCTTTCCAAGTCCACTGATAGAGGAGGTCCTCTCCTGCCCTCCATCTGACCCTAGCCTATCAGGTCTCTTCAGGACTGGCTGCATTATCTTCCTCTTTGGCCTGATAAGGCTGCTTCCCTCTCAGGGGGAGGTGATCAAAGAGCCAGCCACTGAGTTCATGTCAGACAGTCCCTGTTCCCATTACTAGGGAACCCACCTGGAGACTTAGCTGCCATGGGCTACATTTGTGCAGGGGTTCCAGGTTATCTCCATGCATGCTCCTTGGTTGGAGTATCATTCTCAGAAAACTTGGAAGTGCATATGTGTGTGTGTGTATGCTGTGCATGTATATGCATATATATGTATATGTGCATGTATACATATATTATCCCTTACCATACATCAGATCTTGGGGTCTTTCTTTTAAAAGTTAAATAATGTAATAATGGTAATTTTCCATTATGTTGGATGGAGAAACTCGACTATATGACTAGCTGATGATTACCTTATGCCAGCACTTAACTCTTTTGATCTCTACTTTAAAAACATATCATTGTTATTATTATTATTATTATTATTATTATTATTATTAATTACAATATATTCACTTTTTATCCCTGTTGTAGCTCCCTCCCTCTTTTCTGGGCCCCACTTTGCCTCCTTTTCACTCTCCATGCCCTTCCCCCAGTCCACTGATAGGGGAGGTCCTCCTCCCCTTCTCTCTGACCCTAGCCTATTAGGTCTCATCAGGACTGTTTGGATTCTCTTTCTCTCTAGCTTAGTAAGTCCACCTCACCAAGGGGAGGTGATCAAAGAGCAGGCAATGGAGTTCTTGCCAGAGACTGTCCCTGCTTCCCTTACTAGGGAAACTCCGTGGAGACTGAGTTGTGCATGGAATACATCTGAGCAGGAGGTCTATGTCCTCTCCATGATCTCTACTTCTTATGATAAATGGTGCACAAATAAAGTGTGCTGCACAGTTTCTATCATGTGAGGAGGTGTACAAAATCTACAGAACCTACAAAATAAGGCTGCTATAAAACGTACTATTTCAGTTCCACATTACAAATCACATATGATGCTAATATTGTTTTTATAGCATGAATGAGGTTCTCAGCTCTAAAATGGTCCAATAGAGCTGGGCAACATAGTCGACCCCTGTAATTCTAGCATCCAGAAGGACAAGGCAGAACAATTAAGATTCAAAGCCAACCTGAAGAAGGGTAGGATTATCCTATCTTAACAAACCAATTACTTACTTAACTAAAATGTGATACTCATGTTGTTATGTTATGTTATGTTATGTCATGTTATGATGTTATGTTATGTATTATTTTCTCATATTAAGGTTGTAAACGTGTATCTTGTTCTTCTTGGATATGCGTTTTAAAAAGTACTGTGGATGGAGTTAAGAGGAATCAGTATTAGATTATCACCATAAATGAAATAAGAATATCAGGCAAAAAGAGAGAGAGAGAGAAAACAAATTTCTGGCCTAACAAGTTGGTTCAGTGAGTAAAAGTTCTTACTGCAAAAGCCAATCAGCCTGAGCCCTGTCCCTGAGACCCATACATAGGGAAGGAGAACAAGATTATTTTCTGAATTAAATACATATCCCATTGCATGTATAACACCATTTCTCTTTCTCTCTCTCTCTCTTTTTCTCTTTCTCTTTCTCTCTGTCTCTCACCACATAGATACACAGACACACAAACACACACACAAATACAAACACATACCTTACACACACAAATAATGATAGTAATAATTTATCTCTAGAATGAAAGGGATTAAAAAAGCTTTTAAGCAAAAGAGATTAGGAAGAAAAAAGGAATAGAAATAATAGAAATTACCATTGGAATGAACCATTTATTCCCATTTCTGGAAATCATAAGGAATTTGACAATATTTCATGAGCAAATATTTGGGACACAATATTTGATGGTAGAGTCAAAGAAACTAACTATATCCAGGAAGGCTTCAAATTATAGCAGAGACTCCTTAGCAGCAAGAAAGTGGAAAGGAGAGCATCTTGCAAAAGGAGAAAAAGCAAATGAACTAACAGTGAGGAAACCATAAAACAAGGAACAGGAAATAGAAGAATAAATCAAGTGTACTATGCATTACACATAATGTTTGTTCACAAAATCCTTCCATCAACATAGACATCAGATAGAGGTTGAAAACTCAGCCTGGATGATGTTTACAGCACGCATGCCTCAGGAATAGCGAAAATTAAAGGCTAAAATTAATAGATGAACTGACAGATAACATGGATATGCAGAGGAAATAGTAGCAAAAAAGGTGATATTAATATCCGACAGGCGAATTTAAGATTAAAAGCAATAAACAGGATGAAAAAGAACACAGGGTAATAAAAAATGTTTACAGAAGAGATATAAGCTACAACTATATAGACAGAAAGTAAAATTGTACATCACTAAAAAAAACACAGCTAGAAATGAAAGAATTGATAAGAAGATCACATATTTACAAATACTGTGACTCAAAATTGGGCTGATAAAAAACAAAGACTGTTGGCTGTAAATTAGCCCCAGAGTTTAGTTGTTTCTAATCCTCAAAGGAAGTAAAATAGAAGCCTAATAATTAATTAAAGAATTAAAGAAAGCATGATTTGTTTTTACTTACAGGTTCTTTATTTTACCGGGAATATTAATGTTAATCTACTTTGAATCATCAGCTCTGCCACTGGCTTGTGAGGACAGACATCTCTTTGAACCATATAAAGAAAGGATTGCTTGCCTGTTCCTTGTCATTCCACAATGGGTATTTCTCCTGAGCCTGGAACCCACACACACAAACACACATGGGTGCATGCGCACCCTTTTTCTTGCTGTTATTTATCAAATAAAACAGAATCTCCATATTCCAACGTTTTTTTATTGCTGCTATAAATAATGGTATTGTGGGTCCCTAGAAATGATCTTGAGAGCATCAAAAATGCAGGAAAGAGCAAACGGCAAGTTTTTAGTTTGTTATGTTCTAATGTTACCATCTAGTTTCTAACTGTGAGCATTAACCATGGAGCACTTGAAACTACTGTTAACCTTGGATCTGGGAAAAAATGGTGTGAACCCTCATAGACAGATTAAGCAAGTGAGGAGTGACTTCCACCAGATGTGATTTGCAACTCAAAGATCTAGAATAAAAGCTTATTACTCTCATTTAAAATACATGTGAAAATACATGTGAAAGTCAAGTTAGGAAATACTTGCTTCAGAAAAAAAAATCTTGTTTGCTACTTAGATGTCTTGCTTATAGTTAAGCAGGAAATAAATCCTAAAAATCCCTCCATAATAATTGCATATATTCCATGTTCCTGTCACCGGTTCACTGTGAAAGAAGCACAGCATAAGCCCTGTGCAATGCAGCTTTAAAGAAGGAAACCCAGAGAGGAGCCATGGAAAGTTGTTTACTCTCTTTTGACTTTGCCTTTAGTTTGTAGGGGAAATATTCCCCCCGTTGAGAGAAAACTTGCAAAAGCTCCTGTGTTTTGATGTATGGTATCTGAACTCCAAAGAGAATGTAATCTTTTGTGGAAAGCGATCTAACAGAAGTCCTCCTGGAATTTGAGCAAGCCTAGAAAAAGATAACCACGGCGGGAGGGTGCTTCTTTAGAAATGAAATGCTTCTGAGAACAAACAGGGAAATGTGCAGTGCTAGCTTATTCGGGTTCTATGTCGACAGATGACTACTAATTTTCTGTGTTTCTAAGAGGTTCAAGATGATCAAACTGCCTCTTCCTTGAAATATGTAAAAACATAATTAGGTGTTTAACTCTGACTCCTGGAATCAAATTATGTTTTGACCTGTTTGAATATATGAGCTGTAACTCAAAAGTGATTTTTATTATTTTAAACACATACACAAACACACTCACAAATTCACAACTGTTTAAAAACGTAAGGTCAGTTTTGAAATGCAGACACATAATAGTAACATTGATAAAAATCAGTTATAACACTATCCACATAAAGTAATATTTATCTATTACATTCCATTGCAAATTTCTTCTGATATTTCGTAAGTTAACAATAGTAGTTGAATGGATAGTTATGGTAACAGATACTTAAATATAATGAGCTCCTTACATTGAAAATTATACTTATTTACATTTGTTGCTACAAATTAAATGCTTTATTAACTTACTAAATTTTATATGGCTTTATATTATCTCAATTAAAAATAGCACTGGTAAGAAAATACTTTACCATAAAAGAACTTTCATAGAGAAAATGTCTCAGCAACATTATTCATAAGTCCTAAGTGCGAAACAACTTAATGTCTATGATCTGGTGAGATAAAAGACACTATTCTTGACTGCCTTTACAGTGAAATATTATTCAGTGGAAAAATAAGGAACTATTGATACAAGCAAAGTAAAAGGAGCCAAATGAAACATGCTACCTGCTTCATGATTTGAATGTATAGTCAGCTACTTGAACAGGTAAATCTTCTAAAAAAGGAGTAATGGAAAAAACAGTGAAGGTTAAACAGCAGGTAAAAATGTTCTTAAACCAATTTTTGCTTATATACACACATTTTGTATTTTTACCTAAAAATCATTGACTCTACACATAGTGAGACATATAAAATAAGCTTCAGCAACATTACAAATATATTCCATTTTAATTAAAATACTAAAGCTCCAAAGATTTTTTTCAAACAAAATACACGCAAACAGTTCGATGATGAGGAAACAGACACATCTGATAAAAAATATTTCTATCAAATATATGAATAATGGAAAACGTAAATTAAAATTACTTGCAGAAGATTCGCTCTCAATCCTCTGGAGACCTTGTTAGGAAAGGGAAAGATTCCAGTCAAAAGGAAACTTTGAGCAGTTTCATTCCCCCTCAGAGGAAAGAGGCTTTTCATTACCCCAGGCAAGATACAGAGTTGAGAAGAAATCAGGCTGTCCTCTTTTGGCCAAAGGAGGCACAGCAGGACTCTGTGTGGCTGCAAACTGTAATAGCCTGAGACTCCAGGCTGGCCCTGGAGGCGCCTTCAGAGAGCAGACTGAGCGAGCGTGTGCTATATTAGCACCAGCTGGACAAGCCTGGACACTAGAAGCTGCCATGCAAGCACTGATCTGGAGTTTCCACAACCAACCTGCTGTGTCAGTTCACTGGTGACAAGCATTCTGAAATATTGCCATATTAAACAGCTAGGTGTGCTATTTTAGTAGCTAACGCAAAGGCAGTTGCATGGCCGGCTTTCAATCTAAAGCAGAGAAGCTGAAGTTACACCAGAGGAATCTCTCCTGGCAAAACAAAGACATTGTCACCTCAAGTGCTTCATGTATGAACCCCAGGAAGAATACTGTCTTAATTAATGAAAAGAGATAATGGAAAGTGTTTAATAAATATGCTGATTGGATCTCCGTTTTCCTCACTAAGCTTTCTAACACTACTTTTGAGGGTAACGTTTCACTTTTAAATTTTTATGTTTTACCAGTTTTACAGGAACAGCATTCACAATGATGTAATAGGTAATCAACAAAGACCAAATATATTGATCTTGACCTGAAAGAGACAGATTTTAAGCATCACATCATGGAGTTAGGATAAATATACTGAGCTTCATTTTTAATACTTTTTATTTATATATGTGTGTATTCTGTTTGGGGATGAGTTTATTGAGTTTATGCATATGAGTGCAGTACCTAGAGAGACTACAAGATGTCTGTGCTGAGAAATGAGCGCAGATCCTCTGTAACTACTCTAACCGAAATGTTAACCACTGAGCCATCTCTGCAGGCCCTGAGACCCTTTTCATGTTTCCTTTTCTTGCAGATAAATCTAGTCTTGGCTAGTCATCCAACTACCAGATAAAATGAGCCACAGTCACACAGCTTACTTTCATGCAAGCATTTGGATTGTTACAGCTATGACTTAGAACATATTTAGCATTCAGCAACATAATCAAACAATCAAACAAGAAAATAAATACTTGGCATTCTTGCCAAATGTTTATAGGTTTGAATACTTTCAAAATCATGTGTTTGGGACCTGAGATTTGTCAAAATTTATAATAACTATAATAATTTTAATTTTTAAATAGTTTTTCTAGAATTTTCTAAATTGATTTGTTTTGCTGCTGTTGATTGAACCCGGGTTCTCACTAAAAACTAAGTTGTACACTGAACCATCAGCCAATTGCTCTTTAATTGACATTTTAAAAATATTTAAAGTATCTAAATTTACTTTATCAAGAACAGTTTTTATTAATCTACAACTGAATTTGAAAATAAAAAAATTATATCTAACTTTTGAAAATATATGTAAAAATGTATTCAAACACAATATTTTACAATTTGAACAGCCCCTTTCTGGGCTAAGTGGAATAGGATGTGCTCAGTCCTGATTTGACTTGAAGCTCCGAGGTGGGTTAATGAGGGGACGAATGCCTTTCCTGATAAGTAGTGGAGGGTAGAGAAAGAAAAGGAAGGGAGGGAAGGACAAGGAGGAGAGAAGGTTGGGGACTATGATTAATATGTAAAGTGAACAACTAAATAAATAAAAAGTTAAAATTTGAACAGCTTGGAACTAACTAAAACCATGATCATATTGACATTATACAATATGTACTATAATGCATGAATTTGTTCCATTTGTGGCATGTAATTAAACTTTTAAACCATCCTATAAATCTGTGGAAAATTAATATTTGATGTTTTAATAGTTTGATAATTTATTGTCCTTGACTTTGTCAGAGTAGCATTTCATAACTATTATGTTAGCATAAATAATGTTTGCATATTTATTTATTATTCAAAAATATGGTAATAATGCTAGGAATTGACAAGAAAACAAGGAAGTTAATTTAATTCTGAAATAATTATTAGAATTAAAAATACAAACGTAGGGTAGCGTGGAGATGGCTCTGTGGTTAGGAACACTGGCAGCTCTCCCTGAAAACCCTGGTTCAATTAGCTCTACTTATATGGCAGCTTACAACTGTCTGTAACTCCAGTTCCAGGGGTCCAGCAGGCACACACAGACATAAATAAAGGTCAGACACCAACGTACATAAAAATAAATAAAATTCTAAAAGGAAAAGGAAAAGAAAAAGAAAGAAAGAAAATGCCTTTGTAAGATCCTGCTGTAGAGAGCTGTCAAGCGTTTTCTTAATTAATGGGAAGCGGCAGCCTATTGGGCATGGTGCCATCCCTGGCCACATGGTCCTATGTTCTATTTTAAAAAAAAAGGCTGAGCAAGCCATAAGGAGCAAGTCAGTAAGCAGCACACACATAAACCTACCTCAGTGGCCTTCACACCAGCTCCTGGCCACCGGTTCCTGCCCTGTGTGAGTTCCTACCCTGACTTCTTTCAATGATGAAATGTGTTGTAAAAGTGAAAGCCATGCAACTAAATTGGGCAAGTCATTGGTTGGCTGGGTGGGTGGGTTGGTGTCTCCCTCCCTTCATTTGAAGTCCTGCATGGCTAGAGGAGGTGGCCACTTCAGGCCTCATAACCCCCCTGCTGGGAGTCTCAGTGTCACTACCATTGATTCCCAGAAGCAGCCCCTAGACCAGAGATATTTCCACCAGCCTATTTCTGTTCTCTCTTCCAGCCCTCTTCCCCAAACCCTACCTCAGATCCCCTCCCCACACCTATTTCCACCCAGTTGTCTCTTCATCTTCTTCAGCAGTATATTTCATTTCACCTTGAGTAAGTTCAAGCATCCTTCCTTTGGCCCTGCTTCTTACTTAGCTTCTTTGGGTCCATGGGTTGTAGGATGGCTAGCCTCTATTTTATGGCTAAATATCTACTTCTAAGGGAGTACATACTGTGAGTGGCTTTCTGAATCTGGGTTATCTCACTCAAGATAATATTTTCAAGTTCCATCAATTTGCTTGCAAATCTCCTTATACCCTTAGTATTCCATTATATAAATGTACCACATTTTCTTTATCCATTTTGCAGTTGATGAATGTCTACATTATTTCTAGTTTCTGACTATTATGAATAAAGCTGCTAAACATGGAAGGGGAAGTATTCCCTGAAACTATTAATAATATTCTTCTGTACTTGCAGACAGGAGGCTAAAATAAAAGTCATCTGGGTGGGTACAGTACCTGATGAAAACATACAGAGACCCACAACCAAACATTAGGCAGAATCTTATGGAAGAGGGGGAGCAAAGAATTATGAAAGACAGAAAGGTCAAGGACACCACAAGGGAACTTACAAAATCAACTATCCTGGTCCGATAGGGGCTCGCAGAAACTGAACCATCAATCAGAAAATGGGACATGGGACAAACATAGGCCCCCCACCATCAAATAGCTAACAGATGTACAGCTTAGTCCTCATATGAGACCTCTAAGAGCAGGAACGGTGCTGCCTCTGACTCTGTGGTCTGCCTTTGTATCCTTTTCCCCTGACTGGACCACCTTGTCCAGCTTCAATAGAAGAAGATGTGTTCAGTCCTATTTGATATGCCAAGGCAGGTTGATACCCATAGGAGTTCTTCCTTCTCTGCAAAGAAAAGGAGGGGGCATAGGAGAAGGGAGAGAGAAGGACTGGGAGGAGAAGAAAAAATGGAAGTTCTGATTGGGACGTACAGTAAATAAACATAATTAATGGGAAATAAGTCTAAAAATAAACACCCCTTCCTCCCAACCATGCTTTTAGTCATGGTGTTTAATCACAGTAGTAACTCCATTGACACCCAACCTGACCCACTTCTAAAATGTACTCCACCAAATATAGCACAAGATGTTTTTCTCATTTATCCTTGGTCTTTTTGTCTCTCTTTCATAAATATGAGATAAAATAATAGTAACACATGTCTTGGATTTTAAAAATAAGAAAAGTAAGACCTATATGTGTTTACCTGTTGTCTTTAAATACAATTCAGTGATTAGAAATTAAAAGAATCACTCCGCCAAAGGAGAAGTAAAAATAGATTCAAAATGACATCCATAATTATTCTCATAAGAAGAGTTCATTATTCTCTACCTGAACTTAAAATTAAGCTGTATTTTAATGTGCCAATATAATGTGTACGTTTTATAGCTCATGAATAAAAACATTTTCTCCTTGGAGGAATTACTCAGTTCATCAATTAATGCTGAGCACTTTATCTAATATTTTCTTAAAACATGGAAAAATTGAGTACTGTTAATTAGTAACTACTTCATTTTCATTTAATAAAATAAAACATAACATACATGTAATATTTTGTGTTTGTAAAGCACATTCCTATCTTATTAAACATTTTATAAATTTAATGCATTCTGTATAATTATCACACTTATTTAATCATATTTATAAATTTAAAAGTATTTCTAGTCCACTGAAAGCGGGAGGTTCTCCAGTTCTCCTCCCCTGCCATCTGCCCATAGCTTATCAAGTCTCATTAGGACTGCCTGGATCCTCTTCCTCTGTGGCCTGGTA
>CM053744.1:82684520-82719599 GCA_028658305.1 Pachyuromys duprasi | reverse complement strand
CAGAGTACATAAAATCATGTGATAAAAGGGGGAGTTAGTAAGACTTGGTGAGGACAAGAGCTCCACAAAGACCAAATAGATCAGGGCACAGGGGTCTTTTATGAGACTGTTTCTCCAGCCAAGGACCATGTATGGATATAACCTATAACCCCTGCTCGGATGTGGCCCATGGTAGCTCAGTATCCAACTAGGTATCCTAGTAAGGGGAACAGGGACTATTTCTATCATGATCTCAATGGCTGGCTCTTTGACACTCCCCACTCCAGAGGGAGGAGCAGCCTAGATAGATCCTAGAAGAGGACATTGCAGCCAGCCCTGAAGAGACATAATAAGCTAGGGTCAGATGGAAGGGAAGGAGGTCCTCCCCTATTAGTGGACTTGGAGCGGGGCAGGGAGGAGATGAAGGACAGATGGGGAGAGTGGGAGGGATTGAGGGAGGGGGCTATGGCTGGGATACAAAATACATAACCTTTGATTAATATAAAAATAAATTATTTAATAATAAAAAATAATTAAATGAAATAAATAAATTTGTAGATTTAAAATGAAAATTTGCAAAATGATTTGTGTCTGTTTCTTTCTAAGGAACTGTTTTTCTCTAAGCTTTCCTTTTTAATTTAATAACACCCAGCTCAATATCAGACTCTGTAGAACTGATATTCATTGCTGCACAAAAATATAAGAGCTATGTTTATCTCAATTAAATTTGTAAAAGATAAGGGAGACTTGATATATGTCTCAGCAAGTAACATAATTGCTTTACAATTATGGACATCTGAGTTAAGATCAACAGAAACCCATAGATTTTATACAATGTAATGTATGTTTTCACACTGCCATACGCATGGCAGCTAGAAACTTAAACAAGATAATCATCAGAAGTTGTTGTCTAGACACCGTAGTGTAAGCAGTGATGATTCTGTCTAAAAGAAGCAGGTGAAAAAGATGGATAGCATAGGTAGTCATCTTACCTCCAAATATGTACATTGGTATGCACACACATACATACACACACACACACACACACACACAAGGGGGAGAGAAAGAGAAAGAGGGAGAAGGAAAGGGAAATGGAGAGGGAGAGGGAAAGGGAGGAAAGAGACAGACAGGCAGACAGAAATAATTACTAGGAAAAATATGTTCCTCCAGATGGAAGGCAACCATGTAAAAATAACCAGTAAATTCTCCTGCTATTTTTGACGATATGATGATATACACTATTCAAAATCATGACAATACTCATTTTAAATTACCAAAACCAAGATGGACACATGCCAAACCTCATATTTGATATGAGGATCATTTAAAGGACAAACTCCATAAGTGATAGAGAAATCAGTTATGTAACCAAATTATAAGCAGTACATAGTATCTTCTGAATTTTTAAAATGACCTTCACCTCTTACTTGAAGCTTACAAAATCTGTGAATAAAAATCACACAGCCCACAAATGGAAAGTGACGGCAGGAACGCCAGTCTTCTGGTGGTGGCTAGCCTCTGAAATGACTCTCACTGATTGTCTTTCTCTTTGCAGGTAAATGTATACTCCTACCACAATATTTTATTTCTGGCTTGAGGGAATCAATAAAATATAACAGGAATGAAAAATATTACTTGTAAGGCTAATTTATAGTAGACATTAAAGTTTCTTTCTTCTTTTGTTAATCACTCATCCATGTGCTGTATCACAAACACAGTAAGTTCCATGAAGAGGCTCACATGGCAGTGACTGATGTTCCCACCAATAGCCACATGAGTGGCTATTTTGAAAGCAGGTTCTCCAGCCACCATCAATAGATTACATGTCAAAAGGCCTACAAAGTCTCTTATAAATGACCTTTCACTGAAATCACTCAGCTGAGAGTGAATTTGTGACCCAGAAAATTTATAAGAAACTCAATATTTATTAATTTTTTATTAATTCTTGGGATTAAATTATGGAGTAAAAAGTCATTTATCTAAATGAATGTGTTACACACTAGTTTTATGTTCCTCTGGTGATCTCTGAGGATGAATCTTTACCATGTGTCAGATGATTGCTGCCTGTTCATGCCAAAATGTTAGATACTCATTTTTTTTTCAAGAACTTCTAACATCCAATGCTGCAAGAACTGCAGCAACTTCAGACATTCTGATTTTCCTAGAGCAGCAAAGCCAGCTACACAAATAGTATTAATGTGGATGACAAGCCACATTATAGTTTAAGTGTTTACCTGTAAAAACAGGGCTGTGACCACCGGTGAATAATTCATTGGTGTGATTTGGATGTCATTTTGACCTTTACCTTTTCATTATTCTTGCCAGTTTTCTAGTCTATGAACAGAATTCAAGTAATTCTGTAGATAACAACTGTTACTGTACCTGTGGATGCAGTAATAAATCAATGAAATATTCAGTGAATTAATACATGAAGATGTTTATTTCGTCTCAACTCAACATCTTACAAATGGTTTCAATAAAGAACAGTAGATGGTTTAGGCTGCTTTTTACCTGAAATCTACACCACCCTCAAAGATCTATCAGTTTCTGAAGTTAGAGCGAATAAAAACAGTTAATAAAGGAGTTGCATCACTTCGAACAGATTTTTAATTGACACACATAACTCCTACTGGCACATCTTTTAAAAAAAAGTTTAAGTAATTTATTTATTTATCACAGGTTATATACTTTGTATCCCAGCCGTAGCCCTCTCCCTCATTCCCTCCCACTATCCCCATCCCTCCCTCATCTTCTCCCTGCCCCCTCCAAGTCCACTGATGGGGAGGACCTCCTCCCTCCCATCTGGCCCTAGCTTATCATGGTTCTTCAGGGCTGGCTGCAATGTCCTCTTCTTGGATCTACTTAGGCTGCTCTTCCCTCCGGGTGGGGTTGGGGGACAGTTGATAAACCAACCACTGAGTTCATGACAGAAATAGTCCCTGTTCCCCTTACTAGGGTTCCCAGTTGGGTACTGAGCTACCATGGGCCACATCCAAGCAGGGGTTATAGTTTGTATCCATACATGGTCCTTGGTTGAAGAAACAGTCTCATAGAAGACCGCTGTGTGCTGATCTATTTGATCTTTGTGGAGCTCTTGTCTTCAACAAGTCTTACTAACTCCCCCTTTTTTCATATGATTCCTTGCACACTGGCGATGGTTGTGAGTCTTAATATCTGCTTTGATACATTGCTAGTTAGAGTCTTTCAGAGGCCCTCTTTGATAGGCTTCTGTCCTGTTGCTTGTTTTCTCCTACATTCAATGTCTATCCCATTTGTCCATCTAAGCGAGGATTCTTCAACCCACCCTGGGTCCTCCTTCTTGATTATTTTCCCTAGGTGTATAAATTTCAACATGTCCATCCTATCCTATAAGTCTATATAAGTGAGTATATACCAAGTATTTCTGTTTTTGGGATATCTCACTCAGGATGATCGTTTCCAGGTCCCACCATTTGCCGGCAAATTTCATGATTTCCTCATTTTTAATTGCTGAGTAGTATTCCATTGTGTAAAAGTACCATAATTTCTGTATCCATTCCTCGAGTGAGGGACATCTGGGTTGTTTCCAGGTTCTGGCTATTACAAATAAAGCAGCTTCAAACATAGTTGAGCAAATGTCCTTGTTGTGTACTTGAGCATCTTTTGGATATATTCCTAAGAGTGATATAGGTGGGTCTTGAGGAATCACTATTCCTAATTGTCTAAGAAAGCATCAAATTGACTTCCAGAGTAGTTGTACAAGTTTGCAATTCCACCAGCAATGGAAGAATGTTCCCCTTTCTCCACAACCTCTTCAGCATGTGTTGTCACTTGAATTTTTGATCTTAGCCATTCTGGTAGTTGTAAGGTGAAATCTCAGGGTCATTTATTTGCATCTCCCTGATGGCTAAGGACGTTGAGCATTTCTTTAAGTGTTTTTCTGCCATTCTACAATCCTCTACAGAGAGTTCTCTTTTTAGCTCCATACCCCATTTCTTAATTGGATTACTTAATTTGTTGCTTTTTAACTTCTTGAGTTTTTATATATACTAGATATTAGCCCTCTGTCCTACTGGCACATCTTAATGACACCCAGACTCATGATTCACTTGGAAGCATGGATGAAAGAAGATGTAGAGCATAAATCACAGTAGTTCGACAGGAAGAATAAAAATAGAACATATCCAATAGAACATGATAACAAACTATTTTCAATATATGTCCATGTCTATCACACTAAACTATGATTTTATTTAAGCAAGTTTTTTCTGGTTATATTCCTCAGAATAAGATGCCTTGAAAGTAAGACTCTTATGTCCTGCATACTTGATCAAAATCAGTATATAATTTCAACAGTTAATGTAAATAAAATTTAGTTAACAGTTTTTACATTACCTATATTATTTTGTAGATTGTAAATAGGTTGTTTATGAGTGATCTATTGTGTAAATTGTACCACAATATCTGTATCGATTCTAGGTTCTGGCTATTACAAATAAAGCTGCTACAAACATGGTTGAGCAAATGTCCTTGTTGTGTACTTGAGCATCTTTCGGCTATATGCCTAGGAGTGATATAGCTGGATCTTGAGGTAGCACTATTCCTAATTTTCTGAGAAAGTGACAGAACAATTTCCAAAGTGGTTGTATAAGTTTACATTCCCAAGAGTAATGGAGGATGGTTCCTCTTTCTCCACACCCTCTCTAGCATATGTTGTCACTTGAGTTTTGGACCTTAGCCATTCTGAAGGGTATAAGGTGAAACCTCAGGATATATACTCTCTTATAAATAGATATTAGACATATAAGATAATCATGCTAAAATATGTACAACTCAAAAACCTAAGCAAGAAGAGGACCATGAGAATTTGCTCAAACTTCATTCAGAAAAGCAAACTAGATAGACATCAGAAGCAGGTGAAAAACAAGGAACAATACAGAAGCTTACTACAGAGGGCCTCTGAAAGACTCTACCCAGCAGTGTATTAAAGCAGATGCTGAGCCAAACTTGGGGCAGGGAATCTTATGAAAGAAGGGGGAGAAAGACCTGGAAGGGTATGGAGAGCCACAAGGAGAATAACATAAGCAAAAAAAAAAAAATCTGGGCCTAGGGATCTTTGTTGAGACTGATACTCCAATCAAGGACCATTCAGGGATATAACCAGAACCACTACAAAGAGGCAGCCCATGGCAGCTCAGTCTCCAAATGGGCTCTCTGGTAAGGGAATGGGGGCTGTCTCAGATAATGAACTCAGTGGCTGCCTCTGTAATCACCTCTTCCTGAGTGGGGAACAGCCTTACCAGGCCACAGAGGAATTCTGTGAAAGACAATCCTATAAGACCTGATAGGCTATGGGCAGATGGAAGAGGAGGAGGTCCTCCACTATCAGTGGAATGAAGAAGAGGCATGGGAGGAAATGAGGGAAGGAGGGAGGGAGGGTGATTGGGAGAGTAAGAGGATGAAACTACTGTTGGAATACAAAGTTAATAAATTGTAATAAATAAAAAATTATATTTAAAAAAAACAGCCACAACCATGACTTACTGCAAGCAGGGAAACAGACTCATCAAGGTGAACGGAAGTCCCCTGGAGACTGTCAAGCCGCACACTCTGCAGTAAAGTTACTGGAGCCAGTTCTGCTTTGGGGCAAGGAGCAATTTGCTGGTGTGGACATCTGGGTTTGTGAGAAGGGTGGTGGTCATGTGGCTCAAATTTATGCTATCCGATAGTCTATCTCCAAAGCTCTGATTGCTTATTACCAAAAGTATGTCGAGGAAGCCTCTAAGGAGATCAAAGATATCCTCAACCGGTATGTTTGGAAGCTGCTTGTTGCTGACCCCTGTAGCTGTGAGTCCAAAGAGTTCGGAGGTCCTGGTGCCTGTGCTTGATATCAGAAATCCTACAATAACCTCATCTCAAGGATTAGGGTTAACTTTGTAACAAACACCCTAGGTTTTCTTAAAAATACAAATACCATATATTCTATTGTTTTCTACAGATCTTTAATCTCACTTATATATTCATATGAAACAAAAGGAAGAAACAAACTAATTGGAGGAAGTGAGGGGGGAACGGAGCTCATCCAAGGAAAATCTGTTAAATTATATGGTCCATTTGCAGGAAAGGAATGCTGTTATATTCAATCCTAACATGACTGGATGGTTTTTAAAAATCCCATAAAGTGCAGAAATAGTATAATTAAAAGCTCCATCAAGAAATACAAATGCCATCTATCCCTATCCATGACCAACTCTAGTAACTAACTTAAATGACCTTTGACTTTGTGTTCACACAAAAGTGCTTGCTACCTGAGACATATGTATGGCTTAATTTGTAGTGTTCCCTTATATTTCTTCCCTTAACTTTTCCTTATATTTATGGACTACCAGCTAGAAAAAAATTAAAAGACATGTAATAGGACAGAAGAGAGTTGTTAAGAACATTTGGCATTCTTCTAAAGGACTTGGGTTTGGTTGTCAGCACATCATAACCATGTGTAAGTTCAGCACCAGGGAATCTAAGCCTGCAACTCAACAGGCACCTGTACTCAAGTACACACATCCACATACTGGAACATATACATAAACACTTTAAAATGAAATCTTAAAAAAGCGTGATATACTGACAATAGATCATCATTACCATTAAGAGTTTCTAAATAATTACTAAATAAAGTTACTAAATGTTAAAGTTTATGACGCTTTTGGTCAATACCCTTGCAAGAGACAGATCTCTTAAATATGTCTCACCAGTCACTGCAATGTTGTATTAGAATCAACGAAAATATAAAATTTCTATCTAAATTAGGCTATGTCTAGAGATGTTTGAACCCTGATTATGTTTTAGAAAGCATTGCTCATTCACTGTGTTATTTGTTTTTCCTGTGACCAAATACCTGAAAAAATAATAAATGTAACTAGGAAAGAATTTGTCCTGGCTCATATCTCAGAGAAACATGCTCCAACATGGTGCATCAGATTGTTGGTCACCTTTCATCTGCCAGGGAGCAAGGACAAGAAAGTAAGTAGGATAGGGTTATTGAACTTCAAAATCTCTCTCCAGTAACTATTTACCACCAGTGGCTTCCCATTTGTGAAAGTTCCATAGCTTTTGAAACAAAGCCACCTATTATCAATCACAGAAATATGTGTAAGAATCTGTGGGAATGTTTCACATTCATACAACAGCAGGACACTAATATGTATGATCTCCTCTAGGGATCACTATAAAGCCAAAGGAAGTCTAAGGCAAAATGGTCCTGTCATCTGAGCAGGGGTTGAAGGTTCCTCTCTATCATGGTCTTTGTTTGACATATCAGCCATTCCCCTGGGGCCCAGGATTTTTGGCTTTGCTGTAGCTCCTGGTCCTTCTATCTCTACCTTCTTCCCTAAGACTTCCTGGCCTCTGCCCAAAGTTTGGCTGTGAGTCTCTGCATCTGTTTCGATCCCCGTCTAGGTGGAGTCTTTTAGAGGACATCTGTGCCATCCTGTTCCCTCTCTTCTACCACTTCTGCTTTTATCTTGTTTTCCCTTCTCAATGAGAATTAAGCATCTTGCCTAGGGTCCTCCTTGTTGTTAGCTACTTTAGTTCTGTAGATTTTAGTGTTGTTGATTATTAATGATTTAAATTGACTTATGTTTTAGTTAAACAGTGGTTATTCCTAAACCAGCTATATAACCAAATCACCACACAGAGATTAGGATTTATTTAATTAATCTAGAGCACAATGCTAGGAAATAGTTACTCCATCCTAAACCTCCAAGTCCGGATAATTTCCTCCCATTCAGATTTCCCACATTATTCTTGCTTTTAGTCATTTCTTAGGTCTGGTTCATCGCTCCTCATGGTTCAAAGTCTTCTCCTCTCTGATCTCTATTCTCCAACTCCTCCCACTTGCTTCCTTATCCTCCCTTCCAGACCAGGTTTCCCACCTTACTCTCTCCATTGCTCAACATTGGATGGTTGTTTTATTGAAAATACGGAGAACAAATGGTGGCATTTTTACACAAACTTGAGAAAAACATCACAATGCAATGTGTGGATTGAAAGCAGATAGTGGGGTAGAGAAATCAGCATTTGAATAAACAAGGGTAAATTGTATACATTCCACAAAAACATTATCTGACAATGTTTATACAATATTATATGGCTAATATCCACTTACATATGAGTATATACCATGCATGTATTTCTGCATCTGGGTTAGCTCATTCAGGATGATATTTTCTAGTTCCATCCATTTGCCTGTGAGTTTCATGATTTTCTATTTTAATAGCTAAGAAGTACTCCATTGTGTCAAAGTACCACAATTTCTGTAGGACATTTCTGTATTCTGAAGGACATCTAGGTTCTTTCCAGATTCTGGCTATTATGAATAAAGCTGCTGTACACATAGTTGATTAAATGTCCTTGATTTATGGTTTAGCATCTTTAGGATATATGCGCAGAAGTGGCATAGCTGGATCTTCAGGTAGCATTACTCCCAGTTTTCTGGGAAGCGCCAGATTGACAGCTCAGTAACCATGTGGGTGTCCTAGTAAGGGGAAAAGAGATAGCCTCATACATGAACTTGTTGCCTGCTCCTTGGTCACTTCTCCCTGGTTTTAGCGACCAAGCCAGCCCACAGAGGAATAGGATCCAGGCAGTGCTGGTGGGACCTGGTAGGCTAGGGTCACAATAGGGAAGAAAACTGCCCCTATTGGTGGACTAGGGAAAGGGAATAGGGAAGAAATGGGGGGGGTAGTAGCACAGGAAGGTGATGAGGGAAGGGACTACAACCTGGATACAAAGTGAAAAAAATATAAATAACAATAATAATAATTGGTCCTATACATGCAAATTTACAAATGTGATTTATTCCAAAGCAACTTTCAATCTCAGATTATGCAAACACTTGTATCTGTTAGGAAAAAGTGACAATGTATATGTAATATCATGACACCATATACATATATGTATATATATATGTAATTAATATAAATATGCTCCATATTAAGATGTTTCTTTCCATTTCTTCTTTACATTAAAGGAAATTCAATAAGCTTCCTATTTTGTTAAATTGTTCTTTATAAGTGTTCCTCATGATTGTGAGATGTCTTTCATAGGAACACATTATAAATACACATATTGTATTCACTTCAACAAAAGACTAAGGAAATAAAAAAGTGAAATTTTATCTATAAAGAGCAAGAGTCTTCAGGAAGTACAAGGCCTATTTCTTTCTTCATAGACTTGTCCTAAACTTTGGCTTTATTGTGAACATTAAACTGAAAGATAACTTAGAGGGATTATGTGAATAAAATAAAAACTAGACAAATATTAGGTGGTAGTTTATGGTGCAGAAACACTTTAAGCTAGCCTTCCTCTAAGTGACACATTTATACACTATTCTCAGGTCTGTCAAAAGCAAACATTTCTGTCTCCTTCATAAGATCAAGAAAGCTAAAATCCCAACATTAAGACAGGAAAGGTTTATAAGTTCTACCCTTAACTGAGAAGATACTGGAAATTTATGGCTTCTAGGAAAGGAAGTAAGTTTCCTTCAGGGATATGACCCCTGAAAGGCTACCTGTGCTCAAGTATATGGTCCGAAATGGTTCTATGCACATCCCATACAGTCACCAGTAAGCGTTCTCAATGGTAGGGGAAGAGAGCAAGAGGGGGGTGGAAGAGAGAAAGAGCAAGAGAGAGAACATGATAAGAAGCTAGGAGAGAAAAAACAAATAAATAGGAAACAATTATATGAAAAGGAATGGGAGGGCTGAATTGGATCAAAGATCATTATAAATATATTTATTATATTACATATATATGACATTTTCCAAAATGCACTAGTAAAAACATTATTTAGTAGTAAATAACTGAGAAATATTAATATTGTTTAAAATTATTATTTGGCTAGAGGAAAATAGCAATAAAATGGTGCTTAATGGCATTCTTCTGTACCCATAGTTTAGTATCTTGTTCAGCCATCATCACAGAAGCTTCCTCTTGCAGTAGATGGGACTTAATAATAAGAATTACAAGTGGACAATGTGAAGAGTGAGAGACCATAGAACAATCAATCCTATGCCTTCCCTCTCAAGGCTTGGTAAACTCTTCAAAAGAAGGCAGCTCAGCATTCAAGTGGGTTGCCCAGTAAGGGAACAGTGACTGTCTCTGGCATGAACTCAGTGGCTGGCTCTTTGATCACCTCCTCCTGATGGGGGAACAGCCTTACCAGGCCACAGAGGAATACTGTGAAAGACAATCCTGATGAGACATGATAGGCTAGGGTCAGATGGAAGGGGAGGAGGACCTCCTCTATCAGTGAACTTGGAAAGGGACATGGGAGGAGATGAATGAGAGACGGTGGGATGGGGAGGGCCTGAGGAAGGGGGTTCCAGCTGGGATACAAGTGAACAAGCTGTAACTAATATAAAAAATAAAAATTTAATTAAAAATTATAAGAATAATGGCAAAAATAACAATAATAATAAAGATGCAGGATGTCATACTCAAAGATGAAAGAAATGTAAAGGCTTTCTACTGCAATAAAGCTTTACGGAAGACAAAAAAAAAAGGACGAGGAGGTAGAAAGATGATAAAACCTGTGGGGAGTGGAATGAATGACACCAAGGAAACAGTTTCTTCCATAGAATACAGGGTTGCTATACATATGAACTCACATATACCATGGCAGCATGCGTAGGGCCTGCAAAGGTTCAAACTAAACAGAGTCTTAGCTCAGAGAGGGGAAGAAGACATTCACTTCCATTCATAACTAAAATACTATCTCCAAGTGACAACTGCTTGAAAAGGAACATTGCATTTTCTCCAGTTGAGTTCACTGAGTGTACAAACCACATTTAAGGTCAGGCCTCATGCACTACAATAGACAGTCAACACAAAGAACTCAGCAGGGTTTTAGGAGATGTTTTTGTTTCATATTGCTTTGTTTGAACTTTAAAAAAAAATTACTGGTATTTTGCTTGTATATTATGCTTCCCAATTTTGTGTTTTTGTGTGGTCGCTGTGTGCGTCCCACGCTTTTATTTTATTTTATTTATTTTTTTTTTTTTTACTTTCTTTTCCTGGTTTATTTACTGAAGAGGGAGAGAAAGAGAGAGAGAAACCAGAGTTCAGTGATGGGAAGGTACAGAGAATCTTGGAGGAGATGAGGGAGGCAACAATGATCAGTATATGTTATATGAAAATATTTTGTTTTCAGAAACAGAAAGTTATTTTAAAGATATAATAGCTATATAAAATACACATACCGTATCTACACAAAAATCTACACAATACATGTCTATGACTTATACTAATATTCATTCCTATTTTTTTGTTTTTGTTTTTGTTTTGTTTTGTTGTAGCAAGGGCTATCTTCAAAGAACATAAGTGACCAAATACCTTAAATACCTCATTGGACAATGGAGGAATCTGACTTGGACACAAAGACGGATACAGAGAACAAAGGGTTCTCTGCTAAATATTAAATCTTCTAGGAAACCAAAGCTTTCCTATCCTTCCCATGTATCCTCAGATAGTATCAGGAAGTTATAAACTTTGTTTAACTTCACAGATGGGGGTCCTAGCAGTGAAAATCTTAAGAAGTCTATAAATTATCCTGACAAGGAGAAAATTATATCAATGTCATAAGATATCAACTAGGTGTCTTCAAAACAATTCAGTTACTGTAAATATCACAATATGATATGAATTATTGGGGAGAAAGGGAAAAATTGAGCATATTTTCACATTTTCAGATTCTAGCACACAAAAGAGTTTTAATTTATTTATAGAATCTTTTTTTTTAATTTTAAAATTTTAGTAATTGTCTCCATCCTAAAGAGTTACTGTGAATTCAAGGGAGCTAAAAAGATATGAAAAATAAGATAGGTGGATTAGGTTAAATAACATCCTGGGACAATTCATATTCATGATATTTACATGATGCTTATAATAATTCTAATATTATTGTATCAATATCAGTTTTTTCCTTACATTATATTGTAGTTGTCTTCGAACTTATCTTGGAAAGGTAACTATCAGACATATAAGGTTATAATAAATTTTAAAATTTTTCATAATTAAAAATTCTGAATTTGTTTCAAATTAAATAATTGAAAAACTCATATTGTAAAAATACAATGAAATTGACAATATTTTTGTTAATATATCATATAACTGTACAATGATTAACTTGTTCACTTTTTTCTAAAAATTATTATTATTTATCTATTTAATTTTTTAAATTTATTTACTTTCTATCTCGGTTGTACCCCTCCCTCATCTCCTCCTGGTCCCACCCTTCCTCCTTCCCCCTCCCCTTTTGCTCTCCCTTAGTACACTGATAGCAGAAGTCTTCCTCCTCTATTCTCTGACCTTAGCCTATCAGGACCCATCAGGACTGCCTGGATCTTCTTCCTCTGTCGGCTGGCTAAGTCACCACACCAGGGAGAAATGATCAAGGAGCAGCAGACAACCAAGTTCATGTCAAAGACTGTTTCTTCTCCCCTTAGGAGAGGACCAACATGGAAACTGACCTGTCTATGGGCTATCTGAGCAGGTGTCTATGTCCTCTCTATGCAAGGTTTTTTGTTGATGCATTACTCTCTGCAGTCCCCCCTGAGACCTGCTTTCCTGCTGTTGTTTTTTTGTTGGTCTCCTTGTATGGCTCCTGTCCCCTCTGTGTCCTTTTATAGCCCTCTTCTTCCATAAGACTCCAGGCACTCTATCCAAAGTTTGCCTGTGAGTCACTGCATCTGCTTTGATCCCAAGCTGGTGGAGTCTTTTAGAGGACATCTATGGTAAGCTCTAGTCCTGTTCCTTCTCTTCTACTGTGTCCTGTGTTGATCCTGTTTTCCCATCTGAACGAGAATCTCCATCTTCCCTAGGGTCTTCTTTGTTGTTCAGCTTCTTTAGGTCTGTGGATTTTAGTATGTTTATCTTGTATTATATGGCTAACATCCACTTATAAATGAGTATATACCATGCATGTCTTTCTGCTTCTGGGTTACCTCACTCATTTTATATAGGGGTGTTTTATCTGCATTTAGACCTGTATTCCAGAAGAGGGCTTCATATGTCATTATAGATGGTTGAGCCACCATGTTGTTTCAGGAATTGAACTCAGGACCTCTGAAAGAGCAACCAGTGCTCTTAACCATTAACCGATACCACCAACTTCCACATAGTTCTTTTTATATTTGTACTTTTAAAATTTTAGGTAGTCATGAAATTGTGAGGGAAATTTTGAGATTTCTTTTTTTTTTATTCTTTTTAGTTTTTAGTTGAGATGAAAAACACTATTTTTTGAAGCCCAGACATGATAGTAGGTTGTTTTGTTATTATTATTGTTGTTGTTGCTTTTATTTTGTTTTATTATAGAACTACAATATTCTATTCTCTGGGATTATTAACTCCATAAAATATGCTAAATTCTCATTACAAGTCTAAAAGTTTCTGAATGTACCCTGTAGTTTTCTAAGGTTTTAATTAAGTATATCCTAAAATTTCAGAATTTCCACTTTAATAATGTTAAATTAATAACATGAACTGCTTTGGGAACTTCTGGATAAGAGATAGTAAGATAGATATGTTCAACTGGACTTAAAAACACAAACAATGACCAGAATGGATTTGACCTTTTAATGAATTGGCTGATGACTGTCATGTTGTTTGAGACCAGCAGATTAAAAGTACAAAGATGTAAAACAGTGTGAAATTCTTCACTTTTAACTCTAAGGGACAATGAACAAAGATGAAGCCTATGTATGCATAATAATTTTAAATATTTTATTTCCATGAATGATGAAAGCAATTGTTTTTTCTTAATACAAATTGTACAAGTAATAAAAGTCCCCATTATAAGCAATGTTTCAGCCATCCTAGGGCATAGCAATCAAAAAACATAGTGTATAAAAATCAGCTACATATTTTAACTTTAAAAATTGCTCACTCTCCCTTTCAAATACTAACTTCTGAAATATGAGGAGATAGGGTGCCTTCAGCGTGATATGGCGGTTCAGTCTTCATGGGGGTATCCTAGTAAGGGGAGTAAGGGCAGTCTCTGTCATGAACTCAGCTTCTAGATCTTTGATCACCTCCCTCTAGCAAGATGGCTTTACTTGGCCACAGAGAAAGATGATCCAAACAGTTCGGATGAGGCCTGATATGCTAAGGTCAGATAATAATAGTAATTATTATTATTATTAGTTACTCAGTCTCACTTAGTAATATCATTAATTTGCTGGTTATATCCAGTGGCCACAATGGAAAGCCAGAATGATGCTGCCTTTGGTTAGGATGGCAGAAAATTCTTTGCTAATAATATTCTGAGTTAGTATTTATTTCTCCACTTCCTCTTTAGACATGTACATAATTTGCTTTAGTCCACATGCTCTGACAGAGCATTTTAAATAATTTCTGAAGCTGGGTCTAAAGAAGTTTTTCATTTTTACCTGGCGGTACTCCAGGTAAAACTCCAGTGAAAACTATTGTGTTATAAAAATTAAAGAGGTTTTGAGAAGCCACACACATGAGAACTCTATCTTCCTTAGCAGGGTCAGTATAACTCCAGCTAGAGATGGGAGGAAGCCATCTTGGATGTCTCAGCACAGTAAAGCTTGTGTGAGAGAATGATTTGGAAATTTTCTTTCTTTTAAAATAGATTTTCTGATTCATTTAGTGAAGAATATTCTTCACCTGGAAGAACTATCCTCTAGTACTTCATGGCAAAACAAAATGATCATTAATGGCATGATGAGGGAACACACAGGCATTTATCAGCTAAGCAGGTCCACCTATGAATAGCAGCTAAGAAAAGTTTCAGACAAGCTGTCCTACTTAGACATTTACTTGTGACATTGCAGTTTTTTTTTTCATTCTTGGCAAAGAGTGGGAGCTGCTCTAGGAAATACAATCATTATATGGGTAGGTAGATTTTTTTTTCCTTTCACTGAATATAAAATCTATGAAGTATGGAAATATATATGAAATATACATGAAAAATTATATAAAGTATGGAAAGTAAACTTTAAGAAAATTAAATCATTACTTGATTAGAGCTTTGATAGCCAAATAAGTGGAACACATACACTATATTAGAAATTTATTAAGTTTTCAACAATTTTAAAATTATTTTGACCTCATCATCTGTCAAAGCTTCAGGTGTTTTATTTTGATAATAATGAACACACTAATCATCTTTTAACTTGCTATTTATCGACTTAGTCAGATATTAATTACTTTTATTCTTACATTTGTAGGTGCTGAGACACAGAGACATTTAAATATGATTTACATGCTTATGTAATGTATTATGTATTTCCTTCCTTTCTGCTCCATCTCTTAACAAATAGGCAGCATCTATATATATTACTTTTTGAAATATTAAGGTCCATTTTCTACTTATTTATGTGTATGTGGGAAGGGCTGCACTGTATACAAGTACAGGAGTTCAGTGAGGCCAGAAGTATCAGATACCTGGAACTGGATTTATTGGTGTTAGCCACTCAACATAGGTTATATGAATGGGACTCAGATCCTTTGTCAAGGCCAAGGACCCTTCTTCTCTGGGCTTCCAGTATGTACCAAAGAGAAGCTGAACTACCCTTGAGAACCAAAACCACTACTGAATTTCTTAGATTAGCTAGCCCACAGCCTGTAGACCACTGTTATACATCTCAACCTAATAAATTTATTTGTTTATAATAACTGTATATTATTATTCTGTTTATTTGTTTATTCATTCATTCATTGAGTCATTTGCTATCAACTTTACACTTAGTCCTAAATAATTTTATTGTAAATACATACAGTCATGGGGTATTTGGGGCTGATAATAAGTAATTAGTAGTAATTGATTATAATTATTGGGAGGAATTTTCCTGTGCTAAAATTCTAATAGGGTGCTCCATTTTTATTTCTTATGAATTAATCTTTCTCCTGTTAGGCTAGGGTCAGAGGGAAGGGGAAGAGGACTTCCCCCATCAGTGGACTTTGAGGGGGAGAAGAGGGAGGGAGGGTAGGATTGGGAGGGGAAGAGGAAGGGGGATACAGCTGGGATCCAAAGTGAATAAATTGTAATTAATAAAAATAAAATATTATAAAAAGAATCACTTCTTTAATTGACTAATTTTGTTTAGCAGATTATTTCTTCATCTCCTTTTCCAGTTAGGTTTCAAATGAAAATTATTTCAACAAACAAAAATAACCTCTTGTGATGAAATAGCTCACTACCATTTGAGTATCTACAACAGTGAATGCATAACCTGCAAATGTCTATTAGAAAAAAAATCACCTAATACTCTTCAGTGAGAATCTGAAAATATTAATATTTAAAACAAGGTGAGCAATACTACTCAGCTTAATGTTTAGCTCTTTGAACCCTTTTCAGTATTTTTTCTGGCACATATTTTTAGTTTAATCACAATGTGGCTTGAGATGATATTTCTGTTATTTTAAATTAATTTAATTCTGGCTAATATCTGAGAAAACAGTTATAGTGAATGCTGCCTATGACCTTCAAAAGCATGAATATTCTATAAAATTGTAGTATAAAATTAGCTCAATGCCAATTATGTCAAATAAATTGACGGTATTTTTAAGTTCAGTTATCTTCCTGCATACATTTACACCTAGACCTGTCCAGCATAAACAGAAAGATTTTCAAACTCCAAAGTAAACAAAAGGCTCATCTATTTTATTGCTCTCCCATTTTCTTGCTTCATCTATTTTATGCTCAGTTTGCTAAGAAAATAGAGAATAAGATTTATGCTTTCTTTGAAATAACACCAATATTGCTATTATTATTATTTTGTAGAAGAAAATAATTAATCAAGTAATTAATATTTGGATAAAATATTATTTTGAGGGAATCATAAACACTAGAAGTGAAGTATTAGAATTCCATGCATATATGTTTTATGCTTTGGTCAATCAACCTCTCAGCCTCTACTATTCAAATATTTCCCTAATTTTGTAACTACTTTTACCTACCAACTTTATGTTCATTTGATTTAATCCTACCTGATCACTTAGTACACCAGAGAGTGCATATCACACACACACCCTACAGGTCCAAATCTTAAACCAAAAAACAAATTAGCAAGTTGAATTAGATATGTATAAAATGAAAGCTACTCCATAAACAAAGGTTGGACTACTTAGTACGTGAGGTTTTTCCAGTGCTTGAAAAGTATTAATTGTAATTTATCAAAGTAATAGATCAAATGAAAGCAAGTGGTGGCATCATATGGATGAATAACAAAAAACATTTAATAAAATCATATATTAACTCATGATAAAATGAAGTACCAAATTAATCACAGCTGGTCTGGTGAAGGACCTACCATGTTTACAATGTCGCACAAAATCTGCCGCACATGTCTTTGTGAAAAAGCCTGTGCAGATGCACAGCAATGTATACTCTCTTACTATTCATGTGCTACCAAACTAGAAAGTCCTAAGTCATATGATAAGATAGAAAAAGGTTTTATTTTAAAGCATAAGGATTTAGAATAAAGTAATATCATTGTCACTTATATGTGCATGGAATTTATAAGATTCTTTGGATTAATTATAAAGAATTAATAACAAATCATGCTGGAATTATTAATTGACATGAGTGATGGTGTAATATTCAAGATCAATGCACAAATGTGAATCTTCTTTCAGACATACAGAAAGTCACATTTTAAATAAAAATTATAAGAACATTGATAGCAGCACAACCACAAGTATGAAATAATTAGGTTTCCACCAAGGAAGTATGTACAATGACCTATTTTTTAAAAGATACAAAATCTGAATTTGTTTCAATTTACTGTGTCTCAAGGCTGTGCTTTAATTTGTACTATTCATGTACCCTTTTCCAGTTCTTTTTCTGTGTTTCTCAATTATTTCTTCCTTTGTATTACTTTAATTTAAATAGTTTAAGTTGTTAGATCCCCACAGTTTGATTCTAAACATGTTTTTTTTTCTTTTCATTCCATATATCCTTACTGGTTGTTTTCCACTTATAACACTTTACATAAGTTTTATCTTTTGAATGTTTTGTAGTTGCTTCATACTCTGATATGCATTTTCATCTACTTACAGAATTTTTTTGTTATGATCACCCCAATGTTGTTTGTTCATAGTACACCTAGTTTCTTCTTCTTCTTCTTCTTCTTCTTCTTCTTCTTCTTCTTCTTCCTCTTCTTCTTCTTCTTCTTCTAGTCCTGAGCCTACTTTTATTGCCTCTATTCTAATTTTACAATTACCTTCAAAATAATTGGCTCTGTTTTCTGGCTTAATTCATATCTTGTTTTTTTTTGCATTCATTTTAATTGATGGATATTCTTTAGCCATAATTGTCAATTTATTTTGTAATTATTCTTCTACAATGATTCTTTTTTAAAAAAATATTTAATTTTATTTTATGTGCATTGCTGTTTTGCCTGAATGTATGTCTGTGTGAAGGTGTCAGATTTCCTGGAACTGAAGTTCCAGACAGTTGTTAGGTACCTGTGGGTGCTGGGAATTGAATCCAGGCCCTCTGGAAAAGTATCCACTCTCAACTACTGAGCCATCTCCCCAGTCCCCTGACAATCAGTTTTAATCAGTGCTTTACAAGAAAGTCTACATACAAAAAAGATAGTTTATCTATTCATAACAATAATTAGTAAACAGTGGTAGTATAACTTTGCTTCCAAAGTCTTCCTGCATTCACTGACCTGTGGATCCCCTTAGGAGTCTTTAGAACCCAGTATGAAGGATCTGAACATGTTCTATTTACAGCTTCCAACATGTTACTGAGAATACTCCAATTTCTATATTTCTCCTTGGTATCGAAAGCACACAAACAAACCCAACAATCCAATTAAAAATGGGGTATGGAGCTAAACAATTGTAAACAGGAAAATAAAATGGCTGAGAAGCATTTAAAGAAATGTTCAACATCATTAGTGTTTGTATTAGTTTATAAAACTCTTTTATGTTTCTTATCTTTTTCTTCCTACTGCACCGCAATTCCTTCCAACACTGCAAAACCAGATAGGAGAAAGGGTTAGTGGGAGATGAGGCACAGTTCTTTCTTAGCTCTTTCCTGCTGGTTGGGTTCATTGGGTTCCATGCAGCCATCTAATCCTCATTTCAGGAGATCTACAACCTTGTTTTGTCTTCCAAAGATCCTCCTGATCCAAGGACCTGGCCGTTCTAGATGATGGAGTTCTACTCTCTCTGCTCAATGGTCAGTCTCCTTGTTACTTTTCACTTAATACCATAAAAGCTAAGAATTTGGCATGTTCACCAAGCCTTCATTAGTGGTTTTTTTGTGTGTGTGTTTGTTTGTTTTCTGTAATTAGGACTTCATCAAACTCTATCACACAGGGTGCAAAGAATGTTGCTAAGCTCTAGAGACAAGTATCTCACTTCATCTTTTTTTTTTTCCTATGTCACTTTCAAGCTATTCTTTATCATGCCTGGAGTTAATAGCCAACTTTTCTGAAGACCAACACTGTAAATCTGAACAGTCCTGGTGTGCTTTGCTCTATGGTTGTATGCTAGCTGCTTAGCATTCCTTTTGACCAAGTACCATTTTTTTCTCATCAGTAGACTAACATTTTATAACTGTTTTATATTAAAACGTGACAGCTTATCTTTCTACCTTTGTGATTTTTGTCTGACTTAAAGTAACATCCAGTTTATTTTATTTATTTTTTAATAGTAAATAGGATGTGGATCAGTTGAGTAAAATGCTTGCTGTATATGTAAAAAAGACTTGGATTTCTATACCAAGCACCCAAATACAAGACAGGCGGAAGGAAGTACAGCAGGAACTTCAGTTCTGGGGGTTGGAGAGATGCAGATCTCAGAAGCTAGCCACCTAGCTTATGAAAACAGCAAAGTAATTGAGAGATCATTGCTCAATAAACCAACCAACCAATCAATCAATGAAATTATAACTGATAGAGGAAGATACCTGACATCAACCTCTGACGTTCACATGCATACATACGTGCTAGTGCATCTGCATTCTCACACATGGACACATATTTGTGTACTATACATGTACAGATACATAGCCTCACAAATACCTGGAAAATATAAATGCTGTCTAAATGTAAATATCAAAACAACTGCCATAATTGCTAACATTAGTTTAAAACTTTATGAAGTAGAACACAAACTCATTTACATATCAATAATTACACAACTATAACTGTTTTCTAGGGAGGTAAAAAACATGATTAAAATAATAAAACTGAAGGTAAAGAGTGATGCTGCTTCCTTCAAAAACATATGACTAGTCATAGGCTGACCAGAAAACTGAGTCTAAATCTTCTGACTAAGACAATATAAATCCTCTCTCACATCCACTGCCCATAAATGATCATAGTTTCAATTTGTTTTCATTCATATAATAATTCCATAGAGCTCTAAAATGTGTATATAATAAGAATAATTATATATTTAAAATATTAAGCCTTGCTGTTATTAGTATTGCAACAGCTCAGTGTTTAAAGTACTTTGATTTCCTTAATTATTGGTTTCTAAATCATTAGTAGTCATTTTGAAAAACATTACAATATTTCATACTTAAATTTTCACATATATATCATATATATGATATCATTCTATCATATGATAGTATGCTATTAAGAGTAACTCTGTTGGGCTTGGATGACCTACATTCAGCTTCATTTATTTTCTCAATCCAGAATCTGGTATAGAATAAGTAGAATGAGGGAGTCGTGGAACATACAGACATCTAGTTTCAATTAAACCTTGTGTTCAGTCATGTCAAAAGTAAAACATATTCATATGAAGTTGGCAACTATGTTCCATTCACCAACCAAAATCAGTGGCGACAGGAGCATGGCAAGCACATAGAGAAAGTATGCCATTGTGACCAAAATTAAGCCAAAACCATATCTATCTCCATGCCACAGAGAATGCACACAGTTACTCCCTGTGTTTCCCTTGAATATCTTATTTTAAAGGTATATCAAAACAGAGAGATCACTGGTCCAAATCATGTGTTCTAAAATTCCTCTTGGACTTAATAATTTCATATTTTGTTTTTAAATTTACTTGCTCCCACAAGAATGTAAAAACAAAGGTAGTTCAAGTATAATAAACCGCTATATAGAAACAGATTTAAATATCCACAAAAACACACTGGAAATATAAGGCTGCCTTCATGTAGGAAATACTTATTGATTCATCCCGTTTTGCATACAATAATGGAACATGTCTATTACTGTGCAGGTTTTTAGTTTTCCTAGAGAATATTCTCTTTGTCTATAGGTGTGAGGATGTGCCAAATTTGTCACTGAACAAGTTTTGCAATTGCTTATTTAACAGTCAAAAGTTTGTAGAAAAGTAGATTGTATGCTTAAAATATTTGTAGCCTTATTAAATTAAGACAGACAGCATTTCTTGAAAAATAGAATTAAAAGAAATAAATTAAAAACTTGCTCACTCTATTTTTAATATGTCAAAAATCACTATTCTTCTTGATATTTAATGTCTTCTCATTTTTTAAGCTCTTGACTTCTTTATAGGTTCTTTTAGTTTGTGAGGTTCTATGTGTTAAATTGTATTCCTTATTACAGTTATATGTTGAAATGCCAGTGTGATAGGATTTGGAGTTGGGATTTGGAGGTGGGAGTAATGGGATTAGATCAGGTCAACAAAGCATGACTCCTGTGTTGACACTAGATCCTACAAGGGCTTAATTATTATAGAACACTTCTAAATGCATTTCTATATAACAATGGACCAACCATCTATAAAGAAAACCAATCTTTTCCCAAATCTGAAGATGCTGTGTCTCCTTAAATAAAGACAAGAGATTGCCGCAGGTTTGTTCAGCAAAAGAGCTGACATAAAATTGCCCTAAATTTATCTGAAGAAAGGGCTTATAGACAATGGGGCCATGATCAGGCGTTGAAGAGAAACAGCCTTAAAAAGGAATAGCACGTTATATTAGGCACAAGATGAATGGGACCTTAAAAAGAAGAAGGAACTTTCCTTTAAACTCAGAAAGGAACTCTATGAAGAGAGATAGGTTAAAGTAAAACAAGAGAGAAAGCCTACATGAACAGGGCCATAGATAGGGCAGGGAGGAAGAGGTAGTTACTGGGTAGGCTCATGAATTAGAGACTTTGAATGACTTTGAGACTTGCATATTTAGACTTTTATTCACCACTTGATATTACACACTGTTGATGTTTTTAACCACTAGAATCTTTAAAAAATGTATCTTAGGGAAAGAGGGAGGGGGGATGAGATGGGGGGAGTTGAGGGAGGGGGCTCCAGTTGGGATTTATAATGAATAAATTGTGAAGAAAAATTAAACATTTAAAAATGTATTCACTAGATTGAAGAAAACATTTTTAAAGCTCTGAATACATTATAAGTCTATAGGTACATTGTTTCCCTTTTTATTCTCTACTTGGAAATTAGTTATCCATACCATGTCTTTACTTCTACATTTTAAAATTGAATAGATAATATTTAACATACCCTACCAACATTTGGCTCTAAAATTTTTATCTATAGCTCAGTGTTTATTAAGTGTACATTCTCATCTCCAAAGGTCAGCTTATAAAATGTTTAGCAATCTGTGATTTTTCTGGGATATCACTGTCCTTAGTGTCCACTTCTATCCTTAGTTAATGTCACATAAAGCCATTGGCTTTATATTGATGATAGCACTGTGGATAGAGATAGAAAATTCTGCATTAAGTTTTCTCTAAGATAAATTCTAATGAAGAAATCCTCGGGTATCTGTACCTTAAAATAATAAGTAATTATGTTTTTGGAAGATCACCTGGATGTTGCTAGGAGACCTAGACAGCACAGAGCGAGGGAGACTGGGCTTTACGAACTGTGCCTTAAAAGTCATGCTCCCTCGACACTCAGCCAATGAACTGACAGTACATAGATAGCTTCAGTCAGTTTGGACAGTGTTTTCTGTCTCTTACTCCTAGGAGAATAAAGATTATAAGAATTATTAAGGAGTATACATTTATCCTAACATCAGAGATGACACTGAGAGATCTGAATTTGGGAGAAAAAATGTTATTTTACCTGTGCTTTGGATAACTGAACAGCACAAGCTGGTACAGAGTGACTGTCCAGTTTATAAGATAAATGAAGATAAAGCCTCGTATATGCCATAAAACAAGACATGGAACCTAATGTAAATATTAGTATTTTTTTAAATTCGAAATCCTTGCTAAATGATTGAATTGTAGGGAATCTTGGAATGGAAGGTGAATATGGGATGAGGAATGAGTTACTGTGTGAGATGACATATCTGTTAAATTAATACAAGAGCCTCCTTTTCATTATATCTTATATTTCATTTTGTAGCATGATGCTGCATAATTAAATATATAATCATTTACATTTTATTTGTAAGATCGTGAATTTCAATTTTAAAAGAATACATTATTTTTAAGTATGTTCATTAGTATTTGCCCTTGAAACAAAGAAAGGGTTCCGATGGGTTATACATATAGTTGAACAGTTGACATTTGGAAACTGTTGTGGTTAATTATATAAGTATAGGAGTCTTTACTTTTTGGGGGAGAACATGGATAAATTTTTAAACACATCACTTGTTTTATGATTTTTTCAAAACATTCTGCCTATTGGTAATAAAAATAACAGTTGACAACTATCTCAAACATGTAGAACAACCCTGTGACCAACAACTTTACAATCTTCTAAAGAACAGAACAGGGAATTTATTTCTAGTACTCAGAATAGTAGCTTGAACCTAGTAAGGGATTAATGAAACTTCTTTCATGAGCTAAAATTCTTGCAAGAAGTATCATCCAAACTGGCATTTCAACTTGAGAATTTTCTTTTTCTGTGACTTGCAATGTAGCTTTCAATAACTTTATTCCAACTCTAAGGTAAACTCCATTCCCCTTGCTTTACTTTTGTCTTTTGAGCTACTTCCATACAAATGAATATTTGCAACCAACTATTGCCTCACTGTTTTCCGTACTTAACAGAAGAAACATTTCTAAAATGTCTTCCACAGAAGTTTTTGTTCTTTGTGGTTATTTTGAGTCAAGCCATTCACACAGAAGTGGGGATTGGGAAAGTATGTGCCAACATACTTAACTGGAAAAGCCTAGTATCTTAAAACTGCTTCTTTCCTCAGACTCCAGTACCAACTTTTGGAAGGAAAAGCATTAAGAATGGATTAGGTATGCATGAAACTTGACCTGCTCCATGAGGCTTTATATTTCAATTTTTACAAATACTTCAAAGGCACTGGAGAAATATTAAGATGTGTCATCACTGACCCATTTTAATTAAAAAAAAAAAGAAACCTATTCCATTTATAGAGTAGAAGTACTTTCTAGATGACTGGCATGAAAGTGGATTTAACTCAAAAAGTAGCAGCAACTTCTCTGCTTGCCATTTATTGCCACAGCTGCAGTATGAACTGAGGCATCCAAGTGCCCATGCCCCACAGATTCACAGAGAAGTCCAAAAGAAACTGGCCAAGTAGATAAGAGTTATGTCAAACTGGCCTCAGCTACTGGTCCCTTTCTGCATATCTTCCCAGAGCAGAATGGCCTTCACAGCCAAAACACATTCCATCATTTGTCATGCAAATGCTACATTTCAAATGCCAAAGACTGGAAAGACAATGACACCTGGAACCATAGTGCACTCACCAAAGGACCATTATACATTGAGATCACGTTGGAAAATAAGCAGGTGTTGATCTCCAACAGCTTTATTCAAGGAAATAAAAAGACTAGGCACAGGGCCACAGTGTTTTAGTTTTAGTTTTGCTTGTTTTAGTTTTCTCTTTCTCTTTATTTTTCTTTTCTTTTTTTTTTCTTTTTTAGCTACCTAATGGTTGTAGATTAGGCTTAGATGGGCTATATTTTCATGACTTCATTGCCTTTATAAATCCTTTTCAATGGGGTCAGAAATTGCAACAACATGGGTTTCTGGCCATGCTAATACTATAAATGTTTATAAAATGATGAATTTATTCACTTCTGTGATGTGATATAAAGACTCAGATGGTCAGCTCAGGCACAGTGATTTCCCTGTTGCCTCTAGATAGGTTGAAAAACTTTCAACTAACACTAAATAAATAGCATGTATTGATTTCTCACTCTTGTGGGCTCCTTTCAGTCTATAGTAACTAGGTATCTATGTGAGCATTACCAGTGAAATAAGGGGGTCGTTTTGTTTGCATACTCTCATCACCAAACGAATTTCAAAATGAATTCTGAAAAAAGTTCAAGTGAAATTTTACTAAAGTTTTACAGGAAAACAACTGGTTTGGCTAGCTATAAATCTTGGCAAATTCTGAGTAGAGACTACTGGAGAGGAGGAAGAGAGTGCACCATGCCTTTTGCCTATGGTTTAAGAAAGCTGGTACATGCAGAGTAGAGATCAGGTAGGCCAGAAACCAGAAGAGGGGAAGGTTCCTCAGAGAAATCCCAAAATGTTAGGAAAGCCAAGCTTAGGTTTTGGCCAGCATCTACAAGAAAATGAGATGGAGAAGTGATTTTTGTCACAACTGAGAAAAGCAGTCAAGCTTCGCTGTGTGAGGGTCACTCCTCAAGGAGCTGTCTGATAGGAGATGCCCCGGGGAAGGGTAAGTGCATTATCTAGTTAAAGGGATAGTTATGTTTCCCAAGTATGCTGTCGGGTGAATCAGATTTTCTGTGGAGTGCTCTCCTAGCCAGTTGGTTGACAGGCCAGGCGTAGCTGGATAAAGTCTCTCTTTTTTAAAATTATTTTATTTTAGTGTGTATACAGTGTTCTGTCTGCATGTATGCCTGCATGCCAGAAGAGAACAACAGATATCATTTTAGATGATTGTGAGCCACCGTGTGGTTGCTGGGAATTGAACTCAGAACCTCTGGAAAAGCAGCCAGTACTCTTAACCTCTGAGCCATATCTCCAGCCCCTGGATAAAGTCTTAACAATGTAGACAACAGTATTCGGTATTCTAACATTTGCAGCAGAGCAGACAATCTTGTCTTCACCCAGTATTAGAGGTAGATTCCACTTTTTTTCACTTTTTATTAAATGCTTTATTAATTATACTTTATTCACCTTATATACCCCTGTAGTTCCCTCCCATCCAGGTACCATGCATGAAGGTAGGCTAGGACCTCTGCACAGGTGTGGCCCATAGCAACTCAGTCTCCAAGTGGGTTCCATAGTAATGGGAACTGGGACTGTATTTGACATGAACTGATTGGCCTGCTTTGTGATCACCTCCCCTGAGGGGGGAGCCACCTTGCTGAGCCACAGAGGAAGACAATGCAGCTACTCTTAATGAGACCTGATGGATGGAGATTCCACTTTTTGTAATGAGAATAAAGTTGCTTTGCTTTAGTGAATATTCAAGAGAACCTGATATCTCTACCTTTTCATGACTAGTAATGATAAATTACCCTTCTGGTTTTTCACACAAATAACCCAAAGGATACAAATTTGAACATACAGGAAGGGCCCATCTTCAATGGCTTCAAAGTTTACTAATCTTGCAATATCATAGTGGGTTGTTAGTCTGTTGATATCAAACATTTGCCAGTCCTCAGCAGTTCTTCAAGCCTTTGTTGGACTTTGTACTATTATGTTCAATAGCATTAGGTTACCAGGCACTCTTCTGCCTTCTCCCAAGTTCGCAGTTGTCAGAGGCATGACTCATTTGCTTGGGCTGTCAGTCTATACTTCAATCCTTTTTTGAGGTGTGCCTCATGCTTCAGGTGAGAAGGCTGCAGGTAGCATCTTGTTTTCCCAGATCAAGGGAAGCAGAAGGGGTTGATGAGCAGGACTCTATTCGTGTGATACTATTTCAGAACTAAGTAATTTTTTTTCCTTTCTATTTTTACTAAAAATCTCTGTTTATACAGAAACCAAGCTTCAGATCAAGCCCTGCAAACATGGACTCTATTAACTGTGGGTAATCACATCAAGATCCCTGTTTGAGGACTTGGGTTTTGGAAAAAGGTAGAGACCTTCATTCCGGGCTCCTTTAAATTTCCCTGTGAGAATTATACCAAGTTCTTAAAAATGATCACTAAGACATGCTGCCAATTTGCCATCCCTATTTAACACCTAACATCAATGCATGTATGCAATAAATGCTCA
Organism: Pachyuromys duprasi; assembly: GCA_028658305.1. Lineage (NCBI taxonomy): Eukaryota > Metazoa > Chordata > Mammalia > Rodentia > Muridae > Pachyuromys > Pachyuromys duprasi. The sequence continues at coordinate 82,692,518 of CM053744.1, read as the reverse complement.
CGAATCTTTATCATGGGCTAGATATTTCAAGTGTTTTCCTCCTTATAATAAATTATAAATAAAATTTGTTTGCCAAAAAAAACCCACTAGTCTATACAGTGGTACAAATTTATGAGAATTTATATAGTTTCCTTTGTGTGTGTATGTGTGTTTGTGTGCATGCACAGATGTATTTTGCTAGCCAGAAGAGGGTGTTAGATGCCTTTGAGCTGGAGTTCAGTGCTAGGAATAAAATGTTGTCCTCTGTAAGAACGGTGATTGCTCCTAATAACTGAGGCATCTCTCCAGCATCCCAACAGTGACATAGGACATAGGATTTTCTCTGATATTTAATCTACTTACAGTCTATGTGTGTGAGTTTTGACACTTTCTGTTTATAGCTGATATTAAAGTGCCTCTTAAAACCCTCACTCACAGCAATATGTACTTTCGTACAGAACAAGGAACTAGAAAGAACACTGATTTCATATTCTAAATACACTGTGTCATGGGCCTCATCAGCATCTGACACATTCAATATCACCTCTTCTATTGCATATTGTTAGTGATGAGTCTCAACCTGCAGTACTGCTTTCAAAATTGAACAGCCTCATTAGGAAACCTGGCATTTACTTCAGAATGTAAGGATGCATCACACCTACTAAATTGGCTTTGGGAGCATCTGCTGAAAATGTGCGATAAAAGTGAAAAATTGTGAGATCCATGCTATTAAAGCAATTTTCATTCATGCTCTCCCTTATTATTATTATTGTTATTCATTAGAGGAAGTTGTCCGGGAGGACTCAACCAATATGAGGTGAATTTGAGCTTTCTCCTTTTAGTACATACAATAAAAAATCCACTTAGAAAACAGTGATTGGCAAAATGTCTCACTAAATTCTTTCTGTTCATTTTCCTATTGTAACTCACTTAGTAATATTCAAAGTATTACATAACACTTGCAGCAATAAAATTTAATTTCAACTTCCAGTGTTCTACTCATTTGTATTTCCTGTTTGTTTGCTTATGTTTTTTTTTTTGTAAAAATGAGATACAAGATACCGATGTTGGTATGTAAACAGAAAAATAAAACAAAGGCTGTAGTTCCTGACATTAGATATTTTGTTGGGCAAGTAGATTGTCTTAGTGGGTCCAGGCACAGTACTTGCGGAGTAAGCCTCATCTGAGATCTAGCCCTGAAGTGCAGGAAAAAAAAAACAGATGCAAAGGTGTACATCTATGTTTCTAGCTTTCCTAAGGAGGTGGGATGTCAAGACATGACAAACACATGGAAGCTCACAGCCCTGATATCCTAAAGCATAAAGTATAGAAAATACTGGAAGAGAGACTTAGCCTCAAAATAAAGTGAAAGGGGAGAATTGAGAGTTTCTAATCTCTACAGGCTTGCACACACACAGAGACACAGATATTTATATACACACACATACACAGACACATATAATGCTAATAATAACATTGACATAAAATATGTTTTTATATGAACATATAAAATATTTGTTTTTCATCATTTTTTCTCTTTTATTATATTATTTTAAATTATTTTCACATTAAATTCTCCTTTCCAACTCATCACCACCATCATGGTAAATAAAGGCCTGAGAATAATCTCATTCAGGTATCACATGAGCTGGGTATTTGGAAAGGATGTAACTTTCTATTTAAAATTGAAAATAGCCATCCGATTGTCCCTGGTGTGAATAGGCCTGGTGGTACAAGCACTTCAGAAATCTATCTTAGAAAATTGGAAATAATTCTACCTCAAGAACCAGCTTTACCACTCTGGGCATATAACCCAAAAGATGTTCCTCTGTACTGCAAAGGTATTTGCACAACTATGTTCATCGCAGCTTTTTTCATAACAGTCAGAAACTGGTAGTAATCTAGAGGTCCTTCAACTGAAGAATGGATAACGAAAATGCCCCACATTTACAAAATGGAGTATTACTCAGCTACTAAAGATAAGGACATCCATGCATGGTCTTTGGTTGATGCATCAGTCTCTGCAGTGCCCCGAGGGCTCTGCTTTCTTGGCTTTGTTGGCCTCCTTGTGCAGCTCCTGTCCCCTCTGGGTCCTTTATATTTCCCTTCTCCCATAAGCCTCCCTACTCTCTGTCCAAAGTTTGGCTGTGAGTCTCTGCATCTTCTTTGGTCCCTAGTGGGTGGAGTCTTTCAGAGGACATCTGTGGTGGGCTCCAGTCCTGTTCCCTCTCATCTTGTTTTCCTTCTGAATGAGAATTAAGCATCCTCTCTAGGGTCCTCCTTGTTGTTTAGCTTCTTTAGGTCTGTGGCCCCACAGCTCAGATATAGTCCATAGATAGCTCAGACTCCATGTGGGTTCCCTAAGATGAGGAGACAGTCTCTGACAAGAAACTGGTTGTTTGCTCCTTGATCTCTGGACCTTGGCCCCCTACAGTTATGGATCTGATAAACAGCTCTGTCTTCATGTGGGTCCATTAGCAACTGGAGCAGAAGCTGTCACTGACAAGGACCCAGTTGCCTGCTATTGGGTCACTTTCCCCTAGCTGTGCAGCCTTGTTTGGTCTCAGTGGAAGAAGGGGGAGGACATGCTTAGTCCTGATGCTGTATGAAGTGTTAAGGCAGGGTGGCACAGGGTGGGGGTAGGAGGAGCTTCCTTCTCTGAAAGGAGGGGGAGGAGTAAAGGGAAAGAGGGTGCAGGGGTTCTAGTGGGAGGAGAGGATGGAGGGTGTTACAATTAGTATATTAAATGAATAAACAAATAAAGAGAAAAATTAAAAATAGAAATCATTGTCAGTCTCACAATAGTAACTCACTGCAGATAAGACACATGCTAGAAAAATTAGCCCTTCCTAAAACCTGCAAGAATAAAAAAAAAAAAAAATCATTCAACCAGTTCTCCTTTCAATGAAAGCAACTAAGCTCTGCATGCCTCTATAAAAGATTGTGGAGGGTAAGCATTATGCTTTTTATGCAAATTATTCTCCTTTCTAAAATATCAGCAAAAGCACAACATTGAAATGAGAATCTCATCTCCTCTTTATCTCGTGTACTCATGCACTACAGGGTTTGTTTGAAAGTATGGCTCAGACCCTGAGCTCCTTGTGAAATAAAACATAAATCTCTAAAATGTTTGTTCAAATGTTTAGGTTGACTAAATTTTCAAAAGATCAAACAGTTTAGTTCAGATTATGGATTTAAAAGCAGGGTTAAATGTAGACACATTTCCCTCCTTTCAAGAGAGGCATCATTCCTATAGCAACCTACTTAATAGTACACCGGTGAACAAAAAGAAATTGAGGTGGAGTATATGTGCACCAAAACCCTGGTGGAAAAAAATACCATAAAAACAGCAATTCCCTCCTAGATAGCACTTTACCATTTACAAAGCATTTTGCTGTTTTTAATCTTGCAGTTTCAATGCAAGTTCTCAAAGTACATATTAACATTTTGACTTTACAGACTAAAGTAAATAAACCTCAGAGAAGCCAAAACTTACCCGATACCGCAAAACTACTTAATGACAGAGCTGGGGCTCCCACACAGGCTCTTAGCTCTTTTTGTGCCAATTTAGAGGCTGCTGCTTCTGCAAAACCACAGCTTTACCTAGCACTGTCCCCATCTCTCCATCACAGAGTGGAAAAGGAGCTAAACAAGCCTAATTCAGCTATTCAAAATTGAAGTTTTCAATTGCCTACTAAGAAAAGGTAATAAACACATGCGCGTCATTCCAAAAACTTTTGAAAACTTTGAAATTGTTCAACAATTCCAGGCAAAGTAAAGCAGAGAACTTGCTAATAGGTTTTTCTAGAATTATATTAAGTCAACAGGAATATGAGCTTTCTCTGAGATAAGCTTTTTGAATTCTTTTTATTTTTATTTTTTTAAATTTATTATAATTTATTCACATTGTATCCCAGCTCTAACCCCCTCCTTCATCCCCTCTCAATCTTGCTCTCTCTCCCTCTTCTCCTCCCATGCCCCATCCTGAGTCTACTGATAGGGGAGATCCTTCTCCCCTTCCATCTCAACCTAGCTTATCAGGTCTCATCAGAGCTGTCTCCATTGTCTTCCTCTCTGAGCCAGTCACTGAGTTCATGTCAGAGACAGACCCTATTCCCCTTACTAAGGTACCCAGTTGGACACTGAGCTGCCTTGGGCTACACCTATGCTGGGATTATAGGTTATCTCTATGAATGGTCCTTGGTTGGAGTATCAGTCTCAGAAAAGACCCCTGGGCCCAGATTTTTTGGTTCTGTTCTACTTGTGGAGCTCCTGGCCCCTCCAGGTCTTTCTGTCTTCCCCTTCTTTCATAAGATTCCTGCACTCTGCCCAGAGGTTGGCTATGAGTCTCTACATCTGTTTTGATACCCTGCTGGGTAGAGTCTTTCAGAGACCCTCTCTGGTAGGCTCATGTTGGTTTTCCTGTTTTCTCCCTCTTCAGATGTCTATCCCGTTTGCTTTTCTAGATGAGAATTGATCATATTACCCAAGGTCCTCCTTCTCACTTAGCTTCTTTAGGTGTACAGATTTTAACATGATTATCCTATATTATTTGTCTAAAATATCCATTTATAAGTGAGTATATGCCATGTGTGTTTTTCTGATTCTGGAATAGCTCACTCACGATGATCTTTTCCAGTTCCCACCATTTGCCTGCAAATTTCATGATTTCTTTTTTTTTTTTTTTTTTTATTGCTGAGTAGTATTCCATTGTGTAAATGTACCACAATTGCTGTATCCATTCCTCACTTTAGGGACATCTGGGTCGTTTCCAGATTCTGGCTATTACAACTAAAGCTACTATGAACATGGTTGAAAAATGTCTTTTTTGTACATATGAGATTATTTTGGATATATGCTTAGGAGTGGTATAGCTGGAAAAATCCTTGATAGTAATGCAAATGATTCCTGTCCAGGACAACAGAATTGTAGCCGTGAGGATTAAATTAACTCGTACTATTGACACTAACCTGATTATCTATTGCTAATTTTGTTTTCTTTTCCTCAATGGCTCCTATGTATGTCTGTTTTATGTAGTTTCCTTTAAACCTTTTAACATGTTTATGGGTTTTCTTATCAATCAATAAGCTTGATAAAATATTTTATCTATTTTCTTTTATTTGTTATATATATATATGTATTAAAGGACATTTTGATGAAATAAATGAATTATATATCTTACAAGAAATAATCATGTAATATGAAGATTAAGTTGCAACAGTGAGTCGCAGTTTTCTTCACTAAAACCTTCCATCGTGGAGAAAAACTTCTTAAGAAAGGATGTTTATAGGGAGTGTTAAACATCAGAATATTCTCATTGGGTGTTGCTGCAACAGAGTTAACTCTTTAAATTTATTCATGTAAATATATAATTATCAATTATATACCACTAAATTTATTTCTAAAAATATATAATCAAATAACTTAGTGTAGTAGGTTTAGGGTATGTAAACACTTAGAAAAGCCAAAAATTAAGGAGAAATATCAGAGGGTCATATTTATCCATAAAATTAACCCCAACTAGAGACAATAATGTAGACTAGGGTTGATATAGCATCATTTTTCAGAGGCACTATAGACAAAACCTATAAATTTTTAATGAAAGAAATAAGTATGACATGATTAAAAAAGAATAAACAGAAACTGTATCACTATTTGACAAATCAGTTCTTTTAACCAAATCACCTAAATCCTGTTACCCAAAGATTATTTATTCTGTTGTATTTAATTTAATTCAATTTAAGGTGGATTTCCGTTTTGTACACATAATATAATCATTAGGTGTACCTTTATGTATAGACATCTCACCATTACACAAAGACTATGGCTTATCAAATCTATTTCATTATAACTGATTTATTTAATTAATACTGTACTTATGGAGTTGACTTTTTTTGGGTGTTCTCCTGTAAAGAAAACCCCTTACATCCAATTTCATCACAGTGCAATTCATTTCTACAGCACATTGTCTCTAGCCTGTCTCATACTGTCTAGGTCTTGGTATTTGGCTCATTGTATCATTTTTCTCTTGAAGTAAACCACACACACATAAAACAAACCAAAAACATAAGTTACACGTTTATCTTCCAAATGCAGTTCATGGTTCTGGTAGTAATATCTTTTGGATGGATACGTTAAAATTATTTTATTTGGCACATCAGCACTAAGATGTTTGACCAACAAAAGTTTCCTTTGCATATAAGTAAACAGAAGCCATTACTGTTGTTTATTTTCATGAGAAATAAAGTTCATTAGCTTCAGAATTAGCTATGGAAGTAGTATTCATACTTTGAAAAAGATCCAAACCTTAAATCAGTAGTCCATATTAACATTTTGACAATTTGGAAAATGTATCAATGCTCTAAATATATACATGCATGTGCCACAGATGTAACTTTGGTGAATAATAGGGATTTATGAAAGACCACCGGAGAGCAGGCAACTAAAATCTTAGATAACACTTTAGAGCAGCACTGTGATTTACTGAGCTTAGTACCTCAATGCTGTTACATGATATGCTAATAAGTGTATAGTACATCCTTAATCTAATAAATATTGAGACATTGTATGTGTTACAGATAATTAATTATTGTTTTAATAAGATAAGTTTTATAAACTAAAGTACTAATTAGATGATGAGTAAAGATATTTCCATATATCATATTTCTCTAGACATTGAAAAACTGTTAGTTGCCAGCCAAAACAACTGAGTAGTTCAGACAAAAGCATTCTGGTTCATGCCAGATAATAGAATCATTCACAAAATCTGTGTTGCAACACAATTCATGGAATATGAAGAGTATAGCCATGATGGCAATAAGGAAGGGACTGTGAGAAATAAATGGAGGTACAGATGGAGTGATAGATCTCATGATTTGTTTGGTCCCCAAAATATTATTACTGGGAAAAAAACAGACCACTGAAAATAGGGCTATCATTTTAATAATGTTTTAAAGAATCAAGTTCAATACTTTTGCAAGTCTAAATGTGCTATCTCAATCAAACAGATATGGGAAAGCCATGCTAACAACGATTACCTATTAATGTGGGCTTATCTAAAAAGGCTGTCACTGAAAATGTGATTAAATATTACGAGACCGTAGAGGAGGTATAGTCAGTCCATCATCCTATGTGTTCTTGTGAGATGAGAAGAATTTTTTACAGATAGTGGAAAAAATGTCCATGTCATCAAAGAAAAAAAAAGATTATAATTATAGATCTTTAAACCAGGCCATTTCTGTGATTGCCAGATAACAAAATGGAAAAAAAAAGGCCTTGCTTATTTAGTCACTGGAAGGACCATGATCCAGTCAACACTTTGAGAGAATCATTTCTCTGTTTAACTATTTAGTTTGTAATAGTCTGTACAATAGCCCTAAGAAACTAATATATGCACTACATTGCACACTAAAAAAAAAGTAAAGTAACATATTTTATTAATTTATTTATTTTTGTATCAATCACAGGTTAGGTGCTTTGTATCCCAAGCTTAGCCCCCTCCCTCATTCCCTCCCACCTTCTCCCTCCCTCCCTCATCTCCTCCCCGCCCCCTCCAAGTCCACCAACGGGGTAGGACCTCCTCCCCTTCCATCCAATCCCAGCTCATCCTGTCTCCTCAGGGCTGGCTGCAATGTCCTCCCCTGGGATCTAACCAGTCTTTCACTCCCAGGCATATATGGGGGAGGGTCAAAGAGTCAGCCATCAAATTCATGATTGAAACAGTCCCTGTTTCCCCAGAATCTCCAAAACAATCCTCTACAACAACAGATCATCTGGAGGTATCTCTATCCCTGACCTCAAGCTGTACTACAGAGCAATAGTAATAAAAACTGCATGGTATTAGCATAGAAACAGAATAGTGGATCAATGGAACGGAATAGAAGACCCAGAAATGAACCCACACACCTATGGAAACTTGATTTTTGACAAAGAAGCCAAAACCATTCAATGGAAAAAAGACAGCATCTTCAACAAATGGTGCTGGTCCAACTGGATATCTGTATGCAGAAAAATGAAAAT
>CM053744.1:82666519-82684020 GCA_028658305.1 Pachyuromys duprasi | reverse complement strand
GACATAGGAGCCAACAGTTATAGACTTTGGATTTTAAAAGAGACTGAATTTTAGAAAAGAGACCTTAGGTTTATTAAAATATTTAAAACATTGTTTAATATAAAAATGTTAATGAAAAAAAGAAATCATTGAAATAAAAATGGAGAGAATTTAAAGCAAATTGAGAAAAAGAATCACAAACCAATGGCAAAGTTTGTGCTAAGAACCTGAAAATGTGTAAAGAGACTGAATTTATAAGTATTTAAAATTTTAAAGACTGGGATTTTAGAATTTGGAATGTTTGTATTGTGACATAACTTTTTAACTAACCTTTTGCTTCTGTAGATGGGCATAACATAAGCACATGCTCTTTGCATGGAATTATTCTGCATGTCTCTTTCATATTCCTCAGTCTTCCTTCCACCCCCACCACAGACCAAGGATTCTGATGTTACTCTTCAGGGAAATGGTGAACACTTGACTGTGTGCAAATTCCTTCTCATTTTTCAGCACTTACCAATGGTAGGCGGGAGAAAATGGCAGGGTCCTGGCGCCTTTGAGGTCAAAGCCTCTTCATTTGTAAGACAGAGGCCACAGCCATCATTTCACAGCAACGCTGTGGGGTTCTGATGGTCAGGGAAACAGCAACATGCATGTAAATGTATTTTTATATTTCTTACCCCAGTGATTGCTTTCCTTCCTAAAGAAAAATGTATGGATTATATGAAATTGACTCAAATGTATTAAATTTTAAAATCATTGACAATTATTGAAATAATGACACTGGCTGGAATCTCTATAATTAAAATGACTTTCTGATGAGGCACAAAAGTCAATAAAAAAGCATTTTTACATTATGTAAATTAATTTCTGATCCAAAATAAAAATAAGTGTGAAAAGCTACCTCCCCCAATGATAATGAATCTCTAAAAGTTCAATTTCTATAAAAAAGATTTGTTATACAAACTGATATTTTTTCTATCAAGCTGTTTCCAAGTTTCCTTTGATAAAGCATAATCTTTGAATATTTCCCCATCTAAAACACTTTGCATGACAATAGGAACAAAACAGTAAAAGTTTTTACACTGTCTATTCCATCTCTACCCATAGTCTAGGCAGATAATCGAATCAAAACTGTGGAAAAAATAGTGTTAATTTACACTTTATACTTTATAATTTATAGAATTAAAGAAAACAAGACCATTTATACTTTGCTATAGGAGGTTGAAGGAGTGGCACATACTGGTCTTACAGATGACCCAAATTCAGTTCTGAATAATTATATGGAACAACTTACAACCACAACTAATATTCCCAGTCCCAGGGGATCTGATGTCCTTTTCTTTCCTCTTCAGCCACTGCACTCAAATATGCACACAGAGAGACACAAACACACGCACACATTTTAAATAAATCATTTAAAAATATTACCATAAAATAACTTGAATAACCACTTAGAAATTCCCCCTCCCTCTCTTTCTTTTCTTTTTTTTTAATCTCGTTCTTTCCTTGTTCATCAGAATATATAAAAAATATGAATAATAACATTGTTACCCTTGTAATTTAAGTTAAACAACTACATTAATGCACTTAAAAAATCTTAACTTGACGTTCTGCACAAGGATATATATCAAGTTTTATTAAAAATCATCCTTAAGATTCAGACTTACAAGGTATTCAACTAAGGAAAGAAACCTCATAGATATTTAAAATAATTTGTCAAAATAATTGTACTGAAGTGAATACGTTGAGTTGTATCCCTGTAATGAACATTTCCTATAGATGCAATATGCTATATATACCATTATAAACCAGACTTCACTAAATGGATCGAAGGTAGCCTTAAGCTATACTCATAGGTCCATAATGTTGTTCAGTCAACTAAGGAACAAGAAATGAGAAGAGCACTTAGAATACCCACATTTCTGTGCTCATATTTCTTGCCTGGTATATACAGAGAGCATTTTCACTTTGTATGTGGTTGTAACGGTCAGTTTTTTAGAAGCAAAATATGAAACAAAGGCAGTGAAAGTATTTGTGACAGTTATTGTGTTAGTGATGATATTGTGGAAGATGAAAAAAATAATAAATCAAATTAGACAGTAAAGGAAGGCTAAGTAAAGAAGTATGCTCAACTGCCTTAATACTGGAACATTATTGGAACCCCACATGTGTCTTACCTTGGGAAAGATGGGGGATTTTGTATATTGTGTTAGTTGGTAAAAGAAGGTGGCTCAGGTATCACAGGCTTTTGTGTTCATGATCTCCTAAGTAGAATGTGCTCATTCCTCAGAAGCCAAAGTTCTATAAGGAGATGGTTCTGCTCTATCTGCTGCCAATATATTATTAATAGGCATATGTACCCAAGGATTGGGATCTGGGGAAGATTTTCACCTTATATGCTGACTCCATACTCTTCTTTAAGGTCTCTTAATATAATCTCCTTTAGTCAAGGAATTATATGGATGATTTCAGCTCATGCAAATAAAATAGAATCTATTCTTTACTGGACTTTAACATCATTTTTAAAAGAGTTATTTATTCATTATTTGTACAGCATCCAGCCTGCATATGTGCCTGTGCACCAGAACTCATTATAGATGGCTATGAGCACCATGTGGTTGCTGGGAATTGAACTCAAGACATTTTGAGCCAGTGTTCTTAACCTCTGAGCCATTTCTCCAGCCTCTGCTTTAGCATCTTTTTATTCATGCACATGTGCATATGTACACACACACACACGCACAGACAGACAAACACACACAAATGATGTCTGTTGTACTTCCATTTATCTTGACTTGGGTAAGTCATGTTCTGCTAATACCTCCATTGAGTACCCTGAGGCAAGTGTCCCTAATTAGCATTCTAACCTTATTATCCATTGCTACTTCCAACTCTTTGCTCATAGATACAAGTAACATATGTCTGTAATAGGAACTCCTCCTACCAGCTGTGTCATAATAGAAAGGACAGAAAGATGAATAGCAATTCATATCAGTGTTACTGGTCTGTTTATCCTCCCCACTTTTAAATCATATCAGAGAATATTTATATTTGTTCCCAGACTCTAAGCTTATGTTCAATATTTTGAACATTTGTATACTTTAGTCTGTTTCAGGTTACTAGATTTTCTGTTTTATTAAATATGGATTGTTTTCCAAGATTAGAAGAATCAACAAAATGATTTATTAAGACTGCTTTCAAAGAAAATGGGCTGAGAAGATGGCACAGAGGATGAGAGTTCTCCTTGCTCTCACAGTACAGTTCACACATCTATAGCTCCAAATCAAGGGAATCTGCATCTTCTCCTGGCAAGGACACAAGGTGTATATGTGTTGCATGTACATACAGACAGATAAATTATCATTAATTAAAAAAATAAACAATCTTAAAAAAACTGCTTTCTAATTTCCTTTTCAGAATTTTAAATAGCATGTCACAAGGAGACATCAGTAAATTTCTTTTTTTTTCCATTTAGAATATGAACCCTTTGAACCAAGAACCTCAGAATAAGGTCTTAGAAATATCATCTTTGTTCTTACTTACATGCTAGTTAGGCCTTGAAGTCCCTTTGCATGTAGTCTATGTCCTGGTAAGAAGGTCAATACCCTTTACAGTCATATTTTGCTTAATAGAGTCTATGTTGAATAACTTTTTCTAAGTACAGTTAGTAAATGTCAGCTTTGACATAATGATTTCTAGATTTGAAATACAAATACTTCTCTCTCAAACAAATGTTTATAACTAAATATCTCTAAGGAGAAAAAATATTTCACTTATTTTTTTTCCTGTAATTATATACTTTGGAGAAGGCAAGTGAGACAGATCTTGAGAGGACAAACATTGGTTTGTGATGAATCTATTTCTGGCAAGGCCTCTCTATAGTGGGAAATTATGATAGTAAGCATCCCCAGACCAAAAGAGCCCAGTGTTCCAGGTCCTCAGGGGTTTCTACTTTGGATATCAGAATCCAAAGTCTCCAGAGCCTCTCCTTCCATACTTTTACCATAGGATAGTTACCTACCCTAACTTTCAGCCCTCTTTATCCCTTCTTGGCTCTTGTAATACGATCCTGTGCCTGGTCTTCAGTTCTGTCCTTCCTGTGGCTGTATACAGTCTCCGAAGAAGCTTTCCTTGCCATAAAGCCAATAATAGATGTGCACCTTGAGTGACACAAAGCAACAATTTCACATTTCAAATTCTTGATAATCAAGTCTCATACCGGCACCCGAGAGACAGCACAGCACTTGGAGAACCTTTTTCCACAGAAGCTTGTGCCAGTCAGTCAGTGGTAGGTTTCAGCAGGTGCGGCCGCTGTGCTCCAGGCGCCTGTATTTATTTCACCTACCTGCCCTGGGGCAGGTCAGCATTGCTGTACTGTCAGCCTGTATGTCTGTAACACTAGGATTATAATCAGGCTTGACGACACCCAGCTGTTTTATTTTAGATGTTGGTTACTTGAATTTAGATCTAATTGTTACAGCAAAATTGTCCTTGGAGATATAGAAATTAATAAAAAAGAACAGATCAATCTTTGCAAGAGGAATGAATTATTCTCTAATTTATCAATGAAGAGTAAAAGTCTCCTCTAAGGAATAGGGTCTGTGCCCAAGTGGCAGGAAGGACTTGGGACTTTTTATGGACACAGGAAGTTTTGCTGTTGAAGATTCCATCTGAAGTTCCATTCTCCTGCAGTCTTAAATCTGTAATTATCTACAGAGTTCGGTGTGATCTCATCAGGTAGAAGAGGTACTTTCCTGTGGATGAGGAATAATTCCTCCTTCATCGGAAGCTTCTTGGATACCAGCCGCCCACAAGTATTAGTAGCTATCAACATTTCTGGACTGAGCTCCTTAATTCAGCTTTGGATTACAGGCAGTTATTTATTCTTAGCAGTAACTGATCTTACCTACTGAGTCATTCACCAGCTGGAGACAGTCATTCTTTAATAGCTAGACATGAAAGAACAGTTCTCACAAACAAAGTGAGATTTCCACTTTGAATCAAGAAGGGCTGGGAGTGGCTATGCTGTTATCTCAGAGAGACCGTTCCATTGAAGATGAGATCGGTGGTCTAGCTAAGGAAAACACCAGCTGATAGGTATAGGAAAGTTCCCTGGCCTGGAAGAAAGAGATGTTGGAAACCCATAAATAGGTTCCTACTGTCATATTGCTAGTTATGTTTTATGGGCTTTTGCTTGATATAGTCTAAGAATCACAGTTTCCTCTGCCTTCCCAGTCTTATACTTCTGTATAGTCACTTTTTGAATAATTTCGAAATTGTTTATAAATCGTCTTATCTCACTCAGGTTTGTATGCTGACATGAAAACGTTCTCTGTATTTGTCTTGTTTGAGTCACATCTGAGTTCAAACTCTTGTTCTCCTCTGACATCACTAGTAATGAGCCCTTCCATATACTACATTCTAGTCTCATGTAAAGAGCTCTCAATAAATTCTTTCATTTTTATATTGATCACTAACAAATGTACTAGGATATATTACTTTACTATGAGCATCATTAATTTAATCACTCTTTCATGACCACAAAAATGTGTTCCAGATTTGACCATAGCAACAAGGCAAACAGGAATCATGCATGAAAAGGCAAAAGTCTATTACACCAATTGTGAAAGCCTTTAGACAAGAAGATCTACTAAAATTCACTACTAAAGACAGATTTGTAAGACGTGTAGCAGTGATTACAAGTGGGAATCTCTTCCAAGAAATGTCAACTTAGTGTTTGAATATTTACAGGTTCCATAGTAGCTAATTTGTGTTTCCTGATATGATACTCCTCATTTGCAGACAGATTTAACCAGAGACCTTGAATACTTTATCCAATCTGCTGACTCTTCCTTGTGTGTTGAAGTTTCTGTGAAGAAGATTGTGTCAGTATTCAAAGATACTATAATGACAGTGAATGACAAAACCCTCATAATCAGTTTTATCTCTCATAAGCAGTTGTTTGTAAAAGGCGCATTGTTAAAATATAAAGGTTTGGAGCCACATGAGAAATGAATGTCTAATGAGATACCCATAATGTTTATTGGTATAAATGTTTCATACTATAAATTATATTTTTGTTCACTTAATACTTAATAGGATTTGAGTTAAGTCATTAGAAAGCTTTTTAGTCATTTAACTCAAATTTAGGATATATACTATTTCAAATATAGTGGCATATGAATGTTCATATGGAAATATTATATAAAAACACACAAACAATTTAATTTTCATTTCATGACTGGTAATGAAAGTACCTATTTAAATTTTTTAAGTTATCTGTGTTTGTGTGTAAGAGAGAGAGTCTATGTATGCAAGTGTTTCATGATTTTTGTTTTTTATGTTTTTTTTGCTTGATTTTTTTGTTTAATTTTTATAATTTAATTTTATTTACATATTTATTTATTACAATTTATTCACTTTGTATCCCCACTAGAGCACTCTCCCTCATCTCCTCCCAGCCCCACCCAGCCTCCCTTTTCTCCCCCTATGCCTTTTCCCTTGTCCCCTGCTTTTTGCATCTTTGTTTTTTGTTTGTTTGTTTGTTTGTTTTAAAGGGGGGGGATGAGAAAGGATGGAGTTGGATAGAAGGGATGGAAGAAAGATCTAAGAGGAAATAAGGGATGGGAAAACTGCTCAGAAATTATCATATAAAAACTATTTTCAGAAAAAAATGTTTAATAAAATTCTCATCCAACTACAATTTTTATTATACCATTCAAAATCTCCAAGTTTCTCACAATTAAGCTCCAAAATTATTTTTAGTGAAACATGCCATTCCTATCGCTCACTGTCAAGTGAGATTGACTGGTTTCTCTTTGTGTTAATCTTCCTAGATGGTCTTCATTATTGTACACATCACCTCATGTTACCAATGTCTTATATTAACTTGGGGTCTACAGGACATGGTGACCACTTTGTAAACAAATCTCTTTTCCTGATAGCACCCATTTTACCATCATCTTTCACAATACTAAAAACACATAAGACAATGCTAAACAAGTATTTTTAAGTGAACATATAAGTAGATTAAGTCAGAAATTCACAAAGGATATTCTGACAGGTTATCATTTTTAGAGCTCTGATATCTCTCTTCTAGAAAACCATTAAATGCATAAAGGTCCTTATAGAGTTTTATAGCTTTGTGAGTATCCATCCACACATCAGCTATTTTAACTGCCTATAAATGTAAAATGACTCTGAATCAATTAAAAATTCAAGCAAATTGTTTATCTCATGGTTAAAGAATCCTGAATTATTTTTAATACTTTAATTCAAAATATCACTGATTTTAAGTCTCAGAGATCTTTCATCTTACTTTCTCATTATCCTTAACATGTATACTATCAACAAACAAACAAAGAAACAAACAAAACAGAAACCCAATCCTGGTTATCTAAGGGTTCTATAACAAAGCCCTTCATGATACAGGACATGTATAGTGAGTGAGCTTTGGAAGAAAATCTTATTTTCCTTAGACTTAATTGTAAATAATGGCAATTGCTCCTGGTAAGGTTTAATGTTGTTGCTCTTGTTGTTGTTATTCCGAGTCTGTCAACATGTTTAATTCTTTAAATGACTTTTTTCTCCTTATTTCTACAGTATAAAATGTAGGTATCCTGGAAAAATTTTATAACACCTTATAACTTATCATTAAAATCATATTGCCAGTAAATGTTTCCTGGGCAATTTTCTCATCATGAATGTCTATTTTACTGAGAGATTCAGCTGGTGGTAGTGTGTGTTTGTTCTCATAAAGTTATGAATTTGTGCAGAGATTCTGTGACAATAAAGATAAAACAATATGATGATGTGCGGGCCTACAGATGGTGAGGTTATTTTGTTATAACTCTATATTCCAAGGCATGAACCAAATCCAAAGTTCAGATAGAGTACTGCATTGTGATCTTGTCATGCTGGGAGAATATAACTGATTTAGAGTTAGTAAACCCATCAAAAAATCACAGAAAGTGTTGCTTTTTGTGTGTGTGTGAAATGAATAGAAAATGTAAAATGCTAATTCTACTTCAGTATGAGAAATAAATTCCACTTTTCAACTTTTTCAGGTAGAACCCATAAAAGAAAATAGAGAACTAAATATTTTTGAAAGAAAAGTAAAAAATAAAATAAACAGTAAATATGTCATTATATTTGAAGTTTTTAGTGTTTTTACCTAATGGTGGCATATATTTTCTGATAAATGTATTATGTGACAAATATTTTATGACACCATTGCATAAATGCACACTCACATTGAAGGAACTAATAATGATGGTGTACCTGTCTCCAGTTGATATATCTCCAACATGGCTCTTGAACCTGAGGAGGAGGGAATATCATGGAAAAGAAGGCAGAAAGATTATAAGAACAAAGGGACCAGGGAAAATGCTGTGAGTATGTCTTCTAGAAACACAGGGAAGCTTCATACTTTACACCTAAACAATGGTTGCCCAAATAAGACCTAATCCAGTATAATACCAAGAGACATGCTAAGGAAGAAGGAAAACTCATGGTGCCCTAACCACAGACAAGTACAGGCAACTAATTAATAATGAGGTCAGAGGAAGTAGACATCCCCATGTATGAGGCCCTATTTTTATCCAATCTCATTTACTCCAATCTAAAATTATATGTGTAATTTTTATTTACATATTTACACTTAGAGTTAGTAACCCCATCAAAAAATCACAGATATAATATTGCTTTGTGTTTGAAATGAATACAAAATGTAAAAATGTTAAGCATAACTTAGCTTTCAACTTTTTCAGGTAGACCACAATGAAGAATATAAAGAGAGAACTAAATATTTTAAGTGGGAAAGTAAGAAATACAATGAAAAAAATCTTTATGATATTTGGAATTTTTGGTGATTTCAACTAATGGTGAAATATGTTTGCTGCATGGTGCAATGAAGTCTGTTACAAAGAGAAGTTTCTTTGATAGTTGATGAAAGCTACATTTGTCTCTGGGTATTATGGTAAAGATTCAGATTGCTTTTGGGAATTACGTTGGTCTAGTAATATGACAGTAGAAGTTTCTCTTCTAAGATCCATGAACTCAGTGTCCACAGGTAGTTGGATAGGTTTCAAGTACCAGACATAATTTCCCTCCAGTTTAATGTGTGTGTCTACATATATATATATATATATGTACATATATACATATATATGTATATATGTACATATATACATATATATGTATGTATGTATGTATGTATGTGTGTATGTATGTATGTATGTATGTATGTATGTATGTATGTATAACAAAGACCAAGAGTTCATGAACTTGAGTAGGAGCAAAGAGGGATGCGGTAGACGGACATGGCTGGAGGGAGGTTGAGGAAGGAGAATAATGGTACAACTATATTTATTTTTTAAAAAGAAAAAAATTGGAACACCTAGCACCTAAATAATGTGCCTATACAAGCTAATTAGTAGACATGAATTTAGTTCAGTTTTGATGGAAGCAAATGTTAGCTTTGTGTTTACTATTTGAACATACATGATATGCTTAAATAAATTATGCGTCCTTTAAATAACATGAACTCCTGAGAGATTTCAAATACACAGAAAAGAGATAATGAATGCCATGTGATGAACAGAAATTGATTCCATCTTTAAAAATTAAGTTAAAGGGAACCTTAACCTCAGAACCAGACTAAGCCAACATTCTGTATCTGCAAAATTGAGACCAGTTCCCCGCTGTCATTAACAAGAAAATTAAACATAATGAACTACACTTTCTTCATTTAATGAAAAGTTATCAAGTTTACCAAGTTTATTTAAAATGGAGATTCTTACTTCATCTGTTCAATATAGTAATTGCAGAAACTATTTTGTTTGTAGTAAAACAAATAAAAACAATAAAAGTCACATATATGTAATAGGATAACTGTCAGAAATACCAGAGTCACATAACGTGGGACATAGAAATATGGTTTATGTTGGCTCCCAGTGTCTCCACACTAAAATAATTTAATTCTAAGTGGCCTTGTTTCCAGGAGACTGCTGAAGGGCCAAAACCTCAAGTGAGCCAGAAAAAAAAGGGGGGGGGGTACAAAAATCTCTGGCTATGTGGCCTCAGACACCATTGACCTACAGTAATAAACATGAAGTTTTGAGTTGTTCTAATCTGAAGAAAAACTTAAAATCATAGTGCTACTTAAAACTAACATTCTGAAGAAGCTATCAGAATATGGAAAGACTTCCCATGGATCCCATGGATCAGAGGGATTGGTATTATAAAAATGCTTTATTTAGATTACATATTCAGGGTTATGGTCCACTAAAGCAAGCCAAGACAAAAATTGAGAGTAGGGTCTGAAGCAAAAACCATGAGCAACATCTGCTCACTGTTTTGCTCTATGTTTATTACTTTGCCTGCATTCTTACATCATCCAGGACCACATCTTCAGGGTTACCACTTCCCATAATGAGGTGGGCTCTCCTATATCATCCAATAATCAAGACAATACCCCAAGACACTAGCCTAAAAACAGATCTTATAGAGATTTTTTATCAGTTAAAATTACATCTTCCCAAATATGCCTAGGTTTATGTTAAAGTGACCAAATCAACAAGCACAGTACAACTTACTGTACTTCTCCTCAGACTCAAGTACCCTCTTCCGGTCTCCATGGAAATAACACTAATGCACAATACTGACACATACATAGACACATATGCATACATATAATTAAACTTAAAAAAAAACTACCTTTATCTCTCAATGTGAAAACACACAGATGATTTTTCTCTTTTTATTAATTATTATTATTTATTACAATTTATTCACTTACTATCCTGGCTGTGACCCCCTCCCTCATCTCCTTCCAATCCCACCCTCCTTCCCTCCTCTCCCCTAAAGACCATCCCCTAGGCCAATAATAGGGGAGGACCACCTCCCTTATACCTGACTCTAGCCTATTAGGTCTCATCAGTACTGGCTGCATTGCCTTCCTCCATAGCCTGGTAAGGCTGCACCCCCCAGAGACAGGTGCCAATGAGTTTATGTCAGAGACAGCCCCTACTCCCCTTACTAGGGAACCGACTTGGAGACTGAGACTACAGGCTACATCTGAGCAGAGGTTTTAGGTCCTCTTCATATATGGTCCTTGTTGGGGTATCACTTTCTGCAGGGCCCCAAGGGCCTAGGGTTTGTTGTTGTTTGTTTTGTGGCTCTCTTGGTCTCCTTTGTAGCTCCTGTCCCCCCCAAACCTTTAGATCTCCCCCTTCTCTCATAAAATTTCATGCATTCTGCCCAAAGTTTGGCTATGAGTCTCAGCCTCTGCTTCTATACCTTGATCAGTGGAGCCTTCCAGAGGCCCTCTGCGGTAGGCTCCTGTCCTATTCTCTCTCTTCTTCTGTTTCAGATGTCTATTGCATTTGTACACACAAAAATATTAAAAATAAAGAAAAAACAGGAAGACACAAAATGCCAAGGCAAAAGAAATAGAAACAAAACTGTTCCCCACCCCTTTTTTTGCAGCATATAAGCACTTGTTAATATCTTTTTGATGAGGAGTAGACCTCATGTCCACTTTTACCTCTGTGTTCCAGGACCCCATATGGCTCATATGGCTTGAAGCTATGAAGATTTTGCTTGTTGCCAGAGTTTACGTGTGTTGGGTGAGAAGTATATAGGAGGGGTTGAGAGAAAGAAAAAAAAAATGATCAAAATATACTGCAGGAAAAATAATTAATTAAATAAATAAAGGAGAAAATGAAAACAAGGCAAACAAATACATAAAACATATCATTTCATCGTTATAATTTTTTTTATATTTGAAGCACAATTGGAGCCATAACAATTTTCTTGTCTGCTGGTACTGCCACAAGAGACGCCTAGATGTAATATTTTGACATATAAAGCCTAGGAGACAATCTGGCTATGGCAGCACATGCATGTAACTCTAGACCTTGGAAAGGTGAGGCAGGAAGATTACAAGTTTGTTTCAACACTGGAATACCCTATCATTTCCAGTCCAATCTTGCTTATCCATCCAGACCTTAACAATAAAAGTAAATAAGCAGAACTAAGTTGGGGACAGGACATGAGCATCAAATTTAGTTACTTCTTTTCATTCACGTACAAATCCTCATATTCTTCACTATTCTATTTAGGGTTCTTTATTTTCAATTCGTTACCTTGATAATTCAGCAAAGTGTGATGAATGTGAAAACAGTTATATCTAATCCAGTTATTGTCTTTTCAAAATCAATATTTTCGATTATGAAACAAAGAAAATCAACAGATAGGTGGTGCAGAGGCCTTACCAAATCTGATAACAGATTTTATTGTACCCTAAGCAAAAATATATTTTATTTCAATATCTTGAAGCAAATACTAGTGACTCCTGGTGCTTAATAATTGGACATAATGGATTTTACCCCTAGGTCATTTGATAATTTTAAGTGAGCTATAAACAACTAAACAGCTTTGTATCATTTTCTATCTACATATCAGCAGGATTAATAAGAACATTACCAAAACCACCCTTCATAGGTGAAAACAATGATAGTTGAATGTAAAAGAGCTGTTTATATTCATGTCTGAGTGTCTATCTTTGTCATATCATTTATAATTAACTACGTCTTTAAAATTCTGTACTAGCCTTCAAATATTTGACTCTGAAAATGTTCAGTGCTAAGCTAAATTATCAAATAAAACCCAGAAAAGTAGCTATCATGCACTCTTACCCTGGAGTTGGAAAATAAATGACACATTTATTAAAATTGTAATACTGCAGTGATGATGGTGAGGAACTGGAAAGACCAAGGGCTGAATAATGGAGTGAGCCAGGGAGATACCCTCATTACATGTGCTCTTTTTTGTCATAACTGTTCTATTTTTTCCTTTTTAAAAGTGATTTATTTATTTTTATATTGATCACAGGTTATGTACTTTTTATCCCAGCTGTAGCCACCTCCCTTATTCCCTCCCACTCTCCTCATCCCTCCCTCACCTCCTTCCTGCCCCCCTCCAAGTCCTCCTCCCCTTCCATGTGATACTAGCTTATCATGTCTCTTCAGGGATGGCTGCAATGTCCTCTTCTGGGAAATAGCTAGGCTGCTCCTCCCTGGGGGGGGGGGGGAGAGGGAAAGGGAGGGTTGAAGAGCCAGCCATTGAGTTCATGACAGAAATTGTACCTGTTCCCCCTACTAGGGTACCCAGATGGATACTGAGCTACCATGGGCCACATCTGAGCAGGGGTTCTAGTTTATATCCATACATGGTCCTTGGTTGGAGAAACAGTCTCATAAAAGAGCCCTGTGCCCTGATCTATTTGGTCTTTGTGGAGCTCTTGTCCTCTCCAAGTCTTAGTAATTCCCCCTTTTTTCATATGATTCCCTGTACTCTGCCGAAGGCTTGGTTGTGAGTCTTAATATCTGCTTTGATACATTGCTAGTTAGAATCTTTCAGAGGCCCTCTGTGGTGGGCTCCTGTTCTCTTGCTTGTTTTCTCCTACATTCAATGTCCATCCCATTTGTCTATCTAAGCAAGGATTTATCATCCCACCCCAGGTCCTCATTCTTGCTTATCTTCCCTAGGTGTACAGATTTCAACATGCCCATCCTATCTTATGGGTCTATATAAGTGAGTATATACCATGTATTTCTTTCTGCTTTTGGGATAGCTCACTCAGGATGATGGTTTCCAGGTCCCACCATTTGCCTGTGAATTTCATGATTTCCTCCTTTTTAATTGCCGAGTAGTATTCTATTGTGTAAAAGTACCATAATTTCTGTATCTATTCCTCGACTGAGGGAAATCTGGGTTCTTTCCAGGTTCTGGCTATTATGAATAAAGCTGCTGTGAACATGACTGAGCAAATGTCCTTGTTGTGTACTTGAGCATCTTTTGGATATATGCCTAAGAGTGGTATAGCTGGGTCTTGAGGAATCACTATTCCTAATTATCAGAGAAAGCGCCAAATTGATTTCCATAGTGGTTGTACAAGTTTGCATTCCCACCAGCAATGGAGAAGGGTTCCCCTTTCTCCACAACCTCTCCAGCATGTATTATCACTTCAGTTCTTGGTCTTAGCCATTCTGGTGGGTGTAAGGTGATGGCTAATTTTATACTAATGTCACAAAGTCTAAGTCTGTGGGCATTTTCTTGGCAGGAAAGAGGGTAAGGCTATGATGTCAAACAGTAAGCTCAGGTAGCAAGCACAAGTGAAGGGATGAACTGTGGACCAGATGTCCTCTAGCAGAAATTTCTCTGGGTCTGTGAATTGTAGTATGGTTATCCTATAGCATATGTCTACCCTGTACTTTGTGGCTAATATCAAGGAAACACCATGTGTGTCTCTCTGTGTCTGAGTTACCTCATTCAAGATGATCTTTTCTAGTTCCATCTATTTGCCAGCAAATTTCATGATTTCCTTGTTTTTAATAAGTGAGTGGTATTCCATTGTGTAAATGTACCACAGTTTCTTCATCCATTCTCTGGTTGAGGGACATCTGGGTTGTTTCCAGTTTCTGTCTATTAGAAGACCAACAAAGCCAACTAACTTTGTACCAGGGTGGTGGGGCTTGCAGAGACTGAAATACCAACCAAGAACCATGCATGGACTGGACCTAGGCCCCTTGTATATATGTACATGATGGACAGCTTGCTGTTTATCTGGGTGTCCTAGCAAGAGGAGCAGGGACTGTCTCTGACAAGGGCTTTCTTGCATGCTTTTCAATCACTTCCCCCTATGGGCCTGCCTAGCCAGGCCACTGTGGTAGAGGATGTACTCAGTCCTGATAGTACTTGATGTGCTAGTAGGAGTAGGTGGAGGGAGGGGCTTTCCTTTTCTGCTGGGAGGATATGGGATAGAAGGAAGGAGGGTGTGGCTGGGAGAGAAGAGGGAGGGGGCTATGATTAAGATGTAAAGTGAAAAACTAAATAAATTAAAGAAAAAATTGTAATATTAAAGAAAATATTTAAAATATAAGATTTAACACTATTTAGTGTTCTTTATTATTGTTATTTATCATTATTTTTATTACAATTTATTCACTTTGTATCCTGGCTGTAGTCCCCTCCTCTTCTCCTCCCTGTCCCACCCTCCCTCTCTCTTCTCCCTCTATGCCCTTTCTCTAGTCCACTGATAGAGGAGGTCCTCCTCCCCTATTTTCTGACCCTAGCCTATCAGGTCTCATCAGGATTGACTGCATTGTCTTCTTCTGTGGCTTGAAAAGGCTATGTGCCCTAGTAGAGGTGATCAGAGAGCCTGCCATAGAGTCCATATCAGAGACAGCCTCTGCTCCCCTTAGTAAGGAAGCCATTTGGACACTGAGTCTATGGGCTACATCTGAGCAGGGGGTCTAGGTCCTCTCCTTGGTTGGTACATCAGTCTCTGCAGGTGTTCTTTAATTTTAGTGACAGAATAAAAATTAATTCCCACTCTTTCTTCAAAACAGAGGTTAAAATGTAGCATAATTCTGGTCAAGGAAAAGTCAGCCATAAATCTATTTTATGCTTGCTTTTGTTTCAGTGAGATTTGTATTCAGTGCACTATCTACAGGGTTCCATAGCAACCGTGGAGATAGGGCTGTGGTGTTAAAGACAGTGCTGGGTAGATCTCTAGTCCTCAACACTACCAGCCATTTTCTTCCAAACATGTTTTAAAATTCCTGCTGGTATCAGATAGTCAGCAACTAAAAAAAAAAAAAAAATCAAAGCTGTGGTGGCATACTTTCTCAGCTTTTCTATGAAGAGTTAAGGTTTTCTCGCATACAAACGCAATTGTGCAGAATGTAAAATTCTTCAGATATACAAGATTTTCATCAGGTAAATGAAAACTAATATAAAAGGTTAAACGTGCTTGGCCTCATTTTCCAGAGCATTTAGGCATAATCACCAAAGGCTGAATGTGAATTTTTCTATTGTGTTATGGTAATGCCAAGATTTCTGGAGATTTCTCTGTGCTCAGGCCTCCCCATTTATTTGAATCCCTCTTCATTTATTTTTGTCTCATATACATATATGTGTGTGTTATATGCGATATGTGTAATATAAATCTATGTGTACCTTATATCTTTAATATATTGTCCTATACACTTTTGGACACTAAAATGATACGTTATCTTAAAGGAATTGGAAAATGCATAGTCGTTTCTAATGGTCACATGATTTTTCATATATATTATTCATATGCATTATATTTTAAATGTACAAGTTATTCCCAATAAAGTATATTGGTATCCTATAATTGACTTTTTGTGGATTTCTTTGAAGAATAAAAATTTCAATATTCTATTGGGGCAGGTAAATATTTAAAAACTCAAAATAGAATCACATACTGTAAGTGAATATTGTTCCTATTTCTTTGGATGGAAATTTTCTGGGGTGAAGTCAGGAGCTTGAAACTTCTAGAAGTTCTGAAGAGGGGATTATGGAAAGCTGTATTAGCTTGGACATACTGAATACAGCCTTATATTCTGAAGGCATTCTTCCAATTGAGGTTTCCTCCCATCTTAGGGTTTCTACTGATGTGAAGAGACATTATGACTATCATGACACTCGTGAAAGAAAACATTCAATTGGGGCTAGCTTAGAAATTCAGAGGTTCAGTCCATTATTCTCATGGTGGCTCTCAGGCAGAAATTGTGCTGGAGGAGACAAGAGTATTACATTTGAATTGGCAGACATTAGGAAGAGAAAGATACTGGTATTGGCTTGAGCATCTGAAACCTCAAAAGCCACCCCCAGTGACACACTGCTTCCAACAAGGCCATACCTCCCAATAGTGCCACTCATTGCAGAGCAAGCCCTGAAACCTATGAGTCTATGGCAGCCATTTTTATTCCAACTACCATGAGCTCCATGTATTTATTATAAATGCTAAAAAGAAATATATAAATATGCCATGTATCATATAATATGTTACATATGTATGTAATATGTTGTATTTATAAAGGTGAGCCTAAAACTAAAATCATATTAAAAATCAACAAACACATAGTAGTTTAATAAAAAATTATTTGTTGTTAAAGTAAAAACTAAAAGTCAAATTAAAAATATCAGATTTGTGACTCATATTTTTCTTTATAGTGGAATATTAATATAAAATGTAAGACATACAAATTATTTGTTTCTCACAACCATGGATTTTTTCTTTTTTTTTTTACTTTATTTATTTTTATATCAATCACAGGTTAGGTACTTTGCATCCCAGGCATAGCCTCCTCCCTCATTTCCTCCCACCCTCCCACTCCCTACCTCATCTCCCTCCTCCCCGCCCCCTTCAAGTCCACCAACAGGGGAGGACCTCCTCCCCTTCCATCCAAACCCAGCTCATCCTGTCTCCTCAGGGCTGACTGCAATGCCCTCCCCTGGGATCTAGCCCATCTGTCACTCCCCAGCTTGTATGGGGGAGGGTCAAAGAGTCAGCCATCAAGATCATGACTGAAACAATCCCTGATTCCCTCACTAGGGTCTTCAGTCCGACAACGAGTAATCATGGGCCCTTCTGAGCGGGGGTTCCAGGCCATATCCACACATGGTCCTTGATTGTAGGAACCGTT
>CM053744.1:82641023-82656110 GCA_028658305.1 Pachyuromys duprasi | reverse complement strand
CATCAGGATAAAAGGTAGCAGTCATACTGTAAAGACCTTTGGCTTGTTTAGGTGCAATACCCCAGTTCCAAAAAAGTTAGTGACAGTGGGTCTTCATTGTTTTTGTGACAGAAGGATTTATTCAGATTGCTGTACTCTTCATTTGATGTAACAAAATGCTATTATCTAAATATTTGTAAATAAAGTACCTGTATCTAGAAAAAAAATAGGTACAGATCTAAATAAAGTTCTAGATAGGATAATCTCTAATGACCAATGCCTGGTCCAAGCTGAGACCCACCCCGTGGGAAAGAGACAGTCCCTGACACTATTAAAATTACTGTGCTATTCTTGCAGAAGGGAGCCTAAAATTGTCTTCTGAGAGGCTGCACTTAGCAGCTGATTAAAACAGATGCTGAACTTGCAGCAAAATGTAGATTAGAAAAAACAGGCTATTTTAAGCTATGAGCTAGTCAGAGAAGATACCAGGTATATGGCCTAGGTTTTATAAATAATATTATGAGTCTTATGAGTATTATGAGTCTTTCAGTGGCTTGAGAATGGGAGGAGAAAAGGACTACAACAAGCACATATCTTCAATATAAAATTGGTTGAGGCTGCTAATCTTTCTGTGCATCCAGATCATATTTTTCATGCACTGTCTGATTACTGGCTCCATTTAAGTAGCTTTATTTTAGTTGTATTTAAGTGGAAATGTGTTCTTAGTTTTACTTCCCTATTGACAGTGATACTAAGAATATGTTTTCTCTGTTTAATTTTATATTGGAAACATTTAATTTGTTAATGCTAAATTATTTTTTTCAATTTTGAGAAACTGTTTTTATTTGCAAGATTATGTTATCTGCCAATGAAGATATTTCTGATACCAATTTTATTAATCTTATTTTCTTAACTAAGTATCAGGAATAACATTTGAGTAAAATGTAGACTGGAAGTGATGGGATTTGATATATTATCTTCTTCGTGATATCTAAGTAACAAGGATTCAGCATTTATTCGTTTGTTAGTTAGTATAGAATTCTTTCCACAAATACAGTTTGAGGAAACATTATTCTGTTGCTGTTGTGTTAAATGTTTTAAGTCATTATACAGTGTCTGAATTTTGTCATATTTGCTTTTTCCCATTGAAATAATCAATTTAAAAGGCTTTGTTTTGTTAATTGAACTATTACGTTAGTCAAACTACATATGCTAAAGCCATCCTGAATATTACAGGAAAATTTTGGTTTTTGTGTGTCAAAAATTTTAGGTAAGTGCTAGCTTTTGCTCACATATATTGAGTTTAAATTTTTTCAATTGTATTCATAAAATGAATTGATTTCTAGCATTTTAATTACATGTTCAGTTCTGAATTTGATGGCATGAACTATAGGATATAAAATTATAGTTATTTTACTGTTTTAATTTCCTTAACAACATATTCATATTTTGTTATCCAATAACAAGTATTTTCTTATGCTTGTTTATAAATGCATTCAATTTTTTTATATTAGATAATCTTAACACTTAGTACTTTAACACTTGAAAAAAATGTAATGTCTATTTTCACGAAATTTTGCATAAGCAGATTACTAACACTTTTCTTCAGAGTTTTTCTTTGAAGTCTGGATGATCATTAGGAGTTAATCAACTTAATTGGGCTTAGAGAGTAGAGAGAAAAGGGTAGAGATTCTAAGATAGAGGAAGGCTTTCAAAGTTTAGGAAATCTAGCTTAATTTTAGGAACACAGAGAAGTATGACATAGTCTTGTGACACAGGGTGACATCTGAGCACCTGGCAATTTTACCAATGCCCATCCACTTTGATGACATTATTCTGTGTGTATCAGCTTGGCACAAACAGGCTGCTAGTGGATGTTATATTCTTAGAAGATCTGCTTAATTATTCATCCTGTCAGTTCAAACTCATGAACCCCTGGATAGCTCCAAGTGAAAAGAAGCTACTGTCCTCGACTGGGAATCTCTGATCTGTGTTCCCATACAGGATCCTGAGCCTTGGAGTCCCTAGTTCATTAATGTCTGAATTCCATTTTTCTCTTATTAGCCTCATGAGGCTGACATAAGCTCTGATCAGTTTTTGAGCCCCCAGCAGCTATTTTCTGCCCAATTTCCCAGCCTCTCAACAGTGTAGTTAAACTGTTAGCAGGAGCCTGGATAGTAAAAGTAAGGAATAATTTCTAAAAACTTCAATGAGTTTGTGCTCTTTGGGGACTTTATCCTTGGTGAAGGTTTAATGCTACAACTGCATGCTTTTAAAATTCTGTATTTCTTCTTTTTTTATTAAGTAGAAAAGTCATGTAACTTTAAAAGGCATTTCTTCGGAGTAAAGCTATTAAAAATACTTTAAAGTAGGTATCTGATATTGTCATTAAATTTGCCCAAGGGATAGAGAGATGGCTTAGGAAGTAAAGTGCTTGTTTCCCATGCCTGAAGACCTGAGTTCTGATCTCCAGAACTCAACTAAAAGCAGAATTGTGCAGCATGGGCAAGTAACTCTGAGCTGGGACAAGGCAGGGCAGGGTTAAGCATATGCAGGAGGCTCACCATCCAGCCATCCAGTGTAGCTGAACAGTCATCTCCAGTTTCACTAAGAGACTATGTTTCACAAAATAAGATGGAGTATAATAGATAAGTATCACTTGACTCTGGCTTCTGGCTACAAGATGCCCATGCACAAGTGAGGGCATCTATACACATATACTCATATAAACACATCACATACACATACACACACGCAACACCTTAGTGTAAAATCAGGTAAAAAATAAAAATTAGATTATTCAAGACAGAACTATCTATTATACCAATTAAGCACATGTATTCAACCAGAGGATTGTTTTAGTTTTTGCATTAAAAGTATATAAATTTAAAGATAAGTATTCTTTACATATATTTCTAGCCATAACTAGGAGAGAGAGAGAGAGAGAGAGAGAGAGAGAGAGAGAGAGAGAGAAGGATTCAGACTCAGATCTTAAAACTTACAGAGTAACAGTTTTGTGCACAGAGCCAACTCCTCAGTTCTGAAGTATCTTATTTTGTATTTAAAATCTGAGAACAAGGGCATATACCATTTAGAAACAAAGAAAAATTTTTAAAAACAAACTGTGTTTGTGTTAAATTTAGGCTAGGATCAGACAGGAGAAAAGGATGACCTCCCCCATCAGTGAACTAGAGGAGGGGCATACAAGGAGAAGAGGGAGGGAGGGCCGGATTGGCTGGAGATGAGGAAGGAAGTTACAGATAGGATAAAAAGTAAATAAATTATAATAAATAACAAATTAAAAACATAATTAAATACTGACTTTATCATTTCATTAGCACAAACATATTTGTTATTCAAGGTACAATGACCTTTCTCCAAATTTTTAGAAGTTGTGAAGAAATTCGATTATTCACAGGACATTTCATTGATCTCCATTGTGTGTACCAAGCTAGCCACACTGACTACTGACATCAATAGAGGGAAGTGTCACTTTTTCCTAGTAAGAAGCAGAAAATGTATATGTTACAGAACTCTAACTGTTAACATAATAAAGCAAGTGATTTAGCAAATCAAGAAACCCAGGAGAAAAATAAGGTAGACATAATTCTAAAAGCCTTTGCTCTTTTATAAAGAATCTCCCTGTCTGCTCAGTCTTGTGATTTGTTCAACCCATATTGCCAATGATCAGGGGCTTATTTGACAGCATAATCTGTTTCCTAGACTTCTTGAATTTCACTGCAGTAAAATGAATTGTTAAAGACTCTGGGTAAACAGTACTAAGAAAGAGTATTCCTTTCTTTATTTTTTTTAAAAAACATTATCACTGCAGTTTCCCAAAGACAGGTTCAATCCAAACTTTGGAGTCCTTACCTGTTCTTTGAACTCTTCCATGAAATAAATTTTACAATTGTGTCTTATCTAAATTCACACCTGGCTTTAGTTTTCCTACTTTGTGGCAGATGAGGCAATATTGCTGGGGATGGCCGGGCTTTAGTAAATTGGGACAGTGGCAGATTTTCAAAGAGAAAGTCAAGAATTTCCAAACATGGGACCTGAGGGCAAGGTGCTTGCCTCAGGAACCTGAGTCTGGAACACATGCAATTGTAACAGAAGAAAACTGAATCCAGAAGGTTGTTCTAATTTCCATATGTGCAATTCAGCATGCCTTTTTTCTCTACGCTCACACATTATGCACACACACAATAACAAAAATAGATAAAATTTAAACAAACTATCTGTCATTCAAACCTAAAACTTCTTGTTGTTGGTAGTTAAAAAAAAAAAACCCACATGGGAATCCACGACTGCAGAGACTAGTGCATACCATATCTGAGAGGCACAGGATCTTAAGCTCCGAAATGGGCCATTGGAGAGGCAGCAGAGGCCGGAACATTTGCATTGAGGCTTACTGGGAGAGGGGGGACAACCCGTGAGCTAAGACAGTTTGGATCCAGGTCACCAGTGGATGTCTCAGAGGACTGAGAGTGCGAATATTCACCTGCCCAGCACTTTCTCTTGCCCCAAGCACGAGCCTCCTGGCTTGGCAGAGGCAGCAGTGGTTGCCCTAGCAGGCTCCTCCCTGCTTAGGGACTGTGACAGCAGAGGCTTCAGCAGTATAAGCCTTCCAGGCATGTGGTGAGCTGCTGTAAGGGCTTCCCGGGTCTGTTCCTGAGGCAGGCATTGACTAGCCCAAGCAGGAGCCTCGATGCTCAGTGACTGAGACAGCAGAGGCAGCTGCCCAAAGAAGGAGCCTCCATGCTCCGTGATTGAGAGAGCAGAGCTGGCTGCCCAAGTTATGGATCTCTCTGTCCAGAATCCAAACAGTGGACACCACTGAGCTGACAGATCTCCTACACTCAATTTTGCCCCTGTGTGCCCAAATCTGATAGTAGCGAACAGGGGTTCCCCTGAGCTTTCCAATTGGGCCTGCAAGTAAGGAAGTGCTCCTTTGAGTGAGTGCATTCAGACCCCTAGTTCCAGGGTCCCTTTACACTAGAGGCCAGATACAAGAACTCTCTTACCCACACACCTGTGTGTGGGCAACATAGGGATTCTTGGGACAGTGTTCTCAAACATTAAAGCTCCTGTTCTGTGGGTCTACCCTGTTCTGTAGAGTCCAGACAAACAATTCCTGGAGCCCAGACAGATCTGAATTCAAGGAGGACAGTACAGCAGGCCTGTAGGACACTGAGGTGTTCAGGGCACCTGCACATGCACATTGCTCCTGGAAACCGCACCAGCACCCCACCTGCACTTAAGCTCCCCTTTCCAGGCATCTGCATGCTCTAGTACCCTGTCCTTCAAGGCACACTCACTTAAAAGTGGATAGTGGACATATAATATAAGATAATCATCCCAAAATCTGCACTCCTAAAGAAACTAAGCAAGAAGAAGGACCCTGGGTATTATGACCAATCTTCATTTAGAGGGTCCAATGAGATAGACATCAGAAGAGGGAGAAAACAGGGAATAAGTCAGGAGCCTATCACAGAAGGTCTCTGAAAGACTATCCAGCATTGTATCAAAGCAGATGCTGAGACTCATAGCCAAACTTTGGGCAGAGTGCATGGAATCTTATGAAAGAAGGAGGAGGAAGAAAGACCTGGAGAGGACAGGAGCTCCACAGGGAGGGCTATTCCCCTAATTTCATTTCATTGAAAGCTTACTTGATGGTTCCTGTGGTCTATGCTTCATCTTTTGGGAAGGTGCTCCATTTCAGCCTCAGTTGCCACATCCAAGAACCTAGGTGACTTTCCAGCTTTCCAGCACTAATACTATTCAGGTAATACATCTAGAACTGAAGATTTCAAGTATTGGGGGCAAAGTTTATGCTTACTTCAGCAACCATATACTCAAATTGGAACAGCGTGGAGGAAAAAGATTTATATACTTTAAATGTATGAACATGTGTGTGGTTTTGATTGTATTCCTGGGAAGCGCATAAGTGCAGGTTCCTACAAAGACTAGAAGAGAATATGAGATCCATGGAGCAAGAGATATAGATGGTTGGCTGTGAGCTTTTGACCATGGATGTTGGCAACTGAATCCTGGTTTTATACCAAAACACTTTTATTCTACGGATTCCACAGTGATAAACAGTAAGTCCAGTTAGTGAAGAAAATTCCTGTACAAAACTATGGGACTATGTCTCAAGGACATGTGTTGTAGGTGGTAATTAATATTTACTATTGATATATCTTCTGGTAAAGCTGCTGTTCGTCCTAAACAGCTGTATTACCAAATCACCGCACAGAGACTGGGATTTTAGTTAACCTAGAAGACAATGCTGGGCAATAGCTACTCCCTCCTAAACCTCCAAGCCCTCATGGTTTCTGAACATTTAGATTTTACCTTTATACTTGGTTTTGTGGAATCTTAGGTCTGGTTCGTTCTCTCCAAGCTGTTCCCAGATCTCTGCTCCTGCCTCTGTGCCTTTTATTTATTTTTTTAATTAGTTACATTTTATTAACTGTGTATCCCAGGTGAGTCCTGCTTCCTCATTCCCTCCCAATCTCACCTTCCCTGCCCCTATACTCCCTGCCCCTTTCCAGGTCCCCTGATAGGGGAGGACCTCCTCTTCTTTCATCTGACCCTGGTTTATCAGGTCTCTTTAGGACTGCCTGCAAAATCCTCCTCTGTGGCCTAGGAAGGCTGCTCCTCCCTTGCAGGGTGGGGAGGTCAAAAAGCCCTTCATTGAGTTCATGTCAGAAATAGTCCCTATTCCATTTACTAGGGTACCCACTTGGATACTTAGCTACCATGGGCTACATGTGAGCAGAGGTTCTAGGTTATATCCATACATGGTCCTTGGTTGGAGAAACAGTTTCACCTAAGACCCCTGTGCCCAGATATATTTGGTCCTTGTGGAGCTCCTATCCCTGGGGTAAGATGATAAATCCTCACTTAGAAAGACAAAGGGGATATAGAAGAAAACAAGTAACAGGGTCCTACCACAGAGGGCCTCTGAAAGACTCTACCTAGCAGTGTATCAAAGCAGAAACTGAGACTCATAACCAACCCTTTGGCTGAGTGCAGGGAATCATCTGAAAGAAGAGGGAGATAGTATGCTCTGGAGAGGACAGGAGCCTCTCTGCTAAAAGCACTCCTCCCAGCTCTCTCTCACCTTTTCTCCTCCTACTCATTTCCTGCCCTCTGGCTCCTCCCAGCTCAACATTGTGTCTAGTTGCTTTTTTTTTTTTTTTTTCCGCCTGTTTACATAATGTTGAGACAGGATGTTTAGAATAAGTATCACAAAGAAATATCCGGATTGAAACCAGAGAATGGGGGCAGGGGGGAGAATCAGTATTTGAATGAACAAGGATAAGGTGTATACATTTTAAAAGAACATTATACCAACACAGGTGTCGAATACTTTGTTCCATAGACTGAATTCCAATGGAGTACTGCTGTGTTTATTGCTGCGTCTAGTTCTTTAGTCAGTTTTTAAAGTTAGTTTTGTTTCTCTTTTCTTATAGGGAAAGTACAAATGTTTACAGTGGTCAGTTATAGAGTAAAAAGCATTTCCATTTTTTTGACTGAAGAAGTCAAATTTACCAATGTTTTCACAGATTTAACTGTGAATAAACTGTCACTGTGTCTAAACTGATGATTCTCCCAGTCTTAAATTGTAGCTCTGATTCCAATGTTTATTTTAGGTTCATTGCTGTTTTATTCTTCTTTTAAAAATTTATTTGTTATTTATTACGATTTATTCACTTTGTATTCCAGCTCCAGCTGCCTCCTAGTCCCACCTTCCCATCCTTTTCTCCTCCTATGCTCCTCCTCTAGTCCACTGATAGGGGAGGTCCTCCTCTTCTATCTGACCCTAGCCTATCAGGTCTCATCATGTTTGGCTGCATTGTCTTTATCTTTGGCCTGTCAAGGCTGCACCTTTGAGTGGTTAGTGATTAAAGAGCCAGCTACAGAGTTCCTGTCAGACAGAACCCCTACTCCCTTTAGTAAAGAAACACCTTGGTGACTGAGCTGCCTATGGGCTATATATGGGCCTGGATCTAGGTCCTCTCCATGCATGGTCCTTGGTTAGAGTATTGGTCTCAACAGGCCCAGGATTTTTAGTTCTTTTTTTTTTCTCCTTGTGGAGTTCTTGCTCCCTCCAGGTCTTTCTATCTCCCTCTTCTTCCCTTAGATTCCATGCACTCTGCCCAAAGTTTGGCTATGAGTCTCAACATGTGCTTAGATATCCTGTTGGGTAGAGTCTTTCAGAGGTCCTCTATGGTAAGCTCTTGTCCTGTTCCCTCTCTTCTTCCACTTCGGTTGTCTATGGCTTTTGACCTTCTAATTGCAGATCCGGTGTTCTTCCAAAAAAGAGAAAGAATCCTTTTTGTGTTTAAGAAATATTTCTCACAGTGGAGCAAAAAAGAAGCATATGGCCAAGTAAAAAACCATGATATGTTTTAACCAACATCCATTCTTTTGTCCAAATTGAAAAGTTTAGATTTTCAACTAAATTTTATTAATACTCAATTTTGCTCAAATTTATGTATTTAATTTTGTATGATATATAAAAGATTTGAAATGTTCTATTAGCCCAGTAAAATATTATCATTTAAGATTTTTGGAAAATGCTGTAACTTGAACCTCTGGGTATTTTCAGTAGATTTAGTTTTTGAGAAAACAGCTTTTAAATTTCAAATAGCTTAAGAGAAATATTTAAAAACAATTATTATGGGTAAAATTTTCCTTTTTGTGTGTTTTGTTTGGTTTTATTTGCGACAAGATCTCTCTGTGTTTCCCTGGCTACCTTGGAACTAAAAATGTGGATTAGACTAGACTTGAATTCAGAGAAATCTTCCTGCCTCTGCCTTCTGAGCACTAGGATTAAAGCCAAGTGTCACAATGCCCACCTAGGAAAATTTTCTTAAATAAAAAAAAAAATGTGAATGTTAAAATAGCTGCAAGTAAACTTCTCTTTGGAGTTACTCAATGTGTAAGTAAATAACGGTTATTTCATTGTTGAGCCACAATGCAAATGGTCTTCTTCCATTCTCTATCCACTTTTCTCTGTCTGCATTTATGTATATATGTATGTATTATGTATATATGTATGTATGTCTTTAGATAAATAGGCAGGTAGGTAGGTAGATAGATAGATAGCTAGATAGATAGATCGCTAGATAGATAGGCATATACACACATGTATAGATAAATATATATATATATATATATGTATTTATTTGTTTTAAATGATGGTGATTCACCTGATATTCATTTAATCATGTTCAAACTTTCAGTGTTGAACTAAGCATAGGAAAAATGATTCTTTCTTCATTTAAGACTAGGCACAAAGACAAGTTTTTTCTATGAAGCTGCAGGAGAAATGAGTGATTAATGAAAATTATTTTCAAATATTGAAATATAGTGACTACAAGAACAATATAGAGGCTATAATGTAGATGGTGGGAAACTTTCAATATACAAAAAATAATTGAACAAAATATTACCTCTCTAACCTGGTAGTTTTGTCTAAAGTTCTTAATAAAATATGACAATATGAAAATGAGACATATGTTCTTAATTAATGTTTGTGTCCTTTGTTAGTCTTTTCCCCAACTTATATATTTACCCACAGGCCAAATGGATGTGACTCTAGATAAGAAAGCCAGTAAAATGGCCAATGAAAACTTCAAGGGAAAAAGGGAGAGAGAGAGTGAGCTAGAGGGAGAGAGGAGAATTATTAAACATTTTCATTTTCTTAGAGTAATTTGAAATGCTTCCTTCTCTACTGAAGTCTGGCCTTAAAACCTAAATATTTGGGAAGCTTTGAACTATGTCATTTACTACTTGTCATATTTTAACCACAGTGATTAGTGAATACTGACTTTGCACTTCTTTCTGAAAGACATAAAGCTTTTCTTCATTGGGCATTCATTGCTCTTTTCATCCATAGACATCAGAAGAAGGTTTTTATATTTTGATGTATTGTCCATTGCCTCAACAATTACATAGAATATTTAAAATTTATTATCATATTACCAACATAATGCTACCCACAAAGTAGTATAACCAATTAAAGTATGAATTGGTTTCCATATTTCTTAAGTTTTAGTCATTGATTTTATTTGTTTATTGTTATTATTTGTGATAGAATAACAGTTAGAATCTACATTAGTATTTTAATCTTTTATTTTCTAAAATTAATTTTATCATGGTATCCATGAGCTTGGATAACCTAATACTACTTAGTAAATGCAGGATCTTTAATAAAAATAGAAGTATAAAAATTAGTTGTAAAACAGAAAATACAATTTTTATTAAACAATAAAAATATAAGCATACACCTTAAAATTCTATTTTTGCATGTGTTATATAGAGTGGAAGCAAAGACTTTAATCAGAAAATATGTTTATAAATCTCAGATTAGTTATTTGTAAAATGTTAGTCAAAATCAAACCTTTAACCTCCCTTTCTTGAGTTAAATCTAGGCATCAACAAAAATGCAATTGTGATACCTGACCCACTTTTCCCTAAAGGAAGAAAAACCGGAACAGCAACCCTACTCTGCCACTTTCTAAAGCCTGAATATATAGCTTCTAAAATGTGTTATATGCAGTTATTAATTTTCTTAATAAAATCACTTTATTGTTTTCTTCTACAAAAAAGTCAGAGGTAAATTATAAAAAGTGACATGGCAATTGAGATGGATGTGCATCTTTAGGCTAGAACTTGTCTCAGTAAATTTAATAATAAATAAGAAATGAAGAAAATTGTTTCAATGTGACTATTCCTTCTGTCTGTTGAATTTTCGTGTGTGTGTGTATGTATGTGTGCACAAATATCTGTATGGGTTCACCTACATGTGTGGCCCATATGGAGGGAAAATGTTGATGTTGAGATGTATTTCTTCAATCACTTTTATTTTTCTTGTTGTATGAGGGTTATGGTCTCTCACTGAAACTTGGCATTCCATCTCCTGGTTGGCCAAAAGGTCCAAGGTGTCAGAAGCACTGGAGTGAAGAGTTGCACGTGTTCAGGCACTCACTATATCTGCAGCAAGTGCTTTGCCAACGCTTCATCTCAGCCCCACTGCTTCCTGATTAGTTAGAGTACGTTATTACTTCAGTAGCAAGACAGATTCGCGTTACTTTTAACTGAATGAGCACTTGATTCATAAAGTTAATGCTGTCTTTTGAGAAATAACAATAAATATTTAAAATTAGAAATGTAAAATATTTTCATGGATTTACAAAGCAATAATTGGAGAATTGGAGTATTGGTTTGGAATAACCAGAAGTATGTTCTGAAGAAATATTGTGTGTGTGTGTGTGTGTGTGTGTTTTATTATTGCTCTCTAGTACAGCTTGAAATTATGGATGGGATGGTGATATCTCCAACAGTGTTTTTATTTTTCTGGACAGTTTTTAGTTATCCTGTAGGGGTGTTTGTTTGTTTGCTTGCTTCTCCATATAAAGTTGTAGATTGTCTTTTCAAGGTCTTTAAAAACTTGGGCTGGAATTTTAGTGAATAAAGAAATATTTAACTCTGAATAATGTATGATCCTAGGGGAATCCATTGATGTTTTATATATGTTTATATATATATATATATTATATATAATATATATATAATCCTATATATAATCTGAATCATATTTTACTCTAACTAGAACATACAAAAAGTATAAATTTACTGGGTTTTTTTGCAAATATGTTAGAATACCAGTTGAATACTGATATATTCTTTTCTTAATGTTTCATGCTTATATAGAAATAAAAACATGCTTCAAAATGGACTAGCCAATCAGTAGAAGGATTATATAAAATAGAATATTCTTCTCAAAACTGAAACAATGAATATACGACCTTAAGAAACATAATGGACTATGTACTTTCTGATTTTACATTGGCATAGGAACTAAATTTACTTCAATTCATGTAAACATTCCACATTAATAATCTAAAGTATTAAATGCACCAATAAATAAGGGACATTTAATTATCACAATATAGTTTTATTATGCGATAGCAAAGAATCTGCTACCAAATGTTTAGGTAGAGAAAGATAGTACTAAAAGTCTCTGGGCCTCAAATTAACCAATAGTCAACTGCTGCATGCAGAAGAGGTTACCACAAAAGACATCTCATCTCCTGATACTTTATTGTTATATGCAAATGAAAGAGTCTGAGGAAACCACAGCTGATTCTTTTTATTTATTTATTTATTTTTGCTTTCATGTGTTTTATTTTTCTTTTTTAAATTCAAATTTATTTACATATTTATTTATTTACTTTGTATCCCTGCAGCAGCTCCCTCCTCTCCTCCCAGTCCCACCCATCCTCCCTCTTATCCCCCACATCCTTTCCCAGCTGTCTGTGACATGAACTTGGTGGCCAGTGGCCATCTCTCTCCTCTCTCTCTCTCTCTCTCCTTGGGGGGAGGTGCATTCTTGCCAGGCCACAGAGGAAGATGGTGCAGTCAGCATTGCTGAGACCTGATGAGCTAGGGTCATCCAAGACACAATACCTTAATACAATAAAGGATTTTTAAAATGAAAAGCAGTAACAGTCATTCCACTTCTGACAGATTATCACAGAATACTTTATAAGATTTGACTATTCCACCAGAACAGGTATGAACATACAAAAATAATGAGGCACAAATGGAATGGCAGGGCATTCTACTAAGGCTCACAAATACCTACAACCTAAATTCATTGGATAATAAGTACAATTTCTGTAGAATCTGTTTGGTTTTTTTTTTCAGTGCATAAAAATCAATTTACTGTGCTTTTAATAATGAAGCTGAAAAACCTTTTTTTTTTTCATTAGAAATAAACAGCTATGGGACTTTGAATTTAGCTAAGTCAATAAATTGCTTGCATCACAATCTTGGGAATCTGAGTACATATCCCCAACATTCACCTAAAAAGTTTTTCATGGCACATCTATAAGCCCAATTCTAGGGAGACAGGTATAAGCAGAGTACTGGCGATAAGTAGCCAGACAACCTAACTGAATTTATGAACTCTAATTCAATGAGATACTGTCTGAAAAAAAAAAGATAAATTGTTGTAGAAACATCTAACATCAGTACTGTTCTCAACACATGTGCCCATATTCCAGACACCTACACACACACACACACACACACACACACACACACACACACACACACACACCACCAGCAGCGGCAACACCATCACCACCGCTACTGCCACACAAATTATCAGCTGTAAGCCATCTTAAACATTTTAACTCATTCCGGCAAGAAAAAACACAGAATTTATTCTTCATTGCTTCTCTGCCTTTATAAATATTTTGTCATACTATAGAACTTCAGTTCATATGCATTAACCTGGGACAGCCAAGGACTAAAATACAGTTACCATTGTTTCAAACTTCTTCACAACTGAGTTGTCAATGATCAGTTTATCTTGTGAAGTAATATGTTTGATATCATTACTGATCTTCTCGTTCCAAGAACAAAAATAAATTCTCAGTATCCATGTTATTTTTCTGAAAGACCTCAGAATATATTTACAGTTTGAGTCAATATGCTAGAACTTATCAGAAGCTACTTCTGCAAAAATGATGATAGTGACCTTCACACAAAAGCGAGTACACATTTCTATCCCTTTTGATTTGTGTCAAATGTCAAATATTTCACCTGTCTCTAATTTGCCCAGTGCACAAAGCCAATATAGTCAGAAACACTGAACATGATTTCTGTTCAACTTGATCAAATATTGAAAGCCTGCAATTGCCACACATTTAAGACAAAATGTAAGCCCCATTGCAAAATGTTTACCTTAGCAGAAACTGCAAAACAAAGTGAGTGAAATTCAAGCTCTGCCTGCTCCCTGGGATCAACTTGAATCCATGCTTATCATTAACTTTTGCTAGTAATTTATCTGTAAGGTTAAATATATCTTCCTCTGAAAGCCTTCAATCTTTTTATGAGCCTCTTATAAGGTGCTTGTTTTTGTTAGAAACATTTATCTTAATCCATAATGCCATATATTCTTTAGTCTCTATTATTATTATTATTATTATTATTATTATTATTGTTATTATTATATGTTTATGTGTATTTTGAATAATTTGTTATCAGTGACTGGCTGGTGACCACTGAGGCCAGAAGAGTTTATCACATACTCTGAAACAGAAATTAGAAATGGTTTTGAGCTGCCATGTGGGGGTTGGGAGCCAGTCACCCATCCTTTGACAGAGTAGCCAAGTATTCTCAACCACTGATCCATTGTCCCACTCTTCTGTAAGTGTAATAACTCTATGTTCAGTGTGATTCCCTCAGCATTTAGCAAGGTCAATACCCACTCTAAAAGGACAGTAAACATTTAGGAGAAATGAATAGATCAGAAGGGCCAACCCAAGTCTGGAGAGGAGATACTAGCGGCTTCAGAACAGAGGCTAAAAACAAGGTTGAGATGTAAAGGCTGACTTCAAAGATTTAAGTTAGCTACTGAATTTGTAGAAGAGTTCTAATTTTAT
Source organism: Pachyuromys duprasi (assembly GCA_028658305.1). Classification (NCBI taxonomy): domain Eukaryota; kingdom Metazoa; phylum Chordata; class Mammalia; order Rodentia; family Muridae; genus Pachyuromys; species Pachyuromys duprasi. The sequence goes on along the minus strand of CM053744.1, from coordinate 82,641,663 downwards.
ATGATGTCTGCCTCTTTATCAGAAAAAAAAGGCTGGTTCCTAGTGTGAAAATGTGACCAGCACATTGTTTTGGCTAACATCTTTTGACTTTACGGCAAAGCCGAAAGTTCCCTTAGTCCAGTGAATGGATGATGAAACCAGAGACAATTGTGTCACATTCCTCTTGGTTCTTTATTCTATCTTCTTTCTATCACTGGGAACATTGATATTTAAGATTACAACAGAATAAGAATCTATGAGTTTTTGCTGAATTTCAAAGGGACCTGAAAAGTTACTGAGAAAAGAAGGCTCCATCAAAACTTCCTAGAGTATTCGTTATATATAGGTATTGAAAGCCAGAAATTTCTATCAGTTGTACTGCTTGGACTTTGGTGTAACAGAAAAGTTGTTTTGCATGACAAATTGCTTTGTTGTAACTAATTGTAATTAAGATAGAAAGCAAATAAATTAGATTCACATTTACCAAAATATCTACAGAAGAAAGACCAAACTGAGCAGGGCACAGGGGTCTTGTATGAGACGGTTTCTACAATCAAGGACCATGTGTGGATGTGGCCTGGAACCCCCGCTCAGATGGGGCCCATGATAGCTCAGTGTTGGACTGAAGACCCTAGCGAGGGAAACAGGGACTGTTTCAGTC